>CM054785.1:10718125-11343750 GCA_028984075.1 Pieris mannii
GAAGTCGATTCCACAGTTTGCTAATTCGCAAAAGAAAATATCTAATGACGCGGAACGTGGAAGACTTGCAGCCATCAGGGTGATGCTGATAAAATGTTTTTGTCCATGTTAGAAGCTTTATGACTACTAGGCTTCTTTAAGCAATAAACATTAGTATTTAATGTAAGGCAGTAATTACAATATTTGTTTTCTTTTTTTATAATATATTAAATTAACTGAACATACTTAAAAAATTAACCACATTCCGACCCTCTATTCCCCACTCAGACAAAATATAATTAATTATAATAATAATAAAAAAATCCCCATATAAGAGCGTTCTACCATACAATCAAACTCTAATATCGTATGTAAGGAAAACATGTAATAATCATCATCCGCACCTGTCACAGAACAAGACCTATAAAGGTGGACTGGACTAGGTAGTTACATTTTTGCGTAATTTTCCTTTTTCCGTTACATAAAAAGAAAATTCTATATTTAATAATAAATGACATGTATATAACGAAAATATGCCTACCTACTTTTATCATATTATTTCAACTGTGATGTAAGAAGTAATGTGTCATTTTTGAAAGCAACGAAATTTGAACAATTTAGCTTCTACGTATAAAAATTTAATGGCTAAAACCCTAAGTTTTGGTTTAGGTAATCAGTTCAACAGCTTGATGGAATGATTTTTCGGTCATAGGCTTACAGTTTTTCCATCGTATTTTTCTATACCGTAATACCCCGCTTAATTTTAAACTAGGGATCAATCAAAGTCAAAGTCAAAAATCATTAATTCATATAGGTAACACAAAACTTATGAAACGTCAAAAAAAAAAGAAATATCCATTAAATGAATCTAATTTTACATTTACTGCCAGTTCTCAAATCAAGGGCGTAGAACGGAAGAGAAGCACTGGCAATAAACTCTCAGGTGATACTTTCTCAAGTAATTTAAAGAAAGTTCCCGATTAAGCCAACATCGACTTTGAAAACATTACATCATTACATAGTTAAGGCTATTTTCACTTCATCCGAACTCACACCTACGTCAATCCCAGGTGTAATTGTTAAATATATCATTGCGAACCCTAGCATGACGTCAACTCAGTCCTTAATAACACTAGGTACGGTCTCTAGACATTATTAATTTGTTACGAAGTAAGTACAAGGTACAGAAATGGAATTTAACAATTCACACAAACTTCTAACAAGAGATGTAGAAACTATTACTTGAATAATGGAATGTTAATTTACAATGAGCGTAGATGGTACATTACTTATCCCAGAGATTATATTGCGGTAGGGTTACAAGTGATCCTTGAACTCATTTCTTTTAGCCGATTACGCTGGAAAGGTTGATTTCTAATGGGGGGTATAAGTATTTTTAAATCTAACTAGGTTTTAATAAAAACGGATAATAGAAAGGAAGGAACGGCGCATTTTCTCGCTGTATTGCGGTACTTATTTCGTAGATTCTAATAATATAATAACTACTGGTTAGTATTATTACGAAAACTAAAATTAATTATGGGCAGACCTTAAATGCTGGCAGATTTTCCCGCTGTATTGAGATACTTATTCGTTGAGATTCAACTTTATTTAATTATTTTTATTTCAGAAATACACAAATCTTTAGCGCCTGAGCTCATTAATTACTTTTTGAAGACTATGAAACAGGGAAACTAGCTGGATACCTATATCAGTTTTTAACTGCACCTCATATCTTGCTAGAAATATGGTGGCAAAAAATCTGAAATAAAAAAATAAACTAAATAATAATAAAAAGCCTGGCACTTGGGAGCCTTATGGCATTGTAATTGTCCATGAACGGAGGGAGGTATGGCAGTAAAACTTTGTTAATAAACAGTTGCATTAGTTAGCTTTTCTGTCACTTTATATAACATGGTCGTATTTGACTTGTAGAAGTATTGTCATTGTACAGGAAATTGTATATACTTACTAACAATCTTCCATAGCACGTGTTAATTAATTTATATACACAATTTTTACTAACACCATGTAATGTTGTCTAAAGTTTTATCGTTATATGAATCAAACTAAGTTTTTTTTTATTATTTTTCAGAATTTAATAAGTATTCCAAAATTGTATATATTTCTATAATGAACAATAACATCCCATTCCTTATAATGTTTGAAATGGATTCAAACCCCGGATTAGCATAACAATACATCAATTTACAAGTTTAGTTTTGTAGTCAAATGTTGATGACCTCGCCTTAAAACTACAATACTGTCTACGAACCATACTCTTCCAACGAATGCCTCAGATATTATATAATACTTTAAAAACAACTTGTTTATATTTTAATTTGGGAATCTATGGTATATAAAAAAAAAAACAAAAGATAGTCTATACTCTTCTAAAGGTACACATTACTTCCTACAATAATACGACTTTTAAAGCTATAATGGATTTGAATTTCTAAAGCAAATGCCAATTGTCCTTTGCCCAGAATTGGGTTTTGTTTGTACAATAGATTATGCTTTGCCTGAAAAAAGGCAATGGGAAATCCCACGTTTTCAGAGCTATTTGGAGCACTAACATAAATAAACCTATTTTATTTTAAAAAGCCTTTACAAGCGGATAAACCAGCTGAAAAAATTGGATTTCCAAACATGAACCGGGCGTTTGGAGTTTTGTTCTATTATTTAAGCTAATTCTATAAACAAAGGCGCTTTTGGCTAGGAAATATTAGGGAAATCAATTCGTGTATACCTTGTTTGGATGTTGACCTCGCCTTTTTTATTTATTTAACTGTTTTTTTAAGGAAGATTATATTTTCGTTAATCATTTGATTGCATACATGTAAAAGCAACAGAAATTTTAGCTAGTTCTCTTACGCATGACTAATACAGTTTTTTTGTGAAATATTAGGGAAATCAATTTTGTAAATACCCTTTTAGGTTGTTGACCTCGTCTTTTAATTTTTTTTAAAGGTAGATTATATTTTCGTTAATCATTCGATTGCATACATGTAAAATTTTAGGTAGTTCTCTTACGCATGACTAGGCTAATACAGTTTTTTTGCGAAAAATTAGGGAGACCAATTTCGTAAATATACCCTTTTAGGTTGTTGACCTCGTCTTTTAAATTTTTTTTAAACTTTTTTTTAAAGGTAGAATATATTTTCGTTATTAATTGATTGCATACATATAAAAGCAACATACATTTTTGGTAGTTCTCTTATGCATGACTAGGTGCTGTTTTTAAGTCGAAATTTTCAAGGATATATAGAACACGGTTCAAACGTCAAAGAGGGTTACATGTCACACGGAGTGTCCTATTTGTGAAGCGCATTATACTATGATGTGAAAATACACTCAGAAACGATGAATGGATAGCAAAAGTTTTATGTTTCTTATATAAAAATATATAAGATTTTTAGTTGAATGATGGCCATATATAAGCTGTTAATAAATTATTCTAAGTAATACCGTCGCCGTTGACATGAACACTGCAAGAAGGCGTTGTTGAAGGCTTGCATTGATCTAATAAAGACTTTTTATGTATCTTATATTCAAACATCAGCTTAAAACATTACGTAAGCACAGAATGAAACTTATATTATATAAAGAAAAAATGTTTTATATTCGTTACATGCCTTTTGTTAAGGCATAAAATAACCTATATATGTACTAATCCGATAACTATATAAGCTTCTTTGTCAATATGACTATGATGAATATATGGCAGCAATGCTAACTACTAAATAAAAATAACAAGTAAAAATTATAGGTTAATATTATCTTTAATATTTTGCCTTTGTATCGAAGACACTTTGTTGCGTTGCTCTTATCTTTACGATATTTTTTTTATCAATTTTATTTTATCAATATGAATAAGATTTTTTTAAATATAACTTCACTTGTTTTCGTCAATTGTGATCAGCTGCTGGCACATGACAGATGTCTGTCAGTCTGTTTTATTATCTGTCAAGAGCCTTTTAAAACGCCATCTATTGCCGCAGTTAGTAGTTCTTAAATATAAGACTCGCATAACCAAAAACAATATTTCACTGTATCTGTACTGTTCTGTATTTAAAAAATACACTTGGCGTGAATTTGTTGAAGCAATAACTGTGTAATATCCTCCGGGTGCAATAGTCTGGCATTAATACTTAACCGCGCATAATATTTGGCATTTCCCATGAAATTTGCATCATCATTTGCCAAATGTCGGATATTCCCCTTGTAGGCACGAGTCTATTTCCATTCTGAAATGTCGAAGCTAGCGGCTCAAGTAGGTACCGCCAGAATATTTGAATATTTTAAGTGTCACTGAAATAGATTATGATTCAGCATTTTTTATAGTATCTGGAAGCCAAAATGTAAATTTATTAAAGCGATCTTCGAGATTCTTATTTCCGATTCTTCAGCAATTCTCAAGTGGGATTTGTATACTTTACAGTCTGAACAAATATTTAAATGAAATCACGTGATCTGGTCAATGATGAATCTATGTTTGGAATGGCCCCCAATCGAGTCTTTGACATATGATGGAATTGACTTTTTGACTTATACAGAAGTTCTTTAATTATTATGCAGAATCTGTGAAGTATTATTAACAAACAATTAAAATGCTAGAATTTAGGCCTTGACTTGTTTAGGTTATCGCGGAATGTGGTTAAAAGTGTATTAAGAATATCCATAGCGCAAAATCACCTGTATCATGAGCATACCCCACATACACACCATCACGTACATACCCACACTTTTACACCATTACACAACACAACCAATTTAGGCTTAATTAATTAAATTAAATCACAATTAGTTAATTGTATTAAATACTTTGTTTGTTTGTTCCCTTTTATAAATCTTTTTGTTGTAAAATGTATCATGGATTCCATCTGTGGCTATATTCTCAGTGTATTTGTTTGTTAATAATTTATGTTAGCTGTAGATACAGAATTACTCGAAAACTGTACTAAAACTCCTTTAAATAACCCGTTTAAATATTTTTAATTCCGCAGCAAGCGAAGCATGCGAGTCTGTCAGTTAAAAACAATTTTAGCGACAACACTGGACGGCCCAACACTTTTGTGGCGGCCTCTGTATGGACCGGGTCCAAACCGCAGCACATTAACGGACCCCTGGGCCCAAGCACGATACGAATGGAACTACTAAATTGGAAACTATTTGCCGCGTATTAACTGCCGTAATTACTATGAAAACGGTATCTATAAAACGCTATTCCGCTAACACTGATTATCAAGTTAATAAATGACAATTGGAATGTATAGCCTCGGTTATCGCGCAATATTGTCCAAATTGCTGTTTTTAATTGGATTAGTGTTAATTATTCAACCAAACATATGAATGCTGATTCTACTCCTTGGTACAACATTCGCTCGCTTAAATGTCATTGCTTATGGCGGCGTCCATGCGTCGGGTTGTATCTCTCCCTAAAAATGCCGAAGGGCCAATGGCTGGCCATGCGTCATGCGAACGGGTGCTACTTGTGGTAACTGGTCGTGCTTGAAATCGTTTATGATGTTATTTCGAATTTGTTGCGTGTTGTTGCCACGAGAATGTAAGTAAGCTCCTATTTTACCACGCCTCGTGCTGAAAGAGGATCTTTGACAATCTGAAAGAAATCTTTGTTTTTAATTTATATTATTATTATTTATTGCTTAAGATGTCATGTGGAATATGGTGTACTGGTTGCAGCTCCTTACAAACATTGTGTAAAAGAAGAAAAAAGACTTGGCGTTTAAACAGAGTGGCGGAGAGTTTATTTATTTATTTATTTAATTACACTTCGTTGCAAAGAAACAAAAATAAAACAATACATAAAAATTACAAAGGATGCAACGGGCGGCCTTATCGCTAACAAGCGATCTCTTCCAGGCAACCTTTTAAGTCCTCTCATTTGAACTAAAGAACACAATCTAGGTTTAATCGCTTATTATGTAAACAGTACAGATAATACAACTGTCAACAAACTAATTATATGGGTACATTACCATTTTATACATTATGCAAACAATACAGAGGACTAAATTGACAGAAATACTTTAGCTCATCAAGATATTGCCAGTACTTTTCTTCCATTCTACGCCCTTGATTTGATAAGTAGCAGTAAATATAAAATAAGAAACATTTAATGTATTTTTTTTTAAATTAATAAGTGTGTTACCTTTATGAATAAATGATTTCTGACTTTTGAATTTGACAGTCACACACACTACTAAAACAGACTACTACTAAATATAAATCAAATGAAGTAACTAAACCTACACTAGTGTAGAATATTTAAGTGCAAGTGCCATATCGCTAGTTAGAAGCCACTTGGAGTGCAACGCAATGGTGTGGGCCCCATATGAGGCTAAATACAGTCTCATGTTAGAGCGAGTACAAAATAAATTCACTCGCTACCTCTACAAGAGACTGTATGGAGTGTATCCCTTGTATCCGCTTATGTACCCGACCCTGTTTGTTCTGGGTATGGTGGGGTACGACCAGCTACGCCTCAGAAGAGAGTTAGCTGTGTCAGTTTATATATTTAAAATACTTACGGGTCGGGTGCATAATCCGGATATAATGGAGAGACTGGGTCTACGGGTACCAAGTAGAAACCTGAGGCTTACGTCTAAGCTTTTGGATGTACCGCGCGCACATTCCAACTTGGTTAGCAAAGCGCCACTCACGCGAGCAATACAGATCATTAACAAAATTTCCATTGAGGTGGACCTATTTGTTTGTACGCTGGCTGAGTTCACAAGAGTTGCTTGCTATATTGTTAGTTATAAGATTTAGGAATTTAAGTTTATTTTTTTAATGTTTGTATGTAGGTTAGTTGGTGTAGGAAATATATTGGAATTCTATCGCATTTGTTGTAACTGTTAAGATAGGAAAATTTACTGGAAATAAATAAATAAATAAATAAATATCTCGGACACACGAACAGTGTCCATACATTATAGAACACTAAGACAAAATGAACATTACCTTAGTTTCAGCTATCCACTAGTATGGTAGAAAATTAAGATTAGATTATAATTCGTGTAAAGTTGCACTTTCGTGAACTTTATTCTAAGATAACTAAACCAACCAGGATTTTTATAATATGATTGGTTATATAAATTTCGCTTAAAATAACGCACATCGTTTGTAAAAGTGTAAAAACTATAATGATTATCGTTAGAATAAAACAGATGCGAGCTCGCAATTTTTGCAAATCAAGCATGTCGTTCAAAATTCAAATCGTAAAGACTTCAAAACAGAGTCATACAACTGTACTACTGCAAAATGATTACAGTTTTTAATTATTTTACGCTCGTCGTAATGAGATATAGATGCGCTGTAATATGATTCTAAATGCTTTGGTATAAAATCTAATTTCCCATGCACATTACATATTGAAATGATGTCACAGAAGAAAATGAACACATGGTGTACGCTGACGTGATGGATGAAATACCTGATGTTGTTATGGGTTTATTTGACAGTTGACGCAAATATTCTGATAATATTGAATGAGAAAGCGATTTTATTTATCCAATTTTGGTAATGTCTCATGAATATCCCGCAAACAAAACAATTTGAGGAAATTTCACTAAGTACTTTTATTTGTGTTTACTTTATTACATTCGTACGACTTAATTATACCCAATACCCAAAACAAATAAAACAATGAACTCATAATTCTACACAAACATTTACTTGGACTTCAACCATTAATCAGTCTACATAGGCTTTTTTTTATAGAACAGGGGGCAAACGGGCATAGATGCTATGATCTAATATGTAAACATTTGCTATCATCAAGGCTCTTTTGGTCTCACTATGTTTCGGTCAATGTGCAAGCAAATTATGCACACATAGAAAAAGAAATATTAACTTAGGGCCTTTGTTATAAGTCCGTCTCCGGTCACAGTTACAAAAACAAAAGCCGGTTTTCTCACGATGTATTCCTTCACCGTTCGAGCGAATATTAAATGCGCAGAAAGTTAGACTATTGAAACACAGTCAGGGATCGAACCTATGACTTCAGAGATGAGAGTCGCACACTGAAGCCATTAGGCCAACACTGCTTTTAAAGTGTATTGACAATATCACAAAAAAATACGGGAATGACCAGCCTGACTGCTAAATGCAGCTTCTTCCAGGCTACCCAGACGTAAATATACTATTGAAAAAGCTATCATCACGTCGAGATTGTATTAACACGTAAAACTACTATGGCTGACAGTTTTCTAGTCTATACAATAAGAAGTACGGCTTAGATTTTCATTAATGACTTAGAACGTATTAGGTATTTGGTAGGTTTTAGGTAGTTATTAGGTAGGTGGGCTCAATTTCCGCAACTAGACTCGAATTTGGTCCATTTTGCGTAAAGCCCTGGCTACTTAAGCCAGCCCAGCTCCTTCCAGAAGCACAGAAGTCTCCTTGGCACTTCACAGGCTTCACGGAGCGACCTTACTGTTCCGAGGATTTTCGTACGTTGTTTAGCCACAGCCTCGCCTTCCAGAACTACGTGGGATTGATTGTTTTCAGATCGGTTCTGTTAAAGCAGAAGTCGCTTAGTCAGTTGTGGGTTCACTGCTGGCAGAGCCATTTTGGACTTAGGACTTAGAACGTAAAGATGTGATTTTATTTTTCCGATGCATTCAGAAAATTTGAAATGTTACTTTTGAAATTGCATGTAACTAATCCGCTGGCGCTGTAACAAACATGTCTTTGTCTTTCAAAAAATCCTCCACAATAGCAAACTTTAAAAAACACGAAAATTGTTGTAATAAGATACCGTTGGTAGTTACAATAAACATTTTCGAAGCTTAAATTAAAATCCTCATTATGATGTTCATTTCAAAAGAGCATTTATGTAGTGTAATAAGAAACTCTTTCTCAGTTACACTGAGATCTACGAATACAGCGTTTTGTTATAATTTACTTTCCAGTAAGATTAAAATATTTTGAAGCTACACACGCCATAAGCACCTACTAATCGCTAATGTGCAAAAGACTAAATATATATTTGGCCTGTGTAGTTACTACAATAATGAGTTAGGGTCCTTCAGGAAAAGAGCGTGCATATACCTACAACCAGCCAGCTCTAGAAATGCAGGAATCCATGAGCGGTGGTATAACTTAACACCAAGTGACTCCTGCCAAGTCAAGCCGAGCCCCCAAAAATCCTTTCCAATAGTATTATGAAGACAATATATTCCATAATATAATGGAATCAATCTAATCATCTGTACTCTAACGACACTATATGACCATTAAACATAAAGCCTTCTATATTGTGTTTTTTAATGTCGAAAAAAGCGACTACAGAATTACTAATTCTTTAATTTTTAACCTGTGATAAAACACAATCTGTTGGTTTCGTTCTAAGGTTTTCTCTATAAAACTAACATATACAACACTGCAAAAATATTTGCTTCACTATACGGAATCCGGTATCCGGAATCAACCGAATCTGATTTTTTGTAGTTCATTTTCGTGCCAAACCATTACCGTTGGCCCCAAATGACTCGCATGCTTGCTAAATGAGATATAAATTATAATTTTATAGCGTGGAATCTCGCGACACGTTAGAGCGAACTTCCGTACGAATTTTTACGAGTCTCTAGACGACACACTAGGGAGCCAGTGGCTTTTGGAATGACTGGTAGGAGAGAAATGGAGATTTTACTAATGTGGAACTATTGCGACCATATAACGGAGATTACTGTAAAAAATTTTATTGCCAGAATAATTTGTAGGAATTTAGAGTTCACTGTTACACAATTATGTATGGTATAGACTGTTATTATCCAGTTTTTATTAAATGTGCTGGTTTTATATTAGTGATAGATGAATAAGATATATTAAATTATAATAAAATGCCTGCGTTAGCCTATTGATAAAGCCAACACGAAAACATCTTCAGAAACATTAAGTTAGTTAGTTGTTAGTTAAGTACTGAAAAAATTGTATGACCGCTATTGTCGTTTTTCTCCAAGGATATATAGAACAATCAAATTATATTAAAAAGAGGTTTTTTCTGTTTGCTTAATTTTTCATACTTATAATACTGTCCGTCCAGATAGTATGTGTTGAAATATCCAGCCATGCTGAATGTATTTCTACGCTATAATTTTCTATTACGATGATATCTAAACAAAACAAAATAACATATTTTTTAAAGTTTTATTAAATCATTGTAATATATAAAACAATATTATTATATTAAACATATTAAACTTCGATGATTTCATTAGGTTTCCAATTAAAACTAAGTTTGGCATCCATTTTGATAACGAGTAGGTGCGCAGCGTGACAGGCAGGTTGTTACCCGAGACGCTTGTGCCCCCAATAGTGAGGGAGACGCCTCACTCCACCGTGTGGTTAAACAGTGATCAAAAAATGATAACTTCTAACACTGTGACAAAGTTCAGTTAAGCATAATGCTGCTGTGAAATCAGATTGGGTTTATTTAGAAAAAAATATTACTCTGATTTTTACATTGACCCTGAAGTGAAAGAACTTGTGAATTAGCTGCATGTATCTTTAGGTCCTTGTTCAGAAATCAATGGTTAATATAAATATGTTATCTTTTCATGAACAAAATTGTAATCGATGCCAACAGGTTCGAATTTAATGACGTGTAATAAGTGATACCATGATGATCTTATGTTCCAAAATAAACGTATTTTTATTTTTGTAAGCGATTTTTATACATCAGTCTTATGAAAGAAAATGATTTTGTAACAGAATCTAAAATATATGTTAGAAAATTAGCTATTTAGCACTTTCTACGTTACTCTAAAGTATTTAGCCCAACTGTAAAAAAGACTGTAACAAAATATAATGCAGTATGTCTGTGCGGAAATGTCTGGCCAACGCCATGACAAATATTATGCTTTAATGAAAACTTCATATTTTCTGGATCGCTCACCTAAATTAAAGGTAATTTATATCCCAATGTACACAGGCGGTACCCGTTCGAGCTTTATTAAGCAAATAAAGTAATGAATTGCCGAGCTTTCATAAACAAGGGTGGAAATTTGAAATTTTATTATTTACCGCGTTTACATATTGAGGAATTAAAATTTTATCTTTGAATCTTAACAAATAATAATACAAGTATTATATCTAAAACATATTGCTTATTTAAAAAACGTGGGTTACTGTTAATTACATAGACCAGATGATCCATCGCTTTAGGGTGTTGCTGGCCATAGCTAACCGGGGTGGTCAAATATACCATGATATGGTGAAAAAAACGTCTGGCGTTGGTAACTGGTGTTTGAATGGACTCCGACTGAAACTGTTGCTGAGATGATTCTCCATAACAATTGTAGTTAGGAACTGCTAATTGTTGAAAGGCTAATTTAGTCTTAATATACGTACGTACTCTTTTTTTTTATATAGAATAGGGGCAAACGGGCAGGAGGCTCACCTGATGTTAAGTGATACCGCCGCCCATGGACACTCTCGTTGCTAGAGGGCCCGCGAGTGCGTTGCCGGCCTTTTAAGAATTTGAACGCTCTTTTCTAGAAGGACCCTAAGTCGAATTGGTTCGGAAATACTTCAGTGGGCAGCTGGTTCCACAAGGTGGTGTTTCGCGGCAAAAACTGCCTTGAAAAACGCGCAGTTGTGGAACGGCGGACGTTGAGGTGATACGGGTGGAATTTCGGATTCTGCCTTGACGTCCGATGATGAAACACAGCTGCAGGTATTAATCCTAAATTAGCAAAAAATCGTCATTTATTATACTCAAAGTGCCACAACAAACTTTATAAAACTATATTTCGATTATTACGATTGAAAAATAGTCAAATCAGTTTAAATAAAACTATGTACAGAAATAAAAATTATTTCTTATAACCTCAGCGATCCGAGATTTTTTATATTGTATTGCTTTGCGTTCAAAACAGCGTGAAATTAAAAGTAGGAATATCGTGAGACATTGCAGATGGCAATTCCAAGCTCCACAGATTATAACAATCACCCACACACAACGATAGAAGAATACGGAATTTGATCGTTGAAGGGCGTGTTTTGATTCTATTTACCTTCTGACTTTTAACATCATATAATTTTGGATCAAATAAACAAATGGACTAGCCCAATGCAATGCAAGAAATGTACAGGATTACTATAAAATTTATCCAGGTTTATAAGATGTTCATTTCACAGCTGATCTTTACAACGAACTTTTATTATGGATTGCTAACCATGGTATAACACAAATGTTGATACGGAATTAAACCTTGAGTAATCTAGTGTTTTTACTACGCGTCACACATAATATGTAAATAATTCAAAAACAAAAATTTGCGTCGAATATGTACTATCAATATATAATATATACTATTTCATCAATAGCATCTTTGGAATGATAACAGTCAAGTAACGTCGAGTTAAAATGGTAGAAAAAACTATTGGACAATTTACGAGCCTAGGCTTGACATGAGCTATTTATACCTAACACGTTTTAACTCTTTTTTTTTTAATTTTAACTCCGTTAGACCATTAACAACCAAACAAAACGTGTGTCTTTCGTTTTCAACCCGTTTTGAAAAAGTGTTGTTTTGCTATAGTTTCTCCTTTTCGACTCATGCCCTCAAAGGCTCAAAATTGGTATGAACTCTATAACACGGAATAATCACACACTCGCCCGCGTTTCTAAATAATGTAAACAAATCGCTGTATGTCTCTAATTACCTCGCGCACATGAAATTATTTTGGTACAGTTAAAATCCTTTCACCACGAACATGATTTATCAGCTTAATGTATTATTTGAAAAATTTTAAAATGTTAACAAAAATCTAGTAATTTTTAGGATAAGATTTCGTATTTCCTTACATTGATCGTAGTTAAATAGTACCTACTTGGGCCATGTAGATGTAATCATCAACCACCAACAAAATCAATCCTTGGTCGTGGCTTTGGATATCTGTTTTTTAATAGGCTGTGTTTGTGTGTGACGCAGTTTATCTTTTTTTTCTTCAAAATAATATAATATATCACAGTATGTTACATTAGAAAACCGCTGAAAAATGCTATAAAATTTTTTTTATTTTATATTTAGAGTTTATGTTGGTTAGCGTTAGGCTATCTAACATCTGTTTGGGGCCATTTATTGGCCGCGGTAGCAAATACCTCAATGTTCTCTTGTCATATACCTTGTTTTCTCTCGATGTACAGAGCAGAACTTGCGTCACCGCTCCAGTATGTACGTCGTGCTCCATTCTTTTTTAAAGATATCTCGAAAAAAGGGTCTGAGGCATGCCAGTCTACTAGAGCGTACGTTAAATAAGCAGATAGAAAGCAAATTCCATTCGCTCAGCCCCAATTAAAACGCATTACCTTAAAATTGTACTATTAAAATAAAAAACCGTTTTCTTTTTAAACTATGGAGTAACATACAATAATTAATCAAAAGAAAAATTGTTTATGCCGAAATTAAATCCCTGGACTTTATCGACTTTTAAAGCTATTTGTTCAGATTCACAGCCAATTACCGAGAATCATCATGTTGAAGAAAATCCTTTTCATGAAAAGAAATTTATTAATGTTACAGACAAAAACAGCGTTTTCAATGTAATTTGATATTTTTATCCATTGAAATGTATTCCCTAATTACTGAGAAAGAAAATCTTCTGAACATTATCAAATGTAATAAATTTATATAATAAACTTTATTTTACGTATTTTTTTTAATAGCAATAGGTTTATATTATTGTACTCGCGTTTCGTGCGTTAAATAAGGATCCCGAAGTGTCTGCTAGGTATCACGCTGGAAGCTCTTGACTGCCATGGCATATGCCTGACTGTAATAGATCCCTTAATTACCCTAATCCTTGGGATTGATTTGCTCCAGTTCAAACAATTTGTATTAAAAACTTGGCGATTGAAAAGAGTGGCGGAAAGTTTCTTGCCAGTTCTTCTTCGCTCTACGCCCTTGACTTGCGAACTGGTTGTAAATGTAAATTTACAGTTAATTTAATTTGTTTTTCTTGACGTTCATAAGTGTACATGTTTACCTAAATGAATAAAGATATTTTGATTTGATTTGATTTGATTTGATTTACAAGAACACCAGACGTAGACGGTCCGAAAGGTCCACAAATCTTTAGTGGACCTTTCTCTGTCTCACATTTAGCTGGAACAACACAGTCTCCGTCGTCCTTTGGGTTCGTCGGATCAATGTCGTCGGAGTACTGGGACTTCCCCCCCCCCCATTGCGTATTGACTTTTCGTCATTTTGTCAGAAAGACTTTGGATGACCAAGGGATGTCACCACTAAATTTCAAGGAATGATGATGAGGGAAATCATATTCTACTGTCCGCAAAACTCTATCTTCTTTGGATATTCAAAAATTGAGCTGACCTGATGGCATACCCCCAGTTGTGCTGCGTACTTGTGGTCCTTTGTTGGCTTAATTCCTGATGCACTTTTTCCCGCTCTCTTCTATCGTATTAACGCGGAGAGTAATTTAAACCTGGCTTACCTGGTTAATTGTCGTCGTCGGAAGTCGACAGAATACAAAAATCGACCCGTATCACCTTGACGCCCGTCGTTCCACAACTGAGCATTTTTCATAGTAGTTTTTGCCGCACACTACCTCTAAATATCCTCTCAGTAGACGTCATCAAATGGGAGATTCATCAGTGTAGCAGATCCCAAAACTTCTAAATGAGTAATCCAATTATTGCAGCTCAATACATATTTCCTATTAAACGACTAATTTAACAAAAATAACTTTTTGAACTACAGCAAGTCTTGTTCTAGATACAGAGTTCTCATGTATTAGAAGTATTTTTAATTAAGCGTTTAACGAACTTCCTACCAAAATGTGTAAAAGCTCACTGCCGGGTTAATTAAGCTGCATAACTCATTATCTTTTCCATTACATACGTTCTGTGAATTCTGTATCCTTTTTAGGGGAATGCAGATAATATTTATTTGGCGTTTTACGGATTTATATTATAAATCTGTTAATGCGCATTTTGGTCATTATACATGATATTAGTTGTTTAGTTGTTGAAATATTAGGTCCTTGCTAAATATACAATTTGTCGAACTGGCCACTTTGGTCTCAAATATCTCATCTTTGGTTAGGAATTCCAAATTCAATTTTATACTTTCCTTTTCTCATTTGTTTTTCGAAAACAATGATTTATTTAATTTACCCGTTTTTTTTCTTTGCGTCACTCTATTTATAAAATGGAAAACATGAAATGTCGCGTCATTTACGAGTACGAGTTTCAACATGGCAACAGAGCTGCAGAAACGGCTCGACTTGAAGAATCAATAATGGGAGCGGTGTCGTAAAAGAAAACAGTGGTTCCAAAGTTTTCGTTCTGGAAATTTGGGCCTACAGAATACTTCCCGTCGATGGCCGGAGTTAATACCGAGGAATTGAAGGCTATTGTGGAAGTTGATCTATTGGAAACTACATCTGAGTTAGCAGACTGCGGTGTTAGCGATAAAACTGTATTTATCCACTTGAAGCAAATTGATTACCATCTGAATGTTTTTTTTTTAAAAAGCAAAAGTGCATAGATAGCAATGGCACATACTTTGAATAATTAAATGTATTCTATTAAAAAAAAAATGTTTTTTTTTCGCCCATACAAAACGTCTCTATCACATCTATCACTAGGTTATATTAGTATTTTCTCGCTTTTCCCTGAAATTTGTTCTCTGATTTAAACAATAATTATAAGTCCTTATTTTATCTTCCTACAGTAGACTTAGTACTAACACAAAACGTATTATTTATGTATTTCTTAAGCTTTGGTGTGTCAGACGTTGCGTGTGTGTATATGTATCTTGGTAGATATATGTTTAATAACGTATTAATAAAAAAAAATTAAATGTTAAAAAAACAAACAGGATCGCTGAAACAAATTGTCAAAAAGATGAAATTCTCTTTGCAAATACGCAATTAAAATAATATCAAAGCACAAAAGATTTTTAACAATTTATATACACTTAAAAAAATGCGGTCATAAAAAGTTGGCCTATATTTTGACCTGGATAATGATCATTATCTGAAAAAAACTCACTGAAAAACAGAGATCTAATTAGGAGCCACTTGCCATACCTAACATTTGCATTCGGTCTAAAGATACTTTATGTTTTAATTAAACACTAGTATGCATAACATTCAAATTAACTCCTTTATAGTATAATACGGTCTTTATTATTATAACAGATTTAGGCTTTTTATTAGACATGGCTACAGCCCTTGAATTCCACTTATAGGAAAGCGTGTTAAAAAACCTTCCTACGTAATTTTGTTTTTCTTTTTACTTGTCCATAGATTAAAAATTTGCACAGAACACATACAAGAAGTAGCTAAGTGTCAACTATGGTCCGCTAGGTTAAACCTCTAAAGTTCTTTGAGTCTTTAAGCCATTTGAGGCGAATGAAGAGAGCGGCGGTATTAGCGGCAACTGAGTAACAGCTTTGGGCGTAGTCTCAACCCCACAGTCCCAAATTTAACCGGAGGCACGCAATTTTACTGTTATTCAAATTTGTATTATTAGAAAAGTGCTTAAGTGTGAATTGACTACCAACTTGAAAGTATCAGAAGGCTATATGTCATACCGATAAACAAAGTCTTACTACTACTAAAAATTCAGCGACTATTGGACACTCGAAACGCCATATATATTTCCAGATCATGTAATATTAGAAAACGATATCATTTGTTTTATTTGGATGGCAACACCACGCAATACCATAGACATCTTGTCGGTTGTAAATTGTCAATGTGTCAAAGTTAATTTGGCGTTTGTATCTGGCTAAATTTAATTGTCTCGAATCTGCGACATATTATATAATGCAAAACAATGTGTTTATTAAGTTTTTTTAAAGAACAGTAGAACGTCATAAAATTTAACTTAAATATAACTCGCCGATTCTATTCGACATTACTCTACGGACGTATCCGCCTAGGGCACTTCTAATTCCCAATCTATTTACAAAATAAATAGACTATAATCGTTGTAGCACTCGTTAATTATCGTTTACTTTGTACCAAACGAATCCATGTTTATACAACAACGAAACGGTCGGAATAGCGAGACGAGAAACAAGAACACTGTCTGTAATTAACATGGTAATTATAGGCGTTTAATTGCCTCACAGCTCATGCCTTGAGTATCAAACGGGCGTGACAAGATTCCAGAGAATGAGGGCGGCATCTTCTAATAATTATCGTTAGTAAAATAGTAACTTATAGTGCGTAAATCTTAAAGCTAATTACCGACTTTGAACACGATGTTCATTAAAATACTGTTTTACATTCATTTTTGAATATTCCAGTGATTTTATCTGTTTTCGGCACTGGTATATTATACACAAAGATCCATCTATCTGATTCATGCCAATTTTATACATACTTTTTTATTAGTGTGTCGTGTTAATAACTTCCGAATAAGACCTTAACTGTAATTATTATTATATCTTCCACAAAGATAAATAAATTATAAATAATTTACCTAATAAATATTGTTACGTTTTCCACTATGAAAATATTCAGAATAAAAGTTTTAAATAAAACTAGTTTATCTCGGTACCTAAAAATAATACGATACGAGTATCTTCATTGATAACTTTTGCGAATTTTTGTATTGTATTGTTAATATGAATAGTTTCGTAATCTATAAATCGCATGTCATATGAGTCTTAACATTTTAATTTCCCACACAAAATGCAAAACAGACTGAAAAGAAAATTTTCATAAACATGATATTCTGAAGCTCTATTCAAAAGCTTGCCCGAGGGGATCCATCTATATTTTAAACATTCGCCCATAGCACTAGCTGAACACAAAGAATGGCTTTTCGTATTAAATTGAATTCAGTGGTTCATTGATTTTCAATTTGCATGGGACGTACATTGAACGGAGAGGACAGCCGAGCTTCAAATAGGCAAATAAATCTCGGAACAACCAAGAACGACTAACGTCCGGTTTCAAAATACGATTCGTAGTTCTTACGTGTTGTTTTGTATAAAAAAATATTTAGGTCAGATATTGGACATAGAATTTACGAATTGCAATTCTTGTACGTACAAATTACTAAAAGTACAAAGTAAATGTGCTAAAAACTGTTACTCTTACTCTTAGGACTGGGCCTCAGATTTTTTTGAGGTCTAATACTTACCGGTTTCTCCTTCACTGTACAAACGAGTGTTAAATGCGCACTTTGAAAGAAAGTTGGTTTTGAAAGCCTGGGTTTGAGGTTTTTTATAGAACAGGGGGCAAACGGGCAGGAGGCTCACCTGATGTTAAGTGATACCGCCCAGGTCCCACAGACACCTCAATGCCAGAAGGCTCGCGAGTGCGTTGCCGGCCTTTTAAGAATTGGTACGCTCTTTTCTTGAAGGACCCCAAGTCGAATTGGTTCGGAATTACTTCAGTGGGCAGCTGGTTCCACAAAGTGGTAGTGCGTGACAAAAACTGCCTTGAAAAAAGTTGTGGGATGCGGTCGTCGAGGTGATACGAGAGGAATTTCGTATTCTGCCTTTCCGATGATGTATTAATCTGAATAACTCACTACGACTTTATAGCCGGACGTTGAAGCCACTGGGTACTCTGGATAGTGTAGAGTACTGATTCATTCTTGTCTCAATGCATGGTCCGGATGTACTTTATTTCCTGATAAAATATTACACGACATATACCCATATTCTCACCTAAAATAAGATTATTTAAAAAAAGACCCAGATATATATTATACCTTTTCAATTATTCAATAGCAAGTATGGAGAAAGTAGAAATTAGTTTTACATTGATCTATATATATTACACACTAGGTTATTCCTACGCAAGCATAAACAAAGCATAAACAATTGGCGGATGGTAAAAAATATTTGAATTGTATAGATAAATAAATGAGTAAGTACGCTTGAAAAAATCGCCTTCAACAGAGCTCTTAGCGATCTCTCCTATGTAATTAATTTCGTATAAGCACCACCCCACACTGGAATGCAATATATCAGTATAAATTGGGCTTTGGCTTTGTAGAGGACAAAATATCCCGATCATATATGTCTCAGCTTATTAATCATATAAACCATCACCAAATTAATCGCAATTCAAAAACAAATTGTTAAACGTCATTAAATATCGTCAACTGGTGTACAGTGACACATACTATCTTTGCCGGCGGTTGAAATTGGAGGCGCCATTTTGAAATGTTAGACTGACATTGTCAGCTTCCTTGGTACGTACAATAAATAATATTACTATCTACCAACTAACATGTATTTATTTATATTTCTTACATTATTAATTACTATAGCAAAGTTTTAATTATGCGACGGTTTTAATTATTAGGTATCTTAAATACATATTTTTATGGAACAGGGGACTCGAGCAGAAAGCTAATCTGAAGTTAAGTTCCGCCCATGGACACTCTAAGTGCTTAATATTATATCAAAAGTAGTAAACTTATTATATAAGTTGTTCTGTATTTCCGAGATACTACGCTAGTAGACATTGTTTTCTTAAGACATTTCAATAATATAAGTTCAAATTATTCTCCTTATAATGGTAAATTTTTATTTACTGGCAATACAGCGACGCTTTTAACTTAGTAAAGTATGTGGCACTGTATATTCACAATATAACACAAGTCAAAAATAAATTGCTACCTCTTTAAGACATAAAACTCAAACTCAAAACTCTGTTACTGCGTGCTACGTAAAAGCATGTCAAGTCGAAACTAAGTCATGTCACTGAACACGACCAAGTGAACAAAAGACAGTTTCCTGTCATTTAATCTACATGAAAAGTCTATTTTGCGCGAGAGGTGGTGTGCATTGCAAAAGCGTGCACGTACGGAGTCACCCGACCGTTCGCAGACCAGATGTATTGGAAACCTAACGGGATGTCTCGCAAATAGTATTTGAGTCGCATACTAAATACAACCAGTAACTGAAAACCGTAGTCGCACGTAGGACGCATGAATTTCAACAAACCATTTATTGTAGGATGGTTTATATTTCGAATGAAAAATCTGACAAAACTTGCTTATTATTTAACCTTCATAGTCTTTATTTGTGAGCCTATTTATTATTATTTTCTTTTAAATTATTTTTTTCCCCACACACAAATATACAGTATTTAATTATTGTTTGCCTATATAGAAATAATTAAAAATTGATAAATAGAAAATTTTAAAAATCGTGCGTACAAAGTACACATGTCAGAAGTGAAACTTCAGTCTAAATTAATTATTACTAAAGTACAAGCCCCAATAGATAATCATGTACCAGTAGATCACTCCATGTATTTGGATATCAATATTCACACTGTTTACACTGTATACGTGATAATAGTCAGAAAGATTCAGAGAGAGAGTGAGATAGAGCGAACGTTGCATCAGGCATAGTGCCATGCAGCGAGAGGCGAGTGCGAAAGAGTAAGGGAGATCGAGAAAAAATTCTATCGCATAACATCTAGTGCAGTAAACGCATATTTTTTATTTATTTGCAGCTCCTTACAAACATTGTGTAATAAAAACTTGGCGATTAAAAAGATTGGCGGAGAGTTTATTGCCAGTTCTTCTCTTCCGTTTTACGCCCTTGATTTGAGAACTGGCAGTAAATGTAAAATTAGAATCATTTAATGTATATTTCTTTTGTTTTGACGTTCATAAGTGTACATTATGTTACGTCCAATGAATAAATGATTTTTGATTTGATTTGAGTTAAACAATTAAAAAGAGCGGCGGAGAGTTTATTATTTTTATTGCCAGTTTTTCTCTTCCGTTCTACGCCCTTGATTTGAGAACTGACAGTAAATGTAAAATAGATAATACATTATGTTACATACATGAATAAATGGTTTTTTAATTGAATTTAAATTGAATTATTGACGATTTATGACTTAAAAAAACTATGCATAATTAGGAGGATTGCATCAAACCGTTATTATTTAAATATTAAATAATAATGGTAAAAAAAAATAGACTACACAGTCGGTTATCTACTACTATCTATGACTACATAGTCGTCGGAAGTATTAAATGACTCACGTAAATGGTATTTGTAACATGGATGATTAAGCACTTTAACAGCAAAAGCCAAAAAGATGGCTATGCAAATGGTGATGGCACCTAATTTGGAACAGTTAGTCTCTGTACCTTTTATGCCCATAGATAGCTTGTTCAGTCTTATACCTGTCGTATGTAACACCGTCTCTTTAGCTATATAACAAGGACAGGCAGCGCTTTGTCTAACCCTGAACCTGTAAGATACAACAAGAATCCAACGTGACCTGTGAACATCTGGGTAATCAATCCCGCTATTTTTATAATTATCGAAAAGGTCGAAACAACATTTGGAAAGAATAACTTAATAGCAGCTGTTTCGCTGGTTCGATATCTGTGATTCCATTTTTCTATCGTATTTCCACGTAGGCGTTACAAAGTTTCTAAAACTACTAGAGCATACTTAGCTTACTGTCACCACTGTCATCCAATATTTTTACACTTAAGTCCTTATGATGTCTAAGAAAAAATTATAATGGATAATTTTTATGTTTAAATATTTCTAAAGCTTTTATTCAGATATAAAATATAAAAAATAACGTGTTTAATTAGAACACGAATTTAAATGTTCGCAGAAAGATTTTAAAATAATAAACGAAAAAAGTATCAGTCAGATTCTTAATAAGAACAATTCTTAGCTTCGTTTAATTCTATACAATGGTGCAAATGAACCAAGTTTTTAATTAAATTGATATTGAAATTGGCAGTCATGTTCAATCGGGTAGAATCCACTGAAAACGTATGCCAGGGAAATCTAATTTTTATTCTTTGTCTTATATTTTAGTGTATGCCTTTGATAGCATTCATTTCTATATTATAGAGTTTGTGCGGTTAAAATTATCTATTGAATTTGTCTGGTGTTTCTTGGTAGAATGCGCTAATTTTACGAGTTTCGCTGCTTTTTTGATGGATAGACGATTATCGAGGAATGCTGTGATTAAAATCCGAATTAACAGGGGTAAATGCGGTACTGAAATGCGATAATCTACTTGAATAAGTCATTTGTTGTAGAAATTTTTTTTTTAAATCTTTTTGCTTTTTTTTTTATTTGGACCACGAAATTAGGAGAAAACACACGTCAAAACTAACATACATACGAAAATATAAAAAGTGGTGTCGTCCCTAAAACATGTGGACACGACCAGCGAAATCAGGTCGATACAATAAACAGTGTTAATACAAAAACAACCATAAATTTAATAATAAAAACTATAAAGAATTAAACTATTTGAACTAAGAAAAGAAATTATCGGTATTGTGTTCTAATCATACTCTTAGCTGAGGCCAGCGAACCATGAAAAATGTCAAAATTCTGTGCAATATCATTATGGTGGTGACATAACCTATTAATTGGAGAGTTTCTGCCAACGTTTGTTCGACAATGTGGGATGTGAAAACATCTTCGATTGTTTAAACGACTCCCGACCCGAGGAACTTCTATGGATACACGTTCTAAAATTTCTGGGCAATCCACAATTCCGTTAATAACTTTAAAAAGGTTAACATATTTGTCATAAGAATATCATTTGCCTGTTTAATTTCGAAGTTTCTCAAGTTAAATTAATTAAGTGAAAGGAAGAAAACATATGTACTTTTTTTCTCTCTACAAATGTTTAGTTGTCATTTTTTTTTTAAATATATCGTTGGATACAGAAATAAAATACAATTTACATAATTGAATGAAAAGGTGGGCACCGAATGTGATAAAAAAATTAGACAAGGTAGGCAAGAAGTGCTATACATAAGAAAAATAGTTATTAAAATAAAACTAACGGAACATAATAATGCAATTAAATGTAAACAGAGAAATTTTTAAAAAAAGGGACACAAATTTTTTGTTTTAAAGTTTCATTCATGTTTTTTTTTTCTTTAACAACATATATACCACTGTAGATATTTGATTACCGACAACACAGTAATGTACTCTGTGTAGGGAACGGAGTCTGACTACCATGGTAGGTATAATTTTGTCATTTTTAATTAATGAAAAAATCGTAACTACAATTACAATTTGCTTAATCTAACGCAGCACAAAAGAAATTCGACACTTAAAAATAAATGAGCGAAAATCTCGCCATAACAAAACACATCTAACGAATTTTATGTAGGCACTAAAACTCATTCCTTAAACCCAGCGTCTAATAAAAGTATCCAACCACAACGCCGTTTCCTCCCAGAACGGTCATTTTGCGCCACCAACCGAAAATTGTCACCTCGCCGTCTTCATTTGCAACAAATATAGTACCCGAGTGCCGGCAATAAATTGCTAAATTTATTTCTCTCTTTCTTTTCATCCGTGCTATTTTTCAGGATCTTTGTAACGGAGACCGACATTTAGCACCAATTCCCTACCCTAAAAACATTGCAGTGAACGGGTAGAATCGTTTCGAATAACGTTTTTATTGTAATGCTAAATTATTTTATTTTGTGAGACTATAATTATAGAGTCGGTGCGCTTTAGATTATCTATTGAATAGTGTCTATTGCTTCTAGAATGCGCAAATTTTACGAGTTTCGATACTTTTTTGAGCGATAGACTATCTATCGAGTGTTACTGTGATTAACATTCTACCGAATTACCAGGGTTGAAATGAGATAATCTACGTCAAGTCATTCGTTGATACGGCAGTTATTTTTAAACTTCTGTTTAGATGTGATTTCAATTCCGGAGGAAAAATCACATAAAAAGAGTATGTGAGACTTCAAATTATTATCTAAATTCAACTCAAAATTATTTCAAAGTTTGCCTCGCAATAGAACCTACAAAGATGGTATCATACCCTGAATCACACTAAAAAAACTATCCTGACCACTGATTATATATAATCCAGGCAGTCACTGGGTAAACTGGTCGAGAAACCCTATAAGTTGGACTTCCTTCCTCCAAAGTCAAAGTCAGAACATCATGAGCATTTTTTCATATAGATAACAGAACGTATACTTATGGACGACAAAAAAGAAATATACATTAAATGCTTCTAAATCAAGCGTAGAACGGAAAAGAAGAACTTTCAATAAACTCTCCGCCACCCTTAATCCAAGTTTTTTTTGTTAAACAAAACGTTTGTAAGGAGCTGCAACCATTACACCATGTTCCCCATGACATCTTGAATAATAAATAATAATAATATAAATAAAAAACATAAAATTGTCTCAGATTACGAAAGATCCTCTAACAGCGGGAGCCATGCTGAAATAGGAGCACGCACATACATTCTCGTAGGAACAAAATGCAAATATATAGTCGAAATAAATAACATCACCGCATGCACTATCAAGTATCAACTTTGACGTCATTGAGGTTTGAAGTGTAAACTTTGTGAAATTGTGTTCAAATATTAACATTAAATGCTCTTTTCTCGGATCCGAATGGATGTACCAGATAGTAGCGGTGCCGCCCACTCGGATCCGTGCGAGTATCCTATCAATTTTTAAAGCATTGCCATCCCTAGCTCTCGGATCCGAGTATTCAGCACTCGTCATGCTGTATGCCGACCACTCGGAGCCGATCCGATTTTTTTAAATAAAAATAATAATATAGTAATTGCCTGGAAGAGATCGCTCGAAACCGATAAGGCCGCCAGTTGCTTTCATTTAACTATGTTCAATTTTTATATTGTAATGTAATGAAGTGTTAATAAATAAATAATATGCATTTATACATACATATTTTCAAATATTCATATTTAATTATAAATTTATCATAAAAAGTTTTGGTTTCCGGGTATTACTTTGTATCCTTTATTCCATTTCAAGTGTTAAAACATCATTATACCCACCATATAAATGGTTCATTCGTAATGTTTGTTTTTCTTTCACTAAAACAGATTTGTACGTTAGTTGGCTCTTAAAATAATAACTGGTACCGTGAAAGGACTTTTATCAACCCAGGGGTAGGTATTAAATCGAAATGTCATCTGCAGAGCCCTTGAGCTTGACAATAAAGTAAAATAAAGCATTGTTTTTTCTTTCAAAATAAAAGAGAAAGTTATATTGTAAGCATTAATATTTGTTGTGATAAAAGTACTAGATTCTCAAACTGTATTATCTGAGGTCGCTTCATATTATATAGCCTTTGTCTACTTTGTCTACTTTGGCTACGCAAGAAAATATGTTTTTAACCGAATTCAAAAAAGAGAGAATCAGTTTAACCTTTATGTATATGGTTTAGGCTTCTTAGTATCTAACATTTCATTTAAATCGAATAATCTTGATTGCACATGGAGTACTATTCCCACCTTTGGGCGAGAGCCCTTCACCAGTACCAGCTTCTCCCACTTGACCGTATTCAACGAAGAGCCATTAGAATCGTCGACGACTAGTCACTTTCTGAGCGGCTTGATCCCTCAGTCTTGAAAAGAGATGTGGGATCCCCATCTTCTACCGCGTTTAGCATGAAGAGTATTGATACTTGTTTGGACTTATACCTGCTGAGTAAAATCATCGAATGTCAAGGCCTAGAATCGGTATCACCTCGGCGGTCGTTACATAACTAAGCATTTCTTAGGGTTTCACCACCAGTATGTGGAACCAGCTGCCTACTGAAGTATAAAACCAATTTGACTATGAGTTCTTCAAGGAAAGTCCTTCAATTCTTAAAAAGCCGGCAACGTAATTGCGAGCCTTCTGGTCAATGGGCGGCGGTGTCACATAACATCAGATGAGCTTATTTGCCTTTTGTAACATAAAAAAGCACAGTTAAAAAAGATACAATCACAAATGATACATTTGTATATGTAAAAATCTAAATATAATACATAAACAATTCTTAACATGTATAAGATCAAATATAATCTCAATCTCTACTGTACGTATTAAAGCCATATAAATGGCAGTTATCATTTCAAGGCTAGTTTTTATCTCATTTGTTGAAATTTCAAAGATACTTTCCTTTGACTTTAAATTTTTACAATTCAGCGAAACGAAATTAGATAAGGATTACCACCTAAATTGCTTATTCGTAGCCATCTTCAAATATTGTAAGATTTATCTCAAAGCGCTCCGAAGTTACAAATAATAACACTAAATTATAACCCAAAAGTTTTTATACTATTTTCTCATAAATAAAACACTTTTTTGAAATCAAATCCTAAATAAACAACGTCACTAATTGTAAATTAAAAATAAAAGCGTCGAGACCCGCCGTCAGTAATTATATAAAGCTTTAAACGGAATTGCTAATAAAAGTAAAATAAACGCGATTAAACATCGCACATCCGTTCCATTTGGCGCAATAAAAGTTCGATAGGCCTTATAAATAAAAAACTATGACTAAATCATGATATCCATTTATGGTTGGACATACCTCAAGGATTTGGCAACCGATACATGATTGTGCACTTACCCAAGGTCTCTATGTATTTCTAATATTACACGCTCACCTTCTTATGTATTTATGTAAATATTAATTAATCCAATCTGCTATGTTTTAGACACACATATAGTTGTTTTTAAAAGTGCGTTGTTTTTATGGTATAATTTATCTTTCTATCCTTTTTATTCATTATCGTATAGATCACGTCAATAATTACTGAATTGATAATATTTATCTATAGGTCAATACTTATCATATCTTGTATTTTGTGTAAAGAACGACCTTATCCAGCTATTTCAATTATTTTAGATATCAAGCGGCTTCCCACAGAAACAAGATCACTTCAAGTGATTATCATATGATTTTTTTTGTCATATATGGCAGCTTTTTTAGGACGTATAATTGCGTGTAAAATAAAACCCAGAAGGAATGAATATCTTAATGAGCATATTCGAAATATATTTTCTTTTAATCCACGAAATCTATTTATAAAATTCTCTTTATAAACGGTACTGTATAGAAATAAAACCGTATTTTCAATTCCCACGTAAAATGTTTTTTTAATAAAAGTGGTTCATTAATAAACTTACTATCTGTGCCAGTTATAATGACGCTTTCAAAAGCTCTGTATCGAACGAGGGCAAAGAACTAGCGAACACTTAATAAAAACTATTTGCAGTCTGTACAAGCATTTTTAAATGTACGAGCATTTTTTATATCTGTATTTCGTTAAATTGAGTAAAAAATTCAATACAACTGAAAACATGATAATGTTAGGCTTTATTCCGGTATAGCCCCGTCAAACTGGCGATACCTATACCATAAACTGACTGCTACTGTAAACAAAAGTGTTCAAAACAAATGCTAAAACGTATCTAGTCTACTACTACTACTATACTACATCTTCATCAGAATAAATACCGTAATTGTATTTTTTTTTTTTTATATATAATAGGGGGCAAACGGGCAGGAGGCTCACCTGATGTTAAGTGATACCGCCGCCCATGGACACTCTCGATGCTAGAGGGCTCGCGAGTGCGTTGCCGGCCTTTTAAGAATTTGTACGCTCTTTTCTTGAAGGACCCTAAGTCGAATTGGTTCGGAAATACTTCAGTGGGCAACTGGTTCCACAAAGTGGTGGTGCGCGGCAAAAACTGCCTTGAAAATCGCGCAGTTGTGGAACGGCGGACGTCGAGGTGATACGGATGGAATTTCGTATTCTGCCTCGACGTCCGATAATGTAATGAAATAAACTTGTATAATTAGTGTTATTCTAAATTTAACTTAAATAATTCTTATTTAAATATATTAAAAAGTTAAATTAATTATTTTTAACATTGTATACGTGTTCACTTAGTTTCGAATCACGTGAAAATAGAGTAGAACTCAAAGTACATAACAAGTCTTAGGTATTCAAGTTATAAGTTTAATAATGTTTGGTACTTCGTTGTCTTTTTCTTGAGACGTCGCGTCTTCCAAATTCCTAGAACTTTACCTACTTAACTGTTTCAAAGGAAAAGCATAAAGCTTTAAAGCTATAAATCCTTTCTTGTATCATTAAGGAACTTCCAGGCTTCGTTTACGACAAGGCTGTAAAAATATATTTATAGCAAAACAAATGAAAATTTCACTTTTATCTTTATATTCTATTGTGTAAAGTGATTTTAAACGAGGTTGTATACTAATAGATTCTTCGTATTAATTGCAAAATCACTTGTTCAGCACGGTATGTTTTAGACTAGTGTCAAAGTCGACCATTTAAAACACGAAGGAAATCAAGATGGAGACGTCTGTGGCACGGTCTCATAAATAAAAAACGTGAAAGTAAAGGTTTAATTAACTATTTTGACGAATAATACTTAACTAGTAATAACAACCACGCAAAATTATTAACAAATGGGACATTTGTGCATGGCTTGTGGAAAATGTTTCTAAGCATTTAATAATACAAAACTAAAAATATAAATTATACGTTACAACATTTCTGTAGGAATTTCTTACAACGCAACTATTTCGTCTCCAACCGCACTTTTCGTCGGTAAATTTGTCACAAGGTTTACGAGAAAGAAATACTTTCAATTGAATTTGTACTGTTCACGATAATCAACACAATATCACATTGCGTATCTAGCAAAGAGGTTGTAATATTGTAACTGGCGCCGCTCCAGTTGTTACCTATAATTATGTATGTTAATGTATAGATGTGATAGCGTCTAACGACTTCCTACGATAAAAATGAAGTTGCGTTGAAATTTCAGTTCCGTGGTGCAAGTTTATTGCCGAATTGCGTGTGAAACAAGCAATCACAGCCTCGATCACCCTTTATATAGACATTGATTTAATTTGCATACAAAATTATGTGATGAGCCCGCTAATACTCTAATATATTGATAGCTGAATTGCTTAATCATATTATAATTGCTATCTAATTTGGTATTTACTAGGTTCACTGAGCCGAATCTACCTAAGAAATTCATTAATTGTATTTAAATGTTGTGATGTTTCTAGATCTATAAATATTCACATATTGACAAATCATATAAACCACCAGTACTCATTAACGGATTCCAACGAATTTGACATTGATATTAATAAATAATAATAAAAAATTGTTGCTGACACTAACACCATTGCTTCAACGTTAGTAATAATGAATTTGAACCTATTTTACTACAGACTATTTATTAGTCTGTTAATTTGTGTATCATGAAACATTGACAAAGCAAATAAACTGTTTATATTAACTGTTTTGAACTAATCTGACGGATGCATTTTAACTATATTGACAATGACAGCTGACAGAAACGCCATTGCTCCAACATTAATAATGATGGCTATGAAAGTATTATTACTACAGACTATGAATTAGTCTGTTAATTTGTAGATCTATAATATTGACAAAGCAAATTAATAATTGCAGCTGACACTTACTCCATTACTTCGACAACAATAATAATGGCTGTGAAACTATTATACTAAGACTTTCAAATAGTCTGTCAGTTTGTCGATCTAGAAATTTTCAATTCAAATAAACGACCATCATTATAGGTTCTAAACTGATTGGATGTTGATTGATTTTGTTGATTATTAATTTTCGAGATCTGTGACAAAATTTGACAATGGCAGCTGACACCAGAGCCATTCCTCTGACAAATATTAAAATTTACATACCCAAAACTATATTCTCTATAGTCTTCAATGGCAGACAGAGACAAGATCTTATATTTTTTTGTATATTCAAAATGACGAAGTTAAATCTATCTCTAAATGTGTACCACATTTTTAAGAGAAAAATGGATGAAAGCAACAAAGCTATCACTCCTTGAAATACAGAAGTATTTGTCAAGCGCGTGCAACCGATTTGCTTCCACTTGCCAATCACATTGTTGAATATCAAATTTCCCTAGTTATTTGCAGGCGTAAATCGAGTTGGCTATGGCGGCCAAGGTAATAATTCGATATCTCAAGTCCGTTCATTGTTTGCAAACATCAAAGTGACATCTCTATGAGGGCTAAAATTCAATGAAGTCGGGTTGGTAGGCGTTAAAGGACCCTTTCCCGTTTCAAATTACCTGAAATGTAGTTGAAGTTTGACGGTTTGTGTACCTTTGGAACACTAACAGAACCAGACAAGTATGTTTGTGTTGTGGAACTGTTATTACTTTTGAATTATTAAACGTATTGGGACGGAAAGTTTTCGGTAAAATGTCAGGTACAATTTTGGGTTTCATGACAAATATTATCCTTTAATATACCATGTATATGTACTAAATAGAGGTTAATAAAAACCCCTAAAAATGGGGCGATTAAAAAAGTTGTAAAGTAGTCTTGAATGGGGGTATTGCTATTGGTAGCTGTGTTAGCTTCAGCGTGTGACTCTCATCCCTGCAGTAGTAGGTTTGATCCCTGGCTATGCAATAATGGACTTTCTTACTATGTGCGCATTTAACACTCGCTCGAACAATGAAGGAAAATATCATGAAAACGACTGAGGCCAAGACCTAAAAAGGTTGTAGCGCCGCTAATTTATTTTGTTTATTATTAAAGAGACTCAACAAAACAAAACAAAAAACAAAAATCATTTATTCATATAGGTAACATAATGTACACTTATGAACGTCAAAAAAAAAAAGAAATATTCATTAAATGATTCTAATTTTACATTTACTGCCAGTTCTCAAATCATGTTACGTACGTATCATACGTCTACGTATCATAGACATAAGTTTATCAGTTCAAGTTAACATTTATTTATTTATTTACTTCTTTATCGTTCGCAGGATTTGCTGTTATCAAAGTTATGACAGCAAAAATAGTCGTAAAAAACGGCGTAATGATAACGTAGTATCAAAAACGTTGCAAAAAATAAATTTAAAGAAAACACTTTTTTAACGGATTGAAGCTATGTATTGTTATAAACTTATAATTATTTTACATAATTTTAAATTTTCCGACGTTTTAATTCGGTCAAAACAGGATTTCATTTAAATATGTAAAAGTTATGTTAATGAAAGACAAAAACTAAATTTTCAATTTCGAGTCAATCCATTTATTTGGAATTTAGTTTTTTATTATTTTCCACATCCTATTTACATAAATTAAATAAAATAGATATAAAAACAATTTTAACTTAGATGCGGCCCCTGTCCGGCAAAAGGCCTCCTCCAACTTTTTCCACCCCAATTTATTTTGTGCCATCGTCATCCAATTTCTTCCAGCTACACTCTCGATCCCGTCAGCCCATCGCTCTATCGGTCTTCCTTTGTTTCGTGTTCCTTTTGGACCAGTCCATTCGGTTACTGCTTTAGACCATCTGTCATCTGTATAACGCGCTACGTGGCCTGCCCATCTCCATTTAAGTTTTAGTTGTCAAAAATTTTGTCAGTTCAAGTTAACATTTATTTGTTATTTACTTCTTTATCGTTCTCAGGATTTGCTGTTATCAAAGTTATGACAGCAAAAATAGTCGTAAAGAACGGCGTAACGATAAACTTAGTATCAAAAACGAATTTAACTTTTTTTTTATATTTGTCGCGTAATTGAATTCCGAGAATACTCTTTTTTATTGCACGCTGGCACGAACGTATTTTGGTTTTCATTTTGTTATGAATATTATTATTATTTAATTAATCATTTAAATAAGACAAACGAAAAACATGAGGAAAAAAAATTACAGCATTATAACAATATATTATGCAAACCATAAAACCTCACTGCGAATCCCAAATGTCCTTGCTCCGGTGAAATCTACTTCACACTAAATAATGAAATATGAACTCCACTTTGTTTGCGAATGTCGCCTCTGTAATTCACAAAGCTACCGTAATCATCGCTGAAATTAATTTTGATTTTAATTATGAACGTTATAAATTAATAATAATCACATTCTTGGTTTTATTTGTAGTGAAGTTGTAATTATCTTTCATGTCTCGCTAATAAGTTATTATTATTTCTTTCGGTAACTTTAGACTGAACTAAAACATAAAAGAAGGTTATCGTTTTGACTATATTTAAACAATTGAGGTGACAAATAATTCCGATTTGCTATTTGGTCCTATAAAAGGGTTTTGTCCTATAAACAGTTTTCAGGTAGTGTAATATGTTTAAATATTAACGAAAAACAATATGTATAATAATGTCCATCATCAACCAAATTACATACCTCTAATTTAAATAAACTAACTGAAACTTCTATTTAATTCTTTAAGTAATTTTAAGAGCCAATCCATACAAATAAAATATATCACGATGTGAAGTGCACTTCGGAGTCGTTTATAATTTTAGTGCAAAGGAATCTATCTAGGGATTATTATACATTAACTAGACAGCATGGCTAACTATTTCTCATATCTAGAATCTTTTTCTAATTTATTTTACATATCTAGAATCTTTATTTCATTGTTTTTCTTTAAGTCGGTACTTCGTAGTCGTCAAATTCTTATAAAGATATGACTAAATGTTGTGTAATATTTTTTTTTCTAATAGGTTTTTAGGCCTGACAATTACCATGGAGTTTTTGTGTCTATGCCGAAGCGGCCAAGATTCTCTTTAGTTAAAAGAATATATATATTCCGGCCAGTTAGTGGTTCCACTGATCGAAAAATGTTCTTTTTAGGTTAGAAAAGAGCGTACCAATTCTTAAAAGGCCGGCAACGCACTCGCGAGCCCTCTGGCATTGAGAGTGTCCATGGGCGGCGGTATCACTTAACATTAGATGAGCTTCCTGCCCGTTAGCCCCCTGTTCTATTAAAAAAAAGAGGAATTATCTTTCCTGTACGTATACAGAGGTTTAAGCGATGCAATAAATACATGTTAGATTTTATTAAATATGATTTAAACATAATTTTACAGTCACTTTATAAAAACGGTCTAACTTAACTAACTACTAACAGTTAACTTAGACAATTTTACAGATTCTAAAACAAAAATATAAAGTTGTGTAATACCACAGAGCAAGAAAGTAATTTATTCGTCTGATCCTTTGAGACAGACAGATGACAGTCGCTACAAAGCAACAAACAAATATAGGATACCATAAACGAGCTGTGGCATTAATCCTTTTACAAATTACCTCATTCCTGTTAACAATATAATACATTATTTTTGATGTTGACAGTAATCTTTGCTAATGTTACCATAAAAACGCCCTTTTGTTTTTGATAATTTACTCAGAAGAATATTTGTGAATAATAAAAACCAGTGACGAACAGAGTGAAGTGAGTTTGAGCGAATTTTAAAAGCGCTCATAGGCAGATGGTCCTATGACGCAGAGCCGCGAACCGAACTTTAAACCTTGGCCACAATGGCTATGGCTAACACACCTCTGCTTTATTAATAAAGTTAGGTATCAAATTAAATAATCGTCTTATTATTTCTTATTGATATTTAAACCAATATTATAAAGAGGACAGATTTTAATAATTTTTTAATAATTTGAATGCTTCATTATCACTGATTATTACAGGCTATTTTAATTGAAAGAATAAAATACTCAAGGTGTAAAAAAATAGCTTTAAAATATCTTTCATTTCATGCTCTGCGAAAACTATTGATTATAGAAAAAAATGTTCCACAATCTTAAAGAATCTACAATATCTACAAAAATTATTAAAAAATAAATGTGCACTCGTCCCAAGACGGAACGGGCCGCAAGTTTTATAATAACTTAGTTTGTATGTATAACTTTTTATAATATTATCTCTGCTTTAAGCACCACTACAACTACAGTTTGTTATTATAATAGTCCTTAGTTTGAATAAATCATGAATTTATTACATTATTTATTTACAAGACTCAAGCTTTAAGAGCATTACATCATTAACTATAGAAGTTTAATTTAGAACATTTGGTTATTAGTGTGCATATTTAATTATTGTAAAGAAACTATGTTTAATTCATATGGGTAAGATAATGTTTAAAGAACTTTATTTCTCATTACTAAAATGTATTTTATTTACATTAGAAACTTAATATACGAGCGAGATACATGTTGCCATTAGCCATCCCAATGTAAGTCTACTATGTTCACACTAACATCGTTAATGCCTTTTTTTGAATTTCAAACGCGCCAACATTTCGAATTTTAGACGGTAATTGATGAAATAATTGCACACCCTCATACCTAATAGACTTCTTCAAATAATTTTTAGGCTTCGGCAAGATAAGCAGACTCGCTCGACGAGTATTGCGCTATACGCAATATATGTGTATATGATTTTATTAAATGATAAGCTACTATGGATAGAGTTATTTAAAATGTTTTTTTTTAAGATACTATTGGTTAATCATCATAATCTTCGTTTCTTGGTAGATTTAATTAGTCTGTGTTAAACAATTGTATCTAAATGATACTTATTATATTTAAATGAAATAAAAATATTATTATAATAAGCTTTGGTCATCTATTCAGTAATATTATTGTGCAACACATTTATTTATGTACATTAAAATACTAATAAGGAAAAATCTTAAACGCTATTATGAAAGAATAAAAGAATATGAGTGCTTTATTAACAAAGCAATTGTTTCAGAGACTCAATTTTCAAAACCAACAATGGAAGCTTCCTAATGAATGGGTGTATATATAAGATTCATTTAAAAATTGCATAATGAGCAAATTGCCAACAATTTATAGACAATGTGGGAAAACTGTTGACATTACTACTCCCATTACGCAGATAACGAAACCGCTTGACCGTTAGCCGAGTAATAAATGCTATCTCTTTTGAAACTGTATTAACACAAATAAATACGATCACAAATACGTATAGATTTTCTATATAATCGATAATGTACTGTGGCCAGCGGTGAATAAAAAAACCAAAATGTATCTCAATAACTTTAATTATATTTCTATTAATTAGGAACTTAACTAAATATGGCAATTGAGTCGGGCTGATATTAGTTGTACGAACAATTAAATATTATATACTTATTACTACTTGAGATTTGACTGGTCCAATGTGAGGTATCCGGTCAAAAGCTTCTTATTTTAAACGTATTCCTAATTGAGAATTGACCGGTTCGATGTGAGGTATCCGATCAAAAGCCTTTGGTGTATGTTGTCAATCTCCTTTTATTACGGTGTTGCGTCAGAGGCTTAAAGGTATTACTTATGCGGGGCAAAGGGAGTGCAATGGATATGTAACAGATTGTATAATAAGTAGCCGTAGAAATACTGATAAGCAAATAAATAAAAAACACAGAATCAAGAGAATATATTTTTCACGATTCTAACGTCTAACTGAAAAACTTAACATACGACTTAATAAGCATAAACACAATTTTATCAAAAATTAATGTTACGACGTACATTTACATTAAGTTAAATGAAGTGTAACCATTTACCCAGTCATGTATCCAACTTTGTCTGTCATGGTTATGGTATACAACAAGAGGTCAGGAAAGGCCTCACATATTTTTGTAAGGTAGAATATATATCGCGGAAATGTTGGAGATACTGTGGCTGCGTGTGCCAAATAATCACACTCGGCGTGGTAAGCGGTCGCGATTGCTTGCATGCCCTCGAGCGCGCACAAATTAGCTCAACGAAGTGCCATTTATGTGTCTTGCGCATCCTGATTATTATTGCATTTGAGACGGATATATTTAGTTGCACAATGACTGAATTCACAAGAATTTCATAATTTATAATTAGTTCTAAAAAGGTTAGGTTTTATGTTTTCTTGTTTTGTTTATGTTATGTTTATAGTCTTATTTATATATTACAAAGTTTCCAATGAAATAAAAAAATTTGACTGATTTTAATGTTTGAAAATTTTCATAATGTAAAATTTTAACTTCTTAATATTGCTTACTTAAATATCGATTCAATTTATAGTAGATGGCATAATAGTATTTTCGAATCCTGTGAACTAAATATCTCCTTAGTTAGAACCACCAGACTTGACCTTTGAAATTTTAATGAATTCAATAATTTACGTTAAACATTTCGTCAAAGGAAAGTCTCTCTACACTTTTTAATTATAACAAAATCAGAAGCTTTTCGTCGTTTCAAAGCCGTTAATAACGCATTATGTAACAATAATGTAATAGAGTTATTTATTAAGTGTATTTATACCTAATGTGTAATTAAAAATGTATTATTATGGCAAATAATTAACGTTAACTTTATTCTTGAATAACCAAACCATAAAAGGAACCAAACAATAAAAATAACTTTTACTGTAATTGAGGTTCCATATTTTAAAAAAATATGGAAAAAATAAAAATGTTTACGACAAAATAACTCCTATGAACACGTACATAAATTTAATAAATAAAAGAAAATTGGTCGATAATCAGAAAACACAAAGTTACTTAAAAGCTTTAAACATTTTTAAACTAACCAATAAAAGACGGTTATACGATCAGTAATCACTTGAATGAAGTCCCCAAATCAGTAAGAGATGTTCCAATTCTATAGCTATTGGCTCAGGCCCAAGCGAGTTGCGCCGACAGAACATCGTACCTATCAGATGTTCGCGGTACGTACTATTTTTCTCAAGAATACAAATGTCTTGCCAAATTGTCTACCGAAGCAGTCCAATTTAGAAAGCAATTTCCCGACCAATTCGTTTAACAAATCAAGGGCTTAATATGGCTATTAATCGCTTTTATTCTAGTTTCCCCTATCTTATGTAAATCTAAGAGCCTCTTATATTAATGCCTTGGCTTGATTACATTTTGCCTCTTATGTTATCATTCAATTTTCGTTATAAGGTCAACAACAATTCTAATTGTATACAAATTGCTGCATGGAATATTTTTATTGCTACTGAATCTGTTTTACTAACATCGAATATATAAGATTGACTGATATATTATATTGAGGGAGTTTAATATTACTTGAGAAATAATCTAGACATCCACACGTGTGCTCAAATTTGTTTTTATATATGTTTATAAACTTACATGTCAAATATCCTTCAAATTTGAATCAGATTAATTCCAAGTTGGGCCACAGCCAAAATTTTTTAAAATTTTCCAAGAATTGAAAGAAAACACTTTATACTGGATTGAAGCTATGTATTATTAAACTTATAATTAACATAATTGTTTAATAATACATAACTTCAATCCGGTAAAAAGTGTTTTCTTTAAATGTGTAAACTCTATTTTAATAAAAGACAATACAGTAGTAAATAACTATGTAGTTTTTAAGATTCAGAATCCATGTATGTGTCGGTACTGTCAGCTGCTACTGTCATAATCAATATCAGCAAATGCCACTAATTTTTAACTTTTGCTACTTTGTCAAAAATAACTTTCTATCTCTGTCGTCTTAACATTTGACAACCAAATTCATATTCACATTATCTGTTACTGACTGTACCCTGTCCCACTCAGTCTATAGTAACACCCCATACTTTAAATGTATTAAAGAAAAGCTGTACAAAAAGTCTTACTATATAGTTATTGATTATCTAGTTGATAAAAGAGCCTGGGACTAGTGCTGGGCAGGCTACTTCTAATTAATTTGCTATATTTCTTTTAAATATTGTTAGAATTGTTTGATGATTTGCTTTGTTTTAAAAGAGTACCGAGATTTTTTTACGCCGGCTTTTTCTCTCGGCCTCTGTCTTCTTTGCCGATGAGTAGGAATGCCAACAGGTTCGAATTTAATGACGTGGAATAAGTGATACCATGATGACCTTATGTTACAAAATAAACGTATTTTATTTTTTTATAAAAGTCGGTTCAATTTTTCCGATTGCCTTTTGTATTGTATGTATAGAATACATGTATCGGAAGTTACAAATTGTCATTCATCTCTTTTTTTACAGTTGTGACGTTTTAAACATCGGACAAACACACGTCAAACAATAAGTCAGCAATCATTGCTTTGGAGCAATTCTTTTTACAGTATTAATTATATGTTTATATAGTGTGGAGAACAGTGTTAGCGTAACAAAACAATGTAATATGATTAATAAAGTTTATTGGCGTAGTGTTGGTTTGAGAACGCGATTGTCATCCCTGAGGCCTAAGTTTGAACCCCGGAGGGTGTTAAGGTGATGTAGGCGGGATACCCCTTCATTAGAGACCCGTAAGAACGTCTCATCAATCAATTGACACAGAGTACCGCTTTCACAGATTACTAAAGTAACACTACAAACTAATGACAGTATAGTATGTACACAAAAACACTTCTTTGCACATTTAATATTTTTTTTATAGAACAGGGGGCAATCCGGCAGGAGGTTTACCTGATGTTAAGTGATACCACCGCCCATGGACTCACTCAATGCATGGGGGCTGCATGCAAAGGGCTCGCGAGTGCGTTGCCGGCCTTTTAAGAATTGGTACGCTCCGTTCTTGAAGGACCCTCAGTCGAATTTGTTCGGAAATACTTCAGTGGGCAGCTGGTTCCACAAACCACCACCACTGTCAATTCTTAGTCCTCTTTCATTCCATTGCCATCCAATTTTTATCAATTTTTTTTTATCACGAATCGCATACAGAAGTGTGAGGCTTTGGTTTATAATGTCAGTGGATTTACTGAACAAAGTTATTTATTATTCTTTAATTCTGTGTAATTTATAAGCGTAAAAAAGACATCCCTTTGAAAGCGAATATAAAAACAAATGAATAATTGCTAATGAGCATACAATGTTTACATGTAATTCAAACTGTGATAAATACAGCTTTGGAAGCCACTCTAGCCTAATGACAAATTCCAACCAAAACTAATTCATTAACACGTATGCATGTCAGGATTTCAGTTTAATTAAAAGTGAATGTGTTATTGATATGTTTGAGGATTTCACTAATGAACAATACATGTGTAAAAATTCATTTTGTAGAAGCCATTCAATAATATAAAAATCTTTTTTTATTTATTTAAAGAATTTTCACTACATACTAGCTTAAACTAACTAATTGAACAAATTTATTCTACTTAAGAAAATAGACTCATCTTACAGTCTTCCCACACATGTCTTAAATATCCAGTTCTGGTGCCCGCAGAATTATGGCCGCACTCATACAGCAGGGCATGCTTAATCTGAAATACTTTTCAGGCACAAATAATGTAAGCAGTTACAGAATCAGGCCCACGTCTTCTATCCTCAAAACATTCAGTGCAATGTAGATGTTAGATTTTTTACGTACAAGTACAATATTAATTTACATTTACTGCCAGCTCTTAAACTTAGTGCGTAGAATGGAAGAGAGTAAATTAATAATACTTTGCCAATATTTTTAATAACCAAGTCAACTATTGCACCATTATTCGCAAGACCCATTAAAGCGATAAAATGCCTTAGTTATATTGCAAAATATGATAAATAAGCCTGAAGCCTATAAAATATGAAACTAAAATAATTGTTTTGTTTAGTTCATAAATACTCCTTTTATAAACAAACATTAATGTTAGGCGCCATTAACAAAGTAACATGTTATCACAGATAATTTCTTAGCAAGTCGGAAAATAGTCATTTGCGTAGTTGGCAAAGTCACAAAGCATTTAGATTCCACTGTGCGATAACGCTCTCAGCGTATGAAACATGAGAGGGCCGTATAAATGAAATATATATGCAATGAATGAACGGAAATCGAGGAATTCTCACTAAAACTTCCAAAAGCTTTCACACATTGAGGGTTCAAGTAAGATAACAGTATTCAGAGCCCGCAACATACCTAAACGGGTTTATAATTCAAGAAAGTTTTGACATGATTGAAAGTTATCCTTACAGATAATTATCACATCCTTTCCTTTGGGAAATGACCTTTTGCGTCGGATGTTTTACTTCAAATCATTAAAACGTTAATGAAAACTGTTTAAAACTTCAACTATTATAATAGAAACTTTAGAATCAAATTACATGCAACACACAGAATATACGTGCGTACTAAAAAAAATGATTAGAGAAACAAAAATAGAAGTTTTATACACAATATTAAGTATTATTAAACAAAGGACAAATTCGTATAGAACATTTTTTATCTTATTATGGAGATTAATTTACATACTAAAATCCGATAGCCCAGTTCTATAGTGAAATGTAATTTGTAACTTGTTTGTCTGAGTCAATACGGGCGTGACGTCAAATAGTTCTACGCCGTAGCGGGTCGTAGCTCTTCTACGAATATAATTACTTGCCAATTGGGACACGCTCGCGATTCCAGAGCTTCCATAAATATTAAGAAAAATATTACAGCAGAAAATATAAACGGTCTATTAAAGCGTTTCAAATATCCTTTGTTCGAACGACTCAAAGGAGAAAGCTTTTATAAGAAAATTATAAAACATCACCTCCACTACTTCTTAAATTGCTTCCAATAAAACTCGTGTACCACGCAATCATATTACCGGGACTCTCAAGAGGATGCTATTGTCGACATCAAAGACTGTAAATATACTTTGCGCGATCGAAGTTTGATTCGATATCCGCGAGGCGAGCCGTGCAAGGCTAGCCATCGCAGAGTAAACTCACGGCACGTGAGGTACATAAACCTTACCTAATCCACCCGAGACATATTGGTCACGTAGACACACTTTTATTATCTCTCCCCAATATTTAATTTGGTCCAATACTAATACACGTAATGAACCAACTTACAAGTTGGACATTTTTCACTTAGACCTATATTACGTAATACATATTTCAGCTTTGGTTAAACCTAGAAAGACTTAACTCAGTTATTATAAGATATATTATCGTGTTTTACATACATTAACATTTCGATTTTAAAACAAATTGTAACTTTCACCAGTATAATACTCGAAACAAAACTAATTTAAGCGTAAATAATTCAATAAAGCTTTTTATAAATATGACGAATATTTAAATGATCCTAATCCTTGGGATTGATTTGTTCAAAACAAAACAAAACAAAACAAAACAAAATTTATTTATTCATGTAGGTAACAATGTACACTTATGAACGTCAAAAAATTTAAAAATTGTGAATTTACATTTACTGCCAGTTCTCAAATCAAGGGCGTAGAACGGAAGAGAAGAACTGGCAATAAACTCTCCGCCACTCTTTTTAAGTAAGTTTTTTTTTACACAATGCTTGTAAGGAGCTGCGACCATTACACCATGTTCCATATGACATATTGAGTAATAAAGAATAAAAAAACAAATTAAAAGCAAAGATTTGTCCTCTATCAGCAGGAGGCATGGTGAAATAGGAGCACGCACTTACACACTCGTGAGAACAACACGCAAATACGTAGTATAAACAACTAATATCACCGCATACACGAATTCAAGTACGACCAGTCACCACAAGTAGCACCCGTTCACGAGTATGACGCATGGCCAGCCATCGGCCCCCTCGCCATATTTTAGGGAGAGAGACAACCCGACGCATGGACGCCGCCACAAGCAATGACATTTGAGTGAGCATGACGATCCTTGAAATGTGCACTTGGCTACACAAGAAAATAGTAATAATACTAATTATACTGAAATAATTTGATACCACATGAATCACGGTTTGTTCCCACTTTACATTAAAAAGAAGTCGTAGATGTCGACGATCGCCCCATAGTCTGAAAATGCAGCCGAGAGATTCTATCGCGTTACCTATTTATACTGAAGCAATTCATATCCAAGCACTATGATCGTTTAAGTATTCATTTATATTATAATAGGCCTTAGCAAGCAGTTTTACTTTAATGTACGATTTAAATTTATTTATTGACAATATTTGTATCTCACTAGGGATTTTGTTGAAAAAACGTATGCAATTGCCTTGGAAAGAATTACTCGTTTTATGCAGCCTCGTGGTTGGTGCGCTAATTTTGTCTTTATTACGAGTACTATAATTATGGAAGCTACTATTCTTTTTAAAGATATCTATATTTTTCCGCACATACAAAGTATTCTCATAAATGTATTGACTTGCCAAAGTTAAAATATTTAATTCCTTAAACTTATTTCGGACTGACTCCCGTGGGGACAACCCACAGATCGCTCTTATAGCCCGTTTTTGCACTACAAATATCGAATTAATGTCAGCGGCATTACCCCACAAAATAACACCATATGACATGATACTATGAAAATTGCTGAAATAAACGAGCTTTGCTGTATTCTCATCCGTAAGATCGCGTATCTTTTTCACTGCGAACGCTGCAGAACTTAGCCTATTCGAAAGACCTTCTATGTGTTGGCCCCACTGGAGTTTACTATCTAAAGTAATTCCCAAGAACACCGCACTATCAACAAAGTCTATTTCCTCGTCTTTAATTATTATTTGAGAATGACTACTTTTTACATTTGTAGTTTCAAATTTAATACATTTTGTCTTCTTCTCGTTTAACTTAAGATTATTTGTACTAAACCAGTGAACCACACTGGAGATGGCACTGTTTACATTCTCAAGTGATGGATTTCGTCGTTTCACTTTAAATAAAAGCGAAGTGTCATCAGCAAACAGTACTATCTCGTGAAGCTCCTTTACAAGAAATGGTAGGTCATTTATATAGACGAGGAATAAGAAGGGACCAAGTATGGAGCCCTGCGGTACGCCCATAGTAACAGACGATCCCTGTGATATAGCTCCATTTACATTTACCTTCTGAATTATATCGCTCAGGTATGATTCCATAAGATTTAGCGCTTTTTCGCTAATGCCATAGTGTTGAAGTTTTTTGATAAGGATTTCGTGATGGACACAGTCAAAAGCCTTTGATAAATCGCAAAAAACTCCAATGGCATCATGAGAATTTTCCCAAGCATTTAAAATCTCGGAAATTAATTTAACGCCAGCATCGGCTGTAGAGCGACCTCTTGTAAAACCATACTGCTGGCTATGCATAAGTTTATTATTATTAAAATGTATCAGTAATTGATCTAGAATTATTTTCTCAAAAATTTTACTCAATGCAGGCAGCACAGATATGGGTCTAAAATTTGTGGGGTCAGAAGTGCTGCCCGTTTTGAATAACGGTGTGATTTTACTAAACTTCATCTGGTCTGGAAAGACTCCACAATCTATACATTCATTAAATATTATAGCCAACTCTGAACTGATAGCATCGATTACCGATTGTACAATGAAAACAGATACACCCCAAAGATCTTTAGTTTTTTTTATTTTTAGCTGTTTAAATGTTTTTATAATATCATTGCAGCTAATGCGGCTAAATATAAACTCACGATTGCATACAGGAACATTCTGTTGCAATAATAAAAGGGCGGCTGATGGCGAAGAATTTAGAACGCTGGTTGTATTTAGTGGAATATTAGTAAAAAACTCTTCAAATGCAGAGGCTACTTCGAGGTCGGAACTAATTACTTTACCGTTTATGTTCATCTTATATTCAGAATCCTTTCTGGAGGTTCTTCCAGTCTCCTCGTTTATAATTTTCCAAGTAGCCTTTATCTTATCAGAGCTGTTGTTTATTTTATTACTTAAGTGTTTTGCCTTAGCGATTTTACACTCTTGCCTAAATTTTTTTGAAAATGTCCTAACATGAGTTTTAAATTCTTCACTGTCATTATACTGTTTTTCATCATACAATTCATACAATTTTAGCCTTTTTTTGTGTAGTTCCGGAGGTGCCCAGTCACAAAAGGTAGGTTTCTCCGAGACCAAAAAAGTCTTTGGAGTGAACACATTTTTGAATTCATCAATAAATGATTCAAAGAATGTGTTATATAAATTATTAGGGCATTGGTTACTACGCAAAAATGGCGTATTAAATATAATTTTTTTTCTAAATTTGTCTAACCGATCATATGTTACAGGAATTGTGCATATTGTCTTTTTTGGATCTTTACATTTAAGTATATTTTGAAATTCAAACAATTGACCAGAGTGGTCAGATGTAAGTTTGTTGATAATACAGGTGTTGAGAGGAACTATATTACTATAGATATTGTCAATACATGTTGCCGTGGTGGCTGTTACCCTAGTAGGTACAATAAAATTATTAATTAAATTATATGATTTAAACAGATTAAGCATACGTTTACTTGAATTACAGTTGTCAAGCAAATTTACATTAAAGTCTCCACTAAAGACCAACTTTTTCTTGGATTTTTGCAATTTGTACAGAACTTGCTCTAATATTTTTTCTAAACTATCATATTGAGCTGAAGGAGGGCTATACAAACTAACAATGATAAATTGCTCCAGCTCCACACAAGATACTTCAATAAGGCGTTCCACAGAGAGGCTCACTATGTCCTTCCTTTCTTTAAATTTTAATTTTTTATGAAGCAATATTAATGAGCCACCGCGTATTGCATTTCCTCTGCAGAACGAACTACCAATCTGATGATTGCAAAAATTGAACATAAGTTCACATGTCTTTAACCAGTGTTCTGAAATACACAATATGTCAATATTTTCACTGCTCAAAAACAACTCAATTTCTAGTAATTTACTTTTCATGCCTTGTATATTTTGGTGAACCAGATTGATAGTTTTATTATTATTATTCTTAAATTTACTTATCTTACTGACTAATTCTTTGCCAGAGAGACTCCCTGTTGTCTTAGTAACTAATTTAAATTATAAATACTATGTCTTGGAATATCTTCCAAGGTCTTACTAACTAAAACCTGCTCAATAGAAGCAGGTTGTCGAGCCAAATTCTTGGCTGTTATAAACAATAAATATGATAGCGAATCAGCTATCTGTCTTTTCAAATACGTAGGTAGATTATATCTATCCTTTGTCAAAAAGTAATTATTACAACTTATGTACCTATTGGTATCAATAAGTGTAAAGTTTTTATTATACATAGCAAATGTATGCATTGTCTGATTTAAAATATGTCTTACATTATTTTCTTGTTGAGTGAAGTTTTTACTATAAGGGAATGTAAACATAATCAGATTTTTTGGATGAAGTGAGCATAATTTTTCATAGCAGTTAATTAGCTCTTTTTTGTTTAAATTCCCTCTATTGCCTATAAATATAATTAGATTATTAGTTTTACTTATAGACTCTTTTACAATATTCTTCACAATATATCCAAAAGTAGCATTTGGGTAACAGCTGTTTAAAAGATTTTGTTCCTTATTTAAAAATTGGCTTATTTGATGGCCTATTTGGTCACAGTACATTACATTTAACTTTGGCTTTGTAATAATATTATTATCCCTACATACTGGTGACACCTGTACAGATTGGCTTGAGTTTTCAAACTCAATGCATTGTGCTGCATTTGTGGAGATCTTGATAAGATCTTCCATAGCAGCCGAGTATTTGGAGACCATGTTTTGAGACTCCTGGAATTTCCATACCATGGAATCTGCTATGTTCAATCAATGTTGACTCAAAACTTAGCGATTAAAAGGAGTGGTGGAGAGTTTCTTGCCAGTTCTTCTTGCCCGCTCTACGCCCTTGACTTGCGAACTGGTAATAAATGTAAATTTACAATCAATTTAAGTCTAAGTGTACTTGTTAACCTATATGAATAAAGTTATTTTGACTTTGTCTATCTACCAGACACCAACTTAAATCTTTAATTAGCGCCTGTTCACTTAACCCCACAGCCCAAGAGATTCTACTCCAAAAGGAACAAAATTGAAGTTGAAGAAAACACTCTTACATTTGAGCCACTTATTAATAGAATATAGTCACTTCTAAACTAGTAGTAGTTGTAACTATGAATGATACAATTGCTATATTCCTATATAAAGGACGATTTAAAAAGTCAAATTGATTCCCTCTAACTGATGTTCGAAGCGCACAACGACTGTAAAATGTAAAACGTGTTAAATTTCTCCGGAAAAATGACGTCAAACCCGTTCAATATGAAACATTCTGTCACTGTAAAATGTGCGGTCAGCAAAAAATATCCTGTTATATATGTCATCTGCAAAAGTGCTCACGATCTGTCATATTAAAACGACAATAAATAGATTGTCGATTCACATACATTTCTACTGCTCGATGCACGACAATTATAAATAAAATTGATTTGGTTTCAAGCACCACAAGGCCTAGTAGATAGTATCGTAACCACAGAGCTGATGCAGATGTACACTGCCATAGAGACCAAACTTTTAAAAGTGTTTTAATTTTCTATTAGTAATTTTTTTTATTATTATTATTACTGATATTTGTATTAAATCTTCTTTAACATATATGAACGTGATTTCATTCATAAGTCCATCCATTACGAACATGTAAATGTGTACTTGTTAACAAGTGTTATATTTGTAACACAACACTTCATAAACAGATGTAGGTCGTTTGGAATCCTGCTATATTGCAGGTTTCCAAGGCTTTGATTATATGACATGGAAATGCAGCTAAATTGCTCGATGGCCGCCTGCTACATGCTTGTCTCTACTTTATTGCACAACGCAATAGCTTTAAATACGATGCATCTTTCAGTTACAAGCGCTCTGAACAATGTTAATAATAAATCTACGCCAGTGCAATATGCTTTGTAAATCGGAGTTCGATGCTTTTAAAAGACTTGTTAAAAATTTATTTCTTGCTTAAAATGCTTATTGCTAAGATCTTGGACAATAAATCCTACATATAATTATTTTACTAATGTATACAAATATTGTAAATTCTATATGTTTCTTGCCCATTGTTCTCCACACGTAACCTTTTGGAAGGGGCAACTAGAATCACCTTTATATTTTATTTAACGTTTATAAATATCATTTTGGAAGGTCTAATTTGAATAAATTTTGTCTTTGACCTGTAAATATGCCATGTTGTGATTTTTATCAGATCACTGTGTGTAGTCAAAATTACTGCATTGATTTTGGTACAGGCGTAGTTAAATGAAGATATTTTATAAAATTGGCATGACTACATTATTTTATATATTTGTCGACACAAAACATCATATAACATTACGATCTAGCCTAACATAAGGCAAGTCATTTAAAAGTAACCTAATTTACTAAAAGGTATATTTAATATAAGTAACAATCACATTACTTACAGTCTCTGTTAAAGGGGAGTTCTTTTGTTTTATTTACCCCTCTCACTACACTTACTTCCACTGACTAATGTGAACTAATTCACAAGTTCAAATTAATATTCAAAAGATAATTAAAATGATTATTACTGCAAAACTTACAAATGTCAAAAAAGTACCTAATTTTTGAAAATTTGAAAAATTCAGAGTAGTGTAAAGCAGTGTTGGACCAGTGGCCTCAGCGTGTTATTTTCATCCCTGAAATTGTAGATCCAGACCCCGGCTGTGCACCAATGGACTTTCTCTGTATGTGCGCATTTAATATTCACTCGAACGGTGACAGAAAACAGCGTGAGGAAACCGACATGTCTTACACCCAAAAAGTCAACAACGTTTGTCAGGCACAGGAGGCTCATTACTTGTCTATTAGATTGAAAAATGATCATGAAACAGATTCAGAAATCTGAGGCCACGACCTAAAGAGGTGGTAGGGCCACTGATTTATTTTATTTAAGAAAAATTCAAGATTACATTGTTGATTCTTATTTAGGTGAAAATAGTATTTGTGAAATAAAATTCACTTTAAATGTATGATCTTCAGATAAACCTTTGTTATTAAAGTTTAAATAAATAACAGTATTATTTAAGAGTAGTGTTGAGCTATCTATCTATGTGTACATTGAACATTCGCTCGAACGGTGAAGAAAAACATTGTGAAAACCGGCTTGCTTTAGACGGCGTATGTCGGGCATTTATAGAACAGGGGACAAACGGGCGGGAGGCTCACCTGATGTTAAGTGATACCGCCGCCCATGGACACTCTCAATGCCAAAGGGCTCGCGAGTGCGTTGCCGGCCTTTTAAGAATTGGTACGCACTTTCCTTGAAGGACCCTAAGTCGAATGGGTTCGGAAATACTTCAGTTGGCAGCTGGTTCCACAAAGTGGTGGTGCGCAGGTCGAGGTGATACAGGTGGAATTTCGTATTCTGCCTCGTCGATGATGAAACTCAGCTGCAGACTGCTCAGAGCTGCATAGGAGGCTGATCACCTTCGACTATTAGATTGACAAATGATCATGAAACAGATACAGAAATCTGAAGCCTAGATCTTAAAGGGTTATAGTGCCACTGATTAATATTTTATTTCAGTTTATTCGATACGCAATTTTGAAAATAAAACTGTCATCTATACGTATAAAAATGAATCCCTTGGTCACGGCTTTACGTGTAAACATCTGGACCAATATTACTAATACTTTTTTTGTTGTGTTTGTCATTGTCCGGAGAAGATTCTTATGAAAGAAAAAAATAAGAAAATTGCACGGAAAATTAGAAAATTTAAACATTACCACCATATTAAGTAATCCTGACTTTTGATACCTGCTTTTACAATTCCAACGTTTTTGATGTAACCTTACCTTGTTTGACAACATTTGACAGACACGAGCTGCAAATATCGTCAAAGAGGATGTAAGGAAAATGAATATCGTTTAAAACAAACAAAGAACTTTGTATTTCATAAAGCATTAGATTATATATACACTTTTAGTCTGAAATATTTTTTAAGTTAATTATACCAATCGAAATCAATATTTATAGTTAAGACAAGACAACGTCTGTCCGATCCGCTAGTAAAGTAATAATTAAAATACACAAAATTTACTTAAGTACCAATTTTATTACCAAGAAAATAAACCTGTACCCTACCTCTCGTATATAAAACAGCTATAAAATAAATTTAATATAAATCCGAGGAGAGACGACACATAAAATCGACGTAAATCATCAAAAGTCAGGCGCTGGAGACGTTTACAGCCCTGAAGGCTGTTAGTTCCGGAAGGCTCTCGTGAACACCACTCCACCGCCTTATAACGATATATTTAACGAGAAATGTGGAAATAAATTCTCCCAAACGTCTTTTAATAGCTACGTAAGCCAACATAACTGACAAAAATTTGTTTGACGCATTATTGTTATTTTTTAACCCAACAAATTTGTGACCAAAAATATATTAGATTTTGCTGCAATTAATTGTGAGAATGTAATGGAATGTAATATAATGTAATGGTGAATGTGGTAAATCACAGAATAGATTTTTAATTTATTTTTTACTTATGTAACTTAAATGACGGTGTGGTTTATGACATTTTCCTTTGAATTATTGTATGTAGAGGGAGGATAAAACTTGCTGAGTTTCTTGCCCGTTCTTCTCAGAACAAGACCTCCTGGTAGTTTTGCGAACGGATGGCGTAGCTTTGCTCTTTCGCGAATTTTGTAAACGTTTTTGACATTCATAAGCATGCCTTAAGTCGCATCTAAATTGAATAAATAAATTTTGATTTGATTTGATTAGAAACTATGCTTTACTAAATATATATAACTATGTAGCCATTACGAAGTAATTATTTAAAATAATATACATGCAGAATTAGTTGTTAACATTTTCAATAACGTAAATCATTTTTTTTTAAATACATAAATCGCGCAATGATACATATACAGACCCTTACAGTGAACACACCACATACAAACATCAGTGACAAGTGTGCACAAGATGTAAAGGGAAATATAAAAATTATAAAGAAAACTTATATAATACAATAAAAATAATTGATAATAAACTAGATTCAAATATACAAATATTAAATCAAATATGCAATATATTTTTATTATTTGCGATTAATAGAAGTTCGAATATTATTCTGATCAAGCAAGGTAGAGCAAGCATCTTGATCTTTGTATGTAATTTTGATGTAGTTCCCTGAAATCTCGTAGCACTGATCGCAACCCCGGGATCGTGTGATACATAAACTAAATATGTATTAACATTTAAAGAAAGACACTTTTTTACGGATTAAAGTTATGTATTATTGTATTTAAACATAATATTAAATTTAACCGACGTTTCACGTGCTTTACAAAAATGGAGGAAATGGAAGACAAATGTTAAATGTCAAAAAGTATCACAGCTGTAGAAAATGTTGTATTATCTGTATTTATTTCCCCGGAGTTGGTATCGACTAAAAGATGTAGGGTTTCTGCAGAAATTGCTCACGATGTCCTCCATTTCTGTAAAGCACGTGAAACGTCGGTTAAATTTAAAATTATGTTTAAATACAATAATACATAACTTTAATCCGTAAAAAAGTGTTTTTCTTCAAATGTGTAATAGTTATGTTAATAAAAGACAATACTAAATATTAACATTTACGTTGCAACCGCTATCGCTATTGGAAGACACAGAGTACGTGCACAGCTCTGACTTGACGTCTTGGTGGAATGCGATGAAAATTTGACCAACTTGGATGATTAGGAAGCCGCTTCGCTAAAAGAAAATTCAGTATGTAATTGCCATAACTGTTGACTAAATTTCAAATTATTAATAGGGAATATTATTTAAATTATCAACCATGCATCCATTAGTGCAATTTGTGCTCGAACTTTGCCCATATAATACCCACTAGGCCGGCTAATGATAATGACGATAGGAGACTAGACAAATACTCCAACAAATATTATTAAACATACAACCCACAGACCTATACAAAACATGTATTTTCCATTTTATATAGTATAGGCAAACGAGTCTACGGACACCCATAAAGGCCACTCATCGCAGCTTATGGTAGTGTGTGCATTGCCGGTCTTTTATGTATAATCTTTCTTTAATCAATTAGAGGTGGTATTTCCCAGGGAGGACGCCCCGACTGTGAGTCAATTTTCGCTAGATCGCAAAAGAAAACGGAAAAAAACTCTGTTGTTTCACTACGGTGTATTTTAACACAACAATTCATAGTTAAAGCGAAATAAATAATCTTTAATTCTTTATTTTGCTTGGAGGTATAATTAATCGGTATGCATTAAAAGCCCGCGGCCATATCAATATGAGACCATGTACTTCATCGCAGCCATTCTGTTTGCACTGGCAAATTACCTACTTGATTATCATTAATATTAAAATATATTTTTATTGCACACGTTGTTGTACAAATACGTACGTACAGATGTTGGTATTGGTACGAAACACATTCAATCCAAATTAAAATATGCGTTGTGTTAGTTCGCCGTTTTGCCTCTACGGTGCAATTGTCATATTATTGGGGCACTTACACCACTAAGCTAGATGTATGGCCAATTTGCCGACAATCGCGCGCAGCAGTTCCCGTTATTCATGAGGCGTTGATAATATCGCAATGCACATTAACGCGCTTTTTCCGCATAAATACAGCACAAATTGTTTATCACAGATTTATTGGTAAAAAGATAATTCATTAAATCGGCTACGAAAACGAACAATTAAGTGGTGTGGATGGTTTTTCTGATTTGCGCAATTTTATTTGTTCGTTTTTATTACTTTGACATTTATCGTTGTTTGTTTATTTATTACCTGAATATTTATTATATCAATAGTTATTACTAATTCGATAAAACTAGACAATATTACTTTCATCGTTCTTTCGTTCGTAACGCGTATACACGTTACGATATAACGCATCGCATCGTATTGTATTGTATTGTATTCTTCTTCTTCTCATTCGGTACGCTCTTGCCAGAGCGGTCGTGATCGCTATGTAGTAGAAGTAGAAGGCGCAGATGCGATGCGCTTCACGACGCTCCGCCACCGCTGCCTATTGGAGGTCATCCTGCTGCACTGATTCAGTGTTTCTCCTACGGCGGACTTAATCTGATCAGTCCAGCGAATTGTATTATATTGTATTATTTTGTATTGTATGGTATCATATTGTATTGTTTTGTATTGTATTGTAATATATTACATTGTACCGTACCGTATCGTTTCAAATTGTTTTGTAGTTTTCTATAAATATACTTGTATCATAATTGGTCTAATGGATAGCTCGTTCGACTCTAGATCATAAAGTCGTTGTTTAAAATTGGACAGTAAACAACATATCTATGTTCATGTAGCGGATAAAAACGAAGTCGGCCTTTTTTCGAGATACTGCGGTCGGAATACACGAAGTCGGTTGGAATTTTACTGCAATAAAATGCATAACAAAAAATTGTATACACGCAAATACAGAATGTTCATTTTCATTCAGATCCCGAAGGAGGCGGACGTGATTAATTTGCACACTGCATTATAAATTTGTATCCCTTTTTATCTCCCACAGCACTCGCCATTGTTGTAATGAACAATAGAGTTTACCATTAAGTGCAACCAAATTAATCTGTTTGCTCAAAAAATATGGGACATCGGAATTATATTTACAACTCGCGACGTTAATTATATTTCAAATAGGATTTGTTTTCAAAATATTTCATTTACTAACGAGCTCTTGCCAAAGAATGACATAACGGGGGAATCGGCTCATACAGTAGTATGTGTTATAATAAACTGAAAACTGTACATTGAAAACATATGCACTGTAGCCATATTAAATAAAAAAGATTCGTGTGGCATTCGGGGACTGCCGCGGTAAAGCTATTGTAATTATTTATTTATGCAGTTTTTTTTTTTCTTTGACATTAATTCAATCTACCATTCTTCCAGACTCAGACCAACAAGCCTATAAAGTTTGTCTTACTCTAACGCGCACCTGCTGCACCGGCCGCGCTTACGTTTCGTCAGTGATCTCCTCAGAGAGATGTAAGACGTAGTATGCCTTCTGTCCCGCTTTAACGGGTATTGGCCACACCTATATTACACCGTAGTGTATTAGGTTATTTTCGTAACGGAATTTCTTGATTCGGTCGCCGCGCTCAATGCATGTGATAAAATCTATGCAATAGCTTAAAAAACAGGTGTGCAATCCACACGTAGAAGTAAACATTCTAAAATGTTGGTTTCATGATATCATTATCAAATCAAAAATTAAAAATTATATATTTAATAATAAGAGTTTCTTCACTATCTTAATGTAGTATTAGAGTTTGCTTTAATTTTTTTTTTTAATCAATATTAATTTTTAAGTTTAACATCGATCTATTATTTTGATAAGAACATAAGTCCATGCGTCGGGTTGTCTCTCTCCCTAAAATATGGCGAGGGGGCCGATGGCTGGCCATGCGTCATACTCGTGAACGGGTGCTACTTGTGGTGACTGGTCGTACTTGAATTCGTGCGGTGATATTAGTTGTTTATACTACGTATTTGCGTGTTGTTCTCACGAGTGTGTAAGTGCGTGCTCCTATTTCACCATGCCTCCTGCTGATAGAGGACAAATCTTTGTTTTTAATTTGTTTTTTTATTCTTTATTACTCAATATGTCATATGGAACATGGTGTAGTGGTCGCAGCTCCTTACAAGCATTGTGTAAAAAAAAAAACTTGGCGATTAAAAAGAGTGGCGGAGAGTTTATTGCCAGTTCTTCTCTTCCGTTCTACGCCCTTGATTTGAGAACTGGCAGTAAATGTAAATTCACAATTTTAAATTTTTTGACGTTCATAAGTGTACATTGTTACCTACATGAATAAATAAATTTTGTTTGTTTGTTTGTTTGAATAATTTAAGTTTTAAAGTCAATTAAACGGAAAAGTGGAAAAAAGAGACATATTAGATTCACAAGATTGAAAGTCTGAGAAAATGAGGTAATTATACAGTGTATAATTTTTTTACGAAACAACATAATTATCGAAGAACTTCATTCATATCTGCTTCAGCGTGCAATCGCTGAAGTTAGATCCTCGGCTATACACCAATGAAATTTCTTTCTATGTCCGCATTTAACATTCGCTTAAACGGTGACGGAAAACATCGTAAGGAAACCGGCTTGCTCTAGACCCAAAAATTCGAAGGCGTGTGTCAAGCACAGACTACACCTACTTGCCTATGAGATTGGCAATTAGTCATAAATCAGATACATAAATCTATGGCCTAGACCTATAAAGGCACCATTGATTTTTTTATTAATATAATAAAAACAAGCGCAAAATATAAACCAAGAACTTCTTAGGTCAACAATCTCTTATGACTTCTAACGTAAAATACTTATAAAAAAAGTCGAATACGAAACTAAATTGAATTCCTTGTTACAATTATTGGGGAGTTAAAATTATTCTCACACGCGTGCATGTGTGCGGGTAAGAAACAGTAAAAGCCACAAGCCACAACGCATATAGTAATAACATAACTTAGAGTAATGTCGCGGTACCCTTATTCTCGAATAATTGCGGTTTATGTAGCAATTTTCCCTTTATTTGTTATTTATCCTATCCCTTGACTCTTATAAGGGATTATGCCTGCCTGATATTAAAAGAGGGTTTGTCATACATCCGGTATGATATATTACGTTTTTAATTAACTTCTGTTGGAGATTTAACTTTGTTTTAATTTTTTTGCAATCATTTTATGTACATTTTATCGTTTTTTTACGTAAGAAGAAAAGCGTTTATTCGTGTGGGTAACATAATGAACACTTATGAACGTCAAAAAAATAAATATACATTAAAAGCTTCAAATTTTAAATTTACTGCCAGTTCTCAAATCAAGAGCGTAGAACGGAAGAGAAGACCTGGCAATAAACGATGTTAAGAGATAGCACTGCCGATGGAGTGGATAATCTGAGTAACTAATAATAGATAATGTAAGTAAATTATCTGAGAGATCGCCAGCCGTATGTAGAGTACAAAGGGTGTCAGTCGGAACCGTACTACACTAAACCAGGCGTGAGTCAGGGCCAGGGCCTAGGGCCATTGCTGTTTGCAATAATGGTGAACGATTTACCAGAAGTAATAAGACATTCTAGATGCCTTCTCTTTGCAGACGATCTAAAATTACTCCTGTCAATCCAAGGGGTGGACGACTGCGAACGCTTGCAAGGACATATAGATGGAGTATGTGAGTGGAGCAATAAAAATAAGCTCCAATTAAATATCAACAATTTAGTCGCGCCAAATTGCCTCGTCATCATGAGTACAACGTATCAGAGGTGATACTCAAGCGGGAAACGTCAGTAACAGACTTAGGAGTGCGAGTGGATGCCCAACTGAACTTCCGATCATCTAGTGGACATTTGCAAGAAAGCATACGCAAGGATGCGATTCGTGCTTCGAAGGGCAACAACGTTCACGAATATTAAAGCCATCTCAAGATTGTACAACGCTCTGGTTAGAAGTATGTTGGAGTGTAACTCGTCTGTTTGGGCTCCGCATGAAGCTAAATACTGTCTTACGTTGGAGCGCATACAGAATAAATTTTCCACGACACCTCTATAACAGACTGCATGGCGTCTATCCTTACTATCATGTAATGTACCCAACATTATTTGTATTAGGGATGGTGGGGTACAACAAATTGGAAACCAGACAGGACTTACAGTTGGCCTACTATGTACTGAAAGTCTTGAGGGGGATAGTGTGTAACCCGAGTGTACTCCAGGAACTGGGCTTCTTAGTACCTATGGGATATGTGCGACGGCGACGGCGAAGGTTATTTGCGATACTAAAGGCAAGAACCAGTCTGTTGCACAGATCCCCGTTATCCAGGACGTTGCGCTTACGAAATGCTGTCTCCGATACTATCGACATATTTGTATGTTCGCAGAGTGAATTCACAGTAGCGATATTGTGTAAATTATGTGTCTAATTTTTATGAACATTATTATATTTTTATTAAATGTTTCTCTACATTGTTGTATTGGCATAGGCGGTAAAGATACAATGTGTGTATGTTTGAAATAAATAAATTAAACATCGCTAGAAGGCGTGCCAGTGCGTTGCCAGCCTTTTAAAAATTGTTATTCACTTTTCTTGAACCTGGCCGAATAGGTTCGGAAATACTTTTGTAGGCAGCTGGTTCCACTTAGTAGTGGTGCGCGGTAAAACGGCCTTGAAAACGCACAGTTGTCGAACGACGGTGATACGATATTTTGCATTCTGCCTTCACGTTCAATGATGATACACTTCTGTAGCAATCCGATACTGCGGTATATTTGTACACAGCTGCAAATAACCAATAATTTTGAATAATAATAATAATAATTGTCAAATTAATTTGTTTCTTAATATAAATTGCTAATAATTGACTTCGCGGAATTTGAGCTGTTGACGCCCGTTCGTAGCGTATGCTCCCTTCGGGTGGTGTTTGTTTGGTGTCTCAAGCCCAGCTAATTCAGAGCGCTACGGTGGTGAGCTTATAGCCCTGGGTGCTCTACACGCTACCAGCAGCCGGGATTGGGATCATGTGCGTCACTTCAGCGGTGCGGGTCCAAAGAGTAGTCTAAACTTGGCTAGTAGGATGGTCCGTGATAACGGGCACACTCGGAGCTCGCAGTCAAGCCCCGCCGGGGAGAGCCGCGGTTACCCCAGGGAGGCCTAGCGAGGCAACCAGCGGTAGACGTATTCAATTGTAGACGAAATATTATCAATTTCTAAAGCTTCAACAACACAACTACGACCATACCCTACGTCTAATTGAGGGATTGGGAAAGTTCAACCAAAAACTTCCAAACTGACAAGGGTTCAAACTATTGACATACCTAACAGGTATTAAATATTTATAATGTTTGAATGGTGTGATAGACGACGCGACGAATGCAAGAAAAGAAAGAATACAATAAGATGTAAAAGTTAAGATATTGATTGTAGGATAACGTATCTAAAGAAAAGAAGTATTGAAAATCAGTGGCCCAACCTTTTTAGGTCTAAATCTCAGATGTCTGTATCGGTTTCCAGTCGTGATCAGCCTCCTGTGCCTGATACTCGCCGTCTACTTATTTGGTCTAAGGCAAGCCTATTTCCTCACGATGTTTCCCTTAACGTGCTAGAGATTGTTATATGTGCATAGCTGGGTCTACGACCACAAGGACGAAGGTTGGATGCTGGATCCACTAGGCTTACACTTCTATTAACTATGTAGTGGCATTTTTATAGATTAAACTTCATATCTAACACCGCTTCAAGTTTCAGCATAATGGGCGATTTGGGTGTTTTGTGTGTTCCCAATCTTTTATATGCAGAGCATATTCGGACAATTACGGATGCTGCATTTAGGAGATTAGGGTTTATCCTGCGAAATTCAGTTGGTCTATCGGACACTGCCACTAAGGTACTATATTCATCTTTAGTAAGGCCAATTCTTGAAACCATCTGCGTCTTATGGTCCCCTTATGAAAAGTATGATTGAAAGGGTGCAAAAGAAGTTCCTTAGAATTTTACAAATACAATTTTTACAATTACTAATAGGTAGAATTTTTTTCCTTACCTCTACTTAGAACTTCGTAGGGATTTGGTTGTGGTCAGGTTTGGTTTGAGCGTAATTAATAATGAAATGGAAAGCGCATACCTATTTGCTGGGAGATATCGTGAGACTATACGTTCCGGACATTTAATATTAGTATACTCTGATTTTAGGGTATACTTGGAGGGTATTAGAGGATAGCATTTACTGGCATTTTATTAATAACTTAATAACTAACCTTAAAATTTAATAATTAAAAAATATTATTAAAAGGAGTCCCTTTAGGCAAGGTTCCGAAGATACTGGCAGCGTTCCCCCTTTGAATACCTAGACTAATTCTTTGTGCGAGGTAGCTGCCAGAATAATTGTACTTTATTGTGTTTTTATGTTATGTTATATTTATATATTTTAGTATATTATTAGGATGAGTTTGGCCAAATATGGGCTGTAAGTTAATAAATAAATAATAATTAATTTAATAAAAAAAAATAAAAAATATTTATTCATTTAGGTAACACCTAAAGAATTACATATTAAATACATCTAATTTTACATTTACTGCCACTTCTCAAATCAAGGGCGTAGAATGTACGAGAAGAACTGGCAATAAACTCTCCACCATTCCTTTTAGTGGAATCGAATAATTTAATAATTACAGCTTTACCTATTTGAAGGCCAATAATCATTTCAGTAACTTTCAATTAAATAAACATTTTGAAAGCTTTACAACCGACAGTAGGTACCAATAAAGGAACTTAAAGTTATGCTGTCAAATAACAACATGAAATTGTAAGTTTTAAATAAACTTCGACAGAGTTCCAGCTCCATTATTGAACTGTTCAGTAGTACCAGCATACATGATTACAACAAAATTAAATATATTTGTTGCAATAAATAAAAATACATTTTATTCATTCTAAGAAGATATGCATAACAATGTGTAGGAATTAGTAAGTAAAAAATACCAGTCATCAGTTATAAACTGAATAATTAATTCAATAATACTTAAGATTCGGGAAGTTCGGTAAAATTGTTTTCTAAATGAAGTAACATACGCGTTAAGCGTATTAAAATTCTTCATAAATAATCTGATACGCCATTTAACGGCGAAACAGATATTCACAGCTAGGAATCTTGATCGCGTTCGCATTCTAACAAAAACGAATCATAATTGATTCTTTCGTTTCGCGACTAGAACAGCGACGTATAACACGCGTCGTTTTCCTCGGAAATATGAACCTTTACGTAATAAATACAAACACTGCGTGCAATGCACTTGCTACGTCAATGATCGCACTCCATGTAGACATTTCATTCCCGGCCGCATATTGCTGCCAATATACGGGAAAGTGCTAAACTTCGTTATCGCACTATATTCCACCTTTTGTATGTAACTCGCGTTGAAAGATTTCCAATAGTGCTGTAAAAATTGAACACAACCTCCGATATTCGTACGTAAACTTGATTTAATTAAAACTACGAGTTCCATGTGTACAACCTTTATTTTGTAAACTCGTCGCACGAGTACTTTGACTTGAAATATTGAGAACGGATTTTGATAAAGCCTTGGGTATAAAAAGTAGTGATAAAACTGATATGTGAACAAATTGTTTTGATTTGTTGTTTACTTAATTTTTCTACATATTTTCAATGGTTTGCATTTTAACCTATAGAAATTAATTAAAACATCATAATTTGATTAATGTATGATAAAAGTGAAATGAATGATAGGTAAAATTGTTGGAAATGATCACAAACGCAACTTAGAATAAAAAAAACCTAACCTAGCCGAATGTTATTCACTTGGAACTGAGACGATATAATTTACATCATGCATGTTATATTATACGATATTTTATGTTTTATTATTAATTTGGAGCTGTCTTTAGGACCAGTGTTCCGACAAATTTACCAAAAGTATAAAATATCAAAATTCCTATTTTACACACTCATCTTAAAACAATTGAATTATACATCATGTTACTACAACCGCCACAAACGTTCCTTAACCACAGACATGACACATTCGTACTGAAACGGCGTTCTCTTGTTTATGAACAAGTGACGGTGCTTCTGTTGACCTCTTAAATTTGCAGCCAACGCCATTCGTCTCAAATCCATGACATTTGCAGTTCATGTGAGCCTGCTATACATCAAGACTAGGCATTGTGTACATCTATACTAGACACTACTCTATATTGTTTTTGGTTTATGTCCATTTAGAAGCCATTACTAGACATACTTATTCCTGGGATTTTAATTGTGTTTTGAGCTTGCGTTTAAAAAATGCAATACACATTATACAATCAAACATTAATTCATATTAAATATAATTCATAATTTTCTATAATACAATAACAATAAAACGCCTATATTTCTCTACTTCTTACTTACATATAAGATACAGGAATAACAATACATACAATTATATTTATCTAAGATGCGGCTCCCGTCCTGAGAAGGCTTTTGTATTACTTGGAGAAATTCGTTGCGCATACCTTACCGTGACTGCTTAGCGTGGGAAGATTGTGTAAGGACTCCCGATTGTTCATAACCACTAAACCCCAAGGCACGGTAATAACATTTATAATGTTAATTCGCATTGAAGCATGGGCCACTGCTACCCGATTGGGCAATTTTTAGGAGCCGAGGAGTAAGTGTCATGCACGACGGGCCTGCGCTTTCTTTCGTCGTCGTGAATGAATCTCGAAACAAAGCTCCCTGGTTCCAGCCTCTTTTATGTTTTCATGACCGCATCGCAGAAATTGTGCAAAATTTTCCACGTTTTTCCATGATTGCATGATGCATTTTTCATCAATTCCCGATTCGCGTAGTAGAACAATGATGTGCAAAAAAACAAAAACTTACATATGGGAATAACATCTATCACAAAATATTTATTGGTGCACCTTCAGTAAAATTAAATCAAATTCGCATTCATAGTATTATGTTATAAAATACTATTAAACTCTTCACTCGTCCAATAACTATTCACAAACTTATATCCGTTAACATATTTCGTTTGAAATCAAGGCTTTAATCCCGCAAAGTGTATTACCGTATTGCATTAGAGTAAAAGAAAGTAATCACATTATAACAGATGAAATGTCGCCACAATCGTCCCGAAATCCTGACAATTTCCTAATAAATCCTATTAGTAATCCTCTCAATATAATTAAAGTCACAATCGTTGAGAACCGACAACTAAACGATCAAAACAGGAAATTCAAAACAATTTCTTTCGAGTCCTTCAATTTTATTTAATCCAAGCGACCTGCGGGGCTCAAGTAATTTCCTGAAGGGGCCGGGGGAGGCGAAAAGGAGAATTACACCATTCGCTAATTGCAGCAATCAGTTTAATGTAGTCGACAAGACTGAATGCGACCCGACCGATGCTCAGCGCTTATAATGGAGCTTTCTTTTTAATCAAATACTTTTTAGTGTTAGAGAATTCCCAGCTCTTCTTACAAATACAACAAATTCAAATTCTTAGAGTATAGGATTTTAAATTATTTGCGCTCACAATTATTAATACCGCGTGCACGTAAATATTTTACATAATATCTATGTTTAGAAATGATTTCGTCAGTTACGATCCTTGTGTTAAATTTTCGAAGCATTTATTGTTTATAAAATAATGAACAAACGATCCTACGCCATTAAAGAGCAGTCATTGTAGCCCATGGAAACCCAGTTTTAGTGAGTGTGTCCCCAGGTTATGAGGGAGCAGTACAGTCTAACTTTGAATAGTTGGAAGACATATCTCTCATGGAAGAGCCCCACCGGGAGTCGATTCCACAATTCACTACATAGTTCGCAATTGAATCGAAAGCCTTCCAGAAATCAAGTTGAAACGAGGCAGAAGGAATCAACCCAATTAGTTATTCAAAATACTCATCTTAGTACACTTTGTAGAAAACGCAAGGTCAGTAGAGACATTCTCTGCTGCAGATTGACAATTCGACGAACGCTTCGGTGAATTAAGTTAAAAAGGAAGAAGGTTGGAAGTACCAGCCTAGAGATTTGGAACTAACGTATCATATGAAACGAGTATACGTAATTTATATGATGTTAAAAGAATATTTTACTAAAATATTCTTTTAATAGGTACATTGGTACCTGTACAAATTCCATTTGAATATTCCTTGTTCCTAGAAATTGGTGTAGTATAGATACAAGGCGAAATAGAAACGCATCAAACTTAATGGGTGAACAGCGTGGAATATCAGTTTCAACGCATTGAATTTCATATCGATTCCACATAGGCTTTGGTTTGACAGATTCGACTGAATTTCCGCAATTAGAATTAAGATACGCCTTAGGCCTTTCCTCTCCACAAATAGCAATTTCTCCCCACGTTTTTTAACATTTTAGAATAGAAAATTCTAGTTTATTTTTTAATTAAAACATTTCTACCTAGTCTTATTATCTAGACATTCACAGACACGTACTTGAACTTCAAACCGAAATATGGTATAAGGAATATTATATTCCTATATTAAAAATGGGGATAATAACAATATAGAAAGTTCCTCTTGCTGTCAAGAGCACTTTGCTACAAAAACATTCTACGTACTGAGAAATCGCAAACAACTGGATATATAAAATCCATTAATTTAAGTAAATTTATATAAAAAATAATATGTTTGTAGCTTCATAATTAAAATGTTGAAAGAATGTACATAATGATAAAAAAAATTATAATGATAAAGCAATAAAATTGTTTTTACTTCTGGGCCATTAGTTATATTTATTTTAACCATTGCACTTTTTTTTTTCAATGTATGGAGGTAACTTGCAGTTTAATACAAATAATTTTCCAAGTCGCTTCCACAACTTTTTTTTTATAACGCGATTGTAATGTGTATAACATTACGGTATTACCTATATAAAATAAAATTGAAAATTAATATAACATGTTACTTATCCTACTGGTGTGTATCTAAAAATCTACAAAGCTTAAAGATTGTGAACAACAGCAGATAATAACAACGATTCCAATTGTTGGTTCTTGTAAATAATTCCATATTTGCGCATACAATATTGATAAATAACGAAATCAAAGCGATTTTATCGTAAATAGCACTTTTTTATCAGTATTTTATATTGGTTTAATGGAGCCTCAACATGTAGAATACATATACATGTACTTCGAAAGTAGAAAATCATGTGATTGAAACGGCTGTAAATATAAGCGAGAATTGAATGTGTGGTAACTTTTCTATTATAATATATTTTGTGATGCCGCGTGGCGCACGGCGCTGTGGCGCTCGCCTATTTATTTCACTTTATGTGTCAGCAAGGTGCGATTCCCACGAATTTATTCTCACCCTTCCAACCATTGTAATCGAAACTACAAATCTGAAGTGAACACTGTATAATAAATTCATGTACTAGCGCGAATCACATAGATATATTGCTGGGTTTCAAATGGTGCGCGTAGGTGTTTTTATCTTCATACCTTACTTTGTAAAAAACAATTACTGATACCAACCTTTTTTTTTAACTTTATATAACTTTTGTGATATACGAAGTCAAACAGGCAGGAGGCTCACATGGTGTTAATTGATACCGCCACCTATGGACACTTACATTGCCATGGCTGCCATGTGCGCGGCCTTTCAAATACCTCTCAGTCGAATTGATTCGGAAATACTTGAGCTGAATCATCGATGCTAATTATGACTGGTACATTACATACACATATAATGAATTCTATTCTGATATATGCACAAATGAAATAAGTTGATATCATATTATATAGTTAAATTAGTACAAAAGTTTATTTGTATTAAATTGTACATAACCCTCTTACACTGCTAGGTGCCAAAAATACTATAGTTTGATGCCATGTCCCAATTGAAATTACTATTCTTTTAAGATTTAATAACATTATACAAGGGTCTCCTGCTTCTCCTATGATACAAAAACATCTATCTATTAGTGCTTTTACAATCACACTGTATAGTATACCTTTTCAATGAAGCAATTTTCAATAAGAGTCGTGAAGGAAAAATCGGCATTTGTAACAATGTCCCATCACTATTAAGCACAATACGTTTGCATAGTAAAGCTAAATGTGACCCTTGGAGGGGTCGTTCGGGTACAAATGAGAGGAGGAACAATAAAATGCGGATTTTTAAGGCTGTATGGTAACAAATTGCGATTCGCAGCGTCCGCGACTCCAACATCAGATGAGCTTTTTGCCCCTACTATTGTTGTAGTCTTATTAAAAAGTTCACTTTATCGTTAATAAAGGTTTATCTCACTAGATAATGCAAAAAGTGCGTGCGTACAAAGTACACATGTCAGAAGTGAAAGTTATGTGTTAATTAATTCTTAGGTAAAAGGCCCAATAGATGATCATGTACCAGTATAGATCACTCCATGTATATGTATATTTATATTCCCACTGTTTACACGCTGTATTCGTGCTAATGATGATATAAATAAGTAAAAAATCTGCGTTGAGTGCACAAGACATACGACAGAATTTACATCTAAAGTTCTAAGCAAGTAATACGTAACTACTAAACGAATACATCAACTAAAAGCGTGTATCTCTTGTCGTTCTTCCTTTCTCACTCACTCTTAATAAATTTCATTTTAAAAATTTGTGACGTTCCGTAAAATTGTTAATTGTTCCCTCATGCGCCGGAAGAAGTTCCACTTCAATACAAATACATAATACATAATGGAACTAGACGAGTATAAAAATAATAAAAAATATTATTTACATTGTAAGAAACTTGTTTAAGGGAGATATCGCGAATTTGTGTATACATAAAATTTTTCTTATATAACATTTTTCAAAGTTTATACAATGCATATATATAAGTCTAAACCATTTAATTATTAGTACTTGCATCTTGAGACTATTAAAAACCAACTCTCTGGTCCTATTACGGTTACGGTTTCAGTTCTCATACTGTGTTTTTATACTTCAATTTTCAAAGAACTTTGAACTAACGTAAACAAAGACGGAACTTTATTAGTTAAAGCAAAGTAAACGAAACTTAAGTTCCGGAATTAATAGTGTTAAAATTTCATCGAGGTTTGCTTTGTGCTAATATATAGGTATTATCCAAACGTAGTACATTTAGAGATCATCATAAATGGCTAAATCTTCATCATCTTTGCTTTGTTTGTTCTTTGCCTGAGATGTTGCCAACGTCAGGGATGTTATGAAGTTCTTCATTAAACAAGACCAATTTTTTACGAAGAACCTTCCAAATAAGAAGTGCTAGCTCTTTCTTCTTGCTAAAGGTCTATGTTCCAGTACCATTCATCAGCACTGATCGCAGTAAAGTATTGTCAAGCATAAGCGGTATTCTTAGATATCGAAATTAAAAGTATTTACTAATTCGGATTCGGATTCTTTGATCTTAGTAAACTACTAGATTGCTATCATGATACGTCTACTGATCTCGTTAGAGATAATAATAATAATTAAAAATTGTAATATTTCGATGATAATACTACCGAAACAGCCTAAGCAGACTAATTTTTTACCTATCTTTAAAATTTTATAAGAATACATGGCGAAATTTATCAAATCAAATCATTTATTCATATAGGTAACACAATGTACACTTATGAACGTCAAAAAAATTAAATGACGTCAAAAAGTGATTGAGATTGGTACAGAAGTAATTTTGTTTTAAGTATTAAATAACGCTCTTATTAAATCTGGGCCATGAAAGAGGCAACAGGCTTGTATGAGACAAACATTCCTTTCAGGGCATTTTAAGGTTTGCTAATAATTACTACCGTGTGCAAAGCAGTGTTACCCCGGCTTCAGCGTACTCTCATCCCTGAAGTGGTAGGTTCGATCCCTGGCTGTGCACCAATGGTGCATGACATTCTATGTTCGCATTTAACATTCGCATGAACGATGAAGGGATGCAACGTGAGGAAACCTTAGACCCAAAAAATCGACGACCTGTGTCAGGCGCAGAAGGGTGATCACCTGCTTGGCTAGCTACACATAGACATAGACATAGACATAGACATAGACATAGACATAGACATAGACATAGACATAGACATAGACATAGACATAGACATAGACATAGACATAGACATAGACATAGACATAGACATAGACATAGACATAGACATAGACATAGACATAGACATAGACATAGACATAGACATAGACATAGACATATTGATGCCACATCAACACTGTTGAGACGCATTCGAGTTACATTAGTAGTGGCGGAGGTTCATCCTCCTTCGAAGATTTGTTGGTAAGATTTAATTTGAGATACGGTCACAGCCATACTCCACCGTCGCCAACTTTACGAGACGTACCTCTGTCCTAAATCACCGAGTAGACTGTATTACTTGAAATGGATTTCTTTTATTTGCATAGGCTTTACAATCTGTCCCGATTTCAATAAGAAAATGTCAGGAACTGACTGAGATTGCAGAATATTCATTTGTTTTTAAATTAAAAAATTTCGCTGTATATTACAAATACTACATTTGCTTAACACATGCAATAATATATGCAATAGTTGTAGTAGCTGGCTTGTAAGTTTTAAGTTGTTTTAATTAAACAAAACTAAGTTATTAAAACAACCCAATCGAATTAGTCTTTATCCATACATTAGGATGTATGTTTGTAGAGTGAACTCAGCTTAAGATGCCCATTAACGCCCGAACTCAATAATTAATCCACAATCTCAGATTGAAAACAATCTGACCGTGACAGTCGATCGATCTCCTATCTTATATCAATCCGTCGATTAGTTATTGGTTCACTTTTATCAATATTTGGATTAAGATCTCAGAGATCAGATGGTGAAAAATTTATTGAAACTGTTTATTGGGTTTGGACGTTAGTCCGTTGTGCGAAAAGTCCTGGCTATTTATTTATAAGTTTTAAAACATTGTGTATGCATACAATTATACAAGAACGACACAAATTTCACAAACATACACATACAGATAAACTATATTAGAACATAAGTAAGGAAGGTAAAAAATTAAACAAACAAGCACAAAATAATACAATAATAATTCAAGCTGAGAAGAATTATCAAAACAGGTTTTTAAAACATATAAATCAATATTTGCTAATGTCATACAGATGTTTAATGTATTTTGTAATACCATCGTCAATCCTTGACTTATAAAACTTTGGCAATATAATGTTATATAGCAATAAACCGATTCCGAGTCAAACTATGCTGCAGTGTTTAGAAATTATGCCACAACTACAAGAAGTTGTACGCTGTAAAGGCAGAGCTGTGTGGCATGTATCATTCATAAGGAAATGCGGCTTCGGGCGTACACCGCGGATATTTCACAGTCGGTTTATCGAGAGCATGTTAAAGCCTCATAGAGTACGGGCACAGGTGGCTCGAATATCCTTGCCAATAGTATGGAGACGTGATAGGAAAACCCAATCGGCATTGGCACTCGCGACTTCCTCTTCAAATAATGAAATTTCAAATTTATTACTTCTTTCAAGTAATAAAGTATTTCGTGTACTATAATTAAATGTGGTGTTTTTACTGTTTGTAAATGGAATTGGAAAAAGAAAATGGATTTTGGCTTTTATTTGTATTATAAAGAAAATTATGTTAATCATTTTAGATTCTCACAGTGACAAGATTTTGTAGGTATTGTTTTAATAACTGTATATGGGGTCGTTCAAGTATTATGTAAGCGCTATGGGGGGGACTTTGATTTTCCTATTTGGTGATTAAGTCAACAGTAACTTTTTTACACATTATCCATGCTTCAAACAAAATGGATTTCTGGGATTCCTACCAAATATTTTTTTTTGTTTAAAGAGAACCAAGAGTTTTTTTCTCGGCCTACACCCTCTGTCTTCTTTGCCGATGAGTAGGGATGCTAACAGTTTCAAATTTAATGACGTGGAATAAGTAATACCATGACGATTATGTTCCAAAATAAACGTATTTTATTTTAATGAAAACGTTTAGGTACTATTATTTTTGAGAGCTTTCCTTAATTTTGTTGACAAGAAGATGGGGGGGATAAATTGCAGTAAATATGCTTACGTAAAACATGAACGGATATATTGAGTATATTTGCGACTTTTATCTCTCCCTACTTAATAGAAGGAATAGTATCTTACGTTAGTTTTAGTTGTTATATATGAGTGCATAGAGTCACATACATATATATATATTTGCAGTTTAAGCTAAAGGTGAATAATCCGTATTAACAAATTCGGATTAACGAGATTCGCAGTGCATGTTTGCGTGTTGCATGAACTTATCCATGTGTTTGGGGCTTGTCGGCTGTAGGGCTCCTCTGTTATTAACTCGCGTAATTTGTAATTATGAGGTCTTGTTAGCACAAATAACTGTTACAGTTGCACAGAGTTACGTGTGTAAAAGCTGTTTGCGCTACTTTGAACATTGAAACGTACTTTTAACTTTATAGTTGTGTGTGAAATGTTTTGAACCTTTTTTTACAAAAAATTAGTGGAGGATTTTTTTTATGCATTCATATTTACTGTTATTAAATGTTAAAGATTGTATTAATCAACGGTGATTTAATTTAAATTAAATATCAATAAAATATATCTATAGGTAACTTATAATTTAAAGTTTCAATATTTTAATCTTTATGTAACTTTTTAATTTTTTTTTTTCAAACTTCCAATAAAGAAACAATTCTAATAAGTTCATATTATCTCCAAACCCGTATAAGGAAAAAGCAAATTGAATGGATTTTTAACATCACTTAAAAACGCACACACGCACTAATACACCACACATTGCACTTCACTGTGTGAGCGATCACACAACACAACGACTAAACTTTTGTCTTTGTTTGTAAATCCATGTAGGCCATAATTTTAATTTAAACTATAAATATTAACTTTGAGAAAGTTTAATAAATTATATCACGCCAAATGGCTGAAGACTAAAAACTTATAAATTACTAGCTGACCTGGCAAACGTCGTTTTGCCATGTATATCATTTATAATAATAATTGGGATTGATCGTAGAGGGTTGACAATTTTGGGGTTGTATGTATTTTTTAATGCTGTTGATATAGTTGATAAAAAAGTAAAAATTTATCTAAAAATTTAAAAAAAATATTTAGGGGTGGGCTACCCTTAACATTTAGGGGGATGAAAAATAGATGTTGTCCGATTCTCAGACGTATCCAATATGCACACAAAATTTCATGAGAATCGGGAAAGCCGTTTCGGAGGAGTTTAACCACGAACACCGCGACACGAGAATGTTCTATATAAGATAATTAACGTGAATAAAACTATATAAAACGATAAGATATTGACTTTTATTATTTAAAGTTATTCGAAGCATCAGTTTAAACCAGTATAAAATTGTTTCGAAAGTTCGCGAGGGCGCTCGGTGGCCACATTTAATATCAAAACTGAATACTATATTCAGAGATCGTTTCGCCCAACTCTCCGGCTAGCAATAAACTCGCTAGGAAATATTTTCACATCGTTGTGGAAGTTAAAATGAAAGTAACTGCACCCAGTAGAGCAATAGAACTCCAGAGTGACGACAGATAACGTGCAATATTCTCAACTTGTGTAATTTTATTCATAAGCACAACCCGATTCAAATCAAATCAAAAATCATTTATTCATATAGAACATAATGTACACTTATGAAAGTCAAAATATACTTTAAATGATTCTAATTTTACATTTACTGCCTGTTCTCAAATCACGGGCGTAGAACGGAAGAGAAGAACTGGCAATAAACTCTCCGCCACTCTTTTTAATCGCCAAGTTTTTTTTACACAATGTTTGTGAGGCAACCATTACACCATGTTCCATATGACATATCGAGTAATAAAGAATAATAAGATAAATTAAAAACAAAGATTTGTCACCTATCAGCAGGAGGCATGGTGAAATAGGAGCACGCACTTACATACTCGAGAGAACAACACGCAAATACGTAGTAAAAACAACTAATATCACCGCATACACGAATTCAAGTTCGACCAGTCACCACAAGTAGCACTCGTTCACGAGTATGACACATGGCTAGCCATCGGCTCCCTCGCCATATTTTAGGGAGAGAGACAACCCGACGCATGGACGCCGCCACAAGCATATCAAACGACTCCAAAATATTTACCGAGAATCTCGGAAGAATGTAATTAGTACACTCGGTGACAACGTTCCTGAATAATAAATCTCTCGTGCTTCTATTAATAAATACTGATCAAGCATAATTTGTTTGTGAATGGGTTTAATTAAACGATCTGATTTGAACGGTTTGATTAAGAACCTTAAAGAGTAAATGCGTCGTTATTTCTGGTTATCCAGATGAGACTGTTGGAATATTTATGTTGTGTATTATATTTTTAACTTAATACGAAATATATGGAGATAGAAATTACACTATCACCATACAAATAAAAAATTTCCAATCAAACTTTATCCTTAAAATGTTTATTCGGCAATTTGGAATAACCTTCCGGAATACTGCGAGTAATCGAATATTGATAAATGTAACTCAAAAAGTAGCAAAGTAAGACTTCTTATCTGCCATTATTTTTCCGATAAAGCTTTCAAGTTAAAACGATTGGCATTTAAGTATGAAACCTAAGCTAAAAATGAACCGAGTGCTCGAATTGAAATCGAATTTTTATTAAAATAACTTCTCGTGTCGCTGGAATCGAAGAAAAGAATAATAAATTTTGATTACTTTCTCACGTTCGCAATCGTGATTCGATTTCTCAATTTTTCTCTCGAAACTCATGATTAAAATGGAGAATTTCGTTCTAATTCGTCACTTGAATTATTTTTTTCAATAAACCTAAAATTGGATTCTCAAATTATTGTTAAATTGAAACAAACGGGTACGTACTGTCTTATTGAAGAAAATGAATAAATGAATGACAATTGGTCAGACCAATGATCGCTACGGTTACAAAAGTAAACAGAGACATCTGTTTCATTATTAATTTGTTATCTATAATCACTTATGTCAGATATAAATATCAAATCTACTATCTATACTTTTTTGGATTAGCTCATCTCAAAAACTCAATGGTAATCGTGGTCTTAGTACTTATAACTTACTTATAACCATAAAGTCAAAAAAATAAAATTGCACCAATATATATTCCTGAGAGTATACATTAAACTCATTTTTAGCTTTCCAAACGCCTTCTTTAGGGAAGCATCGTTGTTTAGTTATCATTATTTCGGCATGCAGCATCTATTGAAGTTGTCGTTACTTTAGCAGATGCGATGGGAATTCTTTCTTCACAAAGAGTGAGTGACTCCCAGTCCAAATCCCAATCACTAATAATTGACAATGGCAATGTTCAAACGGCTGACCTTAACAATATCGCCTGCTAGCATTATGCTAAACAAAATTTAGTTAATATAATTCTGAAACTGAAGAATATTATATCGTAAAACAGATTTTGTGCAATTCTTCAAATTCAATGTTGATTGTTTGCCAAACGAATTTGCTTGTAAATGTTTACCGTAGTAAGAGAAAAGTTCAATAAGAACTTTCCAAGTGAGCTTACGTTACGTGACCAAATACCTTCAATTGTTTACGTACGTGGAGTTAAAGTACAAAGCTAGTGATTTACCTGTTCATTACTAATTTTCCATCGGTTTTATCTTATTCAGCAAAACCAAATCGATTTAATATAAGTGTTTATCGAAAATATCTGATATTCTTCGCAGTATAGATTTCAACTTAAACGACAAATGAGTGGTTTTAATGAAACACAGTGATCTAGATTTTCACAACTGCTTATATGAAGATTTGTAACTTATAAAACTGAAGAACTATATTAATTCGACATGTGTTTTTCAATATTACTATATGATAGAATAGAAGCGAAGAATTGGACAGGCAATTTAACAGAAATAAAACCTGAGCCTGTTTATCCAGTTGTAATATAGTATTTAAGTAGTAGTTTCGTTGGGCTTTATATGGGCTTTATTGGGTATATCGTTCATTCTAAGGCAACCAAAAAATTTGGAATATTGATAAAATTCGGCCAATTCTTTACACCAGAACGGCTTGTTAATCATTTAAAGCGTGCCTTATACGCTGCATTTCACGATTTAGGTAGGATTGTACCAACTTCTTTATTGAAAATACCAAGGAACTGAGTTTTACAAATGAATATTTATTTATAAACAACACACTCATTACATATATATTTTATAACAAGAGAATACATAACAATTCCAAAATGATAAAACAATGTAGTTTATCGCTTATTTTCAAACAAAAATTTCCTATCTCGTGAATCTTTCTTGTACACCAACTCTAAATAAGTAAACCTAACGATAATCTTGAGACTAACATAATATTACCAAACGCCAGTAATACTTAAATTGGTTACAAAGTATCAATTACAAATTTAATAAAGGCTTTCAGCAAGATATTTTGTATTAGCGACAAAAGGGGTGGCTTTATAAAATCAACAAAATTTGACAGTGTACCGTAACGATTTCTCTCAGGGTAATTTTGTCACAGCTATCAATCAACGCTTATGGGAGACGTAATCAAAGGGACTTTAGGGTTCTGATGCAGCCATTTTGATTGAGTATAATGGAGCGTTTTGGCCCTTTTCTACTTATAAGAAATAGTATTACACTGGTGACCGCGACGTCTGCATCTGAAAAATAACGTGTATGTTTTTTACTCGTTTTTAGATCATCCAAATCAGAATTTAAGTTAGAAAAATAATAATATATATAATCAGACAAATTTTAAATGTAAGGAACATACATAAGTGGTATTTAGATAAAGATTTACTTGACGTTTATTTTAATTAATTGAAGTATTTTTATTGTCCAATAGTAGTTTATAAAATTGTAAGTGTTATATATAAATTATTAGGTCTAGTTCCGTAAAAATGTCAAATAGAAGATACTAGCTGTCCACGACACAGGGAATCCTAGTGCACTTTCTCTTACTAAACATCCTTTTGATTATGTGTAATAAAGATTTTTTTATTTCTTTATTAAAATGTTTTACTTTAAAATTGAGTCCATTTGCTCATCATACATTGATACATTTGAGTATTTTTTATTACATAGTTCATTTACCTGCTGTGTAAGCTATTTCGTCTTTAATTTATCTTTTCGAAAGGAAATTGTAAAATATAGCCAGGTTGAAGCAGTTTGCCGAGCAAATCTACGAAAGTCAGGCACGTGAAGCCGGGGCTTGTTAAAGAATGTTTGAGTGAGCTTTTCTCAGGACCGGTAGATTAGAGAGTTAGTGCTCCATACGTGCGCTGAGCGGTTTATTGTCTAGCCTCATTTTGTCTATCCTTTGTTTTAATCTTGGCGGGAAAATTGTAATTTATCTGTGTATTCTTGGAGACTGGTTCTACGTTTTTATATTACAAGGTTATGCTTCGTTTGGACTATTTTATGAGTCTTTTATCTTAATGTTATTTAATTGTTAAGGAATTTTTTGGAGACTGAAAGATAAAACGGAGAAAGAGGTATACATAATAAGTTATGTTCATAGGTATTTGTAGTAGAATTAATTGAAGTGCTACGTTTTACGTGACGCAAGCGTTACGAAAAGTGTGATCGGGCAAGGCGAACGGAAGTTGAGTGGGGGATATAAGCAAAAGTGCGTACGCACTGCTGTCGCGGACATTTTCTTTCTCTTTTCCTCTCATAGCCAAATACGTTCCGCATATCTAAGCGTGTCCATTTCTCTTATTAGCTATAAGAGTAAGTAGCTTAAGTAAATGAAAAATATAATATATATTACATCAGATGAGCCTCCTGCCCGTTTGCCCCCTGTTCTATAAAAAAAATTACTAAGCACACTGCAGGCCTATTGTCTGTATCACAGTGTAGGAGCAAGAGAGAGCAGTGCGCGCGCACATTTTCTTTCTCTCTTTCTCTTATAGCTAGTAAATGAAAAATATATATATTTCAGTCAGTAGTTCGTTTAAGAACTTACTAGCGTTAATCGAACGTTGATTCTTTGGTCATTTTTCGTAATTCTATTTCGTTTTGAACAATTTTATGAATTAATATTTTGTTCAATACATTCTACGTTTAAAGTGAATAAAACTGTGAATTCATTTTAGAGTTCATGTTTTGTAAATAACAACAAATCATTATTAGAAAGAAGAAAGAAGTTTCACTTCACTCGTGTGGCACATTCGTTTTTTTTCTAAATAACGCTTTGATTGCCTAAAAACACAACTCCAAAATAAAAGTATAAAATGTTTTAATCTGCTTTTTATTTGAACTTGTTTTTATGAAACGTATTAAATATTCATTAATCAATAATCATTAATTAATATACAAGGGACATAAAAATGAAGGTTTTATTTGAATGTTCTTGGAAAAAATGGCCAAAAAACTTAGGACATGCAAAACTTTTAATTTGTTTTGAACGAGTAGGTATTAACGATCTGCAGTGGAACATATCCACCAAAACTACTTATAAATATATACCTGAGATGAACATTAAAGTGAGAAGTCGGTAAAGTAAGCTTACAATGTTATAAGATACAATGACTCAGCATTTGTAATAACGTTTCTCATCGCGAGTATTTCCTTCCTAAGAATAGAACTTTAATTCATCTCGACTCAATGAGTTTTTCGTAGACAAAAGCGAATTTGTTTCTGCTACACAAACATTGAGACAAAAAATTTATAGAAACTGCTCTTTCCGCCATCCGCAAGATTACATTCAAGGAAATAAATCTCACGTTTGTGTAGCGTCTTTATATACGTTTACATAGACAGAGTGAATACCTTGTTTTTCTCACATTCCTTAAGCGGGCTTCGTTCAAAGACGTGTAGAAATTATTAGAAATGTATATACCATTAACACAACTGGCAGTTCCACTTTATTCATTTTCCAGACATTTTCTACGTCCTATATAATTTTTATATATTTTATAACTAATGTATGTGTTAATAAACACGTTTTTTTATACATACATTAGTTTTTCTCACATTCCTGAAGCGGGCCTCGTTCAAATATGTATATACCATTAACAGAACTGGCTGTTTCGCTTTATTGATTTTGCAGACCTTTTCTTATATATAAAGCACGTTTTTAAGACACATCTATTAACAGATAGGTTTTTAGATCTTCAATTATTAGCCCTATTCTGCGCCACCATATATAATAATCAAGCTGTATTAATAAAAGTCTTTTGAAAGTTTTTGCGTGAGTGTGGCTGTGTTTTCGATCAATATTCTTTATCATTATCCGAACCATAAAACTAGCACAAGGTCAATAACCAAAGCTAAATTTTAAATACGTATGGTACAAAATTACTAATGAGTTAGAATGTTAAAAAAAAGAATTCCATACTTACTCTATTGTTTACCCGAGGACATAAGATGTAAGCCACACTAGCCTTTAAAACTTTATTGAGCATTAATATAACCTAATTAAATAATTTATAAGCTGTGTTTATATAAAGCGAGTTAGCTGCAGTCAACTAACGAAACTGCTAACACAACTGCGTTGAAGGGCATGGTTTAAATAAAAGTGTGACTTTTTATAAATACTTACAAAAAGGGTACATCTATCAAGTGCGTAATCAGCCTTCTGTATTACTAAAACTAGTCTTAAACTAACAAAAAAGAGTGTGTGTACTTATGTACACGCGTTAGAAGTTATACTTCTTTGGCGTGTCTTAAAATAACTAAAATGCCGTAATGATTACCGATAAATAATTAAAATTATTCAAAAGGATTTAATTTAAATAAATAAAATATTACTAACTACTATCACCGTCGTAAATTTAAAAACACCAAAATAATATTTATTTATTTACACTATTTAATTGTTCTGTTACCAAACACGAGATCTAAATATAAAATTACTAGAATATACAACTCGAACATAGTTATCGATTTTCATGCCACCTAGACCTAACTTTACGATGTCGAATTCAGGTGTCGGTGAGCGCGCGCGTCATAAAAATTCACTGTCATCATTTTTCTCCATCGTTCAAAAGAAGTATAACTGTAAAAAGCTAATTAAAGTCTCCGAAAGCAAATGAAAAGTCACTTTTAAATGAAAGATTTAGCGATCACAGGAATAAATCCATTAAAATTTGTGTTCAAATTATTCAGTACTACACGTGAGTGAACAGTGCATTATGCCCCGAAACTACGCTCATGACTCAACGTATAGTAAGTAGCGAGCAATTCTTTATGTACAATAAAGTTAGATTGGAAAACTTGTGCAATGTGTTGTTTCTGTGTAGTTCTGCAACACATTAAAGCACACTGTAAGTAGCATTACGGGAGTGAATAATCCAACGATTTGTGTATCGAAGTTTTCGGGTTACTGCCTGATTCGTTAAATAGATTTTTTGAAAGATGATTAGGCTTATTTCATGTAGACATAACACTGACATAGCGTCCAGGACGTTACGCCTACTGAATGCTGTCGACACTATCGATGTTAAAAGTAAATTAATTAATAAAGCCTTTTATAAATGTGACGAATACTTAAATGATCCTAATCCTTGGGATTGATTTGCTCCAGTTCAAACAATTTGTATTAAAAAACTTAGCGATTGAAAAGAGTGACGGAAAGTTTCTTGCCAGTTCTTCTTACCCGCTCTACGCCCTTGACTTGCGAACTGGTTGTAAATGTAAATTTACAGTTAATTTAAATTAACTGTAAATTATTTTTTTATGAATAAAGATATTTTTGATTTGATATTTGTATGTTCGCAGAGTGAATTCAATAGCGATATGGTGTATATTATGTGTTTAATTTTATTATATTTTATTAAATGATTTTCGACATTTCCGTATTGGCATAGTCTGTAAGGATAATGTATGTATTTTTGTAATAAATAAATAATTTATTCTTAGGAATATAGTATAATATATATTTATTCTTATAATTTTCCTTAGGGAAAAATCAATAAAATAACCATAAGAAATAAGGTACATTTTAAGTGTGTAATGTGTACGTCGTGGTTGTAACTGGCCCTCAGCATTATGCTTTAGAGAGGACGTGTTTCACAGCGGCGGTCATTTCGTTTGTTTGCGCCCTAGACGCAAAAAAAGAAAATAATAATATGAAAGCACAATTAACAACAACTAAAACGAACTTTTCTTGAACGATGTTATATTTAAGCTAGTCGGAATAGCTTGCAACTATAAAATGCTGTCAAATATAATTTTATATTTGACAGCATTTTATTTAACATCTGCCAACTAATGCGTATTTAAAGTCGTTTTTCTAGGCATGTACTTAACTGTATTATTAATATTTAAATCTCTTATATATAAATAGTATATCAGGCCAGTAGTTTTATAAAAAATATCCTAAACCTATCCCCAGAAATGAGTAAATTAATTAATAGTTTCCGCTAAATCTTGCAATAAACTTACCGAATTTACTGTTTCGCGCAAACTCATATTGGCAGAAAGCTTGTGATGTCGATGTGAACGATAAATAGATGCGGCAGCAAGATCAATCCTTTGTGTTGAAATTGAATCTTGCGAGAAATACAAAGCCAATCTTCACGTTATCTCTTGGAGCAAAATCTCAAAGATCATTGAAAAATTCATCACAATCTTTATATCATTTAATTAAATGTTGACAGTATGTTATTTTTGTTTTATGAACATTCGAATAATAATAAAAGTTTTACTTAGAAGTGTTTCTTTTCTTTTTTAATACCTCTCACATCTAACCTATCGCGGAATATACTTCAAATGAGTATTAAGAATATCCATAGCGCTAAATCACCTGCATCATGAGCACACCCCACATCCACACACCTTCACGTGCATGCCCTCAATTTCACACCAGGACACAGCCAAATTAGATATTAATTAGTTAAATGTATTAATATTTTTCATTGATAATTTCCTTTTGTGAAAATTTTAACGATATCTTTGGTATATTTTTAGTATAAATAATGGTTTAAAGAATACATTTTTATACCGGATTGAAGGTATGTATTAGTATCGAGGAGTCGTCGGATAAATTTAAAATTATGTTAAATAAATTATTTTATATTTTTAAATTATGTTAATAAAAAGTTTACAATAATACATAGCTTCCATTCGGTAAAAAAGTGTTTTCTTTAAATCTGTAAAAGCCATGTTTATAAAAGACAATACTATAAATAATTGTTGTAATATATTACTTATGTTAGTTGTACGTAATAAATGAACTGAAAATGAAATTGAAGAATATGACGCAACCCATTTTATAAAATTGTAAGCAAAAGATGTCAATTGTTTTCAATTTTTCCCAAGAACACGAGACAATCGTATAAACAGAGTTGTGTCATACCAGCTGCACCGCATTTCTGCGAGATTAAATTCGTAATGCCGCCTGTTTGGCTCATATCTGTATTCACTGAGATTACCAAAGTATTTTTTTATTTTTTACAATACTGTATGTGAGTGAGTCTAGTCTTTAAGCGTTGGACGCCTACTTTGATATGAGGCGTGTATATGTATTGTTCTATGTTGGCTAATAACGCATATGGAGAAAACGTAGACGGACTGTGGTATAGACCAGGCATCAGCGTACAGCGTATGAGATAGCGAATATTATATTCCAACTATTTACAAAGGACACGAAGTGTGGCAACTACTTGACGTTGGTAACATTATTCGCAATTTAGTCGGTTTGCACTGAAAAATATGTTTGGAATTGTCGTTTGTTTGGAAGTGTTGTTGTGTCGAAGTATTAACTCATTTAACATTTCTTATTATTGACCAAAATACACATCCGAATGAATAATTCTTGAACAAAGTTACTGAGTCATGACAAAATAAGCTACTTACCGATGAAAGGTTATGTTTGGTTATTTTCGTTCACTACAGCTTTTACAGCCAATTATGCATTAATTCACCATGACTTACACTTTAAATACACCTCTTATAATGATAAAGTCTTGAAATATGGGTTTGACTTGGGTTTCACAGATTTATCAGTAAGGGGTGAAAACTTGTTTACCACCAAGGGCTCGGTGGTAAACAAATAAAACCCCATACGCAAATAGAGACAGAAAAACTGATACTGTTTCGCTCGCACTTAAGTATTTCACGTTAATGTCTTCTCTCTTTAGTTATAATTGTTATTTTAGAAGCTTATCTAGTTCTATACTCTATCTACGGGAGAAAACTACTTTTAAGACTCAAAAATTGACAGTGCCAAGTTTCAAAAAGTGACATTCAGGCTAATCACCTAATTTGTCTACAAAGAAAGATTAACAAGGACACCTAAATAAATTTTAGGACAAAGCAAGGTTTTTTGTGCTACATTTTTATCATTTCTTAATCATGATTAATAAATAATTCAAACATTACACAATTGAGTGCTATTAAACGATTTATCTTGACTGTATCTCCATGTATAGTAAAACATTTTATTTAAGTGGATATCTGTGGTTAAGTGAACGGAATCTTTCAGCGTATTTGTCAATGTCACCAGTGACAGGCGCGTCTGCTTGTGATAGCCTGTTTCTTTTTATTGTTGACGTCTAATTTGCGATTAACTTGACGAACAACTGAAATTGTTATTGTTTTGATTCGAAAGATTAATGTCTGTTGATTTCCTTGTTGTTTTGATGTTAATGAAACGATTTTAGAACGGTTGTAATAACGATTTTAACGAAATTCCAGCGAATATTTGCTAACGTTGAGAAATTACGTTTTTAGATTTAATTAATGGATAATTTGAAAATATAAATCAAAATAGGTACAGATAAATCGGCGGATCACTTAACATCAGATAATCCCCTTTGTCTCCTATTATATTCAAATAATGTTTTTTAACAGCCATACGCAGTGAGAGACATTTAACACGACTGCTGCCTTTAAAACATCAGGTTACAAATTTGTGCAAATTATAGAATGAAATTAATTAAAAAACAAGTGAACTATTCAATCATTAGAACTTAATCTAATCCACCGTCTTGAATAAGATTTGTTCGTCAAACTATTATATATTAGTGAATGTAGCCATATGTGAAATAAAATTAACTTTCCCCCTAAGTGCAGCAAGCGAGACCTCTATTTGTCATTTTATTAGCCACGGGCCCCGCAATATTCGGCGAAATAACTTCAGCAGTGAGATTGCTTTGAACTTTACTACCCAGTCTCGAGAAAAACTTGTAAATTTTCCGCAAAATCGTGAATTTATTCGAGTTGACCCCGGCCCTTATGACCTGTAATCCGAAATGAAGAAATTGGGCCCACCTTGTACCCAACTAAGGTGGAATAAGATCATCCCTTTGTCTTGCGATTGACCATTTGGAATAAATGGCACATAAATTTTTATTTCTATCCGAATCCATCTGGATCAGCTGGACAAGCTTGTTAAAATTCATTAGGTTTTAATTATTATTTTCCTTTGCCAATTTTAGAAACCTTAGCAAGGTTAGACACATTTAATATTTGATTTGCCCTATGTGCTCTTTAAATTAGAAATAAGAGTAATCTTTGAACTACCCCTGTTAATAACTTATTGTTTGGAAGTTATGTTTTTTTTTTCATCAGGCGTCAATATTATGTTTTTCCTAATACTTTTATTAATTATTATTATAATTGTAGTTTGATATATTTGTTTATTGTAATTGGAGGCAGAAGGCTCACCAGATGTTAAGTAATACCCATGGGCAAGTGCGTTGCCGGCCGTTAAAATTGGACTCTGCATAACAGCAATTTAAGTACAGGGCTAGATCCTCTCTTTTCACAGCGTGTATACAAATTTATAAAATAAAAGAAATTTAGAAGAAAAGAAGAGGCAAAGACCCAGTACTTTCATTTATAGGTTATACAATAAATGTAAGTAAATTTTTATTTACAGATACAGATTGAATAAAGTTATAATTACCACCCATGGACCAATGGAACGCCGGGTCCTAGCGGGTGTGTTGCAAACCTTTCAGTAAATAGTTCGGAAATACCTTTAATGATAGCTGGTTCCACAAAGAAAGAAGTTACTCGACCTGAAAAAAATAAATTAAGTACGTAACGTTGCATTATGTTACGCGTATTAAGAACGAAATATAAATAACGAGTATTTCAAAAGCCTTCGTGGCTTATTGAGAAGAGAGCTTATTAAGAACGACAAAAAAGAAAAACACGAAAACGAGAAACCCCCAGCCGCCCGAAATATTCATCTTTGTAAATTGCACAAACAATTTATGAACGAAATGATTTATGCTCATCGCGACTCGTAAATATTAATTTCGATTCTCATTAACATCAGAATTTGAGTACTATAAATACGGTACAGAAATTATCCGAGCCCATTAGCAAATTGTATAATTTTTCCTTTTTTCAAATTTCTTAAGAGTCTTATAAAATTGCTTTGGCCTCGCTCCTCGCCATTACAGAAGTCATGAAAATGGTCTTCACAACAATAATTTCGTGTCGTGTAATTTATTTCTTTCGACAGTCCCTTGTAATTGTGTTTTAAGTGGGCGTTTAAACGTCAAAGTAATATAAATTACTAATTATTGAAACAGCATTAGCTTGACTATGTGTGAAATACTAGTCTGAAATTTTGCAAAAGATACCCGTATATATTTTTACACACTTTTAAAGAAATGCACTGTTAGGTAACCGGCATTTCATAGATCTCAGCGTATGGAAGACACAGTAGTTTACATTTATAAGTGTAAGTACGTGGGTGTAGGTAAGATTTTGATATTCTTTTAACAATAGCCAGGGCAAATAAAAAGATGATAGGTGATAGTGTTACTAAGTAAACACTAAAGTTTCTTTTCTTTTTAATGGTGGCGTATTTGTCCTGTATTTTAAAAAAGAAAGATCTTAGCATATATAAAAATATGATGTGGTGTACTATACTACATAAATATATAGAATTTTAGTACTTTTTACGGAATGAATCACCAAAATTGTGACAAGTAATGACTATTAATTATTAATTTATTATTTATTATTATTAATTATCATGCAATAAAATCCATACAAAAAACTCGTTGTACGAGTCAAAGCTGTACATTTTTCTCAGTCAAGCTTTCTTAGTTTTATAAACGTAACGATTTCCTACGGAGTTACGCCCCGAGAGTATAGCCAGATGTAAGCAGTCTCTTCGGCTGTTGCATTGCATTTATTCGTTACTAGTGACCCGCCCCAGCTTCGCACGGGTGCAATGCTGATGAAAAGCAGGTTTTTATTATGTATTGTTATTTCTGTCGCTGGAAAGCTCCGATAATATACGCGTTCGATCGCTAATAAATAAGTTGTAATGGGCTGTATAGATCTATATTAAATGAACAATGTATTCAAGGTATTTAATTGGTTAAGGATTAATGCTGTTTTGGTGAAAATCGCTTCGAAAATTAGCCATTATTTGTCGTAAAAAGTAAATGACAAAAAAAAGTTATTGCTGGTTATCCATAAGAGATAGACATATACCATCACGGATTTTTCTGTAGACCTTTTCAATGTGTACAACACTTAGTACATTATTATTTTGATAAAACTTGTAGGGTTCAGCATGCGTTTGCAATGGAAGCGGAAAAAATGTAATTATTTACGACATCACATTAGAAACCTCAAAAATAACAGTACTTCACTATTTAATGGATGTTATTATACACATGAACATTCCTCTTGAATCACTCTATCTATTAAAAAAAACCGCATCAAAATCCGTTGCGTAGTTTCAAAGATTTAAGCATACAAAGGGACATAGGGACAGAGAAAGCGACTTTGTTTTATACATAGCAATTAACATTTATTTCTCTTATATTTTAACCGCGAGTGGGTAATATAGAGTAAAAATAAAATCTGCAATTATTTTAAGCACCCCGATGACCCGGAACCAAATACACGTAGTCTGTTATAGAACATATATTAATTTCAATAATTTAATAAAAACAATTTTTTTCAATTTAAGGTTTATTCTAAGAAACCACTTGGAGATGGCTTCTTATTTATTTATTTCGTTATCCTACACCTAACATAAATTATATGTATATAATATTTTATATATATATAATTTACTTTATATATAAATTATATAACATATTATATAACATAACAAACAGATACTCTGAAAATATAGCCAGAGATGGAATACATCATACATTTAACTACAAAAAGGTTGAAACATAAACATATAGTTCTCAGATAAATTATCTATGATCCAAAATGATTATTTTATATTAAAACCACACACGAATATATAAAAATAGATTGGAAAAACGAGGGAAATAACTTGTTGCGACGCCTGTAAGCCCTGATGAAAACCGACATTTTTGGCTTCGCGCCACAGCGAGCGGTCACTGTTTTTTCTTTGGCTGTAGCAAAACTGGCAAGATTCGATTTAACGAACCGCCGTTAGAAATGGGTTGCGTCCATTCTAATGGCTGGAATATTTAGATCGACTGTCGTACTGATTGATGTGTACTCCGTTCAAAGTCGCCTATAATTTTTGTCTGCATTGTATTATATTGAAACTTTGTTATTTTTCCCATAGATGTATATAGAGTGTCTTAGTTGCTGCAGTTAGATGCCCATTTGATTTCTTCAGTTTTAAGTCCTAGCTAATTAAGAAAGTCTTGCTCCTTTCAGAAGCTCTGAAACTCTTTTTGCAGGCTTTACGGAGTAACTTCAGTGTTCCAAGGATTTTTGTTCGATGAAGTTTCTCTGCGCTGAAACAGCCTCTGCACAAGGCCTGTCACGCCAAGGTGAAAGATGTAAACAAGGAGACAGTGGCCCGGAAGTGTCCCTATCCATCATTTTTGCCAGGAATATATATATCCAGGTAGGACATTTTAGATTTTTTTAATATTTTGAAAATGAATCCTATGTTACTCTGAGATTACTTAAAACTTACCGATAGTTTTTCAGTTTATTCATTACAGACATACTAAACTTTCCTATATATAATATTAGTATCTATGGATTGTCTATTAAGTCATTTACACATATGTTTTTTTTCTCTGTGGTTATTTGCAATCAGCCCTAAGGCTATAAGCGAATTTGTTCTGTGGTGCTATTTAAACATAATACACAGCACACATAACCTATACATATGTGTGCTTTACACATATGTATAGGTTATTAAACTCCTGGGTATGGGGGAGACATAACAATTTGTGAATTATCTTAATTTAATATCTAAAAGGCACAAAACAGCACGAACCTATACACCTTAACTGTCTTCTTATTTATTATTGTCACTAAAAACATGCTCATAATATATAGTTTATATAGTATAAACTATAAACTACTTGGATATCTATTAACTGTAATACTAATATATCATAGTATTAATAATATAGCTTTATTTTATTAAATAAAAATACGAACACATATGTGACACGTCATTAATTTCGTAACAAAAATACGTACTAAAAGTCTCCTCAAAGGCATTCCAGTAATTAAATAGCACCGAAAGCTTTGTTTGATCCAGAAATTCTAAGTGGGTATATTTTCCAAAATTGCCAACCTCTAAATCAACTCGAAGGTTGATATTAATAAAGGCATAAGTACCGTTTCCACTAAATTTCTCTCACAGTGCTACCTCAAATATTAATACAGCGAATAGAGGTCCGCACAATGCGGCTTTGAAAGCATTATTCCACCACGAGCAAGACCAGTGTGACAATAGGGCTAAAGAAATTCATATTTGCTACTGTTCCCTCTCACGGGCACGGAATTTAAATGAACTTTGGCCAACAACAATGACACCACGGACTTTTGTTCTACGAACAATACATTTTACCGGTGGAATTAAAAACTGTGAACAAAAGAGTACAAATTCATATTGCAATACACGAACGGCCCGCGACGATTACGGCCGCAGACTCAATGCTAACACAAAATAAAACAACATATGCTTCTTTTATTTTCTAACAAAGGACACTCGTATCTACACACTCATTACTAACTTTTTACTGGAAATTCTGTAGCAACAATGTACATAATTACAATTTATTTTGCTCTTTTTCATACTCAATACAAATAGATTGGGGACACGAAGTTTTTGTCCTGTCTCTTGAGTCGTGGGCAGAATGCTTAGTTAAGGCCATTTAAATTTTAAATATAAAACCAATATTTTTTATTTTTAACACGGCGTGTTGATTTGCCTAATATCAGTCTTCAACGATTAATTATGTAACTTGTAGTCTTATAATTATATATATTATCTTTAGTAAGAAAGTTATTAACAATATTATTAGCTCCAACTTAGTACTAAATAACACTGTTTTGTATTTTTGTAAGACTCAAAAACCTTATTAAAATTCTAACAATAATTTTGTCGTGTAAAAGATTTAAGATGTACAGCAAAGCAACTCATAAGTTATTCAGAGCAATTTTTTAGCCTCCTACACTGAACAAGTTAATAATTCAAAATAAGACAATCGTTCTTCATTCATTGAACTCGGGAGTCGAGATAATCAAACATATGATAATCGTATGATCAAAGAAAAAGAATACACATACTGTCTACAATTTGTCGACATTGAAATTCCCTAATTTGTATTTATTATTATTGCTATTTTTTCTTTAGATTTTACTTTATTTTTTATTAGTTATAAGAGCACTGTTGGCCTAGTGGCTTCAGCGTACGACTCTCAATCTGAGGTCGTAGGTTTGATCCCTGCTGTGCACCAATGGAGTTTCTTTCTATGTGCGCATTTAACATTTGCTCGAACGGTGAAGGAAAACGTGAGGAAACCGACATGTCTTAGACCCAAAAAGTCGACGACGTGTGTCAGGCACTGGAGGCTGATACCTACTTGCCTATTAGATTTAAAAAAATGATTATGAAACAGATTCAGAAATCTGAGGCCAAGACCTAAAGAGGTTGTAGCGCCACTGATTTATTTATTTTTATATTAGTTATAGTAATGTGTTATTTCCTTAATTATTTTGCATTTATTGTCCTCTACCTTCTGTTGGTGTTTCTTTATCTTTGTTGCGCATTAGGGTTGCCTGGAAAAAATCGCTTGTAAGCGATAAGGCCGCCCGTTGCCTTATATCTTTTATAACCTGTTTTAATTTATTTTTGTTATGTGTATGTTTTTGAATAAGGTCATAAAGTATAAATAAATAAATAATTCCCATTTTAAGGTTTTAAACTCAGTTTTGTTCCGCGCAGCCCGTACATACAACGACCGTATATTTAAGCTATTGCAGAATAAGATAAAATATGGCACAGCACATAATCTGCTGCATCAATCACACCACAGATACACACCTTCTCGTACATACCCTCACTTTTACAGCATCACACAACACAGCCAAATTATTAGTTAGTTAAATGTCTTGAATAATTTTCATTGCTTTCCCCTTTTGTAAATGTTTAAAACTCTTTGTAAATATTATGTTTTCAATTAAGTAAGGGCAAACAAAAAATATATATATTTAAATTACTTTCATAAAAACTATTATTATATCACTATTAATGTAATAGTTATTGGCCAGATATAAGGTGCGCGATCAATAATCTATATTTTAGACTTATTACTAATTTGAGGATTTGACCGATCCGATATGTAAAACTCTCTTATAATGATGTTGCGTCAGAGGGGTCCGATTATTGCTTATGCGGGGCAAAGGGGGGAATAGAATTTAACAATTCCATCTTTGGCTATATTTCTAGTGTATTTTTGGTAGTGTATATAATTTTTATTCGCTGTCGAATTACGAAGTAAATAAAAAGAGCATTAAATTGGAATATAACTTCTTGCATTCAAAATAGCATTACTGTCTTAAGGACAAGACATAAATAGGACGCTTGAAATACACTACTCCGGATCGTCATAACCGAATTACGCTGACTGCATCATCCCACCGCACTTCTAGCTTCCTTTGTTCAAAACGAGTTCCTAACTTAGTTACCTTTCTCTTTGTGAATCTTTTTCATGATTTCTATAGTTTTGCAACTTTGTCAATTTTGCTTGGTCAAATCTGGGGTAAATTAATATGGTTCTTGTGTACTTTTTCTTTTTCATATGTCCTTTTTTAATATTGATTACTGTTTAAATAGGGTTTAATTGCTTTAAATGCTAAATGCCTTATGTAGTTTTGCACTTCGTTCTCACTTTATCCAATTTTTTTTCTTACAGTGGTGGTCTGGATGAGATCAGGCCGCAAGTTGCCCTCCTTTTCATTTAATTACAATTGTTAATTGTATTATATTTCTGCAACGAAGTGTTATAATTAAATAAATAAATAATTGCATTTTTTTATAGAACAGGCAGCAAACGGGCAGGAGGCACCACACTTAATAACAGTGATACCACCACCACACAGTACCCATGGACGCTCTCAATGCCAGAGGGCTCGCGTGTATGTTTCCGGCCTTTTAAGAATTTATATCCTTGAAAGTCTAAGTATGTCTAATTGGTCTGAAAATACATCAGCTGGTTCGAGTTTCGCGGAAAATTCTGCTGAAAATAAAATAATTAAAATACGCTCTGTTGTAGAACGATGGACGTCGTGGTCATACGGGTGGAGTTTCGTATTCTGTCTCGACGTCCGATGATGAAACTCAGCCGCAGGTGAATGCGCAGGCAAATGCGGAAGAAGGTACAGTGTGACTGCACATCTCTAGTCTCTACGCAACGCCAAGGGATCAAGTTGCTCAGACAATCTTCTACAATATGTTTTATAGTAGTTTCATTAAATACCATTTACCTATTTTGTCTTTTTTTTTAATCTTAAATTTCTGTTTTTATTTCAATCAGCATAACATAACATACCTTTTCATTGTTTTGTGTTTTTTCAGGCTGCCTGTCTAGTGCAGTGTTAATAGCGATTTCAGTTTCATTAGTGCACAGTCGGAGTTCAAAAGCACTGTCTTAGGTTCAGAACCGTATGCTTTTATTACATCGTCTCAAACTTTTTGGTCTGCATAGCGCATGTCGCGTGACGGTCGGTCGCGGAGTAGGGATAAAGTGAAAGGCGCTCGTCACAGCAACCAAGGCCAATATGGCGGCGCACATAGTTCGCAGCAGCTGACCGTGTAGTGTAAGACTATTAGCTCCGCGCTATTTTAATATGTGTATATAATCTAATAATTGTTAAGTATTATGTATGTCGTACTCTCTAAGACACAGAATTCAATAAAAATATTAGTTGTATACTTAGTCTACTTTTATTAGTCCCATTATCATTCCAATTTTCCAAGTATAAAATTAAGATTGATAAAGCGATTTTATACCCTTAATGGAATATTATTCCTAAAAAATTTAGTTAAATGTCTATAATGTGAAAAAAAGTTTCACTTTTACCGTGATTTCATAAAACCACACAACATTTTTTTCCATTTTAATCTATATTTTGTACGAGAATTCATTAAAAGACATTTCCCAAAAGGTTTATTGAGAAAATACCTACTACATTTTTACACTGACTACTATTTCGGTGTTAGAAATACCTCACGTAAGTCCATTAAAATTCCAGATGTAACCTCCATACTATGTGATTACATAGCAAGGCAACAAGCTGAAGTTTGTTGGGAATATTTCATGAAATGCCTAGAAAGTTAAGCGAACTATTTAAATTTCTAGTGAAATATTAAAGAATATCACAAATATTATATCTTAATTTAATCTTGGATATCTGCGTATAATACGGGGATGAGATAGGCGCAACTTTGTATTCCTATTTGTCAATCTGCCCTTCTCTAGTTTCGACATTTCTTTTAGATACATAATTCGACTCGAGTTCCATTTGTAACCTATTTATTGTTTTGTCTAGAACCAATACAGGAACAAGAAAAACCTTAAAACTGAATCGTTTAAAATTTTTATTTGATTCCTAAAATATATAATGTTAAATACAAACGTGAAACTATACAAAGCGAAGTTAAAAGGAAAAGGAACAGTGGCTCTACTACCTTGTTAGGTTTGGGCCTGAGTTGTGTGTTTGTGTTTCATGATTATGTGTCAATCTAATGCGTAAGTGATCAGCCTCCTGTGCCTGACAAACGCTATCATTTTTTTAAACTCAAGTCAGTTTTCTAACAACTTTTCTTTACCCTTCAATAGCGAATGTTAAATGCACACATATAAAGAATGCCAGAAAGTCCATTAGTGCTCCGCCGGGAATGAAACCTACGACTTCAATGATGAGAACCGCCAGCTGTAGCCAACATTGCTTAGCCACTAGTTATAAAGTTAGACAAAAACACATTTTAATTTCTGTATTTGTTTCGTGATATGTGTTTTGTAATAGAAAAGTATCAGTACCTGAAACAATCGACTTTTCAAATTTAAAACGCATGCCTTAGACGACGACGTACGCACGACTTAGTGTTAACGTTCGGTATTAATGAATCAGACGCTGAACAATTGAGGACAAACTAATAAACAATTCTGAGCCCCATAGGATCAATCTATTTAATATTGTCAGAAAACAAACACAATAATATACTGATAAGGCAAAGTTGGGGCCGATACTCTTTAAGTTTGGCAAATGCATGTTATTACAATATAGACAAAAGTCGAGCCACTGATATTACTTCGCAGACTCTTATCGTCGGCTACACTTTGTTTATCGTCACATTTATGAGTTCGTTACTTCCCTATTCTGAAAGCATAAAAACATCGTCCAGAACAACCAGCCTTTATCTCAGCTCTGATAAGGGGAAATAATGAGGGGACTCATTCTCATTGTAATTAAATTGTTATTGTAGGAGGTTGTGTACGGGATGTATGATTACCAAATATATACATATATATGTGTGTGTTTGGAAAACTTTGATTGGTAAAACTATCAATGTGATTTTGCGGTATTTATACAACAGTTGGCAAACGGGTAGAGGAGGCTTATCTGATGTTAAGTGATACCGACGCCCATGGATACTCTCGATCTAAGAGGGGTCGCGAGTGCGTTGCCGGCCTATTTAAGAATTTAGGATTATTTAGGATCTTTTCTTGAAGACTCTTCCCTAAGTCGAAATAGTTCTGTTGGTAGCTGGTTCCATATAGTGCCAGCAACTGGCTTTCTTCAATAAACTCGCAATTATTTTTTTCAATGTATATAAAGTTGTCAGGTTTGTTATCTCCCTATGTGCATACTATGTCGTTACGTCTATAGATATACGAAAAATAAGTTCGTATAAGCTTATATGTCTATTTCAATTAGATCACTAATTAACTTAATAGTTCAGTGTGTTTAGCATAAATTTTTAAACACGCCATTGTGAAATATGTTTAAATTACTAGAAACAAATGATATACTTCACTGACCTTAAATGTTTGTGTGATATTGAAAGCTTGTATCCCAATTTGTTCAATGATAGAACATTATTAATCCGAGCAATTCTAAGTTGGTCGTCAAATATGCTTCAAAGGAACTAACTAAAGAGTTATATCTAAGGTTCCAACTTTGGAACTTTACTGAATACATTCACGAATGTTTGCCAACCCTCTCGGAAATTATACTTATCTATGAACTTCGCATATAGTTACGTTTCTCTGAAGCGTGAATTAATTAAAACTAAATAACTCTCTTTGACAATGTAATTCGTTAGACGTCGGTGTCTATGTAGATCTACTTAACCAAGCAGTCTTATAATTATATTATTTTTCATATGCGATATAAAGATGCGATACAATCGTAACAAATCTGTAGATACTTTTATTCCAATAATATATAAATCATCGAGTATTACATGTCCTTACAAAATCAATTCATGTCCTGTAAATTTATTTGAATTATTAATCGACTACAAAATACTTAAGGAATTAATTGAACATGTATATTTTTTTAACTAGCGGAACGTCGCGGCTTCGCACGAGTGGATATTTATCGATGAAAAAAAAATTGTAGCTATTGATATGTTCTTTAATATTGTGGAACATTTTTTGTTCATCATCAACAGTTTTCGCAGTGTAAGCATTTTTTTACACTTTGGGTAATATTATTGTAGTTTTGGCAAGAATCCTTTTTTTTCTTACAATTAAAAGCATATGTTAACCAGTGATAATGTAGCATTCAAATGATGAAAGAATTTTTAAAATCGTTCTAGTACATTTTGAGTCATTTCGTTATAAACAAACTTACATACAAACCTTTGCTCTTTTGAAGATTAGTACCTACAGACATAGGAAGAACACATTAGGTAATTTTTTCAAAAATATACCATACGGTATCCATATGTATTGTAATGACTACAACCGTTCTCTTCTTCACGAAAAATAAAAGAAGATTGACGCACGAAATCGCCTCTACGTATTCGCGTTCTATCTCCATCATACTAACACATCAAAAACCTAGTAGCTTCTTCATACCCCGTTTGTTCTTCCTTTAATTACAATCAATTTAATTAACTTGTCAGTTAATCTATCACCCAAAAGAACTGGCTCGCGAACATAGAACAGTATGTGAGATGATTAAAATGTCGCCATATCCAAGAACGAGAAGACAGACAGTAGCACTAGCCGGAAGATTAGTAGATGCTACCAACGTAAAACTACACCACATGGAAGCACCTCAGATTCACTCATAGCCTTAGGGCTGATTGCAAAAAAAATCTCTTTATACAAGACCGTCCTGATGCAGTAAAAACAAATAATAAGTATTGTTTAATACTTTTAGTGCATTATGAAGTAAGTTTTTTATCTACAGGGCTTTGGACAAAAGGTCTTTTTATTAAGCGCATATACAAAATCACATCAACCAGAAAGTAATAAGGGTTTTAATAAGATTAGCATACAACATAGGTATGTTTACATCGCTTTCATCACGGTCGTAATAGTCTTATTATATTTTATGAAGCTCGAGGGCGCCGTTATCCTGAAAATATCTCTGGACCTTATTAGAACACACCACAACCTACCTGGTTGATATTTATTTAGGGACGTTTTTGACTGTTTACTTGAGAAATGTAATAATCCTTTGTTATAACGGTCGCCACACTGAAATTTGTCAGTTATTTAAATCAAACTTTGAAGGTAGCCAAAAATTTACCAACTTAATATGTAAAGGTCGATTTAGGAGGACTTTTTGTTGATCTTTAGTCAGTAATCAGCGTCCGTACTCTGCAATTTCCTAGAGCAATATATATATATATATATATATATATAACAAATAAAGAGAGTGTGTACTTATGTACACGCGTTAGAAGTTATACTTCATTGGCGTATGGAAAAAAATAAGTAGAATGCAGTATAGTATTATATTTAAATAAATAAATTATTAGTAAATACTATCACCGTCGTATATGAAATTGATTTAAAAACACCAAGATAATATTTATTTATTCACACTTTTTGAATTGTACTGTTCCGTAACACGTGTTCTAAATATAAAAATACTATAATATACAACTTGAACATAGTTATTATCGATTTTCATGCCACGTGGAACTAACTTTACGGTGTCGGTGTGTGCGCGCATCGTAAAAATTCACTCTCATCATCTTTCTCCATCGCGCCAAAAGAAGTATAACTTCAAAAATTAAATAAATAAATTAGTGCCGCAACAACCTTTTTCGGTCTGGGCCTCAGATTTCTGTATCTGTTTCATGATCATTTGTCAATCTAATATTCAATTAATCCTGTGTCCGACACACGCAGTCGACTTCTTGGGTCTATGGCGAGCCGGTTTCCTCGCGATGTTTTTCTTTACCCGTCGAGCGAATTTTAAACGCGCAGTTAGAAATAAAGTCTATTAGTGAACAGCCGGTGATCGAACCTTCGAACTCAGGGATAAGAATCGGACGCTGAAGCCAATACTGCTCAGCAACAGCGATACCGATTTTGTATGCCCTTCTCTACGTCTTGGGATCACGCGGTATAAATTAGATTGTGATCTGAATGAGTTTTCTAAGACACGCGTCGTAGTTTTCGATTTCATCAGGATGTTATGCCTCAGCAAGCAAGCACATAACAAATTCAATTTAACTGGGGTACGCAGTGGCAGGATTTAGTTATATACTTGACAATACAATGCCTCCTTAATATTTATAAGTTTGATTGTAAATAAATTTATTTACAATCAAAAATTTTATTCACGCGCTCATTTATTATGTTGAGGACGTTACCATACTAATCAAAAATACGTGGGTAACAATGAAAATGTTTAGTACTGGCCAGTTAGAAACATTGCTAATGAAAACTTTTTTTAATTTCAATTTAAGAACTCTTTGGTAACTGAATGTAGAATATTGCATTCATTTCTCATTTGTTTTTGTGAATTGGCGGGAAATCTAAAACTCTTGATACACGTGAAAATGAACCTAATGCGAGAAAATTTTCGATAAATTATTTATTATGACTTTCATTTTGGGCTTATTCAACAACAAAGTTATAATAGGCTGCGATTGTGTATTGCGTTCTTAATAAAGCCTCATCTAGATAATGGGTCATCCGCCATTCAGTGCTGACCTGGTGCACTGCGACTTTCATTTATTGAAGCTACGGTGAAAGCGTACGGATATACCATAGGACAGACCCCTAATGAAGAATGGGCCCACTGCATTTCTCAGTGGTGCCATCTAATGCCGCCTCACTAACACGTTGATGTCGAGGCTATTCAAGTTCTTGACAACTCGAGCCTTGTGAGAAGATTGAGAAGGAAAAATCTTTCTAATTAGTCAGTTAGTGCTTGTTAGTCTTGCTAGTGCTACACAACAACAAAGTGTCTTGCCCTTAGAAGACCCTGTAAGTAGTGTTCTGGACACTATCCTATACACTTTTAATTAAGTTAAATTTCAAATGACTTATTAATCTTAAGTTTAGATCGTAATGTTATACGATGTCTTTGTGCAGAGACAATTTATTGAAAATAAAAAGAACACGCGCGACTGATCGAATATTCAACCATAATAGTTTAAGCTGTCTTCAATTGAGCCACAGCTCCGATGGAGGGTATTACAAGCATTATTGGAAAGCTTTTAGCGTCTCAGAACAGATTCTGTGGGCTTCTAGTGCTTAAGTGCATAAGCCGTATCTCGGAAACTCAGATCATAATTAATTAGGATTCTTGTATATGGTTGGAATTAGAAGATCCTTGTAGATCAGTGTCCGCTTGGTGTGAGTTGAACTAGGGGTCTCGGGTTCATGTGTTATTAGATCATCGTGCTCAAATATCCAATTCCAATACAAACAGTTATCCTAATTGTTCAGGGTTAGTTTTTTGTAATTTTTTTATAAGTATTTTTTGTTAAATGTTTGTTTTGTTAAATATTTGTATAATCTCTTCGTGTGTGTCATGTTTGTCTATAAGTGTCGCATTAAAAATTGTATTTTGTGGTTCTTTGACCAATGTATCAGTGTGCCGAACGTTGGCAAGTTTTTATCAATAAATAAGCCGAAATAAGTTAGCCTTTACTAAAAAAACTAATTCAAATTGCATGTATTAATTTTTTAACCATATGTCTTAACTTCGGAAGCAACTTGGATGGCTTAGGCTCCTTCAACTTCTATACTCAACTTCTAAATTTCGTCTTCTCTTCTCTATCTTAATAATTTCAAATTATCCAGGCTATCCTGCTTGCTTGGAAGTTCCATCTCACAACTTAATCCTTATTATAATTTGTTTCATATTTGTATGTACTCTGTTATTAGTTTTTGTATAAATTTAACGAAGCGTGAATAAATTTTTAAACTACTGTTCGAACAATAATTATTCTAAGTAACGTCAATATCTGGTGCGAGGGACAAAGAAATACAAACAATGCAACCTCGCCATTGGCCTTCTCTGCCTTAAGCGCGACTACACCGCAGCCGACTATAACTTACTAGTTAGCCCTCACGCATCTATAGCATCATAAATTATAATTAAAAAAAACAACACTGTTTCTAATTATTTTATTACTGGATTTCAGTTCACGTAACGAATTTACATAGCACCAAATAAAGCACCAAAATTTATAATTATTTCTAAATTTCTTACATATATGGCTAGAAGGTAATCTCTTCAATTTACGCATTCAATATCCATCAAAAACATCAACAAACGCTTGTCAAATAATGCAATGACTAGTCACTGCTACAACTAGGCTATATACACATTACATTAATAATATTTAAAATCAATAGAGAAGGTTGCAGTCTATTAAAAGAGGTTACTATGCACGTACCTTTATGTTTGTCATATGCTATATATGAAAGCCTAGACGTTCATATACAGAGTGTCAAAGTACATATATTGCAAGTGATATAACATTTTAACTGTAAAGTACACGTTATAAAATTTCTCTAGTATTATCGTGTATAAATAAAATATTTTTAATATATAGAACAGAGATGTGACCCTAAAAAACTGGAAGAGAAAAAATGGTCATAAACAAACTGTCGACAAAGTTTCACTTAAGATTATCGGGTATGTAATTGTCCTTCCCGGGTATGCCTGTTCCACCTGAGTCGCCGAGCCACGGGTATCTGAAAGCACTCATAATATAAATGGCCTGGAAAGGGTTCGGGTTTGTAAAAATAGGAGAAAAGATTCAGTAAGAAAACACAAAATTTTCTACGAGATTGCTACGATTATTGTATCAACATATTTGAAACAATACAAATATTATATTGAAACACCACCACTTTATATATTTTAGAAGTAATTTAATTTAATTTTAGAATAAGATAATTCATATTTTAGAGGTTTTATTGGAGTTACGTTTTAACGCCACCGTGTCAAAAATGTAAAAGTTAGCGAGTTAAAGAATAAATACCCCTAACCACTTTCACGCACCGGAAACAGGTTTAAAGACATTTATTCTCATAATAGACATTAGTCACTTACATGAGATATGCTAACGTTACAATTTGAAAAAAAAAAGAAACTTGGTAGAACTTGGATGAACTTTCATTTCCGTACTGCCTGCACTTTTTATATTTTGTGGGAGTCTATTATACCGCACTACTCCCCCAACGCTCAATGTTTTTTTGCCGTAATTGGTTCTATACTTAGGTATAATTAAATTTTGAGGGCGTCGTGAACTGCGCTTTTGAATTTGATTTATTTTAGTGAATTAATGTTAGTGTGTATGGACAGTTATTTAAATAATACACGTCAAAGCTAAAAAAAATAGAATGCGTTACATAATTTGCATAGCATGGTAAAACTTGTTTTTACTGATAGGATACTTTCATGGCAAAGATTAACGCGTGTCACGTGACCATTCCCATGCAAATTCGTTTGGCGTTAATGGGCCGCGTCTGTCGAGTTATGTCTCAGCATTTGATATCGTAAAATTGAAAAGTTTAGGTAAAACATTAAGATTTACTTACATTTAATTTATTTTATTATTTTGTATTACTCAAGTGTCATATGGAACATGGTGTAATGGTTGCAGCTTCTTACAAACATTGTGTAAAAAAAAACTTGGCGATTAAAAAGAGTAGCGGAGATTTTATTGCCAGTTCTCTTCCGTTCTACGCCCTTGATTTGAGAACTGGCAGTAAATGTAAAATTATAATCGTTTAATGTATATTTCTTTATTTTTTGACGTTCATAAGTTTACATTATGTTACCTATATGAATAAATGATTTGATTTGATTTACTTTATAAATACTTTGACAACATTGTCGCGCAAGAAAATTTAATTCTTCAATAAATATACGAGTTTAACAAAAGATTGCTTACAACTGTAAAAAGAACAATTACGAACCCGTACATAAAAACAAAACAGTGTAACATTCCTTTTTATACCAAGTAAACCGTTAAACAATTGAAAATCCAAAGAGCAAAATTAAAATTGGATTGTTTGATCTCGCATGTGAGACAAAGGAATTTTTAACCGGTTTAAAATCGCAAAAATTCAGTTCCTCAGTTCTTTTACAGCAGAATTATCCATGCCCGCAGGCCAATGTAAACCAGTACAAAAAGCATTCAGTACGTTACGTAATTCGGTTCGATGTTTGTTCCGCGAATAGTTCGTTGTGCTCTTATTGAGTACGGAAATATTAATTGAACGTATGTGTATGCTTACTTGCACTTTAACATATGCTAATGTATAATATTTGTTTCGTCATTATAGTGCGATACTAATCAATCATCGTACTTAAAAATCATTTACGTGAATCTATATGACGCGTTACAAATAATGAATTGCATAAAAAGCCTTTATTCATATGTCAGAAGCGTGCCGGTATGCAAGTTTTATATGGTTTCCACATTGTATAAAATATAAAAATCTGTAGAAAATGAACAAAAAAAGTTTTTTTAAATTCCTTAGCTTTAAAAAATTAAACTATTCAATAGTTATGTAGGTTCTTGCAAATATTTTGTTTAAGACTCAGAATCTCGGCGGAATCAGCAAAAATTGCTATTTTTTAATTGGCGTATAGATAGCCCCTATTTGTTGTCGTTAATTTCTAAAGTCTCTCCTTATGCAACAAGATACACAACATTTTTCCACGTGCAACCTCCGTGCAAACTTGAATTACCTACATAATTCACCAATGTTTCGGGCTTTATCTAACTATGACACCAATTATCAGGATATTGTATTTTCCACCTCACCAAAAATTACGTATTTGAAGAGGCGGTAAGACTCTAATTTTGTTTAAGAAGTAATATAAAATTTTAAGTATTATTTGTTGTTTCAAATGTAAACTTTCATGTTTCTTTAGTTCATTTTTTTATGTGTTGTTTTCATTATATATATATTGTCTATTTAATCTGCTTAGGCTTTCTGTATTGTCTTAGTGTTTTGTCTTATAATATGTATATAGGCTGTAAGATTACTAATAATTAAATAAATAAATAAACTTACTGATTTGGGCATTCAGTACAGGTCTCCATATATCTCGTGTCTGTGAAATTTGTGTCTGGATGCTTGAAAGGCAACGCGCACTTGTTGGAGATGTTGCACGCTGCTGGTGGAAAATCCTTTTTATCACACTTCCACGCCTCGTAATTGTTCAGGGTTGACGCTGGACGAGGCTCTGTTATCCATGTTAAGGCTTGAGTTACAGTTACGAACCATACGTCTTCTCTGAAATTTTACGTTTACATATGAAAATTATCGGTCTTTTGAAAGTTGTTTCTTTTAACCAACTGTCGGAAGCCTTTGAAACGCTAAACGAAACAAAATTTATATATATATATATATATCTACTATAATTCGTTACATTATTTATATAATTTTATTATAAAGGTTATTGGAAACGTTGATAGTAATATTATTATACTAATTATATTATTTTACTCAATAATATACTGAGGAGCAGTGTTGGCCTAGTGGCTTCAGCCTGCGACTCTCATACGTGAGGTCGTAGGTTCGATCCTCGGCTGTGCACCAATGGAGTTTACTTCTATGTGCGCATATAACGTTAGCTCGAACGGCGAAGGAAAACATCGTGACGAAACCGTCGACGGCATGTGTCAGGCACTGGAGGCTGATCACCTACTTGACTATTAGATTTAAAAATAATCATGAAACGGATTCAGAAATCTGAGGCCTAAAGAAGTTGTAGCGCCACTGATTTATTTATTTAATATAATGAGTATATTAATAATACATGCTATGTCTCTCAACTTAAATTCGAACATAAACTCTTTTGTTATTTTAAATTGAAAGAGAGAATATTCAGATGTCAACGCTCCTACGGATTAATTACTTGAAATTACGGCATGTAATTACGGAAAATCAATTACGAAAGTCGCTTCAAATTAAATAAAGTGGACATTTGGTCGTTTCTTTTTGAAATAAATGTAAATAATAAATTTAGATATGCTGAAGACGCTGATAGAAAAATTATAGACTTTTACAAAACTCGATTAAACTAATTAAAAGCAACTAAACTAATTTAGTTTTCCTTAAGTGATTGATGCTATATTTCCAAACAAGTTATTTCTATAGACTAATTGACTCTTTTGATGTTGTTACTAAGATCGTGACCCACTGGAGGTGGGTGAGCGATATAGAACGCATGGATAGACCCGAAGTCTCCTTGAACTGAGACCTTTAGAAGACAGGTAGTAGTAGGCTTCAAAAAAAATCATGCAAAAGAAACAATGCCTGTAAACATGGAAAAAAATGAACATAGTCCAAAGATGGACACAAAATAATGGCTGATGATGATGCATGGACTCAATAAATAAGGAAGAAAAAAATATACTACTTATAAAAACGGATGTATAGTTAAAAGAGAAATGCACTTTAAGTGTATCTAGGAATAGTAACTAGGATTTCCTTTGTCGTGTATATATTTTTCTCCGTTTGAGATATTAATAAGTAAAAGGTTTTTAGATCTCGGCCTCAGATTTCTGTATCTGTTACATGATCCTTTGTCAACCGCCGCCGTCGACTGGTTGGGTCGTAGGTAAGCTGGTTTCCTTACGATGTTTTCCTTCGCCGTTTGAGCGAATGTTAAATGCACACATAGAAAGAAAGTCCATTTGTGCACACCTGGGGATCGAACCTACGACCTCAGGGATGAAAATCGAACTATACTAGGCCAACACTGATCTATCCGAAAATTACATGAAGTAAAAGCCGTAAATATCGATATTTCAATAAAATTTCGGAAGCCTTCAATTTGCTACGTTCTATTTATTAGTAGAGTTATCCCTTATTCCATTGAATTGTTGAGAGGATTATTTTTGTACTGAGTAATCATTGGCAATATTTTTTTCTTTATCGAAATTTGCAGAGTATTTGATACAGTAAGCCTATTACGTAATAGATGGGATGATTTTATTCTTAATAATCGGGAAAGATTTATATGTATATAATATATTTATATTGTGATATAGAATAATGCTTCATAGAGTTTTTAGTTACTAAAATATATTATTTAAAATAACAAACTCATCTGCAATTAATCGGGCACCTAAGTTAATTTAAGTTCTAATTTCGAATAATGAAATGAAATTTTATTATCTATGGTAGAATACTTATAACTGTTTACATGAATACATCAAAAACTATATTATAAAATCTGTCATTTTTAAAACTAATGTTTGATGAACTCTTTAACACAATAAAGAAGTGGTCTCAAAATTTCATTAATTAACTAATTTAATTTCTTCGTATAGTACCATCTCTTTTTGAAGGTTGGCTATCATCATGGCTAATCAGACCAACCATTGCCTAAGATTCTCCAACCAAGTCGTGCGTCAGCGGATCAACAATGAAATCGTTAAATTGATTTAATTTATTCAGGAAAAATCTAATGAAATATAAGAAAAAAATACGTTGTTTTTGTGTAAGTGTATTTTTATAATATGAAATCAATGTGACCTACATATTTTCATGTTAATTTCCATATTTATATACGAAATTGACCCATTCATTTTATATATATACTTATCAAGTAATTTATTATATAATCCTATAAAACAATTTCTTTATATCTAAATTAACTTACTGATTGCTCGCCCATTGAAGGAATTTGTGGAGACCGCGTTCAAGTTCCTTAATTTGGAACCAATTTGTATGGAATGGCATCATATAAGGCGCACGATTTTGTTCGTAGTATCGTCTGAAGTCCTCTTGAAGCCAGTCCAATACCTGTATTAGGAAATATTTAGTTCGTATCTCAAGTCGATCTTGTCTTGTAGATGGAAAAATGTTATGCTCGTGAAACTAGATTTAAGTTTGATACTAGTGTAGATAATTTTGTAATACATACTATATGTAATTCAACGTTCTTAATTTAAACACTTAATTTTAACAGCCCGTGGCTTAATATAATTATCATGTTTATCCAAATGTGTTCAAATTGTTTTGTAAAGGCATCGAATTGGATTATGTACCTTTGCCTTCTAACACAAAGTAATACAGAAACAAACACTTTTATGTGTGCATTTTACAACAAATAAGAAAATGCATAAATAAATACATATATTGTAACTTTCGTAAGGATCTGTTAATGTATTCTACATGCAAATTCAAAAGTTATTCAAAAGTTGACATAATGACAATTGACTTACATCATCAGAGTCGTGATTGTGCAGGACACATTGATCCAAGTAAGGGCAATGACCTCCTTCGTATGTCGCCACGTAGTGAGCATTAAACGGCACCTCCCATAGACCTAGGATTGTGCATTTTTAATTAGACAACTATGATCACTTTATACTTCACCGCCATAGTCCTAATCACGTAACGCCTTGGCTAATTCACAACGAAGACTTAGCCCAAAGTATGCCAGTACGTTTTTGACATACAGGAAAATGCCAAGCGCTAGTCTTGACTCTGTTACCTTAAGCTCCCTAATATAGACAAAGGAACTTAGTCCTGATATATGTCTTAATACTAAGACAAATCTCGATACGAAATGTTACCGTTCATAATTAAAAATACAGGTAGTCAAGTAAAAAAAAGTAACTTGAATGTTTAAACATATCAGCAAAGTACCAATCTATTATATCCCACAGCAAATTTGGACGCCACATTATAGTACATTTACATAAGAGGACAGGTTCCTGTCTATGACTAGAAAGTTATAGGCATAATGACTACTATACTATATAAGGCAGAGTAAATTCCCACGCGAAATTAGAGAATTATTACAAAATAAATTCCAACCTCTTCTTAAACGTAAATTAATCAATAAAATGATCCTGATCATTGGGATTGATTTTCTCCAATTCAAACAATTTGTATGACTCAAAACTTGGCGATTAAAAAGAGTGGCGGAGACTTTTTTGCTAGTTCTTCATGCTCTACGCCCTTAACTTGCGAACTGGTATTAAATGTAATTTGGAATTAATTTAAAAAAAATCTGGTGACGTTCAAAGTGATATATAATAACTATATGATTAAACTTATTTTCAGTTTGATCGTAAGCCTATGGAAATATAAATAAGAAAATATACGCTTATAATCCGTAAAAGGTTTTAATTATATATCTATCTATGTATACATCACTTTATACAGAAAGCGAAATACTTAATACTTATTTTATCCATGACCCAGATAATTCAGATTTCGTCCCGTAATTGCAAAACTTTACGTTAAAAAGGCTTAGTAAATGAACATTTAAAATAAGGCATCTAAGAAATATCAAGTATGAACTTATTCATATGAAATTGCCTTAATATTGAATGGCGTGACCTCGATTTTTTGCATACAATTTTGCATTAAGATCTCTGTCGCACTTTCTAAATTACGGCGTATAGCATGTCTTCATTTGAAGCAGAAAGTTTGGATCGTATATAGAACATGGCTCGTTAATAGTTAATAAATAGTTTAAAAAGGGAATTGACAGAGTAACTCATAAAACAAAATTAGAATATATAACTATGCAAACAATATATCAATAATGCTTAGCTTAATGGTATTTTATTTTAGAGATTGCGAGCTAAAATTGTTAAAAAAAAACTACTTCGTGTAATATATACCAGTATTGTTAAGAAATTTAAATATTTATTTAAAAACATAACATTTTTAGTTAATACTTGTCTTCTTATCATGTCATATTCCTATCTAGTGTATATGTATAGCATTTAGCGGGATATTTCAGACTTGCACATCTATTATTTAGGACTAAATCAATTTGCTTGCTGATCAAATTTTACATATTTTTTTTATTTCTTGTTTTATAAAACTGTAATTATTTTATTATTATCTTACACTGTTTTTTTTTATTACTCTTTAATGTACATAATAATCTACGGTTTCGATATATGTAAATATGTGAGGAACATGTATACTAATAATACAATAATTGACCAGTAGTTTTATTCCAGGACTTTATTATCTTTACATGTAATTATTTAAGTAATGTATAAAAATATTTTAATCGTATTTTAAAAGAGTAAGTGCGGAGTTTCTTGCCCATTCCTCTCTACACGAAACTACCTTTGGAAGGGGCAACTAGAATTATCTTTATATTTTATTTAACTTTCAAAAGTGCCGTGGTAGGTAGTCTAATTCTAATAAATGATTTGATTTGATTTGATTGAAACCTATATTACATAGAGATAGCACACATATGGTCCAAAGTTTGAGTTAAGTACATACAAAACAAAATCTGTCTAAGGGACTTCTAACCTGGAATGTCGGATGTTGAAGAGCAACTTACGTTTCGTAGATAGTTTATTCATTTACTTACCAGGGAAGGACTTAGTAGGGCAGGTACCAGCCTTGCATTCATGTGCAATTTTATAGTCGAGCGTGTACGGCCATACTGGTATCGGCAGTGGTGGAACTCCTACTGAACTGTCATATATGTAGCCGAAATCTTCTAAGACCTACAAATATAAAAAATCTAACTGAATTTAGAAACTAGACAGTATCGCAACCAAAGCAGCATGCCTGAGACTCAAAAATGTACGGCTTGTGTTAGGCACAGAACGCTGATTATAAAAATAAAATAAAATAAGTTTATTTTGGAAAATAAGATCATCAAGGTATCATTTATTCCACGTCATTAAATTCGAACCTGTAGGCATCCCTACTCATCGGCAAAGATGAGAGAGAGTGTAGGCCGTGAGAAAAAGCCGGCGTAAAAAACTCTCGGTACTCTTTTAAAAAAGCAAATCATCAAACAATACTACAATATTTAAAACAAATATAGCAATTTATCCATAAATACAATATCTCGTTTATTAATAAAAATATTATCTAAAATTTTCGAAAAAGTAATGTATAATAAAATAGAGAATTTCTTTTTATCATACGATATTCTAAAAAAAGAACAATTTGGCTTCAGGAAAAATCGTTCCACTACGCTTGCGTGCTTTACCCTAGTTAAACAAATTACTGAATGCTTAAATCATAAAATGCTTATAGGTTGCATCTTTTTAGACATGACAAAGGCTTTTGACTTTGTATGTCATGAAAGACTTTTAAAAAAATTAGAATGCTACGGAATAAGAGGTAATGCCTATAACTGGGTGAAAAGTTACCTTGAAAATAGAATGCAATATGTGGAAATAACAAAGATTTGTAAACTAAAACAAAAAACCTATAGATCCAACTATAAGAAAAATGAGTACGGAACACCTCAGGGCAGTATTTTGGCCCCACTACTTTTTCTAACATACATAAATGACCTCCCAGATGCTATACACCAGAACTGTATACTATTTGCTGATGACACTACACTTATAATAAAAGGCAAAAACGACCAAGATTTAAAAAACAACTTAATTAAATCTCTAGACGACGCCATCAACTGGATGAATTCAAATAACCTACAAATAAACATGACCAAAACTAACATAATTCATTTTCAGACATATAACTCTAAAACACTAATAGACTTACAATATAAACACAATAAACTGGACATAATGAACGAGTGTGTATTTTTAGGTATAACAATAGATAAATTTTGTAATTGGAAATCACATATTGGAAAACTACAGAACAAAATAGACCGTTTTGTTTTTGTGTTAAAACGACTAAGGGAAACTGTTAACCATGCTGCGGTATTAGCTGCTTATCATGCATATATTGCATCTATAATTAGATATGGAATTATAATTTGGGGAAATTCAGTCGAAGTGAATAGGGTATTTAAGGCCCAAAAAAAATGTATTAGAGCAATTTGTGGAGCAAATTGCATTGATAGTTGCGTGCCTCTATTTAAGAGACTCAAAGTGTTATCTCTTCCATGTATTTATATATTAGAAATGTCCCTGTTCGTACACAGAAATATACATATTTTTAAATCGAATGTAGTAAGTAGTAGACATGGGGAGAAATTGGCTGTGCCAAAAATAAATTTAGAATTATTTCGGAAAAACGCCTTCTGTATGGCAATTAAAATTTACAATAGATTACCGAAAGAACTTAAAGATCTTCCGACAAGAACCTTTAAAAAGCGACTTAGTGCATTACTTTTAGAAAAAACGTACTACTCAATAAACGATTATTTGTGTGAGACATGGTAATTTATACAAATTTAATTATGTATGATAATTGACTTAATTGATATGAATCTGACTAATAATGTAAAATCTAAACTAAGATAAATTTGCGCGCCACTGTGTGTGGCAGAATATGCGAACGACTGACAATTGTACCACCTTGACATTTTGTACCATATTCGTGCAATGAATAAATTATTATTATTATTATTATTATTATTATTATTGATCCCGAAACAGATATGTATAGAAATCTGGTACCCAGAATGGTTGAACTATTAGTATTCTCTTTCGATACAATTATTTATTAATTACCCATTTTAATATTATACTCAACATACCACTCTAAAAATTAACACAATTTATTGTGAAAATCAGTATTTAATTTCAACTTCAGTTAACACAAATAATTGCAGCAGTAAATTTTTAAATAAATCCGAAGAATAAACGAGATCGAGCTCCTCGAACGATAAATAATGTGAAAATTACAAAATTTGTATTTACGACCGCTGATCCTATGAAATATTTATATCGTTTCGACTATTATTATAAGGCTTTTTTATTTGTTTTGCACGTAGTTATCTCAGGTACGAATTGTAAAAATTTGTTTGTTTCAAATTGCTGTACCTACTTTTGGAATTGTTAAAAATGTTATAGAAATGTTTAAATGGACTGTTTTTATTTTATAATAAAATGAAAATACCCTAGTGCTTACAGTACGCAGTGTTTCTTAGGGTGCGTCCACATCTGACAAATGTGCAACGAATGTGCAGCTTGCAGTCACGGCAATGGTTTGGTTCGCCTCTTTAGCGCAACTCATATAAGGCTCGCGTGGCGCGCGACTTGCCCGCACTCAATTCTCGCGCTTACAGTACCGTTTACTGGCTCAGTACTTTTACGCTAATCGCGTATGGCACTTAGTTTCTGGCCGAACTGCGCGCGGGCGGCGCACGAAAAAAAATGCAGCTGCACATTGGCGGCATATTCGCACAGTCGAGATGGAACAAACAAATCCAGGTATGAAAGCCCGTAGAAACTAGGCCAGCACTATATGATATAAAAAAATCTCAACAATGAAAACTTGACTAATAACAAATACCTTGAACTGCGTATTCCTTCCTGGCTTGAGAAACGGTGCCCTCGCACCAACCACCTCTGACCTTGATACATTTGAAAACTTGCGCAGTATTTCCCGCATACCAATCATTTCACCCGCCCATTCTTCGTAGCCTTTGTCTTGTAAGCCCTGCTGCTGTGAAATCGTGCCTGTAGCCATCTAAAAAAAATGGGTTGGTATATTTGATGTCCATTATTAGAACTTTGAAGACTAAGGGAGTTGTAGGGATGATATGAAAGCCTTTATTGATACACAGTTATATTCTCAGTTATATACACTGGCGTAGATAGGTACGTAAATGTCTTGACTTTGAATTTCCCTTTTCGCTATAATACGGTATAAATACTATAAATACTTATGGATAAATGGCTAATTTTAAATAAAATATAGCTTATTTAAAATAAAAAGTTTGTAAAATTGAAACTTGTTGGTATGACTATGAGATAGCATTGATGATGCGCACACGCAACGTTTCATTTTAGTACTAGTTAAGTTAACTGGCTATTCAAACAATACCACGCGAGAAGAATTCTAGAAAAGACTTAGTAAATTGTACACGTTAATGCTAAACAGTGGAATTAAAAATAGTATATACAGTATTTATATAGAGTGTTTCTTTGTAAAAGAGACTGTAAGTAGTGTTATTGGATAATTTATTATGTTAAATATCCCTTTATTATGTAAAAATGTAATGCTTTCAATGGAAATTTGTTTTAATTATTAAGACAATGTGCGTTTATATCATTGGAGCGTATTTAAACCATAAGCTTTGACGACAATTATAATAAGCTGTTTTTATTATTATGACATCATGATAATCAATATGATATTTTCATGTCTTTTTATATGGCTGATTGTGCGGTGTATTTATTATAATTAATCAATCTAAATGTACCACTTTCCAAATAAACGATTTATATAATAATGGAACATCTTTCGTCTGCAATTTATTAATCTTAATGCAAACACTAATGATACAAAATATCGCTTAGTCAAGCGACAGAATTAAAATCATGTAAATTTTATAATTCTTTTACGCGTTCGATCACGATAATTACAAATGTAAAACACAAGAGAACTAAAACAGAAAAAAACTTACTTCGTGTCCATCGTGCGCCAGTTTCTGTACCATAGCGTAGTTACTGAAACAAATGAAAACATAGACAAAAGACTAATCAGACTTGTAAGAGATCTGTGGTAAAATATAGGGCTTTAACATTGTACAACTTTGAATGTGAATTGTATCGTAAACAGTATATTTTCACTCTGCAGACGCAATAAATCCCAATTTAGTTCGAGTCGTTTATCCTACAATGTAAGTACGGCTGATTTACTAAAATTGCCTGATTTATATCGTGAATGTGATACAATGACATTTCAAACTTTTGCAAGAAATTAGGAATTATTTTGACAACGAACTTGATACAAGTCAAATTTATTTATAGTCCTAGACATGTATGCTCAAATATACAAGAAAATATGATTTCACAAATTTTGTGTGTGTGAAATTTTGTGTGCATATCGGTTAGGTCTGCGAATCGGCAACACATATCTTTCATCTCATCTATCATCCTGTAATGAATTTATGATGATATGTTATTATTTCACAATTTTATTGTGTTTATAATTAATATTTATAATTTACAGTACAGATTATTTGATTATTGTATTTGTTTAATATGTTTTACTCAATGTAAGTAAGTTGCTTGATTCGATACCGACAGTTACGAACAGAATGACGAGTCGTCTTGATATGAATGACGAGTCGTCTAAAATAAGTGAGGGACGAGGGTATTCGGACCGATCCGCTTGACCAAGACGGACGTTAAATTGTAAGCTGTGTGGTTGTTAAAAGATAAGAAGAATTGGAAATATATATGATTGTTGTAATGAAGCAGGCGTTTTATATTATACACCGAGAATAGAATTATGAGAATTCATCACAATCCTAACTGTAAAGGTTGGTGCGGTCCACGCCAAAAATTTATTTTTTAAACAATTTTTTATGATACAGCATAGCAAAACTACTTCAAAGTATTAAAATATATCAATATTTTCAATCAATAGTATAATAGTAGCAATAAACGAGCCGTAGGTACATATAGAACACATTTAGTTCTAGTAAACCTAGGATTACAAAGGAAGAGAAATTAAGCAAGAATATCAGTATGATAAACGCCTGTTACTATGTGATATCTAACTCTGAATATCCTTAGTCTTTAGTCGTAATTAGGATACGACACACAGTTTATTCGATATCTCCCGATGTTTTCCTTGAAAGATAATTTCTATGTTATAAATACTACGGGAATTGAACGCAGAACCTCAAGATGGAGCGTAACAAGGAGAATGTATAAGGTAATAATAATAATACAGTAGTGTACTACTAACCCTGCCTAATGGGTCTTGCCCTCAGATAGCATCAGTTTTTAAATCATTTTATAGACAAATAGTTGATAGGCCTTCTGTCTAACAATAGAGAACAGGATTTGAGACAAATTTCCGTACGATGTTTTTCTCACATAGCGAGTGTCAGAAACATGGACTGAATGTTTTGATGCACAGATATCAAACCTTCAATCTTTGGGATGAGACTCACTAGATCAACACTGCTTTCGAATAATAACAAGGTAGTACTTATACGTACAAATGATAATACTTACTATTGTTTAAGTAAACCAACATATTTAATACATACATTGATACAAAGTGTATGTACATAAAACAGGAGCTCTTAAGATCGCGACGCAAATGGTGTCAAGAAGGCCTAATCGGCTTGAGATAAACCAATTTAACATCTCTTATGTCTTATTCGATTACATCCACAAAGGATCTTACTTTTAGAGAATATGTTAAAAGGTATTTTTTGGAGAGGGAGACGAAGTAATGGATCTTTCGAAATATGTTTATTATTTACCACATCGTTATAATAGTAAAGTTCATTTTTGTAGTTAAAAAAAATATTTTTTTAAGAAACTTCTATTATTAAAATTTTTGTCATCTATTATTATTATTTTTACTGTTTAAGTTTTTTTATTTATTTTTATTCAAACATCGTTATAACAAAAATAAAAGCAAACAAATTACACAATGCATAAAAATTACAAGGGATGCGGGCGGCCTTATCGCTAATAAACGATCTCTTCCAGGCAACCTTAGAGAAAAACTAAAAAAAGAAACATGATGAGTGCAAAAAGTGCAGAACCAAATTTTTTATTAAAAAAAAATTATAGAACCTTAATCTCAAGTTATCCAAAAAACATTTTAATAACAAACTAAAAACTAAAAAGCTAATTTATTAGAAACAATAAATCTATATTGAGACTCAACTCTCAACGCGAGTCCGTTCGATTCCCGACTAAAAAAAAATCAACAGTCATGAGTAAAAATCATTAGCTAGTAAAGAATAATTGCCTGAATAATCGAAGTTAACAAACTAAATAACTATTTAGTAACTAACCTGTATTCGTGAGATAAGAAGAAAGTGCCCCGAATCGGGCACCCGTTGGGATTGCGCAACTTTCCGTTGAAAACTTTCTTGTATAGGTCGAAATTATTCAAATTGACCGCACCGTCAAATGTTAGCATAATCATCTGTGGTGTCTGCAATTAAAAATGTTAATATTTATAATTGTTCTTTAATATGGTTTTGAAATAGGACTTATCTACCTATAATCTTCACTTTACCAGACTGTTCTTGTTGCTATAGTAACGATGTTATTTCCTTATAAAAATAAAGTTATGATGGTAACTTGAATTCGTGTTTGTGATATTAGTTGTTTCTACTACGTTTTCACGTGTTATTCTTACGAGTATGTAAGTGCGTGCTCCTATTTCATCATGCCTCCTGCTGATAGAGGCCAAATCTTTTAATTTATTTAATTATTCTTTATTACTCAAGATGTCATATGGAACATGGTGTAATGGTTGCAGCTCCTTACAAACGTTGTGTAAAAGAAAAAACTTGGTGATTAAAGAGAGTGGCGGAGAGTTTATTGCCAGTTCTTCTCTTCCGTTCTACGCCCTTGATTTGAGAACTGGCAGTAAATGTAAAATTAGAAGCATTTTTTTGACGTACATATACATTATGTACGTATGGCGGTAGTGTACTCTGATTTGAGGGTATACTTGGAGGGCATTAGGGGTTAGAATATACTGTGTTTTATGTTATTTTAATTAATATTGTATTGCATATATTATAGTCTATTTTTATTGTGAGTTTAGCCATGTCTGTAATTGAATAAATAAATAAATAAATTATGTTACCTACATGAATAAATTATTTCTGAATTTGAACAAAGCAATTGCTTCACCGTGCGACTCTCATCATGGTCGTAGGTTCGATACACAGCTATGAACCAATGTAGGTATTTTCGCACGGTAAAGAAAAACGTCACGAGGGAACTGGACCTTAGATAGGAAAGTCGGCGTGTATCAGTCACAAAAGCGTGCTCTCTATTTTATTAACCGCACCTCTTGTATTGACAAATCATCATGAAACAGATACAGAAATGTGAGGCCCAGATCAGAAAGGTTTACAGTATAAAGTCACCAAAAGTAAGCAAAAATTAAAAAATAACACAAAAACTAGAATCAAACAAAATGTTACAATAAGCTAAATATCTTGAAGAGAATGCAAAAAATAAAATCCACTTTCTCATTGCTTACAGAGTCGTTTTTTAAAGAACAGGGGACTAACGGGCAGAGGGCTCAAGTGATGTTATTGACCTCTCCATTTTCGGACATTCAATGCCCGTGGGGTCGCGAATGCGTTGCCTACCTTTAAAGAATTAGTACGCTGTTTTCTTGAGACCCTAAGTCGTATTGGTTTGGAGATACCTCTCGGGCACATGGCGCCGTCGCCGTTGTCGAGGCTCGCGAGTGCGTTGCCGGCTTTTTTAACACATGAAAGCTTTGCATGCTCTATTTACATGTTGATGATCCTATGAGAAGCCACTATACCTTATCAACCAAGCGACATTTGCCATTGATAACTCGGTAAAAATAGAAAGTAAAGGAATGTTTTATTACGTAACGCTGTTGTTTCATAATCGCAAATGTGTATAACTCACTGCATTTTTACACGACTTTTACTTTGTGTAGATTAATAATGTGTTTGAAATTCTGCATGCCAAGATTACTGTGATGGTAATATATTATCTTGGGTTTAATAGTTTTTATATTCTTATTGTGCAACAGTAGAAATTATTATCAAGTACAGTTAACATGTCAAAAGGGGTGTCTAGTGTGGGGGCTAGTGCACTTTCTTTTGACCTAAATATCCTTTTCTTTTTCTGTAGCAGGTCGATTATACAATATACAAACGAGTCGTATTAGTACCATTCGTATACAGCATTCAATAATGACATGATATTATGAAACTTATTATTTAGTTTCATACTTTGAAATACGAACCTTAAATAAAATTTACGGTACAAAATAAAATCAACATAATCATACGGAGTGTTTTGCTTATGCTCCAAACGAAATTTTTATTAGTTATCTATGTTTACAGAGGCAACGAGAATGTCAAAGAGTCTATGTAATTATTGAATGGAGTGCACGGGTATTTCAGTGCAGTGCCAGCACTGACAAGATTAATTAAGCAGAGAGGGTAGTCACATTTTATCACAAACCTTTCACTATTTAAAAGAAATTTAATTAAAATTCTTCATTTTATATATATCTTACACAGGATCATCCTTCTGGTCGTACTAGGTTTAAGAATTATTAGTTCTATTACTTTTGATTTTACGAGAACCAAATTAGTCAGTCAAGTCAAAAATCATTCATATAGGTAACACAATGTTCTGTTATGAACGTCAAAAAAATAAATATACATTAAATGCTTGTGATATTACATTTATTGCCAGTTTCAAATTAAGGGCGTAGAACGGAAGAAATGGAAGAATGAACCCTCCGCGGCTTTTTTTAATCGCCAATTTTTTTTTGTTTTACACGTTTGTAAGGAGCTGCAACCATTACACCATGTTCTACGTGACATCTTAAGTAATAAATAATAATAACATAAATTAAAAACAAATATTTGTCTGAGATTGTCAAAGATCCTCTTTCAGCAGGAGGCATGGTGAATAAATACTTAAAAAATCTTCGTTAACTGCACAAGACGTTATGCGACAGAATTGCCATGTAAAGTTTAAATATGTAACAATCAAACGAAATCATCAACTAATAGCATGTATTTTTTCTCGATCTCACTTTCTCTCTCTCTCAATAAGTCACAATAGCTATCTCCCTTTTCATCGATAAAAACGCTGCACGTCTTCGTGACGATCCGTAAAAATTTTACCCTCAGGCGCCTAAAGAAGTCAAAAGAGTTATTTTATTTAAACTTACATCTTCTGGCTCCAGTCCACCTGGTATGAGTGTGCCGTCTTTTGAGCAGAAGCAATAAGGCAGCTGACAGTCAGCCGGCTCGCAGCGCGTGGCAAGATCGGTTGGAGCTTCTGTTATGGGTGCTGGGGCTAGAAATAGCACATATATATATTCAGAACTGAATGATCACCTATTCAGACGAATAAGGAAATCTAAATCTACGAAAGATGTTCAGATTTTAAACGCACGATGTGCACTCGGAACAAACGCAGTCTCCAATTTCCCCGTACAACCTAAAGTAAGTAATTATTTTTTTGGGAAAGGGATACTTTTCTTCAATATAATCCCTGAGGCTTTTTTAGCTGAGAGCTTTGTAATAAATTTAAGAAATGTATTAAAGAAAAGCTGTCTACAAAGGCTTATTTAAAGTTACTGATTCTTTCTTTCTTTGACATAGTCATTTTGTATGATGATTTGCTATTTAAAAAGAGCTCCGATACTGATTACTCTCCGTTACACCCTCTATCTTCTTTGCCAATGAGTAGGGTTGTCTGTGATACAAATTTACTGACGTGGAATAAGTGATACCTGTATCTTATATTCTTGATATTATAGAGCAAACGGCAGAATGCTCATCAGATGTTTAATGATACCGCTGGCCGACATTCATTATGCCAGGTTTGCAAGGTCATTTCCGGCCAGAAAACCCTCAACGGGCAGGTTCCACATGCGGTGGTGTTCAGTAAAGTGCCTTAAAAAACGCTCAGCTGGAGGTCAATCGCGATATATTTTAAACATTTATTCATTTATAAAATGGCCGTAATTTAATCTTATAAGGGCCTGTTTCACAATGTCCGGATAAGTTCCAAATAAGCTATTTAATACTTATTTGTAGGATAAACAGTATTTTTGCGTTTCACGACTGTCAGATAGCGCTATTTGTCATGAAATGCGAAGTATCTTATTCGGAACTTTTATCTTTCGAATAAATTATGTACTGCATAGCTATTTGGCACTTTATCCATACATTGTGAAACAGGCCCTAAGTCTACCAAAATTTACTTGTCAAACTGCTACTAAATCTATATAAATATCAAAAGGTTCTGTTCACGTAAAACTGCCATCATACGTGTACTTTTTGAAATTACATTAAAAATTTACTTGCTCAATCGCCTCCAATATTGACACTTAAATAGGCACCATTTGTAAATACCGACGAATGACTCGGAATGTACACATATTTAATTCAAGAGCGTACGGTATACGAATGTTTGATGTTGTAGGTACGAATAGTTAAACAAAGCGAGGCGCAATGTGTTTGGTATTCGTGCCATCTCGGCAGTTCCTTGCTTACAACGGAACAAGCATCATGCATTTGATTCATTCCCTATTCCATATTATAGAAGGCATCTGCCTCATGCGCTGAGTTATATCATCGTATACATACTGGAACTATGTGGTTCATTTTCATTCATTTCATCAGTTCATTCAATCATTGAATTTGAAATGATTAAAGTAGAATTGTGTAAAAAATGTATTGTTAGACTTACGTGTTTTGTTTTTCATATAAAAACTATGATTTTTATAAATAATTTAATACTCTCTTCTCTCTCTATATAGTAATAATTACTTACTTGTCGCAATTGGACCACATCTTGCTTCAACTTTAAAAGTACAATATTTGCTGATGTCATCAAAATACAGCCCCGACGGGCATCTGTTTAAGTATGGATAACCGTCGACGCACTGAAATAATAATTAATTAAAATAAGTTTATTATTATTAATTTACTTAAAAATGCTAAAAGCTTCCAGCTTGCACGAAAAGTTACACGGGTGCATATCGTGTATTTTGGTCAGATTTTTGCGACCTCTTTAACAATAGATGTTTTCACCGTTCGAGCGAATGATATGTAAAATTTTAAGCTTAAGTATTCCTCAAGAATCTTTATAGCAATATAGAAAAAGGGCACTAAATTATCATAATCAAATATGGGCTTAACTTAGCAAAACTTGATTTTCAGTGAACCCTTATATTATTAGGTTTTGAAAAGGATCAAAGGCATACAATAGACCTTTTGTAAGCTATTTATAAATAATGATATTTGAATCACACAACTTAGTATGAATTTTTATGAAATTAGTATGAATTCATCTGTGTACAAATATATTAATTTTTACATCTACCACATTATGTAATTGACTTTTTAAAATACGATAAAAATAAAAAGGTTTTAAACGCGTATATTTACGAACCTACCACAATTTTTGCGGATATATATAAGGTCGAATTAAGTTGTATTCAAAACATGGTTATTCCGATTTTGGAAATATATAGTTTTTATACAGCAGGACAATTTCAATGGTCGGGGGCTCGCGAGTGCGTTGCCGACTTTTTAACAATCTGTACGCTGTTTTCTTAAAAGACCCCTTAATTGTATTAGTTTGAACATACTTCTCAGGCTGGTTTCACATAGCGCTGTAAAAAAGCCTTTACTCTGTTGGGGAACGACGGACGTCGAGGTGATACGGTGATTTACAATCTGCCTCGACGTCCGATGATGAAACTCAGGTGGTATATCGAATATTTTTTTTTAAGTTAGCTCATTACATATAAAAATAGGATATATTTCTGAATTTATTTTTAATTACCAAATTTTTTTTACATTTCTTAAGACACTAAGCCAAAACCGTTCTGGACACGGTAACATTATGTAATATATTTCTATTATATCATTTATAATTAAATTAAAAATATACCTACCTGTTGATATTATTTGATTTAGAAAACTAAAAAACAAAATAAACTAGGACGAATGGCCTTCAGAAGGTGTCCACAATTTATATTTCCTTATAAACTGGAACTAATAAACCTGTCTGAAACCAGTTTTGTTATAAAATGTCAATTTTACATAATATTGGAAGAATATTATTTCCGCATATGTTAATCAACAGTATTTTATTACAATTACGCAAAAACTGAAATGATAACAAGACAAAACGAAATACGTTTTCGAAAAAAAAAAATTAATGATAATTACGTCGTAAGTCGTAGATTATTATTTTTAAACGTACAAATTCATTTTTATGTAACATAAATGTTATAATATTCATTTATTATTATATATGTTTTATATATTCAGTATGATAAACGTCGTGGCCGCGGTTTTAAATATATCATATTTTGTCTTTTTCTGCGTTAATATATACTATTAATGTATAGAATATATATACGGCGGACGAATCAAACATAGGGTTATGTATTTGAACCTGGCTATGGATCATTTTTTTCTAAAACTGGTGGATGTAAATCTTTTACAACTTAAACAACAAGGAACCATGTACAAGCACTCAAAGCCTAGGAAATGGGAAAACCTGCATCTCTAGAAGAGCTGTCACGCGTATGTGATGAACAAACTTCCAAAAAAAGAGAAAACGACAGATGCTGTATTTTCAGATTAGGACCCATTATTGGACGACTTAACTTAGGCTTAATGATGTATATGATTACAATAGAATTTTGACTAACTATTGCGAGAACATCTTTCAGTCTAGACCGGATAAATACATACACGTTTGTGCATCTAGTTTCCATGATCACGGTTACATGGAAAGTGCTAACATCTTAGTCTAGACGCAATGAATACTTCAATCATCAACAGATGCTGATAGATGACTAATGAATGCAGTTAAAGAGCAAATTTCAGTTTATTATTAAACTTCTTACCTGATAAAATCTTCTTACCTGATAAAATCTTCTACACGTCGCAGGGTCTGCGAAATTTCCATTGCCTTGCGTGCCTTCCGGGCACACGTAGTCCGCGCCTTCCTTGTCTTTTTGACATTGAACTGCAAATGTTTTAACACAATGCAATAAAAATAATACACAATTGTGGACCAAGCTTTATATTATAATATATCATACATAAAAGTTTGAGTTATTTTTATTATTTCTAACACACAAATATGGAGTATTTATAATATTCCTCACCTACATAAGAATAATAATTAAAAATGGATTTATAAAAAAAAAACAAATTTAATCATTTGTGCCCTACGGCAGTGTACCTTTACTGCTGGCACCATTCCTAGCTATATTGCGATACTTATTCGTGCGAGGAAAGCACCAGTTCTAGGATCGCCAACTAAAATCTTTAATTAGGGCCTGTGCATATGAAAGAATTTTTACTTTAATGGGAACAAAATCATTGTTTGAGGAGAGACTATTATACTATTATAACAGTTTATTATATATATCATAAATTGATATAATTATATGATTCTACAATCAAAGTCACTATTAATAATGTAAGTTTATATCCTAATCTTACGAAACTAATCGCGTAATTTTAAAATGTACCCTGTATATAAAGGATCAATGTTTGTGCGATAAAGATGTTAGATGAAGAAGGGATGTCTGGCATTTCAGTACTGCCTGAGAAACAAATATAAATTCTCAATACAAGAACAAGAACAATACAACAGGCAAAGTAATTACGAAAGTGTAATCTAAAATATATTTTTTAATATTATTTTCGTATAGAACAGGCAACAACCAATAGAAGGCTCACCAGATGACTCTCTCAATGGCAGAGGGCTCGCCAGTGCATGGGGGCTTGCCGGCCCTTTAAGATACCCTTTTGGACGCTTTTATCTAGGGTCCTTAATATAATTGCTATACTTCTGTGAGCTGCTGGTTCCACAAAGCGGGTGTGTGGGGAAACTGCCTAAAAACGCTCAGTTGTACGATGGAAGCTTTTTCTTATCAATTTGGATAACATATGGGGAGCACTTTTTGGCCAGATCAACGCTTATATCACGTTATATCTACTATTTGTGTAGTATCTATTTTGACTCCTATAGATAAATGAATTATCTATGAATAGGGTAAAAAAATTCAACAATTTTTTCAACTTATTTACATTACGTGTGATCACTGAAGCGATTTCACGGAACTAAAACGTATTCGATATTATAAAAGGTGGTTCATGCAACACGTAAAATTATTACTTCAAAATTAAATGTTACAAATATAAATAAACTGTTTTCAACTGACTTTAAACGAAGTAGATCGGAATTATTAAGTCTTTCAGATTTCAATATTGAATCTGCCATATCAAATAAACTACGTTCTTTATAATGGCAGATTGTCTTTAGTTGACGACATGGTTATTGGAATCCTTTGTTACCAATTCCAGCCAAAAAATTTAGCAATTTGGATAGGCCATTGTTTTTATAAAAGTCCCTACTGGAAACGGATCATAACTTAACAAAAGTTTAACGAATTTAACAAAAAAAATGGTTAAGAGCTATTCCTTTTCGGTGATTAAAATATCAAAATTTTAAAATAAAAACTACCGCGTGACACTTCGTAGAATTTATAATTTAAACACGCGTATTAGTACTATTTACTTAAACGCAATAAAATCCATTCCACATAACTGGAAATTTTGCCGCTAAATAAATATGTAAAGGCACTTATAGTACCGAATTCATAGCTGGGTTGGTCTGAGTTTTAAATCACATGAAAGGCAGACAGAATGTCAAAAATATTTACAAGACCTTAGAACAAAATAGTTTACTAACTAGTAAAAAAGACATGAAGTTGTCTACCTGCTTGACTGAGACTTGGCACTAAATAGATAGAGTTTTAGTTTCATATTTAAACTGATATCAGAATTTAAAAATATTCATTTTATTTATCTGTCACAGAGGATTAGTTTATAGATAGATCGTTCAACAGATCAGAGAAGAAAAAAATCAAGGTCTAGGCAGAAGAAATACTCGTAATTTGTTGTAATTGATAATCAACAAAAGAAAGAATCACTTATACCATAACTCAGTTAACTGAAAAGCAATGTGTGGACTGTGCGCGCTTGTTAACTGTTAAAAAAGGTCATTTAAATATTCTTGTATATGCATAAAATAAAATCTTCCAACTAGTCTGAATAATATTAAAATTCTTTCATTTTTAACATTGCATTTTATGAATAAATATTGGTCGAGCCAAGTAGAAAATACAGTCAGAGACCGCAAAGTAAAAAGTGCATCGAAATATAAATAAATTGGGTTATACTGTGCCGCAACTGTAAGCCATTTTGAATAATTTAAAAAAATGTTCTGCTATACATATAATGGCCCAGACATTGAAATCCCGATGTTATTGTAATTTATTCCAGTCAACACAGGAGCAACGTTTTATACATATTAATTGTGTCCAAATATATTAGATTGATATTAAAAACTATCAACAATTATTCACGCATGTTATAATAATTCCCATTTCGTTTGAAGGTAGGATAATTTGCAAGGACGATGTGTTTTTAGCAGGTGCCACGAGTGTCGAGTAATGATTGAAATGTGTTGCACACGAACTTGTTCAATAAACCTGTCACAGTAACTACCTACACTTGTACATTTTGCCATACAAATACTTACAAAAACTTTGATAGGTAGGTACTTTTAATACACGATACAACGAAAATATTTTGATATCAGATTATCTTTTGGCAGGCATAGGGTCAAGAAAATAAGCTTATAAAGGTTCATTTCGCGTACAATAGCGTAGGATTTATTTCTATTGTTCGTAAATCGTCAATACATTTCAAGGAAATAGTAAATCACCCTTTGAGTTCCATTGGTTAATGTCAAATGTTGTTAATATAATTGGTCACGTTCCAATGTCAAGTGAAAGAACGTGCACAGAGGTCCACATCCTCAAAGGGATGTTCGTGTAACTGGCACTTTCTAAAGCAATTATACGAAGTAGCGTAATTAGCGACCCATTGCTAAATAGATTGAATAACGCGCCTTTCGCACCAAATTCGCCAAAACCTATGTAACTATATATATAGCTTTCACCTTCCCCATTACGAGTTCATTGAAGCACTTGTATAACAAGTTGAAAAGCTGTACCTACCGCTACGTAAATAACTAAACACAACTAACCGTTCACAAATAATATGGCACACAAAATAAATGATCGCATGATCATCGTCCGATCAAGGTTCGTGTGTCGCGACATAGCACCTTTCACCATCGTGTGGACACTGACAAGTTTGAAGTGATCATTGGGTACCTACCACCTCCAACCGTCTGTCGTTTGCTTTCACCTAAACTCTGGTCTATACGCATCCAACGTGTAAAATTGACATAATCGTGATTCTAATGCGTCGTATGCAAATCTTATTGACGTGAAACGATAATTGTGAGAAGGCGATGAAATAACTTTTCAGCTTTGAGTTTATGGCTTAATTGCGACTTTGTAGTGTTTATTAAATTATTTGTGACGTTTTATAACTAAAACTACGTTAAGTACTTGATATTAGACTATTTTATAGAAAAGTCTAATATCAAGTAAACTTGTTTTATTTATTTATTATTAACACTTCGTTACATTACAATATAAAAATTGAACATAATTAAATAAAAAGGAGGGTAATTTTATTTGTTATAATAAAGAAATCCTAAGGTTAAATCGACGAAATCTAAATAATGTATAGAAATTCAAACTACATCAACATGCTAACAAATTAAAAATAGTACTTCATTATTTTTTTTAATGAACAAATTTTCAATGAGCTGTAATTTGTAAACTATAAAAATATTAATCTCAAAAAAATTATTTTACCCGTTTTCGAAATAGTTTTTCCAAAATAGCGACATCTAGTTGAAATTTATGACATCTCTTAGTTGCTCGCAGGATTGTTCGCTTATTTTTTATTAATGTTCTTTTCTCTGTGAACATAGATAAAAGAACATTATTTTTACAATAAGCTCAACCAACCGGCAACCACCTACATTAAAGTTAATACATGTGAAACCTAAATGGTTTTAGTTTTGATCACTAGCCTAACGCCAGCACAATTTGATAACGATTAAATGATTTCATAGGAAAATAGGCACTGAATCCGAACACAAAATAAATTATATATATGTAAATCAACAATCTAGAAATATATTGATTTTTGGTTAAATTATAAACTCAAAAAAAAATTTATTAACTCAACGATTATTAGAACTCATTGAATATGAGAATGTTTTCTAGTAATTTTATATCATTTTAAAGTTAAATTAAACGACAGCTTTAGATATCAGAATCAAGTGTCAGTCCAATATAATTTTAGACTGATACGCTTATAATTTAAGTATTAATATTCAATACCACACCTTTTTATTTTTGGCACATTCATGGTAAATGGATCACTCTACTTTATCTGTGGAAAAACAAACATGTTTTTTTAATTAATTTGTATTTTCAGCATCTAGAGCAAATATGATTATTTACAGTATTCCCTAATCAGTACAAAAATGGTTGTTGTGAAGTGATTTAATTCATTAATGTACAACTGTTTGCAAAAGTATAAAATATAAACTTAATTGTAACCAGTCTCATTTTTGTTAAAAGGAACACTAGGAGCAGCACATAACAAGTTTAAATGAATGATCAGAATTCAAAAATGCCAGAGCCTCGTAAGGTTGGTGTTTGGACAGAAGGTGCTCCATTACAAACAAAGTAGGTTCTTTGTAGGCTACATTGGCATTCTATAAACAATACAATAAAAATATATATTTTTGATAATGTTTGATCAAAAAGAACTATTTTCAGATTTTATAGTAAGAATATGGTAAATTTTATTTCACATTTTGCAATCATGAATACAATACTTAGGTAAGCAAACTACTGAAATTTACTTTTCAGAGAACTTATAATTCCAAAAAAATCACTAGAATCATTGGATGATATACCTACATTACCTGATATAGATGATTTTCAAGATATCCTAGAAAAGGAAATATCAAAGCCTCCTATGTAAGTAATATGGTTATAGTTACTTCTATACTTCATGGTTTAACTTTTTCAAGATCAAATTATCTTCAAAAATTGTAGAATGTAATGTTGTAACGACATACTAAAACACATTGCCATAAGGTCATAGTGGAAATCCTTTAAGTTACAATTTTGTAATCATGATTAACATTCCAGGACTGAGAGAAAGGATACTGAAACAGCTAATACTTTAGCTGAGGTCAGTGGTGGGATTACATCTTCAGTCGAAGGTATTGATGCAGCATTAGATGTTCTCAAAACATATATTCCTCACGATTCAGATTCACCGGACACTATTTGGACAATCGACTCTTTATTAATGCAACTCAATGAAGAAATTGATGATAACTAATATTTCGTAGACTGGCTTACAATATTTACATAGCACATGCCTTGTCTTAGATTTTGACTTTATTGCCGCCTATCAGGATTAGTAAGTTTTCCTTAACAAATAAACTAGAGAAAATTATAGGACTAAACTTTTACATATGATATGTATAAGTAAAACAAATTTCAATTCTTAAGATTTTTGTTATTTATTTAATTGAATTACTGTAACATAGTGTATATATACTACACAAACATCAGCACAGTTATTGTCTTATGTACTAAATAAATAAAATCTAAAGAGAGATCTATGTTATTTTTTATTAATCAAGTCTTGGAGATTTACAGTGGTCATCATGTAAATACCATTACAATTTTAATTAGGCCTTGGAAAAGCAAGAGCTTAATAAAGAAGCAATATTTCCTCCAGCACACTTAAATGCTGTAATTGCCGTGATTACTAAAATAATATAGGAAGGTAAAATGGTAAATACATATAGCCCTTTAGAGTTCATTAAACTTATGCCAGATACTAAAAAGTGTGAAGCAACAACCCAACATATCTTCTTGTAGTTCTTTTCATCCATTCCATTGAAGAAAATAACACTCCAAAATGTATTAAGTAAAATCATACAGAGAGTCATAGCAGCGCTGGAGACAAAGAAGAATTCAGTTCCATTTTGAAGACCTAGAGTACCTGGTCCAACCTGAAAATATGTAAGGTAATAAATCATACATATATTAATAATAATAACTGTTTGTTTATATAAATTATATTTGAAAATAAACTAATCAATTACCCTTCATATATTTTAAAAATAATAATTTAAATGTCCAAGTTGTGCTCAATCGGCAGCTACAACATGCAACATACAATACAATTAAATGGATTGTTACATATCCCTTTGCCTCACATAAGCAATACCTGTACCTCTCTAATGCAACACATTTTATATACATCAGATAACTTTTGATCAGATATCACATCAGACTGGTCTATTCTCAACTAGTCAGCGGGCTAATTTAATATTCACATTTAGTTAAAATTATTGTTTTTATTGTCTCAAAATTATTGTTTTAAATTAATTTTTTATTAAGTTTTTTAAAACAAATAAATAATTGTAAATAAAATGTTATTCAGTAAAAGTGCGTTTTGCTTAGTATATTATAATAAATCTTGAATATTAATTGATATACACTTACAGAATCTGCTAGAACATTAACTAAGGCAAATGCTCCACTCATAATACCAAATCCTAGACCAGAAACATAGGCCATCTCTAATTTGTGACTACTAATTTCATTATTCTCTGATATTTCTTTAAGACCTGCCTCAGTTTTTCTAAGTAACAAGTATATAAAGTATCTGAAAAGTTCCTAAAATAAAAAAAAATTACAAATTCAAATCAAATATTACCTTTTTACTATATATTAATAAAAAAAGCTTTAAAATATACCTGAAATGCCACTGCGAACACCATACCAAAAGCTAAATAGCTTCGAAGTGGGACAACTATGTACCATACCAAAGAGGATACTAAAAACGATAGGAGCCAGAAAAACGCTGCTGCGATCATGATTATGATTCTTACTGGATCTTTAGCTATAGTCATTGCGAACATTGCCAACGGGGGACCGAAAGCAAGTAAAGTACAACTAAAAAACTCTGCGAGTGTCATCTTTACTGGTCACCAAATCGTCCAACGTCCAACGTGCCTTGTACTTAATGTATTGTAAGTAAGTTTAACTTTAGAAATTACTTATAATATAATATATCTTTTGGTATTGATTACTGGTCAACATTGAAATATTGCATGTTTTTAATATTTGACTATTTTGAATTTTGATTGATGAGTAACAAATGACAATTGACAATCCGAACCTTAGAAAACATTTGAAAGTTTGATATCCCACTGCGCCTTGGCGATATTTATATCAAGCTACAACTGAGATGCATCATGCATCGCTTATTCATACCATATCGTCAAAAATAGTCGTGTTATGTCTTCACGTTACCTCTTACGCCCAAACCCAATAACCTATCTCAATCCATTTTTGTCCATCTAAGATAGAGATCTAAATCCAAATTATGATAAAATATTTTAATTATACCAATAACCAATCGATGGATTCGTATTAATTGACAGGAGATCGATCGATCTAAAAAAAGTTACTTTTTGTTATACTTTTTAAAAAAAAAAAAAGCTTATGGTATGCCCCCCTGATGGATGCTGGTGGTGGACCGTGGAAATAACTTATTATAATTATTATAAAATTTGAATCTTATAATTATATGTAATAAGTTATCAATTTATTTTCTGACAAATGACATCTGACACTTTAGAGTTAAGTTATAGAATTTTTAATCTACTATGGCTTGCATTAATATAAATTAGGTTATACTAGTTTTAGTGATAAATACATGCTAATGCTATGATTTAATCGACGTAATACATTAAAACTTTTTAGCTTCAAATATATAAAATAATATGTTAATAGTAATTTAAGTTTTGAAAATATTTTATATCAAAATGCCACCGAAGCAGGGAAAGAAAACATTGTGGGTGGAATGTGAGAAATGTAACTGCACTATACCAACAAATGATAAAAATATTCACATAGAATTGAATTGTGGCAAAGATCAAGTTAAATGTCCATATGTAGAAGGTAATAAATTGTATTCGTGGCTTGAGAGATGTGGTTCTCTACCTGAGAATGCTCCTAGCAATGCTGTTTTAATACATCCCTCTGCTGGAACATTAATTGGGGCAGTTATTGGATGCCCTTTAGAGATAAAAAAGAAGGGTTCTCCAACAATACTCAGACGAATGTGGCCTTCTAAAACATCTTCACCAGCAGCTGTAATCATACAAGCAGCAGGTTTGTACAATTTGACACTTACTCTCCTCTAAGTACTTTTCTGTTTATTTCTAAATATTTTTTCTTTTACTAGATCTGTCCGCAAGTTGGTGCAGTGATAATAAAAGTGTTATTGTATCTGTATTAGAACAAGAGCTTCCATTAGCATTTACTGTTAATATTAAAATAAACAATCAGAAAATTGATAGTCATATTATTGATATATTGCAAGAACATTTCAAAAACTATTTTGTGTGCATTGGCAGTATACTAGTTTACTACTATTTTGGTAAAAAAATAGAAATAGAATTTGTAAATATAAAAGCAGAAACGTTATCTGATGCACATGTTTGGTTTAGTTTATCTGAAAATACTATTTGGAAAATAGATAAGAATACTGTAGATAAATTTAAGAAACCACAGATGGTTGGAGGATATGATGATATTATTGATGACATAAAAGCATTAATTCAAATATCATTTAATATAGAAGGAATAGCTGCCCATTTTCAGCCTACAAGAGGACTTCTGCTTTATGGACATTCAGGTATTGGTAAAACTGCAATTTGTAGATATTTAATAGATAATTTAAAATGTAACCATATTGAAATCAATGGACCCACAATTTTCAGTAAATATTTTGGTGAAACTGAAGCTACTATGAAAAATCTTTTTGCAAAGGCTGTAAACAGTGAACCTTGCATTGTAATTGTTGATGAAATAGAGACAATATGTCCTAGGCGATCATCAGGCAGTACAGAGCAAGAAAGAAGAGTGACATCAGCATTTGTTTCTCTATTGGACAGCTTACATGAAGAGAACAATAGAGTTTTTATATTAGCAACAACTAGAAAACCAGATGCAATAGATCCTATGCTTCGAAGATTTGGAAGATTAGATAAAGAAATAGAAGTTCCAGTACCTGATAGGTTACGAAGAAAAGATATATTGTATGTCCTTCTTAAAGGTCTTCCTTCTAAAGTGCCTTCGGATGAAATTGATTCAATATCTGACTTGGCTCATGGGTACGTGGCAGCAGATTTAGTAAACCTGTGTACTCAGGCTTCATTAAAATGTATTAAGCGAGGAAGCAAGATAATTGAAATGGAAGATGTCATTAGTGCTTTGACAATTGTACGGCCAAGCGCAATGCGAGAACTATTGATAGAAATCCCCAATGTCCGATGGACAGATATAGGTGGCCTTGATCACTTAAAGCTTAAACTACGGCAGGCAGTCGAGTGGCCTCTTAAACATTCAGAAAGTTTTCAGAGACTTGGTGTTAAGGCCCCTGCAGGAGTATTACTTTATGGTCCTCCTGGGTGTTCAAAAACTATGATTGCCAAAGCATTAGCCACAGAAAGCGGGCTAAATTTTCTTTCAATCAAAGGACCAGAGTTGTTCTCTAAATTTGTTGGTGAATCAGAAAGAGCTGTCAGAGATTTATTCACTAAAGCGCGACAGGTGGCACCATCAATTATATTTTTTGATGAGATGGATGCAATTGGAGGTGAAAGAGGAGCAGGAGAAGCCAGTGTACATGAACGAGTGTTGGCACAACTTTTAACAGAACTAGATGGTGTGGTGCCCCTTAAGTCAGTCACCATACTTGCAGCAACAAATCGTCCTGACAGGATGGATAGGGCCTTGTTGCGGCCAGGTAGATTAGACAGACTTATTTATGTGCCATTACCAGACTTTGAAACTAGACTGCAAATAATTGAAATAAAATTGTCTAAGATGAGCATCAGTGATGATGTTAATTCTCATTATGTGGCCACCAAAACTGGGGGATTCTCAGGTGCAGAATTACATGCTCTATGTCAAGAAGCAGCACTACAGGCATTAGAAAACAATTTGGATTGTCCCGCTGTGAGAATGGAACATTTCCAAAATGTACTAAAAGACTTTAGGCCTCGCACACCCCAGTCTTTGCTTAAAATTTATGAAGAATTTTCTTTAGGACAACAAACAAATTAAAGCCATGGTAATCAATGAAAATAAATGACTAACTATTTTGGTACCTTTTATTGCATAATATTAATCAGTAAGAAATGTTTCCCCCTGGTAATTAATATAAATAACTTATTCTATCTTATACCTATAATATAGTAAACTAAGAGTTATTATTATGTCAAACCTAGTCATTAAGAATTGTAACAAAGATTGGGATAACCAAATAGACCAGGTCTGCATAAGAATACTGTTCAATTACTTATAAACCGTGAAAAAATCTTGCTTATAATACAGAATTATTTTCCATTAGATAAGTTATGCAGAACTGACCAAAAAATCATTTTGTTTTAGAAACACTACAAATTTGTTGAAAATCAAATATAATAATCTTCGACCTGCATGTAGACTAGGGATGGTTGATGATCATGGATGTTCGTTAATCATCTATGTCAAAAGCTAATCATCGTAACATCAATGTTAACGGATGTTAACTCACGGCCAATGCAACTAACGAAACAAATTGTCCTCTGTGAACGCATCCACAAAACAGGTTTATTAAAATTTTGAACGCGGATTCATTCACTGCGCATGGGTCGTTCCCTTCTTTCGTTCTTTGTAGTTTCGCTCTCTCTCACACTTCCTCACTACTCTTTATCAACATAGAAATAGATTAAAATGTTCTTCTTTATCAAAATTACTATTCAAATATATATTAAATACACTGAGGGGTTTAAAGCTTATTAAGAGGAATAAGCTTTAAACCCCTCAGCGTATTTTATTTTTTCGTCAATTATCAATACAAAAGTCGATTTTCAATAAATATCGCACATATGATGTTAGGCTTTCGATTGTGACATCGATGTTTTTCTAATATCGATCTAATAAGTAGACTACAATATCATACCAAAAAGTCTAATTGCAACATGATTAAATATTTACAAGCTGAGATTTTTTAATACAATTTCACTGATACATTGTAATTTCCAAAATTTATAACACACACCAAAATCAGTCTTAAACATTACTTTTCTTCAATTATGTGGAATTGTTATTATTGGATAAACATTCTACTTTTATTTACATAAAATGTGCGTCTTGTGTGTCAAACTTCATACCCCCTTGCAATATAGAAAAGTAGACCCAAACATGTTACATTTTTATATACTTCATACTGGGTAATCAATGAAAAGCATTTATCAAAAATAATTAATAATTTGATGATTTTATATTTAGGTCTTATATTAATTTTCAATAATGAATTGTTTTATTAAAAATCTTTTTAGCAGTTTCATCAATCAGAAATATCTTTTTACTGAAATATTTTTGAAGTTATACTTGTTTTGGCGCGATGGAGAAAAATGATGAGAGTGAATTTTTACGATGCGCGCGCACACCGGCACCTGAATTAGACATCGTAAAGTTAGGTCTAGGTGGCGTGGAAATCGATAAATATGTTCAAGTTTAAATATGTAGTATTTTCATATTGAGAATTTCGTAACAGTACAATTAAACAGTGTGAATAAATAAATAGTATTGATTAATTTTAATATTTATCATTATACTACTGCATTTCAGTTATTTTTTTCCATACGCCATAAAAGTATAGCTTCTGTTATATGGACAAAATCAATATAACCTTGGCTTTGATTGTAGACAAGAAATGTAAGCTTTACCTTTACATGGTGTAATAAGACCAGTTCCAAAAACCAAAATAAATTAATACTTTTACAATCAAGCTACTTTTAAATTATTTTCTATGAAATCCATCCAAAAGTCCATTCACACCTGGTTTTGTTTCCACACATGAGACTAACTTCCAATCATAAAGTTGACAGTTTCATATAGGATTTCAATCTTAACAAATTAAATTAATTAATGCATGGGTTGAATTTTTTGGACCACCTTATACCCTGAGTATTTCAGTATGTCGGTTGTAGCAAATAGCTATCCAGTCAGGTTGTGTTGCGCCCCATTGTATTTGATTTACTTCCCCTTCAGCAGCGGTGTAGGCCAAAATGGGGTCCTCTATAGCTCTTGGCATTTGCTGAATATCCCAGATCAATGCTTGGTGGTCATCACCGGCTGTGCAGATGTGACAGGAGCTGAAAGAAGAATAAATTTTACATATTTACTACCAAACAAAGATATTATTTCAACATATGTAAAACCCATACTAAGCCCCATATATTATATGTGCAATGTAGAAGTATTTAAATAAATATAACAATTACCTGTGGGGTGCCCAAGCAATCCCATTGACACAAGCTCTATGGTTGTTCAATCTGGCAACTGGGGTACAAGGGACCCGTACATCCAAAATAATGACCTCACATGCGTCCATAGCAATAGTTGCTAAGTAGTTAGGGTCTTGCTTGTTCCATGCCAATCGTAGCAGTGGGGTGTGTTGGGGATCCTGAAAATCAAAATAATATTATTACCCTAGGCCCTGTATAATAAAGTCTATAAATATTTAAAGTGTCATCTCATAAAATATGGTTGTCAATCTGGCAAAGTTTTCAATATTTGAAATAAAATAACAGTAAAGCACAATAGAAGCTGTAACAATAAATGAACTTGCAAATCACTTTAAGTTTTATAAAAATGCTCCACAGTTATAAGTAAAAACACCATAAAGTGTTCCAAGCAACAAACTCCTTTTCAGGCATTTACAAGTTAAGATAATGAATAGAAACCACTCTGGGAAAAATGATTACCTCATATATAATAGTTGAGTGCTCTAAATGTCGCAGGTCAAACATTCTCACAGAGCCATCAGCTCCTACAGACGCAAACATATCTCGGCCACCACCAGCACGACTAAATGCTATGTCATATACTTCCTGAAATATACAACTTCATATAAAAAGAATATCTGGTGAATTCATCTTAAACATTTTATAATGTAATCAACCTACAAAAGCATAATAATGGCAGACTTAATACAACAATATATTTATTAAGTATACCTTATCATGAGCAATAAGCTGTGTCTTCACATGTCCTGACACCTCGTTAACCCTTCCCAGGACTTGACCAGTCTCCAGGCCCCAAATAGTACAAGTTGTGTCAATACTACTTGTTCCAATCAGGTTAGGGTCTACTTCATTCCAATCAAAAGAAGTAAGGGGAGCACAGAAGTCTGAATTCTTGTTGTTGTTTAGGACACATTCAAATAGTGTGTATGGTTCACCAGCACGCCAGATTCTAAGGTAGTCACCTGAAAAAATATATATAATCTAATTGCAAGAAATTTCATAAAAAAATTGGATAAAGCAATCTCCAATAAAGTTGGATACTACATTATTACACATAAGACACACATTTGCTCTGTTGTATTTTACTGTCTTGGCTAAAGGCAGCCTAACTCCTTCCAGGTGCTCAGTCTTCTGAGTTTCTGGATTTGATGAATTTTATATATTATGATTGCTTCTTATGTTATCAGTTCATATAGAGCTGACACATTCCGTATCACATTTATAGGTGTTAAGCATTCTGTCCATATTATCACAAAATAACTATTGATACTAGTATTAACTATGTGTATAACTATGAGGCACACAATAAAGTTTAGTGTAACATAATATTCGCTCATCATCAGTAAACAAGTCATCTCCATTTATTGCCTGCAAAATCGCTATTATTTATTGTGTAAGTGACATCTAGACTAAATACATTGGCTATAACTTTCGCTAATGTTACAAGAAATTAAGAGAAATGTAGCACCTAAGTTTTTAATAAATATCCAAACTATAGTCATTCCTATAGAACTTAAGTTTATAGGTCAAGGATAAGTAATAGCGACTTAAATACCTTTAAATTTAATTTGGTTATTGGGTAATTTGTAGATATTGTTCCTTTTTTATTTTATACTTGTTACAGACTTTATATATAAAGATCCTTTTAATAGTACATACAGTTGACTATTAAAAGGTTTGTTAATTTGAAACTGGGGACTCTTAAAATATTATGTATTATTGAGTGTTTGAAATATCAAATGGTTTGGAATTTGTGAAAGAAAATATATTAAGTGTTGATCAATGATTTTTTATTACTGCTATCCTATAACATTGTAAAAAGTTTGGAGGTACATTTGTGTACATACATGTTTAATGTGAAATAATTCATCTTTAGAAAGAGCTCTGAATTTTTGTTTACTGTATGGTTCTCAACTCAATCATAACAAAGGCTTGTCTACCTATGTTGTTATATTTAGTTGTATACAAGTTATTATCTATCTTCCTCCTTCTTTCAACATGGATGAAAGTTTCGTTTGAATTACCAAGTGAATTAAAATGTATTAAATGAGTTCAAAATATAGAAATTTTGTGGGGAACTTGTAATAACATTAATAAGATAAGAAGTTTGAATTTATTACAGGTTCGAATTAACGAGAGTCAACTTGTTATTACAACACACTACTAAACTACACTTAAGTGTGAAGATTAACAAAACACAATATATGGAGGAACCTTGATATATTTCTACCTTTTGTCTATCTAAGTTTTTAACTTACCACTTGTTGCAAGCAAGTCAGGGTATACACCCTTACTGTCTGGTATCCACATGATTTTGGTAGTTGGGTAAGGGTGATCAAAAGTGCTTTTAGCACTGAATTCACTAGTCTCTTCATCAAGCGATATTATTTGTACCTGTCAAATTAATTTTGTTATCATTCAAACATTTAATGTTATCTAAGATTAAATCCTAAATAAATTTATAGAAAACAGGCATAAACATTTAAATTTTTAGTCAATAAGTAGATGCGAAAATTGCCAGACCTAAATTTTATATTTACCTTATTATTGTACTCTTCAACAAAACTTCCGAGAGCCAATCTAAATCGTTTATCTGGGCGAACAGACCAGTTCATTGAGTAAAGAGGCCATGGTGCCTGATATCTGAAATATACATGTAAAACATGAGATATAGAATAGTAAAATAGATAACTTATGGAAATATTCAGGCTTCATTCATGATGAGAGCTGTCATATCTAAAATTAAAATAGTCCTTATTGATTACTACTACGTTTTATACCAGTAAATTCGTAAAATAAAACAAAACACTCACTTATAGATTTCCTTTCGCTTTGTACTTGAGCTTGTTGTACTTGAACTACTATGTGGCATCGACATTGTTCTTGAGCAAATATAATTACCTTATGGCACTAGAAAATGTTTAAAATTTACATATCTGGACTAAAATTAATTGCTTAAGTAAAAATCTCACATAATTATTTCAATATAATAGTTATAGCGGTAATAGGTTCGTGTTATTAATCGATATTAGTTCCAGGAATGGCGTGATACGAATGCGAAGCTACTTACAAAACGGACTGTCGGGAGTACTTCCCAAGTTAACCTTTTTTTTATACGGGTTTAGTAAGAATAAGGTGTAATTTCAATAAATAACTTATGAATTACAAATATTTATATGCACACTGCACATGCACATTACAGATTATATTGTTTTTGCTTTTGTAAATTGTCACATCAATTGACAACTGCCATCGTTTAGTAATGCTGTTTTTTGGATTAAGCGTATTGTTTCTGAGCTAAATCGTTTCATTATTTGAATATTTAGAGAAAATATGAGATTTCACAAATTTAACAGGGTACAGACATCTTGTCTTACCTACAGTTCGGTTTTGTTGTTCTGTATGTAATAATTTAGTCTCGTCGTATCAAATAGTTGATCAAATATTTGTTTTATATAGAACAGAGGGCAAAGGGACAGGATGTTCACCTGATAAGTGATATGGTAAGGTGAGGAGGTCATTATCAAATTTCTCAATATACATCTAAATGGTAATCAATCTGTAACCGCCTCTCTCCGTCTGTAGCTTATACTAATTTAACTATTCATATTTAAATTTTGCCGCGGTTATCTTAGAATACGTGAAGTTAACAAATAAATTAGATAAATAAACAGACGAAGTCACATACAATATACATGTAGTTTTATGTATTGTACTCCATCCATTACTTCCCATTACTCAAAGAGCGATCTGCTGTACTCTCATTCGGTTATTTGCCTACCTTGCCTTCGGTACCTTGCCTAACTACTGTTAATATATCTTGGCTTCTAATGCCAATAATCCTTGCAAATATTATAATGCCACCAACTGGTTTTAATAAAACATTAGATCCGGTAATAGTCATGACTCACAGTTCGGTATCTCGACCTTACAATGCAAACCACGTTTTATTTAGTCCATTATAAAGCTATTTCTACTTTCTTGCTGACTGATTAATATTAAAACTATGTAGGTACATTGAGTAAGAGAGCTTTAGATAATTCATGGCTTTTTAAAATATAGGAAAACTATTTGCAAATGTTTCATTATTAAATCATTTTCTGTTGCAATGTTGTCTATGCATTTTTATTAATTACTTTTACCTTATACCTTCTACTACCTACAAGTATTTGATTCCATACGCCGGCTAATGCCCAAACTGTGTTAGAGCCAAAAAAAGGTATTTGACATACCCAAACTGTTTAAAACTGTAAAGATTGTTTGTTTAATCGAATAATATTCATACATTTTTGCTTAAGTTAAATAATCATTCAAAGACCTTACGATTACCAGGAAACAATGATCGTGACGGGAGTCGAACCTTCACCCACAACCTTTACGCCTCCACTAATTACGATAAATTGACCATTATTTATGCATTGGGTATATTGATCGAGCATTTTACGGACCACTAACTCTGTGGTTAACTTTATGAACTGAAAAGCTTAGGTTTATAAAATAGTTAGTATAAATAGTATATTATAACATTTGGACCATTAAATCATAAAAAAATGTATAGGAGTCGGTGGTGGTAGAAGATAAAGAATTCCAAAGCTCATTCCGAAAGCATAACCTGATAATTTTAGACAATCTAAATTCCAAGATTAGATTCATTCCAAGTCAAATTATAACCATGTTAACGAAACTGCCATGAGTGCTTAGCAAGGTCCCATTTAACAGCTCTAGATTTTAAGTTATGACTCATAAACTACATTGACTTTCTTAATAGTCCACCCATACACAATTCCAATATCCTTGTGAAACAAACTCTTTTCCTAGTCATCAACTTAAATGAATGTTATATAGTCCATATTCGTATTAAACTGCATAAAATACAGCTCTATAACATTTAATTAATGTTTACGCTTGAAACATATTATTTATTATTCAATCCTATTTTCAGGTAATTACACGATCGTTACATGAATTACGTGTTTATTCCTAATTATACGATTATACAAGAGTGAATTTATTACATTTTATCGTCAATCAAATTTAGGATAGGATAGGAATGGCCGTTTGGCAAGCATTAGCGCAAATTCGTCGAATGTGGCGTTTTCTAGTCGTGGAGGCCAAATCTCACTTAAAGCCACCTTAGACTAGTGGATTTAATAAATATAAGAGCTTCTCAAAGTTGCAAGCTATAGACTCTTTAAGGCGATTATATGAGTGAATTCTCACTACAATACTAGCAAATATGGATAGTAAATCAAATAATATTTTTCCCCTTAGATTCAGAACCGGCCACTCAGTCGATCAAGATTTACCTACAGAATGAGGGATGATAAATATGTAATAATTGTCTTGTTATTTTTACTTTTTTTTAATTTGTTTAATTTTAATTAAAAGCGGTATGGCTTGCACCGTATTGTTTATGTATGACATAGATCCTAGTCTTTATTCGTATTTTATTAGTTGAAAACGTAATTTCGTAGAATTGTTTAGAATATCATAACAAACTAGTCAAGCATTTAAATCATGCTTACGAAAGATTTCATATAGTGTTTATTTGTCTGCCTACGCATTTAACGAAATAAATGATCCGATACACGATAATACAGAATTGTAGTCACTGGTCAGGTCAAGGCAAATCAAGGTATTGTAAAGTGCTCTATTATAAATCAACGGCTTTCGACAAGCGTACTTATTAATAATATGTAGACGAAGCAAAATATTATGATTGATGTTTCTGAATTATAAATAGTCAAGACAGGCCACAACGAAGGATATATGCAAATAGTTTTTTTAACTTAATAGAAAATACTAAAACATAAATCACAGATCATATGTTCGTTTAAAATGTTATAACTTTATAAAAAAACACTTTACAATTGTGATAAATAAATTTCGTAGGATCTTCACGATACAACGAAAAAAATGGAAATAATTGTGGGTAATTATAAGTTTTGTAAATAATTTTACTTTATAAAACAGTACTGTTAGATTGTGTTTTTTTATTAGTTATATACCTACAATCGCTTAAAAACGTTTGCAAATTGTCAAAGTGATAATAAACGCACCACGTGACTGTTTAAACTAATTATATCCCGTTGATATAAATAAAAAATATTTTAAGTACAAGATATAAGTTTACATTTGAACTAGAAAAGTGGATGACATTCTATTTCCGTTAAATAATTATAATATGAATTAATGTGTAATTAAGAACGACATAGGATGTAAAACTGGTTGACATAAACCTTGATATCATCACTGACATTCAAAGTTCGAGAAAAAACTTTATAGTACATACTTATTTCTCGAAAGTGAACATTTTGGAGATTTGGTATTTATTAAAATTCTATTACGATTTTTTACGCTAATAACGAATGTATAAATAATAAATTTTCATTGAAAAACGTCTTGTTATTAACCATTCTTGAATAAGCACTTTTTTGTCAAATTTATAACCTCATGCTTCAGTTTCTGGACGTAAATCAATTATTATACAAAAATTGCAAAAAAAAGCAAATAGGTCAATAAAATACACCTGATAATTTAAAAAAAAAACGCTTTTCTTGGCTCTATTCAAGTACTAAATAGCTTGATCTATTCCTAATTTGATTGCACAGTTAATGTTTCAGGAGCACAGATAACTAACAATAACAATTTCATGTCGTAATCAACCAATACATTGTTTTTGATCGTAATATTATGTCGTTGCACAACAACAATTTTTTGGCAAAGGTTTCTGAGTTTGTTGATAAGCTTTATTGTTAACTTTAATATTCACTATCTGGTTGGGTCTTTACATATTTTAAATATAGAAGTCTTAGGATAATCATTACGACAAAAAGAAAACACGTCCCCCCTACAAGATTCGCCAACTGCGCCAGGTATACATTTTTCGCGCCATTATGCGTTTTCATATAAATAGCTCTTTTCAATCGTGCCATTTTAGTTTCTTTTTTAAAAAACATCTGTGTTTATTTTTTTACGGGCATTCTGAAAATAGAAGTAATAATATGAATCAGGTATTTATAATGGAACTACGAAATACATGATAGATGTTACAGACTTAGGGACATATTTCTACTTTTACTTTGATATGTTTGTACAAGGGGCCAACGGGAAGAAGGCTCACCTGATGTTAAGTGAAACCGCCGCCCATGGATACTTCCAATGCCAGAGGGCTCGCGAGTGCATTTCCGGCTTTTTAAGAATTGGTACGCTCTTTAATTGAAGGACCCTAAGGCAAATTGGTTCGGAAATACTTCAGCGGGCAGCTGGTTCCACAAAGTGGTGGTGCGCGGCAAAAACTGCATACATACAATACTTCAGGAATTGTATGTATATAAATATTTAAGTGTATTCCTAATCCCTAATACTAATAGCACGATTCTCAAATGACTGGAATTGCCAGGGCTGACAGACCTCACTCCAAAATGAACACAGGAAATCTCTCCAAATTTCATTAAAATATAATATCGTGGTTTAAATTACCTGATTAGGTTCCTTCTGGCTTCGTATACAACAAATATAGGGAACGAAAAATAACTATAGTTACGACCAGAGCTCCGATGGATGCTACGATATTAGGTATGTCTATTTCGTAACTCCAAGTGCCTGATTTACTGCAGCTGTTAGACCCTTTTTGGTATCTTTTTACCTTCGACAGTGTTTTAGCGTAGGCCGTGCGGGCGAAATTTTTTGGCTGACCGCTAGATTTGTCATTCATACTTTAATTGGATTCAGTTCTTATGTAATAATTATTTACACATTATTTAAGTTAATGTATGGATGGTTTTCCTACGTTGTAGTTTTAACTATGGCATTTTGTTTAGTGAGAGATAAAAGTGTATCTACAGTAAATAAACTTGATGTGTTGAAAGATGTTAACGTCATAATAAATGACATAACAGACGTTTTTTTTCAGGTTCTACTTAATGAGGTTTTAATTGTAATCAACTAAAATATAATCTAATATGTATACAAAATTGTTGTGTCATTTGTCGTTCCCATACTTCTCCGAAACGGCTCGACCGATTCTTATGAAATAGTTTGTGCATATTCAGTTAGTCTGAGAATCGATTACTATCTATATTTCAAACCCTTAAGTAATAAGGGCTGTCTACTGTCCACCTAAAAAAATATATATTTTGTACAGCATACATAAATACATACAACCCTTAATTTTCATCTACCCTCTAAGGTCAACCCCTATTTTTATTTGTTAGTCACTGATGACTTAAACTATGAGGTTTATATAGAGAAATATCACAGAAAAAACTAAAAGTTTTCATTCCGGAAAACCGAACAGTCTCTGGGGTACAATAGTAAAATGTTACATCTTGGTAGGTACTAAAAAGGTAGGCTAGGCATTAAGGAGAAACGAAGTTCGCGAGGGCAGCTATCTTTATAAAATAGACATTATTGTAAATATAATAAGTATTACTTTATTTATTTTTTTTAATGTTTAAAGAGACGGAAACTTCTGATTGCTACCTTACTTTAGGTAATATGTAGTATGACGACGAAAGAAACACCATCAAGGTAACGTGGACCACCTTCTGTGCGTGCCAACCTGAAGAGAAATAATAATTTCGCTGGACATCAAACGTAGTAAAAACTTTGGCCATATGCGTTAATCAGAAGCAGATCATAATCGCTAACGCATGTAGATACTTTATAAGCTAGTATTGAAATTGGATGACGATGGCATAAATAAATTAGGGTGGCAAAAGTTGGAGGAGGCCTTCTCCCGGGCAGGGGCCGCCTTAAGATGCTGCTGCGGTTAAAATTGTATTTATTTCTATTTTTATTAAATGTATGTCAACGTGGAAGAAAAAAGGTTTTTTTTATTATTATTAATTCAGATAATTTTACATTTAAACACGTTACTATTTCAATCTTCTTTTCCCGTATCTGTGTGCCTTTTTTAGCAAATCTTACTACAAATCCCGCCATTCCTCTCTACAGTTTACCACCTACTATTTCTTTAATTTGGTCCATTCACCTTCTAAGTTCCTCTTTTTCCTCTTTTACCTTCACCTTGAGCACCAGTTTAGTGCTTTTTTGCTCCACTTTTCTGTTACTCTTGCCCTGTGCATTTCCACTTTAGTTTATTTATTTTTATGACAACAGATGTTAGTAGTTTTTATTAAAGCTGTATTCTTTATTGAGTCTATTATTTTCTTCCTTATCATACATCGTTCCATCGACATTATTTGTATGAGAATAAGTATGTACTTTAAATTTGAGTCTAATAGCGGAAAATGAGTCCACCTACCTACCTACTTAAGTATGTACTTTATAAGATTAATTCCTAAGTATTTATATTCTTAAATAAATAAAAACATAAATCAGTGGCACCACAACCTTTTTAAGTCTCTTCTAGGCCTCAGATTTCTGTATATGTTGCATGATCATTAGTTAATAATTGGCAAGTAGGTGATCAGCCTCCTGTGCCTGACACACGCCGTCGATGTGGGTCTAAGGCAAACCGGTTTTCTCACGATGTTTCCCTTCACCGTTCGAGTGAAAAAAAGAAAGTCCATTGGTGCACAGCCGGGGCTCGAACCTACGACCTCAGGGATGAGAGTCGTACGCTGAAGCCACATGGCTAACACGGCTAATTTTTATTTTTAATTCTTTCATATTTAGGGTCTGTTTCACAATGTATGGATATAGTACCAAATAGCTATGCAACGCATAAATTATTCGGAAGATAAAAGTTGTAAGAAAGAAACTTCACTTTTCATGACGTTGTTTCATATATTGAATTCAATCAAAACATATTTAAATTAATTTCTAATCAGTTTTCAGTCCCTGTGAGTAGAGGATGATTTAAGTAGAAATATCGCTATAAAAATGGGAGAAAGGTGAAAATAAAGGTTATACTGTAAGAATTTGATATAAATATATGTTACGTTTCACAATGTAAAGCAAATAGCAATGCAACACATAAATTATTCCGAAGATAAAAGTTCCGAAGAAATTTCGCACTATCTGACAGTCGTGAAACGCAACAATAGTGTTTATCCTACCAATAAGTAATAAATAGCTTATTTGGAACTTATTCGGACATTGTGAAACAGACCCTTAATAAAAAATAGCTAGCGATAACATTGAACTCTTTTAATCGACACACTGCACTTTTTATTTTTTGTCTGTACACCTACAGAGTAAAGAATTTACGTTGGTGTGTTTTGTAAGATAAGTGAAAATATATGGGCATTGTCTCAGCCGACTAGATCTAGTGTGGGCGTTCATGTTCAAATGTAAAATTATCTTGATGGTGCGGTCAGAGAATTTCAAACATTTTTAAGTATTAGGACAGAGATCGTAAATAATTGTGATTACTCACATGGATTTAAGTTTTATTACTGATCATTATTATTGAGTAATTACAGTACGAGAATAGAATAGAGACTTATATTCGCAGTTTTTCTTATCCACAGGTTATCCTTCTCTTTCATAGACATTATTTGTCGTGCATTTCCCTCCAACGTACTAACTGCGCATATAAAAATAATTACATGTTTAAATGACGAGCTTAAGGTTGAGAACTAGCTGTTTAATCACGCAGGTAATCCAGCTCTTACTTTTTCTCTTTTTACTAGTAAAAAAGAAGTAAGCTTAAAAATGTTTTGATTTGGAAATAAATAAGTACTTTGTTCTTATTTGCTACTGTAACAAGTAATTCTCAAAGAAAGTGATTTTACTCGGATTACTTACAGTCCTTGACATACCTGGACCTTCCACACATTGAAGCAATACTTGCAGCTCAACAAAAATGACTTTTACTGTTAGTACATAAGTGTTATAATTCTATACATATATTATGTGTAATTCAAGCCGCACTAAAGTTATTCGTTTCGGTTACTGTATCGTAACTTAGTCGCGGATTGAATTATTCAGACATGTTGCCTTGGTTGAGTACTTTGACATCTGTCATCGATGTTGCTAATTTGGGATTTGCAATGAGTGGCAACTTTGTTTGTGTAATAGGAGGCAAACGGGCCGTAGGCTCACCTAATGTTAGGTGATATCGCCGCCCATAGACAATCACATTGCCAAAACGCTCGCAAAACGTCGCTGTCATTTTAAGAATCGGTACGCTCTTGTCTTGAAGGACCCTAAGGCGAGTTGGTTTGGAAACTTCAGTGGGCAGCTGGTTCCTCATAGTGGTGGTGCGCGACAAAAGCTGCTTTACGAAACGCTCAGTTGAACAACGGACGTCGAGATGATACAGATGGTATTTTGGTACTTCGCATGGTACTTTGTCAAACGGGAGGTTTACCTGATGTTAACTGATACAATGAGTACCTACATTACGAGAAGGCTCGTACGTGCCTTGCCAACCTTATAAGAACTCGTACAATTTTTTCGAGGGACCTAAATCGAATTGGTTTACTGCATTTTCGACGGGCAGGAGGCTCAACTGATGTTAAGTGGAACCGCCAACTATGGATACACGCACTGCCAGAAGGCTCGCAAGCGCGCTGCCGGCCTTTTAAGAATTGGTACGCTTTTTTCTAGAATTAACCTAAGTCGAATTGGTTCGGAAATACTTCAGACGGCAGCTGGATCCACAAAGTGGTGGTGCACGGCAGAATTATGTTGGTTCAGAGCTTTTTCAGGAATCGTGGTCACCTTAAGTTGACAAGAAAAAGTTATATTTTGTTTAAAATAAAAAGTAATAGTTTACTATGATAATGTTTAGTATTAGTTTTCTTTTTATCCGCTATTCAGTTACTTAATTGACTTATGTTTTCTGTTTCGTATATTTTGTTTAACAATGTCACCCGTTTTGGCTTGTCTTAGTAATTTCTTTTATAATATGTTTATATGATTACTTGTAAATAAATTGTTAAATTATGTCAATATTTTTTTAACTATTCCTGGCCTTTATATCGTTAGGTTTACTATCCTTATCTTATTTCTCACGCTCGAAGGTTTTTTCCATAAGACACGACCGTAACGAATCTACGCTATGTCGTGACAAAGTATTTGTTAATTATCATTATTATAGTTGACTTTTACATTTAAGTTTTATTATATTAGTGCCGGTCATTCGTAGACCACCAAAAGCGACCGCACGAGGTCATAAAGGGCGTATACCATTTCTCTATCTTGTGTTGTCTATTCTCTCAAAAATATCTCCTTTCTTTTACAATAATATTATTATATATAGCGTTGGTGAATTAAAGGAATGGCGAAAAGTTCTTACCAGTTCTTCTAGTCTGTTCTGTCCTTGATTTGAAAACTGAGAAATATGAAGTTAGATACACTTTATTTGTTTTTGAAGTTCATAAGTAACCAACAGTAGTTTTAGACGTATGTAAGTAGGTGCGGGGGGATTAAGAAATTATTTTGATTTGGTCCAACAACTTGTATATACAATTATACACTATACGATTAAAAAGAGTGGCGGAGAGATTATTGCCAGTACTCTTCCGTTCTACGTCCTTGATTTGAGAACTGGCTGTAAATGTTAAATTCTGAATAAAGAAGCACTTAATGTATATCTGTTTCTTTTGACGTTCATCAGTGTACATTGTGTTATATGAATACATAAATGATTACTATACGTTGATCGCTTCATAAGATTTAGATCACTGCGAACATCAACGTGTCACATGAGTCATGTAAACTGGAGCTTTAGTTAGTTCTCTTTTAAACCCTCCACTTAAAACCTTTTTATTTCCCACCGCTAATTGCGGTAGTATTGTCCAATGACGTACAAAATTGACAGCGGACAGACAGCCGGACGTGAGCCGACCTTGCATTGTCGATGTTGATTCGCGCAAATTGTTAAGATATCAGGCATGCGCAGAACAATGTTGGAAAGCAAAGTATTTAAGGTATTTTTATTTGTTTAAGAGTATTTCACTTATGTAGACATTTTGCGGGATATAATGTTTCAGATATGCTCCTTTTATGTATGTCCATGTTAATTTTGTGAAGCAATAATACAAATAGTAAGTACAGGTATTAAAACTGATAAAAGCCAAAAGTCTGATTGCACATGGATTAAATTAAAAAAAAATTGTATGTATGTGGGCTTTAGTTGTTGTAGTACATATTATATAAAGTTGTTTTGCTGAATCACAAAAGAGCAAAAGTTTTAACTTTTAAGAAATATTTAGTTTCTTCTTTTAGAGCTTTTTTATCTTCTATTCAAGAGATCCGGAGTAATTATGCTACAATCTAGACCTAAATGTACCTTTGAAGTATCCACCATCGCATCTTAAGCACAGATCTTTATTTTACTGTAGATTACGTGGGTAGAAGGCTGGTGTAAGAGACGAGAAGACTGTTGACCTAACCGTTCTTTACCGACCTTCCCGTTAAGGTATACTCAAATATTTTTCTAATATGTGCACTTTAAAACGTGCATAGCGATAACTTATTATTAAAGATCTTTTGAGTGCTGATTTGATTGAAAAAGATAAAAGTTATGTTTCCTTGATATGTCACAGTTCGAAAGTGAAATTAAATGTAACAATGGACGTGCGTCTAGAACCTTACATCCGGTTAATCTATATAAGAGAATATCTACTAGTTAGATAATAGACTTTCTTTATAGCTTCTTTAAATTGACATAACTTTTGATACCTAACAGTCGCAAATTGATTACAAAGTGTGAGGGGGCAAACTTAAGATATGATGACGTAGCACGTGATCTTGATTATTAAATATTTTAAATGCAAACAATAAATCAATTTATTTTCTACGATAACTGTTTTTTTTAGATACCGCTGGAGAAAAATAGATGCCGCAGTAATCTTTTTTGTAAGAGCTCGACCATCGCAGTTTTAAAAGTAACTTGAGATGTATATGTCTGATGTTAATTTAAAATAACAATAAGGTTTCGTATTTTTATGACAAAATAATTCCGCACATTCATACAAGATTTATTATTGGTAGTGTATGCGCCATTATAGTCTGCATGATTTGAATAAACTTTACTTTTAAGAATAAACGAAATGATTTGATATTTGGTTAATTTATACAATTTAATATTTCGCTTAAAACTTTTTGTAAACTATACACATCTAGTAATTTATCGAAGTACATGTTAAGATCATTGAAAATCCCAAAACTTTAAGACACCGGGCGCATGGTCACTTGTCCCTGCAGTAAGTAGAACAAGTTGTTAATTTTTTTATCAAGGGCGTTCTTCAACACCAATATGTCGTTTCGTACGGTTTTGTTTAATCAAGAATCCATGTTATACACTGTTCAACCAATCTATAAATACTTAACAATAAATCGCCATATTAAAAAATTATGCGTAGAAGTTTTAAAATTGAAGGTGAAGGCAATTCAATCTTTTAGGATATGACTTATAAAAACAATAAAAGTTTATCTGTTTCATTGCACGAGATACATTTAATGTTAAAACTTTAATAAATACTAATAGCAGATAAAAACTATATTATTTAAGTCAGAGCTTTCGTTTGGACTTTAATTGCTTCAAAATGAAAGTGTTCGTGCTCGTGTTCTTGGGTTTTCTTCAAGTAGTCATTGCCTTTTAAACTGAAAAAAGGGGGGAAAAGTAAGTCCTTTTTTTCATATACTAAATGTAATACATGTGAAACGCATATGAATTAAATTGTATGTCACTTAGATGAGCCTTAATAATAAATTAATTTTCAAACTAGTCTCTGCGATTACAAATAATATGCTTTTCAAATAAGTTATCAGGTTTCTTCAAGATACAATCGTCCTGACGTTATCTACACTGCAATGCTATACATTGCGTAACCGACGAATCATTGAAATCAAAGGCAACGTTGTATTGTTCAATGAATAATGTATGACATTGTTCCGTAATGATGCCAAAACAGGGTTAACTTGTTCTAAATAGTGGTCAAATGTAACACCGTAAATATTCACGTTTCAAATCAAGAGTAGATAAAAATATCACGCTCCTTTTCAAGAGTAGGAAAAGATTTCTTCTTTTAATATAAGTATTCAAATCGAAGTTAAGTGAATATGTCAAACAAAATTACTTTTAATTTAATTTCTTATAATTAATTTGATTTATATGGTTACTTTAACTTTTAAATTTATCATCGGCTATCGTTGTATTGTGATTATTTTGGGAACGACAATATAATGTTTACCTATAGTATTATTCTCATATATGTGACAATTTGCCTATTTTGAGAAATAAAGCCTTTAAACCTAGTAGATTGGAAGTTTTTAGATGCTAAAAATTACCTAAAAGTTTTTTGATTATATAGGGTCATTAAAATTTGTAGCTGAATCTCTTAAAATATATTTCTGCATCTGGAATAAGCGATTATATGATATATTATTCAGAGTGCGCTGAAAAGTGATTGCTGACTGTTATCGATGGGTTTTTTTAAACTTTAAAAGAACTTACGAGTATGGGGACCGAAGCCAGAATGTACTCTTAACCATCATAATATCTTGAATAGGCTAATAACAAACCTTAAAATGTTAATGTTATTATTTATTCCACCACCGGACGCCATATTTCCTATGATCAAAACTGCGCATTGCAAATCAATTAAGCTACGACGCGATGTTGAATTTTGATAGAAAAGTGAATTAGAAATATGATTAAAATCGTATACCATAACTTACGAATAGGGAAGATCGTAATATATTTTAATGCGAACAATCTACAGTTTATTTTATCCTGTTGAATAAGAGGAATTGTTGTAATTACACACCGTTACGTTTGGGAGAATGACAACTTTTTGTACTACCGTAACATTTTTGTACCATATTATTGCAAATAAATAATTATTATTGTTACAATTTTTGCCTAGAGAGGTTTATTGGTAACAAAAATGCCAAACTCAAAAAATATTCCACGAAAATATGTTTAAAGAAACGATAGCCCACGTAATATCCAGCTGGAGTTTCAATCAAGGTCAAATGAAAACGTTTTAAAAGATAATTCAAAATAAGATATAAAGATTGACGCGTAATGATACAACCAAGGTTTTTGAAACTTTAGACGGATATCAATAATTTAGGATTATCGAAGTAGGAAGTATTAGATCCAGATCAAGCGAGCCTTTTCAGTGGAAACTCAAACGTAATTAATATAATAATAGTTGGGGGGGCGGGTATATAGCCCGCGCGGGACCTCGGGCGCCATTCGCTGCGCGATATCCCGCGCATGTGTACGCGAGTGACATTTGACAGTGACAGTTAACCTACAAAATGACCGCCAAAATTTACGTAAGTGTCAATAATAATTGTGCATAGAAATTCGGTTTGAGAACGCACCCAGGATATTCGGATGTGATTTTTGTGTTTGTGTCAATAATTGTGATTGTTGATTGTGAGAAATGATTCTGAACCGTATTTCTATGTCCATTGTCGCATGTGAATTTATTGAGCTTTTTAAAACTCTTGTTAAATGTTATCAGTTGCCTTAATAGCATAGAATAAAAAATGTAATTTACTAAGAATTTTCTTCGAGAAATAATAAATATTTTATCGATTCCTAAATATAGAAAGGTCATAAATGCAGGTCGCAGGTTCGTCTAATAAGACCTTTATCGAGTTGAGCAGCACCTTGTTGATCTTAGGTCGTGTGAAGCAATACTGGTATTTTATACATTGTATAAGTAAAATATTTTATGCCACAGAGTAGCACCGTTTTATATTTAGTTCCTCCATTTCCCTTCTAAGTAAAAATAATCCATAATCGAACTTTATTTAGCGTTAGATAATTTAGAAATTATAGGGATTGAGACCCTTTCTGTTTGCTATTAGACAACTTAAACTTGACTAAATAAATTCTAGAAAGTTCCTGTACTTTGATTTTCATAAATATAAAGATTTCTTCAAAATATTTAAAAAAATCTATATCATACAAATCTTCAGTTTTCACCACAAAAGAGAATTTCGAATACAAATAATAATTTTATATAGAAAATCTTAAAAAAAACATTTTATATGTTTAATTTAATAACATATCCTCGGCTATCCGGATATATAAAAGTCATGTTTATTTAATTCCTCGATATACGGAATTACATATATGTTAAATAAAACATAAGTGTATGGCATTAGAAGTAATTTCTCTTTCGACGACGAAAGTGAAACCAGCGGAAACGTAACGTCGGACCGCGGACCAAATATTGATAACTTGTTTATAAACATCGATAATAATGCGCTTGCGCACCTTCCTGATACATTTATGTAATGTTTTAATATAGAGTTAGACATTTATAGGTAAACTGTAGTGGTTTAATGAATTTGAAATGTTTTAAGGAAAATCACACCTTACTTTAAACAACAAATTTGAGAAACGGAATTTTAAATAAAATTAATCACAATTCGCACATAATTTTCGCACCAGATTGAATAAAATAAAGATTTTACCACTGAGCCAAAGAGTCCAGAGTTCTTTATTTTACCAAGTATCTCAAAATACAATACTTAAAGCTTTGACATTGCAAGTTAATATATTACAAAATATAAGTAGATAGTTCATTCAAACCATGAGAAAAAAAATTCATACAGAAAGTTAATTTTATATTAATAATATGAAGTGTACAGGAGTCGACAGCGTGTCAGGTATCGAAGGCTACCTACTTGCCTATTAGGAAAAATATATAACAGCGAAACCGATCAGAAATCTGATGCTCAGGCCGAAAATGCAGCGCCACTGGTTTAATAGTCAGTACGTCAGTACTTTATTTGTATTTAAAGTTGAAGTTATTTTCACGAACCATTTTATTATAAAAAAGCGTCAAAGCTGTTATTAATAGAAAATCTACTCCGAAAACCGATAAAAAAGTAATTGGTGCGGGCAGAATTGAAAGTTAAAAAATCCGAAAAACAAGGCCACATTTTCTGCAGGCTTTATCAATTAATATTACGAAGATGCGGTTAATTAAAAAATGTATTGACTAATACTAGTATTCGTTAAGATTCTAGGACCTAAAGAATTTCAATTAGTGCGCAAAAATATCTAGTGTCATATGAAAGGTATATTTAGCTTTTGGTATGATATGAAATAAAAAAGAATAATAATATAACCAATCTGCCTTATGGCTAACAGTCTATCGTAAAGGACAAGAAGTTCAAAGGGATATATAAACTTTAGTTTTATATAAACTTTAGTTCACTGATGTAGGCAAATATTGAAAAATAAATTTAAGCCAAACACTTCAAGGGTAGAAGTTTTTTTTTTACTCTGCTACCCCTACCATCGTGTCCAAGGACTTTTTCCATCTCACAATTAAAAAAAAAATACATTTCATTGCTTCCAAAACACAATTTCACAAACGACGTCATAGACGATAACACGTCGGGAAATAACACCACTGCACTACTCCACAACTTATGTAAGAGGAAACTATTAACTAAATTTATTCAAATAAATCTTGAAAGATAGGAGTTACATAATTTAAAAAAAATTAAGAAAGTAAAACTGCAACAGATGGTCAGTGTCCTTAAAATGTATTACAGTCGGCCTAATCGTGGGTATTAAAATTGTGCCAGTGCCAGCTTTTACGTAATTAATCGGTCCTATAACGCCCAATCTTAATAACTTATGTAAAACCACTCCGCAAATATAATTTACTTGCATCGGAACTTTGATTAAAACACTAGACAATGTTTGCTGTAAAGAATTATTCTACTAATTCATTGTAAAATCTTTAACTTGATTACTATTGCCAAAATAGTATTTTATCATAAGTGATATATAATATATTTTATTGTGTATTAATGTGTGGGTTAATTATTATAATTATAGCAAAATGAACAATACAAAAAATGAAAACTAACCTGAAAATATAGTAGATAAAATATTAATATATTCATTTAATTTTCGATTAGGTCACATTTGCGATAGTATGTGGGAAATGGCAGCCGAAACATGAAAGTTACTTATATTATATTTTTTATTTTTTATTCACTTTCTATTGATTTATAAATTAATTATGAATTTATATGCAAAGGGTATATGCGAACAGTAATGTAGTAAACAGGATATTTATAATATATATTAATAGTAAAAGCTATAGAAATTGTGCCTTTACAGTGTGGGCGTGGGACCAAAATCAGTTGAAATATAGAGCTATTACATTGCGTGTTGATTCTACAATTTATGGTGCAATTCGATAAACTTCAATGATTTTCTATTATACGTTATCTATTTTATTGCTTCAGATTATGAATCTATTCAACGATAGGTTCGTATTTGTTTTTAAGATTCGATTGTTATTATACATTTGCATTATTAGTATTTTATCTAGTATTGAATAATTTTATATCTAGTTTACTTCACTGTGGCTGCTCCAACATGGAGCTTTTATTATTATTAAATTTTTGTGTGTTCTTGTTATATGTGCAAATGTAATAAATAGTTTTTTTTAACATTCATACAGTCCCAATATCGTAAGTATAACAGTAATTGATAAGTGGGTCAGTTGATCAAGTATTTGGCTTCCGTATAGATAGTAACAGTAGTTAGGATAATTAAATAGTGCTATAACTATGAACTATTAAATTGTGAACAGTATTGGCATAGTAGTTTCAACATGTGACTCCGAGCCCTGGGTGTTTGTGTTCGACTTCGATCCCCGGTTGAAGAAGGTTGTTCATCTCGTTGCTTATTAGATATGATCGAAAAAGCCAGAAAAATCTGGTTTATAGACTTTCGCTGTCCTCGCTCATGTATTAAGTATCAGCGAGGAAATGCTGCCCTAATAAAGGAGCCGTAATATACTTATCTACAGGGATTTATTTTAATTATTATTATTACTACGTAGGGAAAGAAAATAAATACTTTATATTTGTCTTCTCTGAGCTGTCTTTAATTATACGATTGTTAATTAACATTGAAATGTTTCATTAGTGTCTTTATGCAAATATTCACCGTGTGATCTTAGCCCAGACAATATAGCGATATGTCTTTCAGCGTCAGATAGCATGAGAATAGAAATAGAATACTAAATTATTTTATTACTAAATGCAATATACTATTATAGCAAGGCATATGTGCGTTTTTTGGTAGGCAAGTAGTTTTGAAGTTATATGTACTTCTTTTTCGCGCTCACACCGTCACAAAGAACCGACTCTCTGAAGTTAGCTTTAGATAACATTTTTTTTATAATGTTCGTGACATTTTTCGGATTTTTTAAAATATTTTTATGCCAAAGAAGAATAACATTTTTATTTTAGTTTGATTTGGTAATCTAATCCACACACACACATAAGTAAGACCAAAAACATATGAATCAAAGTTGAGTATAAGGTTTTAAAGGTCCATATTTAATAGATATATGTCGGTAAGATGAAAAGCACAAGGGGTGACTTGGGTACCACCACCCAGCGATCTCAGACCCGGGCCCGGGAGGAGACGCCAAGCAGACCGAAGTTCTATAAACCTGACAGCTGCTGATTAGATTTAGTCACAGATATACCGAAAAGTAGTATTGTATTTGAACTGGTTGTATTCCAATAAAGAGAACATAATGAAAGCCTTTAGTTCTTAACAGTATACATTCGATACGTTTATCAAATACGTTTATAATACAAGACTTTCTTTGCGTTTTTCCCGTAAACTTTACTCGTATAATCCATTATTAACGTATCATGGTGTGACCGTACAGTTCCATGTGCTTTTTTAACTTATTATACAATACTTTGCGTTTTACTGTGAAAAGGGAAATTTAGAAAATGTTGCATTTATCTAAGTGTAACTTTAACGTTCGGGTTTATTAGTTATACGTTAATTTACTGATCTTAATTGGCAGTTTATAGTATTTAATTTTTAACACTACTGAAGTAAGAAAAATATTTTGAAAATAGAACAATAGACGTATAAACACCAAAATTATCCTTAAAAAGATAGGACTAGTGGTTAAGCAATTCTAAACCGTGACGTCGTCTATTTAAACCCTTGCTCTCGTATGTTGAACAAATATTTTTAGCCAATGTCTGTGCAATTTATAAACTGGATATAAATTGAATTTTGAAGTTGTTCGCGATAATTTTTGGCTGTAATTTTTTTTTTAAATATATTATTATAAAATAAAAGATTATATTATTATTTAAAAAGAAGAAGAAAAAAGGTATAAAATAAAACTTTCAAAATAAATGCATTCTTGTGTTAACCAGACTTCATATTATCACAAAACTGTATTAAAACACAATTTTTATTAAGGCGTAAAGTGATTCAATAGAGCCTTCAAAATAATAAGCCACTTTTCTTTAAAAATCATTAAACAACTATATAATTGGATATTGAACGTGTACAATAATTATGTATTGTTCAACCTCCATTTCGTAATCCTTACTTATTGAATCTTACATTACCTTGTTGGAGATAATAACCCAAACTCATAAACTTTAGTAACATTTGAATGTAGGCTTTTTATTAAAAGAAATGGGGATTTCATCCAACCAGTTTGGACTTCATTCGTTAGACGCAATTATTAAATAGGCTGCTCCATAACAACCTACTCATCGTCCACAATTAAAAAGAAACTGTTAAATTATTGGTTCTGAACACACCTTATGCAGTGTTAGAGATGCTCCTGCAACCTTGTTACAGGAGGGGATGATAATGGGAGAATAAAAAAAAACAAGAGAAAATAATAGTTATGGAATGAACAATTATGTTTGTTACGGAAGAGCTGGGACGGGACACAGGTATTTTTACTCAAAGGGTTCCCAAATGTTCCACATTATAATGCAAAGTTATATTTTTTTTTCCATAATGCTTTTTATGTAGTAATATAGTATACATTGCTTTATTTATAACAAAAAAATAAGGCGCAAGGCCTAGCACATAATAGGCGAGATTGTTGTTTCTAATGGCTAATGTGTTTATCCAAATTATTACTTTATCAGCAGTTTAAGGATCAATAAATTTAGATAAGCATACAGTTCATATTAAAATATTTTAATATTAAAATATTTGATAATCTTAAGTTGGAACTTAAAACTGTTTAGATTTCTTGAAACTATAGAAGTTATACGCAGTTATTATTATTAAACTTACAAGTAATCGAAAACGACGTCAATAACTAGTTAACTATATATAGTATATCATATATCATATATGGAGTCGGTGTTTTAATTGAATAGTCGTAAAATGGATAAAAGGTCAAGGCAACACAAGCGTTATATCGAAATCAACGTAGTTCAGTAACAATCACTAATCACGTTAAAGTGAATTCTCTTAACAAAAACACCTGTAAAACAATTGATAAACAATTTTTACCACAAAGCTTCCTAAACATTAGCTTTGTATAAGCACCTTCATATTCCGGCCTTAGAATTTGTAAGATATTATTAACGACGTATTGTTTATTAACAATTAAACGATTAACAAAGAACGTTGGTGACGTTTGTTTCAGCACTTGTCAGAGGTCGCCATCAGCCTCTTCCGTGTTTTTACATATAATATTATTTGGTTTTCAAAAAATGCAACGACTGTGTAGATCTATAGACACATTTATTTTGGGTTCCATTCCATGGGAACTTACAGCTTTTCAGGATTGTTATGAAACTTTGAAAGCTTGTTCTAAGCTTTTAAAGTTTATCTTACAAATTTTCTATATTAAAACGTATGATTACTAATATTTTCTCTAATATACCGAAGTGTAATTCTTATATTGTAAGAAAACTCTTCTGTCAATTGTGCCTCCAGCTAAATGCTTAAAAGTAGGAATCAGAAAGCTCTTCACCTACTTCTCCTAAAAAGAGACTTAACGTCACCAAGAAAACATATGACAATATTAAGAAGCATGATTCACATTCAAAATCTGCCTTGTCAAAACCCTCACAAAACTATGAACTCTGTATTCGCACAGTAAAAATGCAAGGTCTGCTGATAACAGTCTGTCTGCATAACAAAGGATCTTACTACAATAGCCGTTTGTGTCCACTACATACATTAAATATGCAAAATTGACGCAATTTATTGCGGATATCTTCCTACTGAGCTGTATATACACTATGTATCGTCAGAGTATTTTGTGGTCTGAGAGAAATTATCATATTAAATTAAAATTTATTCCTAAATATGTCGCTATCAGGTAAGCCATTTGCTTTGTTAAAAAAACCAGTCAATTCTTATTTATTTGTATTTAAGTTTATATATTCTACGGTAATTTGTTACAAAGAGAACTTTTTATAATATAACATAAATACCGAAATTTCGTTACATAAAACAATGTAAGAGAAATGTTTTATTCGTGAAACTATAGTTTTACGTTAAAATAACTATGTAATTTTCCGCCTGTCTGGGACGAAAGTTTTCCTAAGGTAACAATAGCATGTTACCTTAGGAAAACTTTCGTTTTTCTTCTTAAGATATTAAAAATATCTTTCAGTTTGTACGTACACTATTAAAAATAAACAAAAATAATTAAAACTACTTCTTATAAATAAACAAAACCACATTATGAACCGTCCTACGTTGTAATTTCTTTTTTATACACTGTAATTGCTTTATATATTACACAGTCAATTAACATTATGTAAAAGTCAAGTAACTCTAAATCAAAACTGTAACTGGCGGGTGAATGGTTATAATGTCCGATTAATGGCTTCGCAATTATCGAATAAATCGATTTTAGAAAGCGCTCAATGTGTGTGGTATTACAATTAACCCATTGTCCGGGCTTGTTAAGAGATTCTAATGTAGTTATTAATGATTGATATATTTGAACTCCCAAAACTGTGTTTAAATGAATACCTTTTAATTAATTATAATAATCGTTGCATATTCATATTGCGACTCTCAAGTTGAGTAGTTACGTTAGATGGCGCCTGATCATTTAGTGATCCTGTCAGTCCCTAAGATACTTTGACTCTTTCTGTAATTAATTATAATTAATTAACAAGTATAGTATCTTTAACTATTATATCTTAATCAATTATAATTAATTGTTGGCATACACTATCGTTGTATCATCGTTCGTGTTGGGTTGCAGCGATCATAGAAGCATCAGTCCTTAAGAAACCTTGACTATTTCTGTTTATTTTTTATCTATATCAAAGAACAGAAACTCAAAAATGTATAACACTATTTTATACATTATGTATAGTATGCCTCAATCTAGCGAATAAAACCCTTACACTCAAAGATTTCCTCGCTCTGTTTCATTCGAGATCCAATCAAAAACCTTTTGTATTACTTAAATTAAAGTGAAAAAACGATTACCTAGCAATACTAAACGTACTTTACATAATATTCATAACGTAACAAATGATTAAATGATTTCAGCTTTTTGCTCACTGGACTATAAATATTAATTGGCTATTCAATTATGAATTAATAGGTAATGTACTAGTAGCGTTGATGTTGCTTTGATACTTCTAATTCCTTTACAATAACACGGCTTAAAAGCGTTGCACAGTCGGCAACCGCTGTCCTTGTCTGATAAATGACGTTACGCGCTAACTCTCTTTCACTCTACCTCAAATATTTATCATCTTTAACCGCCAGCAACCCTTATTTGCGGCCAGATATAATTAGGCACCCTTATATGAAAATTAATAGAAAAAAATAGCTTCAATTTGACATATAATTAGTAGATATTCGTTATAAACGTATAAATATATCGAAATCATACCTGTTTACACTTGGCTGCAAAGAGGTGCGGCCATGTGCGCAACGGCAACCGTGATTTTTTAGAATCTTCATATTAATTACCGTGATGTAGACGTTATTTTAATTTAAAATTAAATGAACGTAATCTTTTACCAAAAATCAATTCAAAATAATTTAATTAAAAATATTGGCGGCCAAATTTTGATAGGCAACCTAGTAAATATATATTCTTCTAACTATAAATAAACACAAAAATTTGGTTTTAAACAAAAACTCGATGAACGCACCAATCCTGCAGTGGGATCTCGGACCATTACTCTCTTTTGGAAACTACCTTCAATCTTATAAAGTAATATTCGCTAACAGGATTGGATTTCCTTGTTTAAAACTTTTAAAAAAATTTTCACATGGTGGAAATTATTTACAATGAATTTAACTAAATCCGACTAGATCATACAATATTTTATAAATACTTGTATCAAATAGTCACGCGCATTGGAAAATAACTATTAATTGTAGACGTGTTGTCTCGTGTTTCTTCAATTCTATTTTAGAATTTCGTCAAGAAATAATAGTGTCTTATACTAGGATAAAATTTTTCTTAAATGATGACTGCAAGAAGTTCATGTTACCTTAGTACGTTGTTAGTAATAAAATCGAAATATTTGTCCAACCAAATTTTTTTAGACGCTTAACAGCAACGTTATTTTTAGCGCCAGAATAAATTAAGTAAAACTAGAACAATTATAAATACCAAGGCCTTATAATAATGTAATACTTAAACGAGTGTTGACAAACAGTCTAGCCGCATTGTACATGTTTGCTCTACATTCTGCCCTTCGAACCGGTTTGTTACGCTGTGCTTACGTAACATAAGTTATCTGTGTTACCGAACTAAGGAAAGTTCTAACATTGATTTTCACTCTTATGAGTGAAGGAAATTGATTCACTTTTACCAAAGTATTGTGTTATTTTAGAAAAAAAATTAATTGGCCAAATTGGTAATTTTTCTTATAGTACATTCTGCAAACGGATAGAGATATTAAGATATTAAGTGATAAGCCCACGAACAATTAATGCCAGACGGCTCGCAAGTGCTAGCCAGCTTTTTGAGAATTGGTACACTAATAGTTTTTTTGATTATATAGATTAAATTTCACGAAAAAACAAACTAAATTAAACTAATATTGGTCTATACCGCCGCCTATGGACACACTGAATGCCACTTGCGAGTGCGTTGCTGTGCTATTAGGAATTTAACGCTCTTTTCTTGAAGTACCCTAAGTCGAATTAGTTCGAAAATACTTCAGCTGGTTTCACAAAGTGTGGCTTTGAAAAAAACGCTCAGTTGTCGAACGAAGGACGTCGAGGTGAATAGGCGTTATTGAATGCTAATATGCTATCCACTATCAAAAAAAAAACACCTAAAATACGACTATAAACACACAAATTGTGTATGCACAATGTATTCTAAATTCAACCTTTTCTGTTAAAAAATCATACCACTAATGATTGTTATCTCTTGCTTCATATTAGCGAAATATGAGTTAAATATTCATAACACCCATACATATCTTTATAATCAGTAATTACACGGCCTTGGGATGAGTGTTATCATTACTACAGCAGTTCAACTATAAGCCCTGTGCCTCAAAACAATTCAATTACATCAAATTCTCCCACGACTCTTCATTTGAATTCTTACGAAACGTCTTCGCAAAAATTGTCATAATTGCCATCTTAGCGTCTAATTTTGTTTCGTTATACTTTTGTTAAAATATTTACAATGTGAAAATTTAATTAATGTAATTGAAATAGTGTGAAAAGCGCGTTAAAGTCTTTTGTATGTAAACAATGTATTTAATGTAGTTTTTATTTTTACAGGTAAGTAATCCATTATCTATTAACTGATTTTAATCAGATGTTAAGGTATTGTATAAATCAAGGTAAATGTTGGATTTTTTTTTCATATAAATTTTTTGTTTGAATGTTCTGATTAACTGCTTTTATAATACCGGCCGGCAACGCACTGGACACTCTCAATGCCCATGGACACTAACATTAGGTGAGCCTTCAGCCCGTTTGCCCCTATCTATAAAAAACCCATTAACCTAATATATGTACAAGAACATATATATATATATTTTTTAATATTGTGTTTGAATCCTTTTCTTTGTTAGCCAGCTTTATGCATTTAATTTATAGTCTTTTAGCGATGCTTACACGTACGTGGCTAGCAGTAATCAATATACTATGTAAAATAGTATATAATATTATTATAATATCACAAGGACAAAACAGACATCGCAACCAATAATAACCGATTCTAAAATTGTATCTACACTTATATATTACTAGACAGCTTTTATGTGAACCAAGAATTGAATATGTGCTGTAATATCATATCATATGTAACTTTACCTGTTAACTAGACACAGATATCGGATGCCTTGTGAATGAAACTCTACAGCCACCGGCCATTGTCTGGACCTTGAGAGCTTTTCTAACTACACTAACCTTTAGTAATAGTTCACTTGGCTTGCGTTCAATATTACTTCTAGCTTTTTGTATTGCGTATGATTTGCTATTTATTAGAATAAAAAGACGTTAGACATAACATTTATAACTTACAAAGCAAACAAGAGTACTGTATACAAATATTGTAAATTCTATTTTAAAAGAGTAAGTGTGGAGTTACTTGTGCATTCTTCTCCACACGACACTACCTTTTGGAAGGTGCAACTAGAATCACCTTTATATTTAATTTAACGTTAAAAAGTGCCATTTTAGGTGGTCAAATTGGAATAAATGATGCCTTTGACTTTGACACACAAAATAACAATAGTCAAAGAAAAAAAAAACTAACGGATTGATATTCAAACACTATATGTTGTATTTTTTGAAAAATTAACGAAAATTCTTGCAAGTTGTGTCAGAGCGAGGGAAGATTTAAGTTTCGGACCTTTTGAGTAAGGTGATTGTGTGTGATCATACATACATACATTTTTAATAACGTCTAAATATTATTTGCCTGTTTGATTCCGCAAACATGGTTATTGATTTAAAAATGAAATAATTATATTTTCGTTAAGTGCATAAGTGAAACCTTTAAAATGATTTATTGGAAACAAATTGCTTCCTGATCTAAATGGTAAATCTTTAAGCTTATTTGAATATTTAATTTATGCAGGAAATTGGTATCTATAATTTATCATTTTACTCATCAACTTGATTAAGCACCAGACGAATATTTTAAAGTGGTTTCACTACTTATTAAATCAAATCCAATAAATTATAATAAGCAATACAGTAAAATTAAGAAAACAACCGGCGGGTTTTTCTAGGCGAACAATCTATGTTTATTTAACGATATGTATTTAAATGTTTTTGATTATATTAATTCTTACTTAAGACTATAATACATTATTATAACTTAAAAAAAAAACAAAGAAAAAGATATTACGTAACGCATATATATTTATTCTCAATTTTCTCTAACAGTAATTTCTTCTTATTTAATACATAATTATATATGTAACAGTTATAATAACTATTTTATTGTATAGATGTATCTGTTTTGTTTCCAAATAAATACACGTGATCTATAGTATATTACATTATTATTTTTAATAACAACAAAAGAAACATCCGACTAGCTAAATAATAAACATATTTTCAAATAGTACATTCGTGACATGATCCGTTTAGCCTACCCAGCTTTATTGCTATTCAATTGTGTCATTCATAATAAAACAAGAAGTTGGTGTGGCGGCGTGCGTTAAAATTCAGATGGACAAGACAGGTGTTCAGACATCCGTGTAGTAATGTAGAACATCACGCGATGCTTACACGTAATATAATTATGTAATGCACTAATAACTATTAAACAATGTTACCAAACAATAGAAAATTACAGTTTAGGTGCACATAATTAATGTTACACACTGTCTTTAGCTTAGTCGTCGATATGCCAGTCTTGTTAGTTTGTGATCACTGACTATATAGTAAGCTAAACAGTAAATAACAATTTGATTAATGAAAGAGTTAACTTCCGTGGTGTTTGTTGGAGGAATGTTCAAATAAATGATACACTTTGTTCGAAGCTTTATCTTGTATCGTTTAAGACAAGCTTATCATCATAAAATTTAAGAGCTGGGCTCTTGTTAAAGGATTAATCGCCACTCAGTGCGGTTCTGCGTCAGTCTTCGACTCTAACTTTACTTGTCTCAAGACAAGCTTATAACTAACATAAAATTAGGTGATGCTGGAATAATAAAAACTCTATTATATCTATGGGTTGTTAAAAATAAGGGACACAAAGAATATAAGTGATGTCGACCCATTGGACAGTCTCGGAAACTAAAAGGTTCATTTACCACTAAAACTGACTTTGTACAATTTCTTAACAACAAGTGTAATATGATTTTTAATATTTCGTTGGCACTTTTTATTATTAACTAATATAGATATATGTTTAACTCAAGCGAAGACATTTTTAGTTATGAATATAATATAATCGAGCCTAAGAAAAACAATTTCTACTTTATAACTTGAAATCAGCTTACATGTTTGGTAACTTTTTTACTTGGACTTATTTATAAAAGTTTTGAATATTATATATTTTATTCTTGGCACAAAAAATCATTAAATAAATAAAAGGTTAGTATAGATTTGCTTTCCGGTAAAAAAATGACTAACATATCACTTAGAGTAAGTATAAAGATTGTGTATCAGATATAAGATCATATAAACTAAACGATACTTTCTCTAATCTTGACCCTCTCATCTGACCGGTTAGCAAGAGTCAATACACTCTACGTTATTGCATTTATAATATACCATTCATAGATTGGTCGGTTCTTAGAATTAAGTGTACTGTGAAAGCTCTTAAGGAAGTTTTTAAGAATACTTGAATTGTCCTGCTATTTTCTTTATATTTATTTCACTAAATCTATACAGTCAACAATAAAAAACCTTTGTAGCTCAAGTCAAAATTTGATCAAAAAACATGAAAATCATTGCACATTCACAGCCTTTCATTCCACCATGGAAACGTTTTTTATATTAATTATTTAAAAAAAAATGACGTTCATAAAAAATACAATTCATTGTCACATCTAGTCCATCTTCTGTGCTTAACTGGTAGTAAATGTTTATTCCACAACTGTGCGTTATTTAAGAATGTTTTTGCCGCGTACCTTAGTTTGTGGATCTAGCTACCCACTCTGATATTTCCGAACCAGTTCGACTTAGGCTCCTTTAACAAAAGAGCGTATCTATTCTTAAAAGGCCGGTAACGCACTCGCTAGCCCTCTGGCATTGAGAGTGTCCATGGGCCGCGGTATCACTTAACTTCAGATGAGCCTCCTACCCGTTTGCCCCCTGTTCTATAAAAAAAATCCTAAAAGGCTGGAAAGTACACATTTGCTTGCATGGAGAGAGTCCATGCTGTATCTTTAAAATGTGAATTCGGATATATCGAATAGTTTTGAATATAAATGACATTTTGATTTGACGAAATTGCATGTCCAGTCAAATCGTGTCTTGATTGCCAAGGTGAAGTGAAAGCAATAATAGATTACCACGATTAAATCATAAGTGCTTGTAAAAAGGTCGAGGTTGTTTAAATTGCTATGGCCCTTGAGTGATCTTGGGAAACAATGATAATATTAATCATAGAAATGATGACCTCTAGGCAACGATGGCGGACCACTTCAACATAGCCATCATGACCGCTCTGTCAAGAGTGTACAGAATAAGACGAAGAAGAATAGAAATAATAACAGAATAGATATATAGGCATTTTATATTTTAATTATGTCTCACATCTTCTTTGCGAAGACAATTTTCTAGGGATCTATAGATATCTTTTTTTTTTTTACTCTCTCATAATCTGTCATTTAGTGTTATGTCATTTGTCATTTAGTAGTAAGTCATACACAAACGTCACAACTCCAGTTCACCAGCGGGAAATTTTTACATGTACATTTCATGATATATATCCAAGTTTTAATACCATGTAATAATAGCATATAATCTAAACTAACGTTGAGTTTTTCTTCTATATGAATTGTTTATCTGTATACATATTTTTATTTTAAAAAAAGAACAGAAATAACAAGACTTTTATGAATATATTTCCAACGAAAATAATTAATAATAACGCAGGGTCTTATTACAATTGAACAAAATTTCATAACGTTTTCGCAGCTAGGTACTAAAACAAAAATGTGACTGTCCATCGATTCGTTGCAAAACAGTGTCGCAAGCGCCACTGTGGGACTGGCGAGCGTAGCATCTTCACAGTACCTTGAACTTACTAGAAATTGCAAGAAAAAGTTAACCAATACATTGTTACAATACTATTGCTCATTGGGTGCTACTAGTACATAAAGAGTACAATCACTTCACTTAAGGCTATGTTATGTATAGTTAGAAATATCGATAACACTCTCCCAATTTCTTTGACAAAAACGCTGCACATCTTCGCGACGGTCCGAAAAATTTTACTTTCATGCGCCTAAAGAAGTTTCACTTCAAAAAGATTCTATGTTCACGTAATATATATTAATATTAGTAATAATTAATTTTCAAAGAAGTTTCACTTCTGATTTGATTATTCAATATAGATCTATGAGAGTACGATATTTACCCAAATATAAAGTTCGGTGATTACCTCTTCATCATTATTTAGTTGTTGCCACCCTATGGATATTACTGTGGCACGTATATATTCCCCTCATCCAGAAACGTGCTGGCGATCTCTTGCAGCAAAATACTTTTTTAATAGCTTAACATAGCTTTCGCTAAGTAGAATTAAAATAATTACGACCGATAAACTAGACAATCAGTAAAAAAATCTTCAAGAATTATTTTTAGTTATTAAAATAACAAATGAAATTACGTATAATGTAGTAACAAATGAAATTACGTATAATCAATATTAGCGAGTGCAAATTTGATTGAAATCGGTAAAGTAGTTTAGGAGTCCATAGCGGACAAACATCGTGATACGTAATTTATATACATTAAGATTTTTTTATATAAAAGGGGGCACGTTTGCGTTATTATTCAACAAAACATGTATTAATAACTTTAATAAACAAGAACTTGTTATACATTTCAAAGGCATTTAACAGGAATCTGATTTGATACAATAAAATGCTTTATTTAAATAAATTAGTAACCATTTTCCTAATTAGCAAAAAGTATAGAAACCGGATTTCGCATAAATAATTCATACCAATGAAATGTCACGTGACCATTATATCATTAAATTCAAATTGATTCATCGATTTTTGTAATCAGTATCGGTATTTCGATCATACTCAAGTAGGTGTGCCCTGGGGGATGTGTGCAATCAATAGATCATTATTGCAAACATCATAGTCGAAATTGCCATGAAATATTAATGATATAAGCTTTCTTTTACACATTTTAACTTCTATATATACATAAAAAAAAATTCCACGAATTGGGCTTGAATAGCTTTCGCATTTGACCCCAGATTTGTGCAATGAGGCCTATTCTCTAAATTAGGCCTTCAGCGACTTTATTCTATTCTTAGACCTCAAGGGAATTGTCGCTGGACAGAAATTTTGCGCTGATGAGATCCAAAACTGAAGTATTTTGAGGCTTAAGACAAATCGTGCTATAAAATGGTATCGATGATGATGAAAATGTTATGAGCACTATGATCGTTGTTTTGAAGGCAACATCTACAGAATAAATTTTATCAAAAACAAGATTTTTCTATATTAGCCTACGAACTTGTCGGTCCACCTAATATAGTTATGTCATAAGCTTTTTTTCATAAAGCTTTTTCAAGATGTAACTATTATTTTAAAATAAAACTTCAAAACATAAGTTCGTAAATATTAATATTATTTATTATTCAATACGCTCTGTATAATGTTGCACGTAAGCTTTACTAATTAATTAAACATTTAAGATATTAAAGGATTTAGACGTTCGTTAAAACACAGGTCATTAATCCTTAGCGGATAAACAAAATGTCTCAGATGGGTGAAAACGTAAACTTTCTACGCATGCGTAATGCCGGACGCGCAAGCGAAAGTGATTAGGTAGTTTTTCTATATGTGGATCTTTTTTCCTAAGAAATGCAAAGTTCAATTAACGGGTTACTCAAGTTCAAGTTGTTCCAGTTAACGTTTAGCTACATACGTCTTTATTTTAACTTCAAAGCGAATTATTAATTCGAACAAAGGTCTCAAGATATTAATTTGCGATACTCTTAAATGGTCTGTGCCACGGAAATAGCTCACGACATTGCAATTGATAGCAAAATCTTTGTGTGCTTAATTTCTCAATTAAAAACCTTCAAAACTGCCTTGAATAGAAGACTTTTTTAGAGTTGCGAACGTTTATGGATAATGTTTGCGGAAAACAATTGTATAAAGCCGTCTTAGAAAAATAATAATATAAGAAATGATGAGTATATGTAGTAAATATATGTATGAATTAAAATATAATAAAAAAACAAGCGGTTGTTGAAAAGTACAAAATATATTAAATTTATGTTCACATCTTAAAGTTCATTTAATCATATCAGAGTTCACAATTATTACATACTCATACGAAAAAAAATATATATTAAATTGTAAGATGTTCATTAAAATATATTTAATATAAAATATGAATAAAAAAGCCAATATGTCTAATAAAGGATACCAGAGTTTTTAAACATATTTCTTAGTTTTGTTAAATCTATTCCCTCATAATTTGTGTTATAATGGAAGGTATACGATACATGACAAAGTTATGTAAATATACTGTAGTAAACCGAGGTATTTGAATTAGTTTCCCAGTATTTTTTCTATGTCAATATTGTAAGGAATAAATGACTCGTTAACTATGTCTTTACCCTATAAGTCGTTTCATAATATATGTGTCGTAATTGTTTTGAATCTGCAATATGATAAATAGATATTATTGAACTTCAAAGTAGCTTTAGTATTTTAAAAGCTGTGTTATAATCAGATTTTTACTGTCGTAGATGTGAGGGTGTGTGTTTATATAACGGGGTGAACATATCACGGCACTTAATGAGTTAGAAGGTAGGCAGTTTCTACACAATTTCGAAAGTAACCCACAAATAGGCATTTGATTAGAGCTATTTATTTGTCATTTGTCGTGAACCGATGCACTTTCAGCTTTCATCATCAGGTTGTGAAAATACTTGGCTTGTAATGTCGGTAATTTGCCAGAAAATTTTAATAGAATTACAATGATGATATAGTGACATTAACAGCGCCCTATTGACCACACCGAGTTCTATTACTCATAGATAATATATAATCATGGTTTAATTAATCGTATTAAATAGTATTTTTTATAATGAATAGTATTTGTTTATTAACTACATAACTTCGTCATAAAAATACATGTTTCTATGATATTATAATATTATGATAATTCTCTCGCGAACATGGTTGTGTTGGATTTATGTTTGAAATTATTAATGTTTTGGCTTGAATAGGGATACATATAAAGGTATAGAGATTAATAAAAAATGTGATTATACATAAAACAAGTAACTAAAAAAATATAAAACTAATACGGAGGATACAATTTATATAAAAATAACTTAATTTAAAAAGTCGTTCAAGACCTCGATTACACATGCTATATATTACCAATTAAGTATATAATATAAATGAAATAATATAAGTTATAATATAACGTCCTTGATATTATCAAAAAAGTATAATAGTTCGGCGAAGTTGAAAGATCAACGTTATTTTTGTACAAATTGTGCAAACATTACCTTGACTGAAGTTTACTAGAGCAAAAATTGTTTCAGTTTTTATAAATGCATATTTATGTAAATGAAATAATCTGTTTGACCTTCTTTGGTGCTTAGAAGGCTGTTAAACACAGTTAATTGTTTGTTAAATTATCTAATTAGATGCAACATAATAGTTAGAATCACTTTTTACTGAATAACGACTTTAGGAGTTTTTGTATGACCTCAGCCATTAAGGATAACACAAAGCATTTATGTAGAAAAAAATACAAGTAACATAAAAAAAAAACATTTTTTTTAATTAATGGATTTAAGTAAGCGTTTCTGGACATCGAAACCTTCTTGGAAATTTTCCTTACTCTCCTATGATTGCCCAAAAAACATTAAGTGCATATATGAAAGCAGGGTTTGCTTAGTAGCTGTAGCGTGCGACTCTCCAAGAGGTCATAGGTTCGAACCCCGGGTACACCAATGGACTTTCTGTATAATTGCTCATTTAACACGATGAAAGAAAGCATTGAAATGCAAGCAACATGCTTTAGACTCAAAAATTCGACAGTACAGTGCTGATAACCTACTTGCATATTAGAAAAAAAAAACCACGCAACAGTCACAGAAATCTGAGGCCTAGACCTTAAAATAGCCACTGGTTTTTTATATGCAGACCGCACATACGTTTAATAATATCACATATATTATAATTAGATATAGTCCAATTCGCACGTATTTCATAAGTATCACATATCGGTATGGATATCCGAATATGAGAAGAATTCGTAACCTAAATTAGCAAATACTGCAGCCAAGTGGAACCGTTACTGATATTAACGTAATTGGATTCTTGAATTTCAAGGACGATTACTTTTACTGTGATAGTCTTTTGGCCGTTTAGGTACGCACTCACGCCCAGGGTCCAAAGAAAAATAATTTTTACGAGTCTAGAATTGACAATTGCGAAACTGTCAATATTTATATATTATGGAATAAGTGATACCATGATGATCTTATGTTCCAAAAAAAAACCTGTGGTATCCACGATGCTGCAGTTAAAAAAGAGATTGTTTGTAAACAATCAAGAGTTTTTACGTTGTCCATATCCATATTATTTTAAACATAGAAAGAAAAACAATATTCATTGTTTTTAGTATTGTCTTTTATTAACATAATTTTTACACATTTAAAGAAAACACTTTTTAACGGATTAAAGTTATGTATATAATAATTATAAGTTTACAATAATACGTGATTTTTTTATATTGTATATAAATTTCCCAATAGAATTATGTGGTGCGGTACCTTATACACGTATTTAATTTGAATAAATAAAGTATAACTTAAACGTACAAAAGTTCGTAAAAAATATACACATTCAATAATTAATAATATAGCGAATCAAATAAAAAACTCGTAACTAGGAATAGATGTTATACTACAGAAAGGGAATATCTTCTAATTACCTTTAATAGTGCGGTGAGTATTAAATCATGATGTACATCAAATAAATAAATACCCACTCGATTATATGAAGCAATATTTTTTCTAATGCTTTGCAACGACATGATGCGTTGATCGCTTTTTAATTACTTTGTGCATTTATAATTCTCACATTGGATTGGTTACATCAAGTTATTATAAGCTTCATTTATCAAAGATAAAAACAACCAACGATCGTAGATCTGATTGTTTCTTCCGGATCCTACAAGACTAAAAATACTATATCATTATATTCACAAAAATACAAACAACAATGAGAATAAATATAAAATAACTGTAATAACCTATAAACTACGAACTTATACATATATAAAAGTTAAGACTGTTAAAATTAAAATTTATAATTCTAAAATCTTGTTTTGTTCACGTTAGATAATAATTTAAATTATAACGACCTTGAACCGTAAACCTAATTAAATCATATATAATAATAAATTCTGGGAGATAAAATAACGAATCTCAACATTTACAATCAATAAAATAAATTATGTAAATAATTAAAAACGACTCGTTTCTTTTAACTTGATAAAAGTCTTTTCGCTTTTAAATATGTACTTACATCGCAAGGACTTTCCCACACCTTGCAGTATTTTTCCGATGTAAACAAAAATTACTTTTATGCATACTAAAAATATGAAGTAATCTAAATATACATTTTGTATTGAAAGTAAATTAATAAATAATAAATAAATCAGTGGCGCTACAACATCTTTAGGTCTTCGCCTCAGATTTCTGAATCTGTTTCATGATCTTTTTTTTTTAAACCTAATAGGCAAGTAGGTGATCAGTCTCCAATGCCTGACACACGTCGTCGACTTTTTGGGTCAATACATGTAGGTTTCCTCACGATGTTTTCCTTCACCGTTCGAGCAAATGTTAAATACACACATAGAAAGAAATTCCATTGGTGCACAGCCGGGGCTCGAACCTACGACCTCAGGTATGAGAGTCGCACGCTGAAGCCACTAGGCCAACACTGCTCAAAGTAAATTAATACGTGCAAAGAAATTAATACGATTCCGATTTATATCCATGAGACTTAGCTTTCTGAATGTTTCGTTCAGAACTGCCGATAACAGCTTTACACTAAAATACGTTTATCTTATAACATACGATCATGCAGGTATCGCTTAATCCACGTCATTAAATTCGAACCTGTAGGCATCCCTGCTCATCGACAAAGAAGACAGAGGGTGCAAAAAAGCAAAAAAGGGTGGGAAAGCAAATCATCAAACAATATTACAATATTTAAAACAAATATAGCAAATTAATTAGAAGAAGCCTGCCCAGCACTAGTCCCAGGCCCTTTAGAGACAGAGACAGACAGTCTCCCTGTCTCTCTCGTAATCCAACATATATAATGTCTTCCTAATTGATATCTTTGTAGACTTTCGTATTTGTTATTCAGGATATACCTAATGCTCATATGTAACAGGCACTTTTTAATCCGATAAAACCCATTACAGCTGTAAGTTCAGTCGCACCCTTTGCAAAATTCGTGTTCCATACGGCATTTAACTCTAGCACCCCGCGGTTATGATAAACTAGTTTTGCGAAACTCACGATTGTCCGAGTTCAATTCACGCAATGTCACCGCCCGCGGTCATTACACCATTTATTTTATCAATATTTCTAATACCGTACAATAAAATAATGTTAATACACATTTGTATACAAAGAAAAGAGTGTGTGTTAGAGGTTATACTTCTTTGGCGTATGGAAAATAAAACTAAATTGCAGTAGTGATTAATGATAAATATAAAAATTAATCAAAAAGATTTTTATTAAATAAATAAATTATTAGTAAATTCTATCACCGTCTTATATGAAATTGATTTAAAAACACCAAAATAATATTTATTTATTAACACTGTTTAATTGTACTCTTACGAAACACGTGTTCTAAATATAAAAATACTCAAATATACAACTTGAACATAGTTATCGATTTCCGTAAATCATCCGGTACAGCTGAGATCACTACATTTAGATCTGGTCCTCAGATTAGTGTATTGGTTTTTTTTTCTAATAGGCAACTTGGTGATCCTTCTGTGCCTGACACACGCCGCAATTTTTTTGGTTCTAGGCATTCATCACGATGTTTTTTAATTGCGAACTTAAACCATAAAAATACCATCGTTGGATATATTTTCTGTGTATTTGTTTGTAATTATATATAATTTATGTTAGCTGAACGATTACGAAATAAATAAAGTTGCCCCAAAGGGGTTTTAAGTAACGATAGATAAAAATTGAAATTTTGTCCTTAATTGGTAATATAAATTACACATCTAATTAATAAAGATCATAAAAGTCAATACTTAAAAATATCGTAACATAAGTTCTGCCATTTGATATAAATTGGGCCAAGATCAAAATATCACATATAAACCAGTTGTTATAAGTTCACTTGTCACATATCAATTAATCTATCGAGTATGTCATGTGAAGTCACGATACTAATGTCGATGCCTCAAATGTGTCGAACTAAATCAAATGTACTATTTGCTTAAATAAATGCCGCTATAAACTTGAAGTCAGGTTTCTGTTCTTCTTGTTGCTGCGCGTGGTTTCCTCATTTCAATTTACTGTATTGTATTTGATGTGTAAGTGTGTTAAATTTGTGATGTCATATTTTCTTGTATTAGGTATGTAGGCATAAACATTATTTTAGAATTTTTTTTGAATTTGCCCTGTCATTGAATGACTGACGTTAGGGTTGTGAGGTGCACGCTAAACCACTATGATATGCTAACACTGTTCGATTTGAAAATCTTTACGAATGTAATTAAAAAATAATTTACCTCATTTAATTTAAACTTGTAATATTTATATAAATGCACCTCGGGTAACATTTTAAATCATACATTTACAATTTTGTCGAAATGTGTGTGTGTGTGAAATGGATGTTTTTGTATGTGAAAATGTGTTAATGAGCCACATTTATCTACTAATTTCGTGTCTGTATTTATATCAGCATTAACCAAATTCAAGCTACGGTAACAAAAATGTCTACCAATTTTAGAAGGATGGCTAATTTAAAGAATTATATTTATCTACCTAAATAGAAAAAAAAATGATCTATAGATTGCTTTGGATTCACAGTTAGTTTCAGTGTCTGATTAAACATCTTAATAAACAGCACATGCCAGCCCAAATACTCATACAAAGGTTCCCAGTAATGCAATCGTCAAGTTAGATTGATAGATGTCAATACTGACAGATTGTGGTTAACGAGGTAACATTGTTGGTGCAGGTTGCATGCGTTGCAAAACTAATGCAGCTTTTGTGCGAAATTAACGAGTACGGAGGTATTTAGAAATATGTCGGGAATGGAATGTACGAGATTCGAATTTAGAATCATGGCGATGGATTCTTGGTAATGTATATTGTGTAAACTTTTAGCAATTCGTTGCAATTTAAAATGTCAGATATATGTACAGTCAGGCCAATGGCGGATCCAGGGGGAGGGGGGGTCATAGGATCATGACCCCCCTCTGAGCTGGTTCCAGGACTTGGTGACTTGGTGGACCACTTATTTAACATAATGATTTTATTTCAATATTTTGTCACCATCCAGATTTTATGTAACTACATATCTTCGATATTTAAATATAATATAATAACTTTGTATGGAAAACGTATAAGTTCTTGACTATATGACCCCCTACTGGCGCCAAAGCTGGATCCGCTCTTGAATTAGGCACAGTGGATAAAAAAGTGCTTCTATCGTGGAATATTGTTCAACGCACCGTAAAGAATCCGCCTTCGTTGTAATTTTTTAGGTTCACATAGCAGTTCATACTTTTTTCATTAACATTTACGTAGAATATCATTAACATTAGAAAAATTAATATAATAAGCTACTGATGTGCTAAACTATGCCGAAAAGCTTAAATGGAGATGGGCAGGGCATGTAGCAAGACTCTGACGACGAATAGACCATAAGGGTGACCAGGTGGGGTGGCCCTATTGGGAAACGAAACAGAGGAAGACCGATCACGACGACGACGATAGGCGGACGACATTGCAAAAATGGCTGGCTCGATCTAGATGCAACTGACCCAAAACCGAGATACTTGGAGTTGCTTGGAAGAGGCCTTCACTGTGGAAGGGTTATTGGAAAATAATTGAGAAATAGATTAATTCTTGGAGAATAAAAAAATAATATAATTTACTTTTATTAAAAAATATATATGGTAGTCAGCTTACTTTGTTCTTTACAAGAAATAAATAGGCTTTTTTATTTTTTATTATTTTTATTTTATATGTAGAACAGAACATAGTTACATAGCCGAGGTTCCAACGCCAAACATTACTGTTAAGAGTCGTACCCCTGTCTACAGAGACGACGCACATAACTGTAAACAACAAAAAGCAATGTAAGAAATACATGTGTGAAGAAATTTTCGTTACAGAAGCGTCCTAAAATCTATTGCATAGGCATGATTGTTTGATTGAGACACGTATGAATGACTGTATGTGATGTCACAATTGCACTTGATACTGACTCTATATGGCGCTGTTACGCTTGTCTATTCAACACATCTCACATTGCGCACGCGTCGTGCACTTTCTAGGTTGAGTAACAATACGAGGATCTATGTTATGAATCTAGAATTTAGTCTCCAGAGGAAACTGGTGGTTTGATAGTAATCAGTTTTCTAAACTGTTTTCGATAAATCAATTTATCAATATACTCAAATATTTACTTGTATATGCAAATTTTTAATATTAAAATATAATAAGTACACAGTAAAATTGTAAATATGTTGTTATTTTGTAACCATCATAATCAATTGATGTGTAAGTATATATGATAAGCACCATGTGGGCACTCTCGTCAAGTACACTTCTTTATCAAGCAATCTTTACAGTCCTTCCCGCGTCGAACTACAAACCCCTATTTAGAGGTTCTTGACAACTCTATCTCACCAACGCCACCTCGGTCTATCGGGTTATCTCTTGCCAATAAAAATAGTGAAAAAATCTATTTCTAGAAATGTAATAAATTTCGATGTACAATAATGCTAAGCATAATAATACTTATATGTACTTTTTTCTATAAAATTTTATACGTTTCCTTTAAATTTAAAACTGTTAAGGAAATTTTAGCAGAAATCTATATGTCCATTATGAAAATGAAAATCAACTGGGTCGTATTATATATGAAATTATATAATATAAAGACTTATGTAAAATTATATACAAATTTAATTGCTCTTAACACAGCATTTTCTGCACACTATAAAGAGTTATAAAGAACAGGAAAAAGTTAAAATTACGTAAATTAGATATTTTCGCATACACAATACAACATAAACTTTCACAAAAATTGTGCACAGGCGAGAATTGTCTTAAAATATAATCGTCATTGTACAAAATTATTCTCACTTTCCCTCGTTTATACTAGGGTTATCATATGTACAAGGAAATCGTCATGACTACATCGTTTATAATATCACTATGAATATAAGTTCAATAACATACATTTGCATTAGTTAACGGCCGTTGTTCTATGATAATGTTGATTTCCTAAAAGAAGTGCTTTCCAGCTATGAACCACCGGATTCTTCTACATGCAAAGATTCAGTGAAGGAAAACTTCGGAAAGAAATCGACATGTCTTAAACACTTCGACATGTGTCAAGACCTGCTATATTATTATTACTGAAAACCAACAACAGCCTCAATAAGTTTTTTAAAAAACAGAAGCGAACTTAGAAATGTCTTAGCCACCCATTGTAAGTGCACAATAACCAAATGGAGCGTAGTACATTGTGTAATTACAATATTAACAAGTACCTACATTCCAATCGAACTAGTATTATTTTACCGGTTACGTGACTAGACTAGTTTTTACTGCGGAATTTGCCACTTTTCCCTGCGGCGTGGTCACTCCACGCTTACATCATATAAAACTGGGGCGGCATGTGGTAATTACTCATTATTTTGCGTTCTCACTATTTTTATTACTTATGCTTATAATGCGTTAATTGTTTTATTATCTGGCGATTCACTAACAGTTGAAGTTCTGTGGTAAACGTCGCATTTGGTTAATTCAATTAAATAATTAGATTTGTTCTCTTTAAGTAACCAGGGGTCTTTTAAAGTTCTCAGACTTCAAGAGAATACTCGCTTGATAGATATTTTGCGCTGTTGGAGAGGTATTCGCCAAAACTAAAAAAAATATGACTACTGTAATTGTTGTATCACTCTCAAAGACAACTGTATTATAATCAAATCAAATTCTACCGAATAAATATTTTTCTATAGAAGCCCACGAACTTTTCAGCTCAGCTAATACCTAGACTTTTGTTATATTCATGGTTGCTACGTATTTTTACTTATACAGCTAAAGTTACTTAATAAATGGATATTTAGGGTCTGTTTCACAATGTCCGGATAAGTTCCAAATAAGCTATTTATTATTTATTGGCAGGATAAACACTATTGTTGCGTTTCACGACTGGTCAGATAGCGCGAAATTTCTTCGGAACTTTTATCTTCCGAATAATTTATGTGTTGCATTGCTATTTGGTTTACATTGTGAAACAGACGTAACATATATTTATATGAAATTCTTACAGTATAACCTTAATTTTCACCTTTCTCCCATTTTTATAGCGATATTTCTACTTAAATCATCCTCTACTCACAGTGACTGAAAACTGATTATAAATTAATTTAAATATGTTTTGATTGAATTCAATATATGAAACAATATTTAGTTTGTCTTACAATTGTTAAAATGCCGGCAACGCACTTGCCTTTTAGCAATGCCCATGTCCATGGCCGGCGGTATCAGTAAACATCAAATGAGCCTCCATAGCTTCCTATTACATAAAAAAGCCGCTTCTTAACTTTTGTCATAAGTTCGATTCCTGGCTAATACTTTATAGATTTATACATGGTCTTAGTGGAAGATAAATATCGCAAAGAAATCGTAATACCATAAAATAATATCACTAACGTATGACTATGGAATATTATATATACATATATATATATATTACATTGAAAACCTAATATATCTTAGCGGTAGGGTAATAACTGCCTACTTATAATATGATGAACAATTAAATATAAATTAAAAACTTTGATGCTTATGTTACGTAAAAATAATTGTTAGACCTAAAAATTCTTCAGGTGTTCTACGCAATCTGGTGTTACTGACCAGGTGTATATTACAAGGTGCTGTACTATATCGTTATCTTTGAAGGTCACATAAAGTTCAAGACTGACTATTTAATCATCGTAATTACGACAGTTACCTTTGTTTGATACATCTACTATTATATTATCAATAATAAATCTAAAAACAGGAGCGTTATTAAATAAACATAATTAGGTTTGCTGGATAGCATCGTTATATCGCGTTTGACATTTATTGTTTTCCTATGTGCAATTCATATATTTTTTTAGCAGTATGTTTATTTTATAATAATTGATTATTTTAATAATCTACGTAGGAAATATACTGCATATGAAGCAAATACATTAAAAGGTCTGTGTGCAAATCTAAAACATAAGCTAACCTTAAAATATAATAACTAAAATATATTATTAAAAGAAGTCCCTTTAGGCAAGGTTCCGAAGATACTGGCAGCGTTCCCCCTTTGAATAGCTTGACTAGTTTTTGTTCCGAGATAGCTGCCAGCTCTTCGGTCTCCTGTGATGTGGACTAAGCTTTTTGCTATTTCCTTAAAAAGTCTTATAAAAGAGTCTTAGTCTTTTAATTAAATATAATTAAGTGAAACAGGCGTTATTTGGTCTTTCATAAATTCCTTATAAATTACCGCGGTTCACATCATAAAAATTGTGAGCTGTTTAAATTTCAATTTAATTATATAGCTTCAAGGATGTCAAACATGGTTTTTCTTTTTTAAAATATTCTTTACAAACTTTATTATACTTGCAACTATCAATGCGTTTTAAATTCTGGAAATTTTACAAATTATTAAACTATTAAATTTAAAAATTACTTTAGTAAGTTAAATCAAATCAAATAATTTATTCATGTATTCATAATGTACACTTATGAGCGTCAAAAAAAAGATTTAAGAATATAGTAAGTTTTTAGCGGCCGGCAACGCATTCACCAGTCCTTTGACATTAAGAGTGTCTATGGTGTATCAACTATAATTAGATGAGCCAACTGCTGTTTTCCCCATGTACTAAAAAAATACTATTATATAATTTTACAATAAGTACTGTATAAACGCAGATATAGTAATAGGAAGTACTGTATTAATTCTAAACCATATCTTTTTTTGCAGGTGCTATGTCTGGTGCTGGCGACGGGGATGGCTGCAAGGCCAAGGCAGCGGCTACAGCAGCAGCAGCCCATCGATGCGTATGAGTATGAACCGGAGGCACACGATCGGGCAGGGGAAAGGGTTAGTTCAACATTTATATTTCTGACACTTAATGATAAAGGGCTTTTTGTAGGTTATAATATTAATACAATGGAGCTGGACCTTGATTCGTTACTTTGATTCATTTTCTATTGACACGTAGTAGATCAGCTTTCTCTGTCTGATACACTAGACCAAAATTGTTCATCTTCATTTTGTGCTTCTTTTATTTTTTTTTAGAACCTCAAAATCAGATTTAAGTGATAAATCAATAAGACTTAAGTGATAAATGTAATAAATTTGTAAAAAAATTACAATTTAATATTTATTTAATAGTGATCAGATTCATTAGAATTTCTTAAATTCTTAAAATGTTTTGACCAGAATATTTTTTGAGGTTTCCGTTTAGTGGTATGCAGTATTTCTATTTGTGGCTCTGTGGAATGAATGTTCTAGTTTAAACATGTTTTAAATATTTGATTATTTCTCACCTGCCATTTTACATCCTTCTACTTCACTCCAGGCATTTACAGGAAAATACAATTAATCAATGAAATATTTTGGAAAATGATGAATTTATTGAGTTTCCAACAATATTGTGGTGTAAAATTGCCAGCAAAATATTTCCAGCAAAACGGTCGCAGAAATGTGTCCTTAATATCTTAGTGTAGTTGTAATTGTAAGTTTTTAAGATTATATTCATATTCTTTCCTTTCAGGTTGTCCTGGTATCTCCAGACGCATACGACCTCTACCAGGCACAAGATCGAGTTGACGAGGAGTATGAACCACGTGCCGTTCACAGGGCGCCCCAACGTCTGAAGCAGAACCAGATACAGGAGAGCCCGAAGCAGCCTCCCGTTCAAACTATCCGAAACTACAATAAGGTAGCCTTTAACATCCATACCTAGGTTGCAGATTATATGTATTCATTTGTTTCGACATTCAAATTAATTAAATTACAGGTTAACGACGATGGCAGCTTTACTTTCGGCTACGAAGCAGCTGATGGCTCGTTCAAGGAGGAGACTAGAGGCACTGACTGCGTCGTCCGTGGAAAGTACGGATACGTCGACCCAGACGGCAACAAACGTGAATTCACCTATGTCTCTGGCAACCCATGTGACCCTAACAAGCCAAATGAAGATGAAGAACCAGAAGGGCCAGCTGCTCCAGAATCTGCAGAACGCGACGATGGCGTACCAAACTACCCGACTAGACCCGCTCTACGACCCACTACTGCTCGACCTCCGACAACTTACTTCCAAAACGACTTCAGGGATGCCGACGAAGAACCCGAAGAAGAGCCCCTACAGAACCTGAGACCACGAGTTGTGCAGCGTCCACAACCTGCAAGGCCCGTGCATAGACCAACCTACCAACCTCAACCCATAGCCATTACGCCCCGACCCGTCCCAGTGACCACTGCTAGAGCCCTTCCTCCTGCAACCACCTTCAGACCTCAACTCGTCCAAGTTACTGCAAGACCTCAGATCCAATACAGCCCCGAACCTAACTACGCTCAATCACCTTCACCCAACTACCCATCTCACTCTCCCGCTGCCCCACCGACCAGACCCAGCCAAATTGACTTTGCTGCTGAGTTTGCTAAATTCCACCACGAGAACCAAGTCCAATCGACCACACCAAGTGCCCTCAGTGGCCCAACGAGAACAACAGTCGCCGCTAGTCCTTCGCCTAGTAACCCTCTGTATTCCACCGAACTCGTCTACGATCCAACCAGCGGCCAATACAACACACAACTATTCCAAAGCTTGCCCCAAACTAAGGGAGAATTGAACCTAAATCAAAGACTACAACCCTACGTAGCACAACAACAGCCCCAGGCGCAGAGACCGTTTATTCCATCACCCCAGATTCCAGCCGCAGCGATTCCCAATCAATACAGACAGCCAATTCAGCAAACGAATCAAGAGGCCTACCAGAGACAGCAGTCCGAGTCGCAATTCCAAAATTCAGCGCAACTGTTTGCTCAGCAACAGCAAATCCAGCAGAGTCAGTTGCAGAGGGACAGAGCCGCAGCGCGCGCTCAAGCTCAGAGACTGTCAGTCCAACCACAACATCAAGCCCAAAGAGCTCAATCTCCGCAATACTACTACGTGCCCAGAGGAGGAGAATCTATATCGTCAGGCCAAATCGACGCATTCCTGAGAGGACATGGCATCCAAATATAGAAAGTAGTAAACATATAGAGCTAGGTAACACTGTCAACCGATTTGAGTCCGTCTGGCCATAATACAGTGTACAAGTTTTTGCGGTCGCAAAGTGGCGAAATATCTAGTTCATTAGACTTGAGGTCGAGTGTACATAATGCTGTGTCTATCAGTACTTAACATAGATAGTTATAAGATACGATACGAACGAACCCCGACTGGGGCCAGTCTGTAAATGTAGCAATTTTGTAATATTTTGTTTTTATAATAAATTATACTTTTTATACATAAAAGATGTTGTTTTTTTACACCGATTAACTTAACTTACTATAAAAGCTTTTTGTTTCAGACACTTTATATTTAAATACATTTATATTCCTATCATCTTATTCTTTATAGATGTGTACTTTTTAACTACTGCAACTACCTCGTCCAAATCCCGCCATTCCTATCCCATGAAAAGAGCGTACCAATTCTTAAAAGGCCGGCAACGCACTCGCATGCCCTCTGGCATTGAGAGTGTCCATGGGCGGCGGTATCACTTAACATCAGGTGAGCCTCCTGCCCGTTTGCCCCCTGTTCTATAAAAAAAAAATCCTGTCTGCACATCACACCTTCTGCTTCCTTACTCTGGTTTACTCATCATTTAAATTGTCTTTCGCTTTTGGGTTAATTGTACTTTATACGATATTTACAATTTGCTTATCCTAAATACACAATAATAATAAAAATATGGAAAAGGCATATTATAAACGGCTTTTAAGTATAATGTAATGAGAAAATAAATAAAATACCAACTACTACGACGGGTCTTTGATTTTCTTCTTTGGTGATTACGTCAACAGTAATTATTTACTTAACAGTAATTATTTTAACACATGTTACCTACACATTATCTATGTTTGAAAAGGAAACGCATTTCGAGGATTCGTACTAAAAATTAATACAGTTTTGTACTGTTTTTTTTTGAGAGCTTTGCTTTCTTTTGCCGACAACAGGAAGGAGGGGGGGATTTTGCAGTAAATCTGCTTACGTAATAGTTGAACGGCTCCTCTCCTGCTAACATCAATTTTGTTTCCTTTGGAAAAGTAACTCTTGGTCCGTGGGGTTCACGCTAATTAAAGATTTCAGTTGGCGCCTGGTAGATAATGCCGGTGCTCCCAGAGCTGGTGCCTGTCTTGCTCAACGAATAGGTATTGCAATGCAGCGAGTAAATTCTGTCAGCGTAAAAGGCTACCGGGACCAAGCTTTTTGTTTATTTGTACTTTATTATATTAAATACAATATACGTACAACTCTAACATAGTGTTGATCTAATTAAATATTGGAGCTACTAGGAATAATTTTGTCAACAGTAGAATTTTTAGTATTTTTAAACAATACTAAAAATGATGTCAATTGTACTCGTTATTGTCGCCATATTTTAATGTTGCCATTTTAACTCAACATTATATCATTACGCCAACGAAATTAGGTGTTACATACTGTGAGCTGTCAAATATATTTTAATAACTCGACGCAAAATTATATAGAACGGAACGATGCGTAATTGCGTATTACACAAAGATATGGCCCAGTAATTCCATAAAGAGCGCAGCTTGTTCACTTCCGCATTCTCTAGCGTAATAAATTAATATAAAATCCCTTTAGCAGCTTTAAAGGAATATGCTTATAAGTCGTAAATATTATTATTTATGCATATTCCTTTTCTATAAGGATTTTTTGTTACTGCTATTCCCAAAGAGCAGTGTTGGCCTAGTGGCTTTAGCGTGCGACTCTCATACCTGAGGTCGTAGGTTCGATCGCCGGCTGTGCACCAATGGAGTTTCTTTCTATGTGCGCATTTAACATTTGCTCGAACGGTGAAGGAAAACATCGTGAGGAAACCGACATGTCTTAGACCCAAAAAGTCGACGGCGTGTGTCGCTGGAGGCTGATCACCTACTATTAGATTTAAAAATGATCATAAAACAGATTCAAAAAGCTGAGGCCAAGACCTAAAGAGGTTGCCACTGATTTTTTTTTATTCCCAACATTTGACCCTACTGAATATTTGATACCTGAATTTTCTTGCCCTTTCGTCACTGGGTAATTGGTCTAAAGTCTCGACCACTGCATGAGCCGCCATCTTGAAAAAAGAGAATGATTAAAATTGTTCCATTTGCAATTCCCTATTTTACGCGAGATTATATTTCAGAATGAAGCGAAAAGTATAATTATGAAAAATACATTTTAGACCATAACTAATGCATATTTTAGTTTAATTAAAACATTAAGTATGCAATGTGACTAGTAATAAACTTGTAAGGAGCTTAATACTGATATTTGTATACCATTGTTGTGTATGAATAAAATCGGTACGATGCAAATACATATTAGGTTCAATTCGTTTGAAAATAATTTCAATTATTTTCAAATTATATATAATAATAATAATAAAAGCCCTTTATTCGCTGACCATGTTGCTTAAATGCTATTCTTATCAAACTATATAAATATTACTATATTCCTAAATCTATTTACATAGCAAAAACAATAATTTATTCTTAACCGCCCTGGTCAGGTTGTCCATCGACATAGGCCTCCCCAAATTGTTTCCATGTCTCTCTATCCTTGGCAGACCTTCTTGGCAGAACAAATTATTAATCTGCCCAAAGTGCCAAAGAGTGGAAAAGACAGTAATGGAGAGATTTTTAGGAGTTTGCCAAATAGGGCACACACAAACCATGAAAATAAATTGATGATAGATAATAGAAATATAAATGTTTTATGTCAAATTATATATATTTACTATTAAATAAATAGGCTATTCCTATTATTATTATTATATAAATAATATTAATAATAATATAGCCTTTAATTCCGAAACTCTTCGAAAGTCACTTTATATAATTTCACTCCAGCATATCTCGGAGTTCGGTGTACCTCTTGGCAAAGGCCTCCTCTAACCCTTTCCACTGTTCTATATCTTTTGAAACTCTTCTCCAGTTGTTGCCTGGTGTTAGTTTCAGTTCGTCCTCCCATCCTTTATGTGGTCGACCTCTTCTTCGTTTTCCGTCTCTAGGGTACCATTCCGTCACTATTTTGCTCCATTTTTCATGGATGCTCCGTAGCATATGACCCGTCCATCTCCATTTCATTTGGTCAATATTTGTGAGAATGTCTGTCATACCTGTTCTGTCTGCATTTATTTGAAATTAGTATACGTAAAAAGTTCTGAATACCGCAAATATAATTTCTCATATTCAATACCCTTTTTTCTCTTCATAAATAGTTTGTCAAGGTGAGTCAGATAATAGTAGAGTGACAGATATGGGCAAAGGGGCATAAGGAAGGTACGCAATAATTATTAAGATTATTGTCACATACCACAAATTATACCCAATTTTAATTAACTACACCTGACAGTTGATTTTTAATGATTCAAAAATAATATGGTGATTTAAAAATATCGATATAAATTTGATTCCTCTTTCTCCCTTCAGTAATGCGTCGAATTTTAATCATATATTAACAAAAACTTTTTTACACTTGCTTTAATAACTTAAATTTATCGACTTTGTCAAATGTGATAAATAATTCTAATTTAAAGATGTGATTTCTTTTTAGTAAATTATGAGGAGGACTTTACTTTTTTATCTTATCCGCTAATAATGTAGTCAAAAACAGACTTTAATTATGTTAAATTTGAGACCTACGGCTATTATTAAATAATACATGACAACAATTTTCACCACCGAAACTAAAAGAATAAATAAGTAGAACAAATGCGCGCATAGTTCTTGTGGCACTATGTAAAGTAGTCAAATGTCAATTATTATTATTATAATATTAATGATTTAGATGAACATAACAAGGCGAGCTTGCTTACGCACATAAAGTTTGAGAGTGTCGGCAAAGTACATGTATATAGAAAATGATTTGTATAAAATGATAAATATTCATTCATCATTGTTTTAGCATGTTGACACTTTAAATTATTTGTGCATTTCAGCTATTGTTTAGTGTATGACTAAGTATCTATACTAACTATACACGGAAAGCGTTATGTAATAATAATAAAAAAAATTAATAAACCAAAAAATACTAAATGCTAAGTATAAAGTAATGAAGTTTACAAAATATTTAAAAAAATCTGGCCGTCCGAAGCCGAAAAATACTGCTAGTTTATAAGAAATAAATAATTAGTAACCTAATTTACTTATTTTAACACTTGATACTCTTGAAAACATATTGTTTATATAATAAAAAATATCAACATTATTATTAAGTAATATTAAATTAAATAAAGAAAATAAAAAGGAATTGCAATATGTTGCTAAGTCCAACACTCGGAGACGGCTGGACAATTTTTTTAATATTTATGTAATGAAGTCTTAGGAAGGTTTTCATGGAGAGAGAAATTGGAAAAAATCTAAGAAAAACATATATGTAATGCAATTCACGGGGACAGTAAGTTACTAATATGTTTCCGTTCCGTTCCCTATCTATTATCCCTAGGTATTTACACAGTACTGCTATTATAACATGTACGGCAGTGCACTCTGGTTTTGTTCATGTAACTTATATAGGCTTATAGAAAGGAGATTGAAAACCATTCGGCCTTACTGATGTGTGTTATAAAGGAGTACCAAACTATAACACTAGGTGGCAGTAAAGTACATAAACATATCTATATATATAATACATTGTGAAACCTTTCTAGAATTTTGGGACGCTGAATTAGGTCTTGTTCTTATAATAGTAACAGAAATATATAATTTTTACCCCTTTGCTTGAAAAAATTGTTTAAAATGACGTTGTCCAAAATAATTGTATCGGTATTGATGCAAATTATTACGCAGGACAAGATCTTGAGGGTTTAATAATTGCAAACCTACAAAATTATATGATATTTATCGTACAACAGTGTGAAGTGTGAAGATATATTTGAAAAGAACGCATGCTCATCGATCAACAGTTAACAGTAAATATAGTTTGGAATCCGCCCAAAAATATTTATTTATCTATTTCTTTACAATTATTCTAATTTTAAATTGTTTAATTTATTTTATTTACTGCTTAACTTTCACTATTATTATTATTATTTTCTACTAAGTGTTAGTATTATTACATTCTTATTCTTTTTTGCGACTGAGGCGCAAACTAGCTGTGGTCTCTGGCAGAATGACCAGCGCTGTGGAACATTCTGCTCCTCAGCATAATGCTCAGCCAGGGCCTGTTACAGCTACAGCACACACGCATTATTTTTATTATTGTTAATTTGTTTGTTTCTATGTGTGTTTTGTTAGCAATAAATGTTTTTAAATGAAATTAAAATGTTGGTTAACCCGGAAGGTCTCAATCATCCAAATTGTATAAATTAATGTTATTAAAATAAAACTTATAATTAAACACAAACTGGCATCTCGATGCTGGTTTTCGTTCTTCTGTTTTCTTTCTTACAAGTCCAGATTAAATCTTCATTCAAAATGACTTGTAATAAAGTGAAGTGTCTTAATAGCACCGAGTGAGTACAATTTCTTTCTTATTATCAATCAATATCTTATTGATTACAATTTTAACAAGTCACAAAATAATACCAAGAGTGCATTGTTAATTCGACTCCAACAAACTCGCATTGGACACTTAAGCTCGACTTCTACCAGGTTGTAATTTGACTAGATCTAAATCACACTTTCAATCAACGAAAGCATTGATTTACATTTATATTGATGTCTTTTACCTTGTATAATATTTCAGTTTCAGATGGATAATGTATTATGTATATTATAATCTTTACCGTTAACAATGTAAATAATATCTGAAATTATTAATGATATTTGCAATATATTTTATGTTGAGTTATTATCCCATAGGGTATGTAAACAATGACATCATAATTCAAATGCTTTTATCGTAAATAGAAGAATAGTTGTTCTCACAGTAAGCCTATATTATGCAGTACTGAATCGAATTAAGGTAGTTTCAAGCAAATTAAACATAAAGGATTTCATAATTAAGGGATTTCTCATAATTCTCAATGCCCTTTTGTGCTAAAACAATTTAAAATTTGTACCGCTTAAATATAACGCAAAGCTAAACCTAATTCTGCCAGACCATAAGCCGGTTATTAAATACTGACATTGACTCTAACATCGTGAGAAAATGCTAAAATAACTGCAACAATTGGTTAATTTGATTTGATTTGATTTGAATTAGAATGTTATACATTCAAAATTTTTACATAAATGAACGATGACATGAACATAACAATGTTTCAATACTTTATACAAGGGACATAATATGGAATGGACAATTAAACAATTGGAACCTTACAGAACTTCAAAGAAAAAAGATTTCCCGCTTTAGATAATGTAGTGACAACAATGGAATTATTTGCGTAAGACGTTCGCACGCTTGGCTCACGAGTGGGGTCTTATTATATTTTATAAATAGGGGAGTATTGTTCGCGGCCGACGCCGTAGAGCCGTCATGTGGCTACCATCGCTGTATCGAGATGATTCTCCTTATATTACTCACTTGTATAACAACAAATATTGCATTACCTGTGGACAGTAAAAATGATACTAATATTGAGCCGCCATCTAACTCAACAAAAGAAATCCTCAAGGCCAGTGAAACAGGAGACCCTACTAAAGTGGAAATAGTGAAACAAATACGCCGACTTAACGAAGATGGATCCTACACAATTGGCTACGAAGCAAATGATGGCACGTTTAAAATTGAAAGCAGGGACGTGTTAGGGAATGTCAAAGGTACGTTCGGTTATATTTCTGATGATGGTGAAATAAAACGTGTAACATATACTTCTAATGGAGAAAGTACACCAATTCCCGTATCGACAACCACAACAACAAGTACACCACCCATGATAGTGAGAGTGAATAAAACAGTTTCATCAACTACTCGACGGCCCTTGGCAACTCTCGTTTATCCTACTCGGAGTAGTGCAACAACAAGAGGGACAGTTATTCAACCAATACCGAGAAGAAGGCCTGTAACGTCTGCCAGACCACCACCTATGCTCGATCCAACGACGGAAAAAATTAAACATGAAGAAACTACAGCTAATATTTTACATATATATAAACCTAAAGAAGATATTATGAAACATCGAACTCAGATATTAAATCCTATGTCAGCTTCATCAGATGATCTTATTCCAAAATCTACTACAACGAACCCACCACATACATTAAAACCAGTATACGAAGAAGTGACTGAAAAGGACAAAGATACTAAATCTAACGCAATACGTCGACAGCTATCAGGAACTAGCCACAATCACCACATGGTAAGTCTGCAGCAATCTATGGGCGATGATTCAACTGACGTTTATGGCGGTCATTCATCTCACGGTACCATTCGCCCCTTATTTACTACGACTACGCCTCGATCAAGATTGGTTCCTTTACATTCAATCATATCTACTCGTCAACAAGTACCAAATCCGTATCAAGAAGTCCAATTGCAAGACCAGGAAACTGCAATAGAATCCAGTACAGGCAGGGTATTTGAACAGCAAAATGTGGTAACAACAAACGCTGGTCCCGTAGTGCGCATTGGAGGACCTAGAGATCACCACGAAGCAACCAATCAATATGCGCAGTATAATCAGCCCATATATAGACGACCTGCAGCTGTTCATTTCAGAACCGATCAATATTTAAGGGATAACCCTGGATCCCCAATCCCTATAGGCAATACGCGGCCGTTTCTCCAATACGAATATGAGGACAAAGTATTGGAGCCTGTAAAAGATACGCCTCAATCAAAAGCAACCGTACATGATCCAGCAACAGTACAATACGATGGAAGGCCGGTACGATTAATCCCCATACCAGTTGACGACAGGGGGGTGCCGATTCCTGGATACCAAGCGCGTTTCTTCAACTATCGACCACAGCCAATTCAAAGATATGATCCGTATGACGACATGAGTTCCATTACAGCTCCTGTAAGTACCAGAAACTTTAGACGCTTGCTTCATATTCTGATGCTGCGCCAGAATCGTCTGCAAGCGATAATGGATCAATTGATGCCGAACCCTTACCATAACGTCCAGTACAACCAAGATTATCAAAGACGGTATGATGATGATAGATATGATTACGACCAATACAGGCAGGATTACAGTTACGACAACCAGTACGACAGTCAAAGATACGTACCTAGGCGAAGGTATAGGCCTTATGATTCAGTGAGCTCAGCTTCGAACAACATTGATGATTCAGAATACCTTCCCGTAGAAGTAAGGGAAGCGTTGCTGTTGAAAATGTTGATATTAGCCATTAGCCCCGACTACATGCCAACTCCGGCGCCGTCCACAGAGCTTACTACGGCTGCACCAGGCCGTAAACAAATTAGAAATATACAAATACTGGGAGAAGAAGGATCCAGCGACAGCAAACAAAAATAGTATCTAAAATTACAATATACAATGAATACTCGTTAGTTTACCATTTGTAAATAAGTTAAAATTAAGTTTTTTAATACATTTTTCTAAATATTTCATATTTTATTTTCCTTTTGAGCACAAAATACACATTTTTTGTCTTGTTAACAGCAAAAGCATAAAGTCATCTATTTAAAAACTCAGACACTTGCATTGATATAATTATATAATTTAAGAACTAGACAAAAACAAACTACAATTCTGTCGTAATATAATCGTAACATATCGCAATAAAAACGGTCGCATCCATTGTTTAAAACCCAGGCGATATGTCATAAAATCATCTATCCCACGCATGTTGCATTGCTCTATCTATCTAGGTCAATCATATCTGTTTGTTTATTTACAATGTACTAGATAAAGTGCCTAAGATTTTATAATAAATATAATTGACGAAGTAAGTAGAACCTTCGACCTCAGTTATGAGAGTTCGACTTGAAAACCACTAGGCTATCACTGCTACTACTACAAAAGAAATACAAAAAGAGGTATTTTTTATTTCCAGAAATCAAATTGGTGACAGTTTAGATTAAAGCATAAAGAACCTTTTGTCTGTAATGTTATCTGATATGTTATAACGACTAGTTATTTCCTCCTTAAAGCCTATTATGTGACAAATCGCAGCGTGCAATCTCACACGGATGCCATCTTTATGGGAAAATTGTAACAGACAAAACAGAAAACTGATAATATATTACGATTCTTCAAACTACGTTATCAATGGATTGTGTAGGATTTACTTTTAAAACGCGAAAAATATAACGAAATTAGTTTTATAAAGTCTTGCTAACTTCCTGTTATAGAATTACTTTTAAGATGATATCATAGTATAGAGAGAACGAACTTCATTTTAGTATTAAACTAACTTTTATTATTACATATAAACAACTAGTTTCTACTAGTGGTTGTCTGGAAGAAATCGCACTCAAACGATAAGGCCGCCAGTTGCTTTTCATTAAATTATGTTTAATGTATATATTTTTTTACCTTTTATGTAATGCAACGAAGTGTTAATAAATAAATTAATAAAGTAGTTTCTTTTCTTTAAATATAATATTCAAACGCTTATTTATACCTCTTCACGTATGGTTTCGTTGGGTATCAAACTCAAGACCTGTTTGAAGAGACGTTTTTCTATGATTATTGCTCAACGAAATAACTAATAAACCTCTTTCTTCTGGTAAGAAAGTTGACTCTGGTGGAGTTCAGTAGAATTGTTCGAATTACAAGAATGTTTGCAATGGGCAAGCATTTTAAGAATACGCAAAATCATTTTACTTTTTAACCAATTGGATTTAAATTTATTACCAGAACATAACTTATAAATTAAAATCTATATCATTATAATGATAAGTACTGGTGTACAATAAACTCAAAAACTACTGAATCGCTTTTAAAAGTTTCATAGTTAAAATTCTACATAATCTGTCTAAATTATGTGTAAAACTATGCCCAGCCACCATAATACTGAACCAACAGAGACCCAAGAAGATAGGCGTAAAAATCCGTTTAAGAAACTGCAAGGCTACGAGGAACATCAATAACTTGTATGTTACATGCTAAGTACATAAATCGACTATTACTCAATTCTATGAGTACATACGTGTCAAGTAAGAGGCATATATTGTTACAGTCTGAATCCCTGGGAATTAATCCCACGACCTCGGCTAAATATAACAATGTATAGTAGCGTGTTGTAATCATATAATAGTTAACATGTAAAATATGAAACATGACATTGATAAAGTAATAATTTTTATCTCAAATGAAATATAAAATTTATTAGGCTTTCTTCTTTTTCTTTTTATGTCCCTCCATTACTGGAGGTTGGTCTTCATTCTCGTGTAGCGAGTCTTGTCCTGTGACAGATGCAGTATCTTTGTCATGATACCCGTCCAATCCCTAACGTTGCGAAGCGATTATTTTCACCTTTTACCAACATGCCGTTTACCCTGAATTTTACCTATTATAATTAATTGATGAAATTGGTAGCGGTCACAATGCAACATGTCGCCCAGATTACAACTGTTCCGTTGTTTTTGGTTTTTATATATATCGTAGAGTAGCACACCAGCTTGCGGGACGCTCAAAAAGGGCAGCCATCGCAGCAAACAGACACCTTTTTTTAGTGGGTGCGTTCGTTGAATCTTTAATTATGATTCTAACAAAATTGATCAAACGCTAGTCTCCACACTTGGCGCGCCGCTGGGTAATTAGGTAACAATTTTTCAGTGGTACGTGATGCATGTTTCAAACATTAAAAATAAGTAGACTTAGTATTACATCTTAATAAATAAAATAAATCAGTGGCGCTACAACCTCCTTAGGTTTTGGCCTCAGACTTCTGAATCTGTTCCATATTGATATGATATTTATTACTTGAAGTGTGGGTTAATGGTTTATAAGATGAATTATATGTTTTAAACTCAATCATAATTATATAAAAATAAATTAGTCCGAACATCAATTTTTACTGAGTTAACTCAAAAATCACTATCGACAGAATAATTAATGATTAATTAATTCATGTATTACTAATATATGAATTAAAAATATGATTAAATATATCGATATGTATATTCGTAATCAACTTCAGACATTCTGAGCTAAAATAGAGTTTTGATTAAGAGACGACCTACCCTCACAAACACACATTCATTCCGTTTAATATTTTAGTAAAATTTTCATGAAAAGTAATATATATATCGATTCTATCTTTAATTAAACTTTCATACACACAGACATAAAATAAAATAACACAAGAACGGGAACTAAATTTGATTTAATTACAGACTATATACAAATTTGTTTATATCTAGTAGGATCCAAACGTGATGTCGTGAACGGCGGCAGAGCCGCCCTCGGGTAGGGCGTATTCTTTAAGGAGCTGGTCAAGCATGGAGTAGGGTTTGCTAGGACTCTGCTGGAATTGGTTCTGCTGGTAACGGGGTTGCGGAGCAGCTTGGGCGAAGTTCTGGTTGAAATTAACCTGGAATAAGTTACACAATTCTGTTATATGTCAATCTGTTTTTAAAAAATACTGACCTAACACTGATCCTAACAACATAAAACTCAGTTTAAGTTGGTAATAAATTATATTACGTACAAATAAGATTGTAAGATTTAATTTTGACTATTAAACATCAATAGACATTTGTTAATTGCAAGAGATATACATATAGACGTTGCATATAAGATAACTTGTGATTTCTTAGATGTGAGTTGCCTTTGAACTGGAGTTTGGAGATTTTATACTTTAATTTTGATAAAAATGCTAAATCTATAGTCATTAATTGAACTATAATAATTTATATAATTATTATGTTTTAACGGTTATTTTCAATATTGTGTGTTGGAAAAAGAATTTAAATTATAACGAAAATATTACAACGACGAACCTTCTAGAATAAAGAGTGTCCATCGTTATAAAATACTGACCTCGGTGTGTCTTGGTGTGTATTGCTGAGGTTGAGGCGCTGGTCGGTATTGCTGTTTGGGCTGAGGCTCAGGGTTGAAGAAGTTGTCTGCTGGTGGTGCTGGCGCGGCACCAGCGAAAAATTGTGGCTAAAATAAACAATAAAGTTCTGTACTAATTTTTATATGTCGGCAGGTGAAATTTGTTATCAATATAGTTTTACAAATTTTACAGGTTTTGAAGACTAAAAATTCACACTTGTCATTAATGCACATGTATTGTGTTCTGTATGTTTTTTGAAATTGTATGTATGTGTTCTATTAGTGTGCGTTTTTAAAACAAATATTATTTTAAAAGAAAGTGGCGCGAGTAATATTCATTAATATTTTTTCCTTATAAACGAATCGGTGATTCCATACCTGACATGTTGTCCACATTGTAGGTCTTAAACGGAGCCAGTTTTGAAAATATTGTTTTTTTCATTACACGCATAGAACAGTTCCTAAAAATGTTAGAGTTTCTGTCTCCAACTTAACAGTGTGATTATTTTAATCTTACCTTTGGTGGTGTAGGTGCAGATTGTTGAGCAGGTCTGTATTGAGGCTGGGGTTGAGGTGCTGGCCTGTAGGGAGCTGGTGTTGGGCGGTATTGTGGCTGGGGTGAAGGGGCCCGGTATGCTGGCTGCGGTGACGGTCTGGGTGCTGGCCGGGGCGCTGGCTCCTCGTAGTCATAGTCTATGGACTGTTCTTGGGGTTCGCGGTACTGAGATCGTCCTTGCTGTAAATAAATAGTTTGTTTAAGGATTGGTTTAAACAGAGGAATCTTTATAATCATTTTTTGCCACTGCAATATAATTATAAATGAAAAATAAATATGCATAGAAAACAAATTTCACATATTTTATTTATTTTATTAACGAGTGCTACGCGTATACTTGCTTTGCGTTTTTCTAATAAATAATAAATTTCTGGTTTATACAATTGCTATTTGCCAACATGTATTATCACTAATAATGGAACAGATAAAGATTTCAGTACAACTAATGCCACTTAATAATTTTTTATGGCAAAAATTTTACTAAACTCTCAATAAAACTATTCTGAGGGTGGCATTTGCAAGACATTATTGCCACTTAACATTAAAACTAGACGTATAAATAAATAAACCAGTGGCGCAACTTAAACAGTTTATTGTTTCATAATAATTAATCAATCTAACAATTAGGAGGCCTCCTGTGCCTGCCACACGCTGTCGACTCTTTGGGTCAAAGACTTGCCGGTTTCTTTACGATGGTTTCCTTGAACGAGCAAATTTTAAATGCGCACATAGAAAGAAAATCCATTGGTGCACAGCTGGGACTCGAACCTACGCTCTCTGGTATAAGAGTCGCAAGCTGAAGCCACTAGGTCAACACTGCTCTTAATATCTATAGATCTATACTCAAATGTATACCTGTTGCTTGTTAGGTCTAAGTCCCTCCTGGCGTGTGGACTCATCGACAAGTGTGGGTGGGGCTACAGTGATACCTTCACCAGCTGGTTGGAAACCATATTTGTTTGCTCCGTATTCGATTACTCTTAACTGAAAAATTAAAAAAAAGTAATGATAAAAAATGAAAAAACTTGATTTCATATACCACCATGTCAGGAATAAAAAATATTTTTATCTATAATCACACTAAAGAAATTAAGATATGAGAATCATCACGCTTTTATTTGGTCTACTACGTATATAAGAGAGTCTGTGCCCAAAAAGAGCATAACAAATATCTATTAATATAAATATAATTAAAAAAAAAGAGTGATTAAAAAGAGTGGCGGAGAGTTAATTGCCAGTTCTTCTCTTCCGTTCTACGCCCTTGACTTGAGAACTGGCAGTAAATCTAAAATTGGAATCATTTAAAGTATATTTTGACGTTCATAAGTGTACATTATGTTACCTATATGAATAAATGATTTTTGATTGATTGATTGATAATTAATATTAGTTCATACTTTAATTTATTCTTATTATATGTTCACATTATATATCATCATTACTGTCGATTTATGTCATCTTAGCAATATAACAAAATAGTCCATGGAGATAAGTACCCACAGGGGTTTTCTGTTGCACAGTCTATAGGGCAATCGATCTTATTACAGATAATATAAACACAGATATGTTCAAATCAAATTCATCGTTCAACACATCGCGATGTTAAATTTATTCTAAATTTAAACATAGTTCCACTACTCTTTTTAATCGCCAAGTTTTAAGTCATACAAATTGTTTGTAGGTAAGTAGCTATAAATATTTGAACTTGAGCAAATCAATCCCAAAGATTGGGATCACTTAACTAATCGTCAAATTTATAAAAAAGCTTTATTAACTAACGTTTAACGAGAGTTTTGAGTTTATTTAGTTAGATTAACTGGGGTCAGTTATCTTCACCATGGTATTTTAGATACAAGTTTAAATATTTGGCTCATTATATTAATATTTACCTTTCCGGTATCATCTTTGTACCCGTACTTTCCCTTGACTTCTCCGCTAACTGACTTGGTCTCGATTTTGAATGACCCATCACCTCCTTCGTAGCCGTAAGTGTATGATCCATCTTCGTTGTGTCTGAAATATGGAGATATTTCTTAATTAAATACAGTTATGGTTTGTCGTATAAACTAAAATTCAGAATTTTTCCAATTTTCTTTAAACTTTAAAATAGTAAACATTTTAAAATAAACAATAATAATTTCTTTAATTATGTAGACTAGTACTATTTTTTGTGATTTTTTTTTATTATTTAACTAGATAAATGCCTTATAATCAATCTTTCAATGTATTAAGTACCTTTTTCTAGTGTTAGTGTCGTTTTTTAACAAACGTAGAAATAACTTATAATAATAGGGCTAACGCGTGTTCATAAGTATACACACATATTATTTTATATATACTTACTACTCGAATTTAATGACGTGGAATAAGTGATACTCTTATGATCCTATGTTCCAAGATAAACGTATTTTTTTTAATTTTTATTTTCATGACTTACTCATAAAAAATAATTAAGAGTTATAGTACTGTGAAAGTGCCTTACTGAAACTTTACTGTCAAATTGATGACGAAAATTGTTGATGGATAAAAAGAGGAGCTAAATCCTTATTTTAAAAAAAGATTGTCTGTTTTATTTGTGTAACTAATTGTCATTTTATTAGATAATACACTACGATAGATTTCTTTTTCATTTTTTAGAGAACCTTTTTGTTCTTCGAAAGATATATATTATATTTTTTAATGTATTATTTATAATGCAGTACGTACCGGTTTATTTGTTTAAGAATGGCGACTGGTGGTGGTGGGTCAGTTTTGGACTCCGATGCTATGTAGCGTGGCGCACGCTCCTCAGCGTACTGCGCGTGTGCGCATGCGCATAACGCTAATATAACCTGAAAACGAGAAACAGCAGGTTATCTTCACGTGTTTCAAACATATTAACAGTCGCGATGATATACAGTTTCCTAATCATTAATTTGCTTTTGCCATTTGGTGATTATGTCATTTCAAAAATATATAAATAGTTCCTTTCATATGTCTTTAAATTTTTTTTGTTGCCAAGATAAAGCCTTATTAGTAATAAATAAGGCTTGGACTCAGCGTACATTTATTACAGTGTTTATAGTTTCCTTGTGTGCAGAGTGTCAACACTCAATGCAATTTTATAAATTGATGGACATGCTTATTACATATCTATTGCATCCCAGGCAAAACCTGCACTGGTCTGACGCTACAGCTTTATAAAAGGAAGCAGAGAACAGATATCGACAGCTATGATCGGATACCTCATATCGGACCGGCCAAATCGTCAAATTAGTAATAAGTCAAAAATATATATGATTGATCGTGCATCGTATGTCAGGCTGATTCAACTGACATATTTAAGTTTAATAATTGAAATGATTAAGTAAACTAGTTTAAATATATTTTGAGGAACATGTATTTTAGGATGTCCGGTGTGCATCCCTTTTTTATCCACTCATGTACATTATTAATTCTTGGTCCTGTGGGCTACAACGAGCTAAGAGTACGCCGAAATTCGCGGTTGTGTCTTCAAAGTACCTGATGGGTACGTCAGAAAATGACATCGTCCGCCGTTACTTCATGTGCCCACTGCTAGGTATTTTTTTTTGTTTGTTTGACTTAACGGAAAAGATGTATGGGTTACCGGACCGGTTTCATTGTCCGCTGAGTGAAAAATTCTATTATTTGTTAGTGCCAATAGTAGTTAATTAATTTCTTTTATTTTTTATTATGTAATTTCATATGTTTGTTTTATTTATTTCGTCTGTAAATTTTATTCCCGTATTATTCAGTGTTGTCAATTTAGGTCACCTATTAAGACAGGAGTGTTTTTATAAAAAAAATTAGGATTTACCACTGGCCCTTACTTAATTTGCACACAAAGCAAGGTGTCAACATAATAAGGAAAATATATCTTCAAACATATTTAGAAATAGTCGAAAAGTTAACTAACGCGTGCTCAGCCTACCATATAATGACAGAATAGTGAAATTTAACCTTGTCTATTAACGTAATTGAAAAAAATACCACTTTTCCACGTTCCGTGACTGTTAACTTCTATAGTTATAAATTGTTTGTAAATTACAAAACTGTGAAGCATTTTAAAGATTATGTACTTAAGATTAAAATGATGTAAAGAAGGCATATTTTTAGCTGGATCTATATCTCAAATCGTTACTACACTTAAAAATCGACTCTAAGTACATTTTGACATATAAATTACTTAACCTGTAGTGGAGTTAGGTCATACTTGTATGAAGAAATAGATTCAGTAAGTTGCAATTTTATAACCGAAGTTAATATTACGACAAATATGTAAATTATCCTCGAATGTAGCCCCTCTAGGTATATTTTAGGTAAAGAATCATTCCTAATATATTTTACTGTATTATAAATTTAAAGCTAGCATGAATTCATCTCATATTGAAGTTGAGCCTTTTTTCCGGTTATAGAAAAAGTCGCGTATGGCACATAATTAGCATTGTCAAAAATGTATGCCAATAAAAAAAGTTGACATACTTTTAGTATGTCAACTTATTTAGTAGACTTATTTAAAACAAAAAAATAAAAATTACGCTTTTTAAAATGTTTTTAAAATCCAGTAGGTACTATTACCTGGACAGGTAGGTTGCGCACTAATGAACGCAACCGCTACCGCCTGCCAGATAGCCCAAACTATCGAAAGTGCAAGAAGGAAGACATATCACAAAATCAGCTGACCTGAAATTCTTTCTCGAAGACGTTGCTAGCTCTTGCACTACGAGTATTAAAGAATGAGCAACGCACTTCTTCAATATAAATTAAAATTTAAGAAGTGCGTCAGAAGTGTTGTCGCAATAAATCGCGTACAAGTTATAGGCTGAATTATAGTTATATTTTTAAAACAACTTCGCACAAAGGGCGTTTGCTTAGAGGACAGAGCCGGTTTGACCACCACTCACTTCACCTAGGAAATATGTTGTTCACCGGGCCTTATATCCAAAATACCAGTGATAAACGCAACGAGTCGTAACATTAATATGAAAGAAACATTGGTACATATACTGTACTGATAGTATTTACTTCAAACTTGACTATTTGGGACGACACAACAATAAACTTCGACCATAGTAAAAACTTGAATGTAAGTGCGTGCTCCTCTTTCACGAGGCCTCAGGAAAATATTTTATTATTATTAATTACATAAGATGTCATGTGTGTTAGATAAAAAACTTGGCGATTTAAAAGAGTAGCGGAGAATTTATTACCAGTTCTTGGCTTCCATTTTACACCTTGATTTGAGCACCGGCACTGGCAGTAAATATAAAATGTAATTGTAATTATAATTTCACATAATATATTTATTTTTTGATGTTCATAAGTGTACATTGGGTTACCAATATGAATGATTTTGAATTGACTTGAATAATATGTAAGAAATTGTTTATTATTAAATTACTTAAAAACGGTTTTTCCTTAAAATGACAGTTTGAAATAAGCATTCGCGAAATAAGAATTTTCAAAATTCAGCAGAACCATTATACCTGCAGTACTATAGAGGGAGCCGTATTCAATTGGTACATACCCTAACATTATAAATCACATATTTTTTTCCCAATAATGCATTAACGATAACAGCGTTATGTGAAGAAATCGCTAGCAATCAATAAATAATTGTGTACTAGATTCTCATAGGCAGCTCTTGTTAGTTCTCCACCCTGTAACGTCAGCAAATACATTTAACACTAAGTCGGTTTTCTTTGTTCTTATTATTTATTTACACTTCGTTACATTAATAGAAAAAAAAAATTGAAATAATACATAAGAATTATAAGGAATGCAACTCTCTCTATCTCGATCTCTTCCAGCCCACCTTAGTAAGGAAAAAACTAGAAATATGATGCCTAAAGTGTAAGAAGCGGATAACCCAATCTTATTAAACCGATCTTAATCTAAAATAATACAAAAAAAACCAAAAGGCTAATATCACAGCTATTGAAGAGAAATAATCCTGGACAATGCATTATATAACTCAATTAAATTAATTCATAGATTTTTTTAATGATTTTGTACCTATATAAAAACCGAATTATGTATACTATCTTATATTATTTATTACATAAATTAAACCTAAGAAATAACATAATACATCAAAATATACCTAATAACTAACCTTAAAATTTAATTATTAAAAAATATTATTAAAAGTAGTCCCTTTAGGCAAGGTTCCGAAGATACTGGCAGCGTTCCCCCTTTGAATAGCCAGACTAATTCTTTGTCCAAGGTAGCTGCCAGCTCTTCGTTCTCCTGTGATGTCGACTAACCTTTTTGATAATTCCCTAAAAAGCCTTAACGCGCTAGGACCCCACGGACCAAGGGTCTCGACACCGAATGGGACAAAATCATATTCAGAGCTTAGACCCCTGTATTTACAGGCTTTAGCTTTTTCAGCCGCATCACAAGCCGCACCAGCTCTGTTGTTGGTTCCATGAAGATTGGAAGGGGCCAGTGTGTCTGAACAGGTGGCATCCCATACCAAAACCCGACCCATCCTCCATGGAATCAAACTCATACCGTCCGGTCTCTTGCCATCGTCTCTAGAAATTCCAGTCGGCTCAAGTAGACTTGGCACGTTGACGGTGGCAAGGGACCGACGTATTATATCGTTGAGAGCGGCATGTCTAGAGAAGCGGCCAGCACTTTTTTGACATGATAGTCCGTGATGTCCTAGTTTGTCGACATCACTATCTTATATTATATTGTATTACCAAGTTGCTGACGCTATTTGAAGTGAATGTAAACACGGCACGTGCCGCACGAGACTCGGATATGTCTCAATGTCGTTCATAAAATAGTTCTATTATATTAATTACTGACACAATAAATTCTTAATTAATTTGAACTCGCATTTAGGAAACATTATGAGATATGTGCAGGGTTGAATCTAGCACACTTTCGCTGATTAACTTCATTTTACATTTTAAATTACCGATTTAAATCTGTATTCTAACAGTGGCAATTGTGTTACAATTGTTTATTTATGTCTTAGTAAAGTAGTTAAATCAGATAATTAATTGAATCTCTAGACAGTTAATTAAAGATCGATATTCAATTAAATCGCTAAAGTTCCGTCAGTCAAGTGAGTAAACAAAACGTTTAACGAGTTTCCTAAACGTTCCTAGGCAAGTAGACTTACCTAACCTAATCATTTACAAAAAGTCAAGAACCCATGGACTCGCAGGATCCTTGAAAGGACCGCCCACTGACTAGATGGCGTAACGACATAGTCAAGGAGGTTAGCTCTTAGTGGATGCAGAGGCCAGTTGAGGGCGTAATGTAGGAAGACCGAGGAACTACGTCCAAAAATGTACCAAATAAGAGGCTGATGATATAAGATTCATTTTTCATATAGATTTTCTTAAATTAATAATGTTTGTCTTTTCATTATTAGAAAAGTATGATTTCGCTTCGTCACCAGTAAAAATCCCGTCGTACATATAATTCCATACTAGCACTGAAACTGCATAAGCAATGTAATTAATAAGTATCCCTAGAGATGTACTGGATAAGAAACGTATTTATTATTATTATTTCTTGACATATAGTAGTAATATAAACAGTATATAAAACCCAGTATATAAACATTTGTTTAATTTTCATAACCCGTTAGGTTATGAAAATTAAACAAATGCCGATTTTGGTGCATTTTCCAGCTGATCCCATTACTTTCTATTGTAAGCTCTTATTGTCAAAGTTGTACCTCCTATTCTCTTTATATCGTCCGCCCATCTCTTTTTCTGTCTTCCGCTTTCCATTCTCCGTCATGCCATTCTATAATAATTTTTCTCCAATTCAACCTGCTATCTCTAGTCATGTGCCAGTTCCAGCGTCATTTCAATTGCCGTATATTCTTTAAACATATCTTTAAACACTCTGTTTAATCCGCAGCGCAGAGGTCAGAAACAAAGAATCTGGAGCGGACTATCTGTTCCCACCGGTTTCTGCCCAGGGCCTCTCTTATGACAGAGGACCATGAGTCTTCCAACTTGATCGGTTGGTAAACGGCCACGTGATCTTTTGCTTCCTGTGTTACCAACCACGATCAAATTCTCCAAGTTCTCATCGCCTCTGCGAATGGTCGAAATAAGATATGATTGTAGGCATATGGTACACAGTACGTATAAATGCTTTTAAAAATTCTTTTACTGAATATGAATTGTGACTAAAGGGAATGGACGAACACTTTTACATGAAGGTATATATTGAGTAAAGTGCATTAGGGAAATAGTCCGGAACGAATAAATAACAAGATTGTTGCGTATAAGGTCATTGGGTAAAAGTGACACGACATTCAACTGTTATTTTATAGAAGCTATTACTAACGACATGATTATTCCGAAAAGTGATACAATTGTTGCGTTCTAAGCTAAATTCTTATATAAATATTATCAAGACGAATTTATTTTTATATATTATTATAGCTTTAAACTTTTTGACAAAAAAATACGACATACAATATAGAATATTACTAAGGTTCAGGATAATCAACAATATTGGTTTTAAGTGGGAGATAAATGTCACTTTTTATTTGTTGTAAAGAAAACATGTATAAACCTTTAAACATTGTACATTATAAAATATATTGTAATAAATCAGAGAGAGAGAGAGATAAACGAAAATGTCATTTGCACTAATTCTTATCTGCCACGGACGTACCAAAACTGACTTCCAAATTATATGATGACTTTATATGATGAGAATTAAATAAAATACGTCACTATGTGATATAAGCATATGTAAGCCTAAGAAGGATGAAATAACTACAAATCTTGAAAAAAGTCCAAGGTTAACGATTGTAAGCTCTACGCAAAAGCTTGAAAAGTAGCTTTCAATCATAATTATTATCAATTCATGGTCATGTCCATTTATTTAAGAGAACGGAAAAATAGAACAAGACACCTTTTATGGATGGGAAAGGAAAACTTATATATTTATGGATATGCAAAAAAGATATAACAGTTTATTTAGTGTTTGATATTATACCTATATTTTTATCTATCTGTGGTTACTGTTCGAATATACGGTTTAATTAAAAAAAACTATACCTAACATATTTTGACTGTTCTACTTAGGAGTAACTATAAAAGGCGTACTATTGTTATTAGAATGAATTGTGAAACCAGAATGTATAATAAATGTCAGGCCGATCATATTCTTCTGTTATTCACTGCAAAAAGGGGTTTGATCATAGCTTCACAAAGCAAAAAATAATTGGGTAAGAAGTAAGTGTCGTTAAAGAACGAAACACACGTGTAATAAAAGTCTTCTAAACCTCTATTAATCAGCATATTTTCTCACGGTCTCTTTCTTATATAACGAATTAATGGCGTCTGTAGATTAACAAATTTCCTCAAAAGTCCACAATAACACATCACTGTACACTTTGTAGTTGATAAAGTCCACTGCACTATTATCACTGCACATTACCATAATATATCTTAAGAGATAAGAGAGAATATATATGTATATATTTATTGAAATTATTAAAAATAATAAAAGTTTAATCTATGAAATGTAAGAAAAATATCTTAAGTTTATATAAAATTATTATTAAATAAATTAGCCAAAAATGAACATACCAGTCTCACTACCGTTGTCATGTTGTCGAGTCGGAGGCTCGGCGCCGGCGCAGGCTACTTTTATATCTTTACACCTTTCACTTAATTCGGCAATACAAGGGGTGCTGACACCCTTAGACAAACTGATCTAATTCAAAGATCTATTTCGTTTGACATTTGATAAGTATTAAAACAGTCAAATTCAACAATTTTAATATTTTTTTTCAGTTACATTCGGGCTATATTAGGGCTTTGGGTAGCCTAAATAAAGAAAATCAGTGGCGCTACAACCTTCTTAGGTCTGGGCCTCAGATTTGTGTACCTTTTTCAAGATAATTTGCCAAAGTAGGTGATCAGCCTCCTGTACCTGCCATGCCGTCGACTTTTAGGGTCTAAAGCAAGCCGGCTTCCTAAGGAAGTTTTCCTTCTTCTTCTCCTCCGTTCTACTGTTATACTACTTCCTCTCCGTTCAAGCAATGCGCACATGGAAAGAAAGTCCATTGTTGCATAGCCGGGGATCAAACCTACGGTCTCAGGGATGAGAATCGCACGCGGACGCCAATACTGCTCTGGCTTGTCCAAATACATCTTAATTCTTATTATTGACTTATATCCTATGTTGTTGTGGTTTTCAAATAATTGAGCAAAATCATCGTATCAGTTCTGAGAATACTAGGTACATACTGTGAACATGAATTACTTCGTCACAGAAGGCTGGTAAGTCCTGTTTATCCAAATCAGTTAACCAAACGCTCAATGTCACTAAATAACAGAACTTTGCACTGTAATTTTGATTTTTTTTGACAATTCTTGAAACTATTTACGTACGTTATTAACTACGTTTTCCAATTATTGACTCAAGTGACCGAAATATCCATGACAACAGTTGATACTTGCGTTGAATGAATGGAATTGTGATGCTACTTGTGTGGACACGTTTTCCCCGTTTCACCCCAAAAAAGGGTACGCCGTAGAAGAGGCGTAATAAACGGCTCAAATATAAGAGCACAGGCGTTAATTAAAGATTTAAGTTGGTGCTTAATATATAGTACCAGTGACCCCAGAGCAGGTGCTTTCTTTTTTATTTTTTAAATTTGCTTTTTATTAAGTTTTGTTTTTATTATTACTATGTACGTTAATACAATTGTAAATACTGTAAATTTCATTGTAATGTTTAGTTACATTAATAAAATAATAATTGAATGATGAAGCACCTTCAATACACTTAGTGCTAATAACGTAAATTACTTTAATCGAATTCACTATTGCACGGCAGCCTGCGGTGGTCAATGTCATCATTCATTAAAATTTACTAAACAGTCTAGGCAATTTCTTAAATCATTAGAAAACAGTTGAATTAATTAGGTACTTTAAAAAAAAGTAAGTAATGAGAGCAGAGAGATACGTAAACTGTAGCATTAGCTCATTGAAGAATTTTTAAGGTAAGGTCAGCCTCAGATTTGAAGCCTAGGTCCAGACAGCGCCATGTGCAGAGGTTGTTTCAGCGTAGACGAATCAGTCAAACACGTAGTCCTGGAATGCTACTGTGGCTTAATTAAGTACAGAAATCCTTGGAGCAGTGATGTCGCTCCGTGAAGCCGTGAAGTGCCCAGGATACTTCTGTGCTTCTAGAAAGACCTAGGATAGACCCAGAGTGAGTCTGAGTGAGGAAATTGAGTCAACCAAACTGTAACCTATTATGGAGCCTAGGTCATAATTATACCTTATTTGATACATTTAATATTACAACTTGCAAAGGTCAATCAATACAATACATATTAACATAAATAATAATTTTTAATAAGATCATATACCACAGCCACGATACGAATGCTGTTTTGAGAAATTTAAATGTAGAATATGCAGAACAAAGACATCTTTTTTTTATCCATCGTACCGAATTGTTGTAATTGTTGTAAACTAGCGGAAAATAGTTTTTGATAAGAATTATCATACACTGTTGTTAAGTACCGCACACGCGTAAATTCATAGGATGATGTTAGATTCCTCAAAAAATAACTCTGTTTTCATTTTAAACCCAAAATTTCTGCGATCATAATATGTTATTTACATCACAACTAAATCACAAGAAAAATGAAAATAAATTATGTTTTAAAAGCAGTTTTTTTTCAGACAACTCAGTCGTAAAAACTACAAACTTAAAAAATATAATTGAATACAGCACAATCATAATATAACCGATATAAAAATATACAAATGTAACTATGTAATCATTTTTCTAAGCCAAAGTATCATCACTATTCATTTCTCGTTTCCTCTCGAATTGGCGAAGGCTTGGAGCCCTTAATTATCGTGGTGATCCTGTCCTTTGACAAAATCTCACCTTGAAACTCTGACCCAACCCGTAGGACTCCCTCGGTTACCTTAGGTGCATACACACTTATTTATATATTGACTACTAAATGTCTTATGAGTTAGGGTAAAACTGTAAGAACATAGGATAGGATCAGGATTAGGGTTATTAGGTTCTTAGTTATCATTCTCTATTATATTTAGTTGTCTAGTGCAGCTTGCCAATACATACTACAAATACATATAAATTTAAAAACACATCTAGCTGGCAATCTATACACTCACATAATTTGGACGTCTACATTTCTAAGGTCTTATATATCCAATGTTTTGGGTTAAATTATCTTAACATCCTGCAAATGAAGGAATTATTGATGAGAAAATTTGAGACTTCTTATCAATTTAGATATATGTACATATTTATTGACTGATTCTATGATAATGCACGACCAAGGTTCACAATCACATGCTCAACCACTAAATTAACAAACCTGTTATCTCCTGTATTATTTGCCATATTTTTTTCCCTTATATTAAAAACCCTATGGATTTTAGCCTAATGGAATCGACTTCCTTAGTTCCCAGAATAGTTCAAATATTTACAAAAATCAAAATGGCCTCCGTAATGCGAGACACTATTTTGTAAAACTGAATTCTTAAAAGTTCAAGATAATAAATTGGCAGAAATTAACGACATAATTTCTTAAATGCCATGGATGCGTTTATGGTTAATGCCTTTAATTGTAGGTTGCTATAATGATTCTCCATCGTTAACAATTGTCTCAGACTTTGTAAGGAAATCATTTATTCTGTGGCGACCTCATGTATTAAGAAACAAATGAACTACTTTCATTTGTTTTATTAACTTATAAGTAAATGTACGTAAGTTCAATCGTTTCTAATAGGAAATATTTTGTTTTTACTATTCTCCTATAATAATATCTATTATATATAACGCTCTCGCAAGGGTTCTAGAAATATAATATCCAATTCATTGTGAGCCTCCTTCCTATCCAGGAACCCCATGAAGTTTAGCTGTAAAGTGTTGCCAACCTAAATAATTAATTTGTCGACTACAAGGAAATTGTCGTTGATAAATTATAAAACATCGCTTTTAAATTCTGCAGGTTTTAACGGATTTGAATCAAAAACCAAAATAAATTGATATTAATTAATTTATTTTCAACTACATACTTTAAGTTCCAGTTGTGGAATAAAAAAGGGTTGTCAATGCATACAATATAGTTTATCAACTACCTCCGTATCGTTTCATTATAGTTTATTAATAATAATAATCTATAAATAAAATAGTACATGTCTTTAAAATAATACCCTTATCTGAATTTATAGAGCAGCAAAATGCATTTATTTTTCATATAAACAATTCACAATTCGTCCGATAAGAGTTGATGTTTATTTAAAAAGCAGTAACTCTCAAGGGACGTATTAATGATTTCTTTTAAGGAATATGTGTATTCAAAAAAATATGCTACAGTCCGTGGAGGACTAAGACGGAAACCTGTACACCCATTGTTTCATATGTTATCTTTTTAAACTATAACTTTTATAACTGTTTTCATTAAGGGTCCATCATTATTCGATAACATGTCTTCGATATACTTATCTGTGTTCTTAAAGTGGTTTAATTTTTCCATAGAAAGTGCATTAGTATCTATGGTATGTATAGACAACTGATTGCATCGATGGCGGGCTGTTTCTGTATGCAACATGTTCCAAATTCAAATATCTCATTTAATTGATGAGAGAAATTGTTAACCACATTTATTTTCTTAGTGAAATGCTAAAACATCTCTCTCTATCTGAATCTCTTAAAAGAAAAGACAGTCTTTACGGGTTATCAAGTATTGAAATGCATGAAAAGATCTTTGTACGTATATTACTTCCAAATCCATAATTATTTATAAAAAATTTTTTTACGATTATTCGATATTATTATTGAAATTGAAATGCCTGCAGCGCACTAGCAAGCCTTCTGTCAGTATGACGGTATCAATTAACATATAGCAGATTCCTGTAAGTTTGCCGTCTGTTCGGTACAAATAAGAAAAAATATAAATTGGTGACTTTAGAAAGTAATTTCTGAAACTATTAAACATATATTGTTCCTTTTTGAATACATATACAAAGGCAAACGAATAAGTAATCTCTACGTACAGATTTTTTTAAAATAATTTTATGTATGCTCGGTAAACTGAAATGTGGCGATAAACGAAATATACTTTATTGACCAACGTTAATTGCTTATAAACACTTAAATGTCAGCATAAAAACCTAATTAAAAACGTTATTACCACTATTATCTGTTGTTATCTATTCGTCTGACAGTTGACTGATAAAAATCAGCGAGGCCACGAATTTTGCAACATAGAAATGCACTTTTCAACAATAACAGACAAAATTTAGTAATTCAATTCCATTTATGATTTTGAAAAAACGTTCTTTGGAGCTGATTATTAGTTATGTTTTAGTTGCAATACATTTTTCTTGTATTACAACTAAACATTACAACTTTGTAATTTTTTCCCTATAAATTATGAGATTTTTTTTAAATTTATTGAAGCAGTGTTGACCTAGTGGCTTAAAAGTACGACTCTTATAACTAAAGTCGTAGGTTTGAACCCTGTGCGCTAACAGACGCTGTTTCGCATTTGACTTTCGCTCATACGGTGAATGAAAATATCGTGACAAGCTAAAAACCTTTTTATACATTGAAACTAATCTAAATAAAATATTAGGTATATAGTACATATATAGGACAAAATTGTAAGTAACCAAATATAAAACATATTGCTAAATTAATAAATTATTATTCTTATAAGTAGTCGATGGCGTCTTTTCGGTATAGAAAGCTGAACACCGACTTATCTATAAGATAATACTATATTAGGAAAATATTTAATATGAACAGCAAACATTATTGTTTATATAATTAAAGCTATGTAATAACATAATCTAAACGCAGCGTGCAAACTAATTCCGATATATTTGATTGATCTTTGACTTTGATTACATTTGAAAATAACTGTGGTCCGTCGTAACAGTCGAAGTGGACGATAACTTTAAGTAGAAGGTTTCTTACTTAGATGTATCGTTATTATATGAGAAAGTATTATTTATAAACATATGAACATAACCCTTCAACTCCTTTTAATGTTAAAGTAAAACTACAAAAAAGGTAGTTTTTATTATGGCTCTTATTACTAGTAAACCAAGAAGTATTTTCACTATAAAACAAATCAACCAACTCATTAAAATGCTTCCTTTACTGCTTTACTTTGCACTTTTTGCGTAACAAGTATTATAAATTGAGCAGGCACAATACTGTGACAAGTGACATATGATAACACAATCTTAATAAAAGTAACAGTATCCTAGCCACAGACCATTGCGGTCGAGGTATTTGAGAATTGTGACAGGAATTATTTATTGTTTCAAAGGTAGAGTTAAGAAGTCAAAAGAGTCCTTTTCAAGCATTTGTAGACTAAAATGGCCTAAATATGTCATATTCAGAGAGTACAAAACAAACGCAAGACATAACATGACAACGACATATTTATGCATTAAACTACACATAACACCAACTCATCATGAATAAAAATAAAAAAATAAAAATAAAATACGTTTATTTTGGAACATAAGATCATCATGGTATCACTTATTCCACGTCATTAAATTCGAGCCTGTTGGGATCCCTACTCATCGGCAAAGACGACATAAGGTGTTGGCCGAGAGAATAAGCCGCCGTAAAAAACTTTCGGTACTATTTTAAAAAAAAAGCAAATCATCAAACAATTCTACAATATTTATAGCAAATTAATTAGAAGTAGCCTGCCCAGCACTAGTCCCAGGCCCTTTTATCAACTAGATAATCACTAACTTTATCGTAAGCCTTTTTACACAGCTTTTCTTTAATACATTTCTTTAATTTAATAAAAGGCAGAGATAAAAGAGCCTCTGGGATTTTATTAAAGAAGAGTATCCCTTTTCCCAAAAAAGAATTACTAACTTTAGACAGTCTAGTACGGGGAAATTGCAGCCTGTTAATTCATAGAAACACAAAAGTTGCCTATAATGGTCATCTCTAGAAAAACGTTTAGGTTTTCATGTCGTTAAACAGCTTTTAAAGAACAACTAGTTAGCACTTGATTATAGGTAAAGCCCTTTCAAAGAATGCGTACTGATCATACGGGGAAAGGTAATTTGCAAAGGCATATCAGGTAATAGGATACGGAAATTGATACCACGTAACGGAAGTTGTTATTTAATTGAATTAATTAACTATCCGTTTTTTTCTAAGTTTGCAATTGCAGTATTTACTGTTTTGTTTAAAGACGGCATTTTTTATGTCTATGATTAGCTAGGTCGTTATGAAATGAAACGCGGCATTATTATTTTTTTATTATAATTTCTATGCAATGTACATAATCTGAAAAGAGTGTGTATACTTTTGTACACGCGTTAGAAGTTATACTTCTTTGTCGTATGGAAAAAATAACTTATATTTATTATTGATTAACGATAAATATTAAAATTTTAATTTTAAATAAAAACACCAAAATATTATTTATTTATTCTCACTGTTTAATTGTGCTGTTACGCAAAACGTGTTCTAAATATAAAACTACGTGTTCTAAATATAAACAACTTGAACATAGTTATCGATTTCCATGCCACCTAGACCTAGCTTTACGATGTCGAATTTAGGTGTTGGTGTGCACGCGCAAGGTCAAAATTCAATCTCATCATTCTTCTCCATCGCGCCAAAAGAAGTATACCTTCAATATGGTAATTAATAAAACTAACAGAGCTGGTTCTTTCCTCTTTCAACGAATAAATATCGCAATGCAGCGAGGAAATGTTGCCAGCATTAAAGCAACACATTGGTCATACTTTTAAAATTAGTGTTAATTTTTTATTTATAAAGTTTTAATAATAATTATTACTATGTAGGTTAATAATAGTAAATACTATAGATTTGTGTGTTGCATCTATATAACAAATCTAAATTCTATAAGACATTTTGGAAACAACGTAAAATATAATTTTACTCACAGCAGAAATGCATACGACCCATGCCCCATAGAGACTTAAAATATATCATACTATATAAATAAAACTTGTCCAGATGTGTAGGACTTAAGTATATTGACTCTTGAACTTATTGCAATGATTCCTTTGTGATGGAGAATGTGGTTTGGAGGCGGACTGGTATAAGCCAGGTACTAACATAATGTTAAGCTACAGTTATATCACAGATAGTTATAATTTAATAACCGTAATAACAGTGACTTTGCATGTGAACTATCAATTGTTATCCACCTATTCTTAAATCTTTTGTAAACCAATCATTTAATAGCAACACAAAAATTTATTACCTTTTTTTATGGATTACCTATTAAGTTTGGTAAGGTCCACTGCCACATGTCATTTTTTTCTAAATTATACATTTATCATTTTTTAATTTTGATCATTACTAGGAAGGTCAAAAAAATACAAATACAGATATTTTTTTTTTCTTTTGGCTCTAACACGGTGCATTAGCCAGCGTCAAGTATGGTACGGATATGGTTATAAAAATAAATTGCGAGCTAATTCAAGATGGCTGCTAATTTGGTCTTTGGTTGCCATTATGGATATGCCCTCTTAAACGGTGGTGCAATAAAATTCTCCCTAAAATTCGCTTGCCCTTTCTTCGACTAACCTGACGGGTTTACTTGATTTATAAATCACGTAGTTAATCCACATAGCTTCATGCCGTCAATGTGAAAGTAGTAATTCAAGGGCGGTCAGAATGCGCTTCCGCGTCAGCTGCAGCGTGTGCAATATTTGGACCTTGATATACATTTAACTTGAAGGTGTCTCTCTGTTTGACACCACTTCCCGTATGTATGCAATTGTGATACATTATACTACTGAATTAAATTTGAAAAAAAGGTAAAATTTTAAAGGGATATATTTTTAATTCTAATTACTATTTAAAAAGTATTTGCTAAATCTGGTTTTGTCTTTTTAAATCTGCATTCTAGGCCCGGTGTTAAGAAGTTAAATAGCCTAGTAATTTACGTGATGGTAAAGCTTGTTTGTGGACTCCAGCAATGTTTTATATTATTCTGACGATAGAGATCGTTATTACGAATGTACCACTCGGTGAGTCAATCAAAATATTAGGATCGTTGGATTTTTTGGATGTTACTCTTAGTGTAACCAGTAAGACAGCTAGGAACCATAAGCCCATGCATCGGGATTTGTTTCTCCTTAATGAGATTAAACTGAGCCTACCTGTTTAGTACCCCAGATACTGATGCTACCCCAGAGACTGTTCGGTTATCCGGAATGAAATCTTTTTGGCTTGTGTGAAATTTTCTGTATATAAATCATCATCATAAGTTCATTAAGAAATAAAAATAGGGGTTGATCGTAGAAGGTTGAAAATTTAGGGCTGTAGGTATGTATTTTTTAATGCTGTCTCATAAAATTTAGGGGTGGGCTACCCTTAACATTAAGGGGGATGAAAAATAGATGATGTCCGATTCTCACATCTACCCAATATGCACACAAAATTTCATGAGAATCGGGATAGCCGTTTCGAAGGAGTCTAACCACAAACACCACGGACACGACAATTTTATATACATATAAGATAAGATGAACTAGACAATTAATATTAATTAAAGTGCACCTTTGGTATACTTCACTTCCTTATTCGTTCTTACTGATGTTTGTTATAAGTACAACTATTAAACAAAGAATCTTTTCATAACAGTAATAATGGAAACAGTAAGTTTCAAGTGTTTTTAGTGTAAAAGATACCTGTGTAAGGCTTCCCAGGCATTCCTTGCTGTGGTCATCAGTACTATGTACTAGGTGTCCACTTAAATGAAAACTGATGGGGCTGGCCTTTTGTATGAGCTGCTACTTGTCTCACCCATCTCGGGCAAGCTCAGAAGCAGAGTCAGAAAGGCGGAGTGTAATAAACGGCTCAAATATAACAACTCGTCTCACCTTTCTTTCAATTTTGTTATTGTTTCCTTTGGAGTACAGACTATTAGGCTGTAGGGTTCAAGTGCACACTAATTAAAGATTTATGTTGGCACCCGGTAGATAGTACCGTTGACCCCAGAACTGCTGCTTTCCACGCTTTATAAGGAAATGCTGCCAGCATTTAAGGTACACTGCCACAGGAACGAATCAACAAATGTTAAGTATATAATTAATTTAGTACCTGGATGACCGAGCCTTGCTCGGTATTTTATTTTATTTTTTAAATTGTGTTTTTTTTAAATTATATTTAAGTACGAATTACATACTAATAAAATGATGAAATATGAACAGCATTTTTCGATCTTACCGAAAAAATAAAAAATAAAACACGAATAAAATGACATTATCTAGAAGTGATTCCTAGCTAGATCGATTGATCGCCCCCAAAACCCCCCCGTATACTAAATTTCATAAAATTCGTTGGAGCCGATTCCGAGAGTGCAATTATATAAATATATATATACAAGAATTGCTCGTTTAACGATATAAGCTATAACCGATGGAGTTTATACTCTATGTGTATTTAATGGATTTGTAATTTAACGATATTAATTTGGCGTCGCTTAGGGCAAAGTCGCAGGCAAAATGCCGATCAAGTAATTCTTGTTTTAATCATTATTTATACAAGGATTTCATGTAATAACTTCAAGTGATAATGTTTCAAGGGTGAACGGTGGAATGCGGGCTAAGCGCGTGACTCACGTGTGAAGTCAAAATTGATTTAAAAAAAGCTTTTTTTAGCCAGTTAGCCATAAAAGCGCGTTTGGGGTTACCATGTATGAAACTATGGCGTTCCGTTTGATTAATACTGTCTTATAAGACGGTGTATAATATGTTAATTAACAATTCAGTGTAATATTTAGATTTGGGTTCCCTATTAATTAAAATGTAGAATTCTATGTTCTAAAAGGGACCGATCTAAAATTAGCTATTTCAGAAGATTTAAGACAAACCTATAAAAAGTAATTTATAGGCTTTTGGCTTGGGAATTCCAGTAGAGGGCTGGCTTGGAAATGTAGCGTATAGCGGATTCGGAGCGCATGGCCAACCCACTTCTATTTTCGGTATAGGCCTGACAATTGGCGACTAATTGCATGGCTCCCATAGCAGATGATAAGAGATTTTCTTCTACCCTTAGTTGTAAATATTCTCATGTCTTTAATACGTTAATATATGTGTACGTATTATGTTTATCTTTAGTATGACGTCTCAGAAGTATAATTTTCGAACCTTTTTTATATAAACAAGTACATTGCTTTGAAGAGATATTTTCAAGAGCATATGTAGTTCAGGTTCACCAGGAAATGACATTTGGGCGAGTGTGCTACAGAGCAATTATGATACAGAGTTCACGAATGTCTATTTTACTTATTAAAAATCATTTGCTTGCATTCGACATAGATAATCTAGCTATATAAATATGGTTCCTATCCGTATGTCGGCAGCGAAAGTATTTTTCTTTTAATTCGCGATTTCCATGACGTAGATAATTAACTGCTGTGGCAGTGGCGATATCTATTAGGAGATGACGGAAAAGTAGGGGTAGTGACCGGCAGGCATCTCACTTGCAAAGAAAAAGTGTTAAAATAAAGATGAATTGGACTTTTTTAAAATATACGTTTGTAGTCTCTTCTAAATAATATATTTTTAAAGACAAAATATAGAAATAATGATTTAAAATTGAATTTTCATTAAAAACCCATCATTAATGGGTTTCATGCAGGGTTGGCCGTTTTTACAAACAATCTATCAGGGTCTCGAGAACGAGACCTTGGATTCCTTCTTGCGAGACCTTAACAATTAACTATTTTTATTAATTGCTCAATATATTTTATTAATTATGTGAACTCAGAAGGCGAGTCTGTAACAGATCGGGAAGGTGGTGTTAGGTTCAAAACTTTTTGTTGTAAGGGTTCCATTTGGGCCAAAAGAAATAAATGACGTCAGAAACTTTATTAAAAATTTATAGGAAGTTCTATCTTGTTATAAATCACAGCCTATATTTATCATTGTTAATTGATTTCTTCTTCACAAACAATATAATTAATTTATATTTTTATAGAAAGGCTCAAGGAAAAAATATATTCTTATATAAATCGTCTTAAAAGCCTGTTCTGAGTGACGTCTGTTTTCTTCTTTTCTTAGTGTCCATTCTTATGTTCCCACCAACAATACATCAAAATCTTATTAAAAAATACTACACAATATAGTATGTACATTTTCAGTGCGTAGTATGTAAATAATTTCTTTTCAAATTTAAATTAGCTTATTTTTCATTCAGATGAAATGCTACTCTCCGATAATTTAGTTCGAAACTTAAATATACTATTCTTATATATAACTACTTGCTAATTACTCTATTACCAACAATGCAGGGTGGGGCGTTGAATACTGGTTCTAGGTCTACTGGTCGGCGGTTTCGATATTTGACCTTGTAAGAGCTAATACTAAGACTGATTTTTAATTAACTGTTACCGGATACATGCAGTGGGAAAATTGTCAAGAATTAAACAGCACTTAGACTTTAAGTTATTAAACTTTAAGTTGTACTTTCGAAGAACTGTGACCTAGTGGCGTAAGCGTTTGACTCTCATCCTTGAGGTCGGAGCTTCAATTCCCGGCTGTGCACCAATGGACATTCTGCCTATGTATTATAATTCGCTCGAACGTCTTAGAAAAACTTCTTAGGAAACCGGCTTGCCTTAGACCCAAAAAGTCGACAGCGTGTGCCAGGCACAGGAGGCTTATCACCTACTGGCCTAATAGATTGATAAATGATCATAAAAAAAGATACAGAAATCTGAGGCCCAAACTTAAAAAGGTTGTAGCGCTGCTGGTTTTTATTATTTGTACATAACTCTTTAACTAGGATGACCAATCTCTCTCCGAGCGGCTTGATCCTTTGGCGTCGCGTAGAGATGTGGCGTCACTCTGCATCTTCTGCATTTACCATGGAGAGTGTTCAGAGAAGTGGTTCAGATTAATAGGATTTATTCGGAATAATAATAATTCTTAAAAGGCCGGCAACGCACTCGCGAGCCCTCTGGCATTGAGAGTGTCTATGGGTAGTATAAAAGAGATAATGTTTTTTAAGATTTCGTAATCCAAGAATGGTTTCAAAATTTTCGGATATTACATTTGAGAATTAGCAATGTTAAACGGAAGCAAGAAGTAGTCAAATTAGCCAAATATTGGCTAAATTTCCGTTAGTGATTATATCATCTATATAATTGATTTATTTCTTAACATACTCGCTGTCCTTGGTTTATTGACATTTCGTGATCTTGTTTTGGGTAATAAACCGAATTACGTGCACTCATTAAATAGTTTAATTGCTCTAGATATAATAAGTTTTACACTGTTACAAGTTTTTAAAAATATTTTAAGAAATACAATTTATCTTAATTTTTATCGGATCATTCTTTCATATCTACATTCGATCGTTTATACTACAGATACAGCCAAAGATGAAATACATTATATATACAATGAGGTTCAAATATTTACGAAAGGAAAAAATCAATAAAAATTGTATTACCTAATTTGGTGGTATGGTGTGAAGTGAGCATATGTGTATGTATAGTGTGTGAGAGTATGCGGGATGTGCTTATGGTGGGCTTAAATAATGGTCGTTGTAAGTCCGGGCTCCGCTATACTAAACTGAGATTTTTGCATCGTTGTTATATGAGGAATGTGAAAGATGGTGCTTCCATTACGCCTCTGAGAGGCAGGAACGTGGAGGTGCATTTTTCTAGAAGGCTGCAATTCATTTTATTTGAGATAATGTCATGTAAAACTGCATTATATCGTATTGTTTTTGAAAGTCTAAAGTATAAATTTTAACATTATCAGACGCGTATTTGTGATATTAAAATTATAATGATGAATGATTTTTTTTTGTTAACAGACAGGCTTATCTAAAGTTAAATGATACTGCCGCCCATAAAGTGTCTATAATATAAGCAGAGGGCTCTCAAGTGCATTGTCGGCATTTTATAGTGTACTTTATACCGAGCAACCATATTCAAGAACGCTTCTTACATATATATATATAGTATAGCACTTTCATATCATTATTTTTACTGAGACGTCTTATAAAACCAAGCGGCATAAATGCGTTTTCAACTGGTGTGCTAATATAGTCTATATGTCCTTCAATACTTTTTTTTTATTGTTACAAATTTAATTCTAGTTCTTTGAAAAAAATTCGTGATTGTATCAACAAGAAAAATACTCTGTATTACATAATTTTTTATTTAACATTCGTAGTTCCTACACGTTTCCGAATGCAAACTGAATTCCAATCGAATATGAACTTTCCTAAACATAACAGGGTATAAAATTATAAAACCTATGGCGATTTGTATCTCGTAAAATGTAATTAATATATTAAAAATAGTATTAAACTAAATAGCGTTAATATATCACTTTTTTTTTTTTAATGTATTATTTAGTCCTGACGCATGCGTACTCTTTATAAAAAATGAGTGAAATATAAATAAATGTGGTAAATTAACGCCCTCAAATCCGAGAATTTATAACGAATATACAAAATAACACCCTATATATGTTAAGTAAACAATATGAGAAATCTGGATAAAACATATAGATTTAGAATGATATTTAAATACAGAACTAATTAAAATAGCACTTACTCAATTTCAATTACTTAAATTGACTAGTTTATAAACATCTTAACATGAAAATATTTCGTCAAAATATTAAAATATAGTAAATAGATATTTTTATGTATATACGTACTACGAGAGGGAGGGGATTATAGAACAATATATTCTTGTATGTAATATATTAAATTAGAAAAAAAGAATTATTTTACATTAACATTAACTTTTAATTCTTTAAATGATTAAAGACATTGTCAGTATACGATGTACATAATTTAATGATATTCATTATTTGTCTCTTTTCCTCATAGTCTAAGATCCGGGATTAGAAAAATATACCCTCATCTGTTATTTAGATGAAACAATTTTTTATAATCTGATTTCAATATCATGAACTTATAAACACAACCTCTGCCATTATAAACCTGCTGCAATTAATAGTAATTAATTAATTAACAACTAATTTATTTTTAATTTTTACTTTCTCATGTTAGTTACATAAACCGTCAATATTTTATAATATATACCTCACTGTAGTAGGCACCCATCTCTATGATTGCTATACTTCCCTGCAGCCAGGTGAGAAAAGGTAAATAAATGTAGCTTATTTCTTATATTATGTAGAGGTATATAATATAAAATATTGACGGTTTTAACTTACTACATGTAACTAACATGAGAAATTAAAATTAAAAATAAATTAGTTGTTAATTACTATTAATTGCAGCAGGCTTATGATGGCAGAGGTTGTTTTTATAAGTTCATGATATTGAAATCAGCTTATAAAAAATTGTTTCATCTAAATAACAGATGAGGATATATTTTTCTAATCCCGGATCTTAGACTATGAGCATACAATTAAAAAGTGTTAGATTTTTAATTGTATGCTGAATTTATTTTCTTATATATATTACCTAATGTATATATATAAAGCAACTTATTGTTCTTAGTACAGAAATCAGCTAACACGTATTATGTACTATAAACTAATAAAGCCTTGATTTAAATCTCCATAGTAATTAATAATTTAACCAGTGAAGTTAATAGAGTATGACCCAGTACTGGGGTCAAAGTTTTGAGCTGGATGTCCGGAGAATGGGTTGAAGTTCTGGTTCTGCAAGTTCTGGCTTTGGTAGTTCTGGTAAGGTTGTGGGGTGTATGCCTGGTATGAGAATTGGGGCTGCTGGTGAAATACCTGGCTTTGTGGAAACGTTTGCGGAGCCTGCACGTCAAGGTTCGTTTGCTGGGAGAAGAGGTTTGAACGTTGCGGCGAAGATTGGAACTGGAAGTTAGGTTGGTAATTCTGTTGCTGGTACTGTGGCTGTTGGTATGTCTGCTGTTGTTGGTAAGTCTGTGGCTGTTGGTAAGTCTGTGGCTGTTGGTAAGCCTGTGGCTGTTGGTATGTCTGTTGCTGTTGGTAAGTCTGTGGTTGCGGTTGCGGTTGCTCTACTGCTTTCTGGAACTGCCTGAAGGAAGCTGGTCGGTTTTGTGTTCGGCCATTATATTTGGGGTCTTCGTATATTTTTGGATCCTCACGGTACTGGCCATCGTCTTCTTGGCCGTCTGTTAAGGCGTTGTGGCTGGACGGATCGTTCAGTGTTGGTGGTGGTACCATTATGCCAGTGCCTGAAAGAGGAAATTATTTAACATTAGTATCGTTCGTAATGAGCAAGAAATTATGTAAAATTATTTCGGAATAAGAACATTAACTAAGTAAATATATGACTTTGTAACAGTTACCTCACACATATATGAGATTTCATAATTGACGTTGTCTTTATATCAAAAGTATTATATAACAAAGTGACTTGAAAGTTATTTTTCTTTTAATAATAAATGGTTTATTTGCAAAGAAAGTTTTAGATATCCAGAGTGCCTAATTATAAAAACTCATAATTTATATTTAAACAAGCATGGAAATTCCATATTAATATTGTCATAATAATAAGAACAGTTCAAAACTATACAACTCCTACTTCATGCCTGACTATGGGACAGTTAATAGTATTTATCTTTGAAAATCAAATCACCTTCCTTTGAAAGCTTCAGTTATCTGTAACTTCTAAGACACGGCTGTGAGGCTTTTTAAATACATCGTGGACCTACGTACATAGCTGAATGCTAAACACATACTTGATTCCCTCGGTACATACATATTATAGAAGAACGCTCTATAGGTTTTTGCTCTATGGTCAACGGCCATTTAATAAAAATATATTCAAACTTTTTTAATATGTAGAAACACTCACCTTCTGGTTCAAATCCTCTCTGACTGCTCGCTCCATACGAAACTTCTCTAGTTTTGCCAGATTCATCTACATATCCATATTTCCCTGCAACATCTCCATTCGGATACTTTGTTTCAATCTTGAAGGACCCATCTGCTGCTTCATAACCAAAGCTGTAGGAGCCATCATCATTCTGCCTGTTTATCTGCTTTAAGATAGGAACAGGAGTCGTGGTTGGCCCTTGTTGTGATGATGCGCAGGCGCATACAGCAGCGAATAGTAGTGTCTGGAATTTTTATTGAAGTTTAAATCGATTTATGGATTAGGTTGCGTGTAAGGAATCAGTCAAAGTGTCCTCATAATAATTAAAACGAAAAATATGAATAAAGATGTTGATTACTAAGTTGATATATGATTGATTTTTTAACCTTGTTGTGACAATTCAGTTATACTTGTCTCTGTTATGTTAACTACATCCAACTTAATTCAGTAATGCGTTAAACGCATTACTGAACAGCGTTACAATAAGTATTAAAATTACTTAATATGTTATTTTTTTTTTTTAAATGCTATTAATTAATACAAAAAATATGTGTTCCAGAAATAAACACAATTGATTTAAGAATTAAAGAGTTAACTTATATTACTGTTATAAAATAAAATTTATTAAATAATAGTCACGATACTGTGTTGTATCTGTAACATATAAATGCTTTACATATTGAAATCACTTTAAAACTACGTAAACTACGCAAAACGGAACTGGTCAGTGAATGTTGTGACCTTGAACGCGGAAAGATTAATCTCAGGATAGTTTTATTTGGTATGTTGTAATTGCGGAAATGACTCAGTGTGATCTTTAAAGATTTAATTTATCTCTTCTGCTTCCTATTCTTGACTATGCGGACTCGTGCACCTCCGATATGAATGAAGAGCTACTCAACAAGATCGAACGCCTGCAGAACTTCTGCATACGTTTTATATTTGGTCTTAGAAAGTATGACCATGTGTCTAAGTTCCGCAGGCAGCTGGGGTGGCTACCTATTCGACTCAGACGTGACGCTCATATTCTTCAACTTCTATATTCAATTCTTTTCAATCCCAAAACCCCTTCTTATCTCAAAAATCATTTCAAATTCTTAGGTCCTTCTAGCTATACGCTACGCTCTTCCAATAGATGTCTATTGGAAATTCCATCCCACAGCTCATCCTTCATGGGCAATTCATTTAGGATTTCCGCCATTAGGCTGTGGAATAAGCTGCCTGAGTCTATACGATTGGCTTCCTCCCTATTGTCGTTTAAAACTCTTCTATATAAATATTTCCTAACCTTATCATATCCTGATCAATCGTGACCTGTGTAATTCTTGTATCTCCTCTTCTATTTGTATATAATGTAATCCACTATTTGCTGTTCATGAATCTGTAAGATTAGCTTTTTAGTTTTATTTAGTTATTAATAGTGCTTTTTTTTTCTCTAGATTAAGGTTTTACAGATTAATATATATATTTTGTTTTTTATATAACTTCTGGTTATGCACTTCTTGCACTCATCATTTTTTATTTATTGTTTTCTTTCTTACTAGGGTTGCCTGGAAGAGATCGCTTGTTAGCGATAAGGCCGCCCGTTGCATCCCTTGTAATTTATATGTATTGTGTTATTTGTGTTTCTTTCTAGCAACGAAGTGTTAATAAATAATAAATAAAATAAATAAATAAATTTAGTAATTAACTGTTTTAGATATTCTTTACTTATTGCGATAAAATTTTGTCTGTTTTTAACCATTAGACTATACAAATAACTATAGTTGCCGATAATTTGTAAATATCCTACAATTTAGAAAGCCTTAATCATTTATTGAACTATTACTTTTGTAAAATATTAACATTTCTACAATAACTATTCGCAATATCTGGAAGAACTTTTAATTCTTATTAAATGACTGCGCGTATTCTCCTTATGACGCATTACGACAGAAAAGCTTCGAAGGCAATGTTTATACAAAGAACCTGTACAAGGGAGCTGACAAGACGGCCTTGTTATATTCAATCACTTGCAAAACAGTCTACATCAGTGTTTGAATAATAATTTATGGAATGTGATCTAAAAAACACTTCCAGCGAACGGACATACGACAAGTTACATCGGAGATTAACTAGCTAGTACTAATAACTAAAAATCATGTCAATAAGGCTTTGTAGAAGCCCTGATATGCTGAGTTTATTTTCCGATTGAATGTAATTGTTTCCGGTTTTGAGGTAGAATGCAAAGAAAAAATCTTTAAAAAGGAAATACATTATAAATTTAAATTCACGTGTCAAGGATATTTAACATAAGAAAGTGCCTCTTCTTGTGTTAAATTTTTACACTTACCACTCTTTAGCGCTGAAGGCATAAAATAAATGTGGTAGAGGAATTCGTTTATTTTTATAATAAGTACAAAAAAAATCTATAACGCCTGTTTGTTATAATATATAAATTACTACTTGAATAAATAACGACTCATATTGATATCGGATAGAAGAGTGTAAATCATAATCAGACCCTGCTATTATATCTCCTATATTTAGGTGTTCATATTGACAATACAGCTAAATGTCATACAAATTTGGTTAAAAGGTACAGGACTGACAAACCTGTGCAAAAAGAATCACATTAAAGGACTGTCCAGGTTTAACACTCAATTTAGTTAGAATGTTATTAAGCAAAAACGCCTGTGCCTTGTCAAGAAATTTTAATTATCTATGACAAAAAACAATGTGCGTAGGTTGTATAATTTCAAACTTCTATTAATATAATGTCAGATATTTTCATGTCGCTAGCCGTGACATAGTTCGCATCAGCTGTCAGATGTATCACCAACTGAAGGAAGCTCGTTTAATAATTACCTGAATTTGGTTGTTACGTCAATAATTTATTTGTTGTATATATATCATCACACCTTTTTTATAGGGATAAGCAGAGATCAGAGTTGTCCACTTGCTACGGTGCTCGACGTACGACTCTCGCTTATCTCACATTCATATATTCACCATGCATACCTGTACTTAACTACTTAACTGGTCCCTTCTATATACCTTAGTAGATACTAGATACCTTAGTAGATACAAGATACCTTCTGGATATGGTCCAGGTATGTATGATAAGGCCTACCCAACCAGGCTTTACCATCCACGGTTGCCTTGTATATTCTGCTGCTCATTCATCCGTTCTACATGGCGTAACCGCCTAAGAATATAGTTCGTATCCTCGTCATTATGTCCTCTTTTAATTCACAAAAGAGTCAATTGTCATGACTTCTAAATAATTAAATTATTCATAACATGGCCTGTCAATGAAAGATAGTTTAAAAAATTAAATTATGTATTATCAGTAGAATATAAATCTTAATGCTTTGTAATTTGAATAAATGTTCTGTGGGATACATCGTATATACTATCTAATTGGTCAGTTTTTGGAAAAAGAAAAACCTTTTAATAAACGAGCAAGCTTATCAGTTGATCGTCGGTTGAAAAGTTTTACGTATTTTTTTTACTATTACCGTTGTGGTTTTTTCTTAAGTATACGATCCTTAATAATCGTGTATTGATTATTCTTTACATATTCTAAAATGTATGAATAAATTAGTTCGCATCAAATAAGCAATGAAATACATAATTTAATTTACTTAATAAACAACAGATGGCGTTGTGCATACATAAAACGCGATAGCATAAGAGCGTCCTAGAAACTTAGGATTTTATTTTCAGTCGAGTTCTCATACAGGCCAAGCTACGCTCGCCAAAACAGCCCGAGCTGAGATGTAATGACCCTTAAATAAATAATATTTTAACTAAAAGTATAAAATATAAGTATGAAGTGTCCCTCTCAATAGTAAATAAAAAGAAAGTTATAGTGTATGGTGTGTCATTACGTTGTAAGGTTGTTCTCGTTCAAGCAAAATTACTCAAAGAGTTTAGTTGTATCTTACTTACTTTTACTATTACCGTTGTATCATAAATGGTATCTTACATAGAAGCTTATTGAAATTCCACTAACAATCGATTACAATCCAAAATGTATCAATTAGCATGCTACATAGAGAAGTTTGGGCAACGCCGGGCGCTTGGCCTAGTTCCATTTCACAATTACTACGCCTGCTGTGGAATTCCAAATTGTTACGCTCAAGGTCGTTCCAATTTTCACGTAATGTAAGTAATTAATGTATGTCTGGCGAGTCACTGGGCGAGAAAATAAGTTGCTGTTCTAAATAGGTTTAATTTAGATTAACTACGAACTGTAGTATGGACTTAGCTTCCGCACTAAGAAATTGGTCCGTTGTGCGTTAGTAATATTTTTTCTAAAAGATCGGACAATTCTTTGGTTATGACTAGTAGACTTTAACAATGAAAGTAAAAGTCGGTTTTTATTGAAGACAAAAGCTTGTACATAAAACAGTAAACTAACAAAATTATATATGTAATACGGTCGAACATAAGTTATTGCAATGTTATCTTAAATCTAGTCGTAATTAGAATTAAAAATATATTTATTAAATAACATTGACATACTGAATGTTTACTATTGTGTAAATATGTACATACCAGAACCTAAATACAATTCTTTATAGGTATCATTTTAAAATTATGCTGGCGCGCGTTTATGTCTTTTATATGAATCGTTTAAATACCAATCGTATCGATAATAAGGTCAATATTTCAACTATTTATTAGTAACTATGTCAATTGGTAAGAAATTCCATAAAATTAAGCTTAGTCAACATGATTGCTTCCTAGCCAGCCTAGATCGAACTGGTCAATAATTTAGGTCTCATTGCATAAGACCACGCCTACACAAGCATTCCTATATTCACAGGCGATTTCTGAATAATTTTATAATTAAAAGCACTACACTATTATGTAAGGATTAAAACAACATATGTATAGCATTTTTTTTAGTTATGAGTAACTAACTTTGTTTTGTTTATGAACAGAGGAAAGTGTCTAATCATTGTATACAATACAACGTATACATACGTTATCACAAAATCTATACGACCTAAAAACTTTAGTGATTGACATACTGCGTGTCAAGTTTTACCACAACTTGTTGCTTGTTGTTGTATTCACGAGTTAAAATTAAACTTAAATACTAATAATAATAATTAGATTTTCAGCAAATATATCCTAATAATGCGTCCCACATATTGGCTTATTATTATCATACCCACTGCAGTCGTTAACGCTTAATATTATTATTTAACGCACGTAACACGTCATTTGTGTAATAGTGTATTGGAAGCAGTGAAATATATTTCTTTTTTTTTTTTGAAAAAATTTGTGAGATATAAAAAGTCCCTGGACAGGATCCCCTGCCATCAGTAAGTAAATATTAATAATAAAAAACTTTCTTGCTTTATAAGGAACTTTAAACATAGGCTAGCCATCATCGTGTTAGTTTGGTATTAAAGATTTTGTATATAGCCAAGTATATATATTTCATTACACCAAGCCCATTCAACGTAAATCATTTGTAAATATTTAGTGTTATTGGCGCGTTTCTAGACCAACAAAAGTTCACATTCTTAAGATCTGAATTACGATATAAATTAGAATGGAAAATTTAGTTTTGTACAAAAACGTAAATTGTATAAAATTTTTGTTATCTAGACTGATAATCATTACATATCATTTAATTAAGAAACTGTTTTTATTGTTTAAACGCGATAAACTTAATAAAATAAAAGAACGATTTTGTTTAATCAAAAAACACTAAACAGCTTAACCTTTTGGCACAAATATGATCATAATTAACTGAAGAGTTTAAATGGAATACAATTAATAGCAAAACTATGTAACAAAAATATGTGCATTCTACTTAGTCAATGAAACTAACAGTGCATGATTAGATTCATTCGAATGCTACACAAGCTACGAAATTATATTGTTTTGTTATTTGTCACGGTATCTGTTGCGCTCGCATTATATCTTTCGTAAATCTTTTGTAGTGGAATGTTTTTGAAATATCTACACGTTACGTACGTAATTTAAAAAGCTACGAAGTCTTTCAGTTACGGACTGTATGTATGCCAATTAAATAATAATAACAGTGCATTAATTTCAAAAAGTTTACAATTTTTAATTAAAAATTCTTTTTTCGAAAAAGAATTTTTGAATTAAGAATTCAAAGTTGTAATTTTAGATAAAACAAAACAAAACTGACCTTCAATACGAACATGGCGGCTGATTTTCCAAATGCAAACGTCAAAATTTCCCGGTCTCGGCGCTGTCTATGGCGTCCACTCACACACTCAGGCGCGGCTGGCCGTAACTTGTATTTATAATGTCGCTGTTTTCGTTACAACAGGCTTCTGATATTGTTATGCGGTGTACGAAGCCCTTGCGTGGTTTTGTAATAGATCCCTCATTGGTGTTTGATTGTTAATGTCAAATGCAATATCAATTATTCGGTGACATAATTCGATTGATGAAGGTTAGATATTTTTTTCAAAATCTTTCCGTTTTCAAGCATATGTAAATATATACAAATAAAACATCTAATTAAAATTTCGTCTGCATGAATCATAAACAAGTAGTATTGGTCAACGATAACAAGCCTTTACGACTTAATAATATAAAATAGAAAAAAAAGAAAAAACTTGGCCATTAAAAGGAGTGGCGGAGAGTTTATTGCCAGTTCTTCTCTTACGTTCTTCGCCCCTGATTTGAGAACTGGCAGTAAATGTTGAATTAGAAGCACTTAATGTATATTTCTTTTTTTGACGTTTATAAGTGTACATTATGCTACCTACATGAATAAATTATTATTAAATTGTTGAATAGAATGTCTGAAAAGTTAATAGGCTTTCTCGTTATTACAACTTATGCCTTTTTTACAGTTTTATGAGGCAAATGATATTGCCACCCATGGACTCACAATGCCGGAAGGCTAGCAAGTGCGTTGCCCGCCTATTAAGAATTTGTACGCTCTTCTAATCAAGGACCCTAAGTCGAATTAGTTCGAAAATACTTCAATACTAACATTGATGAAAACAATCTTCTTAACATAACTTTATTTATTATTTGTATATTTTTTTTATACATACACATGTAAGACCTGAAAATTACGATACAGCCTAACTTAAGACTAATAGGTAATTTAAGTCACTTCACTAAGACCTGAAAGTTACGATACAGCCTAACTTAAGACTAATAGGTAATTTAAGTCTAACCTAATTTCTAAAAAGGATTTTTTTCATAAGGAAGTGTCCAATAGCACTACTCAAAGTCTATTAAAGGGAAGACACTCTGTACTTGTTATCTATTTTTTTCTCTCACTATTTAGCACTTAATAAAATATAGTGCTCGTCATGAGGTTTAAGTTTCTATTGAGTTTTAGTTATTATTTTTTTATTATTTTGTGGTTGCTTGTTTAATTTTATCCCTAGCTAGCTTGCTTATATTTTACTATAATTAATATGTATGTGTTAATAATGATTTGTGATATAATATTTTTTTGTACAATTTTATGCATACACGTTGTTAAGAACTTATAAATAAATGTATGGAAAAAAAACTTTTTCTTATAGTATTTGATTCGAGAGCGATACAACGTGCCGTCAGACAATTGTTTGATTTTGGTTTTAGCCTCAAAATAGACTTTAGTTTCAGCGATTACCCCTCTTTTGAGGTCTTAATCGGGAAATTTATTTATTTATTCCATTTTTATTTTTTTCTTTTCGTGAAAGTCTGTACTTAATTCAGTCTTCATATTTAATAATGCGTAAATATTATTCCAAGTTTAAGCAACTTATATAAGTTAACTTATGTAAAGGATGATAAGTCTAACATATGTTAGACTTATCATCCTTTACAATGCTAGTATTATTTATATTATTTACTGATATTATTAATATGTATTATTGTAATGTCGAAGTGCGTATACAAATTACTTTTATTTAATTAATATTTAATATGGTATTGTCTTTTATATTTAATATTTTTTTACGATTGCCCTTTCTAAATAATTAACGAACCTGCAAAAATAATAATATAAAACAATATTTACGTTGAAAACAGCAAATTTAACATTTAGATTATATGGTTTTCTGACGTAAATAGAACGTATTAAATGTCAAATTAACAAAATGAAATTGAAATAATTAATCGATATATAATACTTCCATTTTATTATTGTAAACGATATTTAAAGAAAAACCTATTTGGTTATTACTTTTTTATTTTATTTTATTATGGATATTTTTATGAAATCATTAATTCTTTCTCTAACCACCAGACGCCATCTTCTGCGCGCATTCTAAATTCAAAAAGTGGTATTTTTTCTAAAATACGTTGGTTTTAAGCACATATTATGACAGCTAGTTTAGTAAAATCTTTAGGTATTTAAACATACACCTGGTACGCTAATATTAGTTATTCATTTATTTCGTACCATTAAATAAGTACAACAAGAAAAAAAAACAATTTTAATAAAAATATAACCAAAGATGTATTACATTATTTATATATACAGAAAATTTTAACCTTAAAGAAACGACGATTCGATCTAAAGATATAGATATATCTTTTGATCAATTTAGGAACAAATACAATAAAATCAGATTAAGTATGAGTGGGTATACTTATGATACATGTTATTCGCAATGGATATTTTGTACTCTGTTTAAGTATAATCCGCGGAAGTTAAACGAGGCTTATATAATAGCAAGCTAAACCAATGATGGCATGCTGGGACTATGCTCACAGTACTATTTTACTGCTCTGTAATAGTAGTAGATTGAGGCGTCACTAATCATTCGAGTTATAAATATAACACGTCTTTATTTTCCTTACACCGAATAAGATCGTCTTACTTCCGTACAACGCGGAGTGGACGTTAAAAGATTTCTTTGTGTAAACTGATATATAGTAATTAATTACGCTGGACGCAATATCTAATGTAAATTAGAATGGGAAGTGCGTAAAAGAATGCGTCAAGAATCTTCAGCCCTTGCTTCCGAACGATCTAGATGCGGGCAAGGCTATGAACCGGTCCCTTGTTAATTATAGACAGAGAGCTAGATTTGAGTGACTCGTACTGTTTTAATACAAACATTCATACAACTATTATATATATAAACTATATATATATATATGTAACTGACTGACTAACGTAAATACCATAAAATTCCCTCGAAATAGACATTGTTTGGTCTCAATGTACAGTAGCCAGTAGAGGTTCATAATTTGGACAGATAATTAGTTATAGTTCGGAACAATTGTTGTTTCACTGGGAAACAAATCTAGGCCACTCGAACTTAAACAAACCAACCGTTGAATCACTGAACTCATGAATATGTTAGTATTCCTTTATAGTTGCCAAATGGGTCACCTTGATGGCGTTCTTTGTTTGCGCTTCAACTACAAAGTATACAGTATTTCAACATAAAACAAAGTAAGTTTTACAAAACGCACTCGCGTGCATTTCTAAGCCTTCTAGAAATACCCCTTATTCGAAATTCTTAGAAACTAAACAAATATGCTAGGCTTTCTTTCCACATTAATGTTGTTCCCGTGGGGAATTAAACTTTATTTGGCCAAATTAAGATTTCAGTTGGCGTCTAGTCGGTTGTACCGGTGATCCCAGTGCTGGTGCTTTCCTCGCTCAATATACCATTGCCATATGGACCAAGGTTTTCAATTTTTTTTCTATATACAAATTCATAATTATTCTTATTATTACTATGTATGTTATTGTAACTGTAAGTGTTTGTCTTGAAAATAAAATCTAATTTTGAATTTTAATTCATTTTTAACATACAAATATATAAATATAATTCAAAATTGTAAAACTTGACAAGTTTCTTGATTATTGCGCTTGAACTATGCAATAAATTAGATTGTTAATCATGGAATTAATTAGTCATTTCAATACGATCTTTTTTTATTTAGACTTTTTACCTTTAAGCTACCGCTACAAGCTTGTCAATGAATTTTATTCAAAGAACACACTCGACACAATGTCCTATAACCCATAGATGAGATAGCGTCCACAGCGAGTCTCCATCGCATTCGGTCTTGAGCCTCGTATTTTACCTCGCTATAAGTCTCTCTGCCTCTGGGTTGGGGATATGATTGGAATCTCTTCGTAGTGTATAGGTTATTACTTACGAGTTAATGGATAATCTATACACCAAGTAATAAATTACCGTTGTCTTTAAGAGATAATAATATTGACCTCATTGTAGTCTTGGATTTAGTTTTTACATGTGTGATTAAGAACTTACATTATTTTTTCTACATTTCATTAGATAATTTTATTTTATTATATCTTAATATGTTTGTATGGTACAAATTACAGTTATAAAGTGGTATGTCATTTTAATAATCTTATTAATGTTTTTAGGAGCATTAGTATTCCAACCTGACACTTCAAGTCATTTATCTAAAAACATCCAATTTCCTACTTTTAAATATATGTATATACATTTGCAATTCCCCTACCCTTGTGGTGCGGGACCTATTTTATACATATACATATTTTATAGTAAGAAATTTCGTAATATTTAAATATACAGTCAATTCCTTATGTATATTACCATTCCTATTCCATTTAATTTCCTACTTTAAAAAGCTGCACCCTTCAGGTTGTGACACAGAGTATTAGAATTGTTGGACTTTGACCTTATGGATGGATTTTGTATTCTCATTATCCTTTAACCAGACGGCCTTAATTTACGGCTATTAAAATAGATTAAATGACATCTCAATTGATCAATTGACATTATATATTCATTAACTTAACCCATAAAAACACGGATGCCATCAAAGATCATGTACGATAATTATGTTCAAGTTGGTAAATATTAATAAGTAAAAGAGTAAAGACTAAAATAAATTCCAAAAATTATTTGTATAATCTGTGTTAATTAAGTCCTGTCTTACGTTTTTTTTTTATTTTATGACCTAGTAACATAGACCTTTAAGTCATCTTACTTTTATTTATTGCGCCGTGACCATAGATTGTGTAGACTTTCATCGTTATGGTATTGAATAGACGGGAAATATATTAAATACTTATTATTACTATAACAGCAATGTTATTGGCCATTCTCAGATTTATTTTAATTTTATTTGTTTTATTTACTCACTAACACTGTTGCCTTAACAAGTGACCCTAAATTGACCGGAGTGAACAATAATAATACACTATACAGACGAAACACAAAAAGAAAAAAAATGAAATTACAAATAAAAAATACAAGAAATTTACTCACTTACTTTTGCCAGCTCACTCAACGGACAATGAAAAAAGGTCCGCTATCTTATGTATTTTGCTAAGTAAATTAATTTTTATTTAAGATTGCGCTTTTCTATCTAAAAATAGACTTTTCTATGTGTAATGTGTATTATCAATACTTATACTGTAAAGGAAATGTTTCCATAACCTCAGGCATATCTTAAAAACCAAATATCGTATGACAGGCTCAAAATTAATTTATTATAAATCCAGACCACCAACCATAATTACAACTTAGATACAGTTGCAATGACCATTTATGTTTCATCATTTCCACAACAAATGTAATAATTTCGTATTATGAATGTTCACTGATGAAATATTTTGATTAGCTAAAAGAGTTTACAAACAAAAAATACTTTACCTGCACAGAAATTTCAGTGTCTTGGTGAGTTTGTTTATGTTCGTCGCTTATTGAAATGTGGACTCGTCCTATGTTTAAATTATAACTAAATAGATCTAAATAAAACAGGTCGCTTAGGTTTGTAATTATTGCCCTTATTGTTACATAATATAATAGTTATGGGACCTCTCATTCGAATTCGTGAATAAAAGAGAATAAATATACAACCACCAAAGATTGAAATCAGTAGGTCTTATCAATTAAAAAAACGTTGTGAATCGCCCATCTGGTACTTAATCCGCATTGTTAAGGAAAAAGATAAAAATAAAAACACAAATTGGACGTGTCCACCATAATTGTCATGAATTTTAAAATATATAGATATTGTAATTACTACAGAAAATACATTATATATATTATGTAGTTTATAAATAAAATAAACGTAACATTTAAATATTGTCCGTGTTACATCTTTGCAATTTCCTGCGCCGGTCGTTTTTAACTGCTGAACTGTACAGCCCTCCTCTTCTCTAAAAACCTGTTTGGGGGTTATATTATAAGTAATAATACTGCAAGTTGATACTGAAACCTATGCTATAAAAGACCGTTAATGTTATAGCTACCAGTTAATATTATACCAACCGTTAGTTACGCAATTTATATCAGTCATCGTTCACGTAACAGTAGCGACACAACTGCATATCGACAGACGTTTGTAGAATACACAGTACCAACGTGTCATTGACGGTGTCGCGAAAATGCTATTATAAGCAAATATTGCATTGCGTAAATGTTTCTTTCACTAACAGGAAAGTCTTATACTTTCAAGTTTGTGAAAGAAACATTTATTTATTGGTATCAAGTATAAATAAATAAATATAGCCTTTATTGACAATCATGTAAGTCTATATTCTTTATTATATTCAATTTATTTATATATTAACAACCTTTATAATTAACAAGCTTAAATTAAACCTAATAAATAACATAATACATCAAAATATACCTAATAACTAACCTTAAAATTTAATTATTAAAAAATATTATTAAAAGTAGTCCCTTTAGGCAAGGTTCCGAAGATACTGGCAGCGTTCCCCCTTTGAATAGCCAGACTAATTCTTTGTCCAAGGTAGCTGCCAGCTCTTCGTTCTCCTGTGATGTCGACTAACCTTTTTGATAATTCCCTAAAAAGCCTTAACGCGCTAGGACCCCACGGACCAAGGGTCTCGACACCGAATGGGACAAAATCATATTCAGAGCCTAGACCCCTGTATTTACAGGCTTTAGCTTTTTCAGCCGCATCACAAGCCGCACCAGCTCTGTTGTTGGTTCCATGAAGATTGGAAGGGGCCAGTGTGTCTGAACAGGTGGCATCCCATACCAAAACCCGACCCATCCTCCATGGAATCAAACTCATACCGTCCGGTCTCTTGCCATCGTCTCTAGCAATTCCAGTCGGCTCAAGTAGACTTGGCACGTTGACGGTGGCAAGGGACCGACGTATTATATCGTTGAGAGCGGCATGTCTCGAGAAGCGGCCAGCACTTTTTTGACATGATAGTCCGTGATGTCCTAGTTTGTCGACATCACTGCCACAGGGACATGTATGAGCAGCGCAGACCGGTACCCCAAGCCGCAGACAGGTTGCGATTCGGAGCGTGTCAGGTTCAAGAAAAGTTCCTGTATTTGACGAAGGGTAAGCGTGAAGCCAGTAGCCGGCCTCATGCGTACCCACGGCCAAAAGCCTAGCACGTGCTGAACCTGTACTACGGCTCAAAAGATTGTCATAAGTCATTTTACTGTCTATGTCGTCCCAGCTCCTCTGTGAATTTAGAGAAAATGGAAAATTTTGACCTGGGCATGCAATTAAGAAAGCGTTTCTAGCTTCTTCCAAGCCAGCAATCTCAAAGTTTGAAGGGGATGCCCTTAAAATTTTACTTATGAGATTTGCTGAACTATGGACAGAAGATAGAAAGGCTGGTAAAGCGACACTGGAAATTTTGCGAATTACTGAGTTGAACTCCCGTCAGTTAAGAGACACCTTCAAATTAAGTCAAATCAATGAATATCCTTCATTTTAGATACTTTTACATTTAAATACATATATTGTTCCTATCATCTCATTCTGTTTAAATATCATGTAAGTTACATTTTATCTTATTTCCACTTAGTCATTAACGAAATTTAGTTAAAGTAAATGTATATCATATTATTTCCTATTAGACACCGGTATCTCGATCGTCTTGCTTTTCAGCATAGGCCACCCCAACTGTTCTCCACAAAGATCGATCTCTACCGCCTTTTTAATACCTATCATGTTCCCTAGGTTCAAGTATACTAAATATCAATTTTCTTTATAGTATCGAGGGAAGCTTTGGAGTATGCTCTTTTTAGACAATTGGAGACAATGGTGATGCGGATGGAATTTTGAGTTAATACAGCTCGTACGGGACGTAGACGATAAAGGAGGAATCCAACTCTTTAGAACATTTCCTATAGTACATTTTGTAGAATGCATAGACGCGCAATGTCTCTGCGTAAAGAGAGAGAATCAAGTTCATCAGTAATTTATTGGAGAATGACAATGATTCCATAAGCCTTTGGTCGAAAGGATGATGCTATTTGGAAGCATCGGCCTGGAGATGTAAGCGATATTAGGTACACGAGCTTGAGCATTGTACAGCTGCATATATTGTACCTCAATTAAATACTACTAAGTTCTACCCAACACACCCAGCTTTTTGGAAGCCAGTTTGGCTTATCAAATGCTCGAATACTTAAAGAGATTCCCCTACTTCTTGCTGATTTTTTTATTTACTTCTTTGGCTCCACTTAACCTATTTTTGAAGATCAAGCCAGCCTCTGCTTTCCAGAGCAAATCTGCTGTTATGCAAACCCACCTCGAGTTTTTCCATCATAATAAAGAAGGGCCCTGCGGGCCCCGGTATATTACCGGTTTAGATAAGATTTTTTCATATTCAAATATTCCTACAGGTCGATCTAATAACCTCGTTGTTCGTATGTACCGGTTTGCTATGAAATTTTTAGTAGGCGCAACGTAGTGTAAAGCAATATTATATAGATATCTCTGCACAACTTTTTCAATCGGTACTCGGTACTCTTTTTAAAAAAACAAATCATTAAACAATTCTACAAAATTTAAAACAAATATAGCAAATTAATTAGAAGTAGCCTGCCCAGCACTAGTCCCAGGCCCTTTTATCAACTAGATAATCGCTAACTTTATAGTAAGCCTTTTTACACAGCTTTTCTTTAATATATTTCTTAAATTTATTAAAAGTCAGAGATAAAAGAGCCTCTGGGATTTTATTAAAGAAGAGTATCCCTTTCCCCAAAAAAGAATTACTGAGTTGAACTCCCGTCAGTTAAGAGACACCTTCAAATTAAGTCAAATCAATGAATATCCTTCATTTTAGATACTTTTACATTTAAATACATATATTGTTCCTATCATCTCATTCTGTTTAAATATCTGTGAGCCCTCTTTTAACAAATGCCTCTTCCAAATCTCTAGAAACTGTGCCACTCCCTGCTATGTACCACCTGCTATTTCATTAAGGCACACAAACGGGTCTTCAAATAAAAATACAAGTTCGTCATCGGTTTTTTGTTGTTTCATAGTTTTGCGTGAAAGGGTGCTTTCGTTTGCGTTGAAGCGTTTCTTAAGTCAATTTCTGCCGCTCACCACCACTATGTGGAACCAGCTGCCCACCGAACCAATTCGACGTAGGGTCCTTCAAGAAAAGAGCGTACCAATTCTTATAATACCTGCAAGGCACTTGCCAGCTGCAATGTCAGTGTCTAAGTATCAGTAAGCGTCCTGCCCGTTTTCCCCTTAATACAAAAACAAATTCACCAAGAATATCACCTCTTTAAACCCTATGTGGTATCGTAGTTCAGATAGTATTAATCAAGTAGTGATTGCTTTTGTCATATTCATTATCATCCTGTCACCATTGCGTAGATAGGATATGTCAGTGAGATAACTAAGTGTGGGTTAAGTTAGGTTAATAGGCCTTGTCATACACACCTGGATCAAATCCAGGAGGTAATTAAGAAGGGACAAATTAAAAGTACCCGACGAGCATGCATGGTGAATGTCATAAAGTGGATGAGACGAGAGAGGTCAGGACTATAGCCTGTAAAGGCCCGTGGCAATTATCTATCCCTTCGGGAAAAAGGCATGATGATGTAAACGAATTAATTAACATCCAGCTTAACTAAAGGCGCCATACAAAACACACCAAAATGTAAATAAACGAAACTTTATTATACGGAGAAAAATATGATAAAAGTTACACGAACAATGGCATCTTTAAATTCCTTATATTATCCTTAAAAATGCGTAACACTAACCCTGTCTGATTGTGTCAAACATTTGTAGCTAGACAAAGTAAAATCACACAAAAGATTCTATTCCCACACGAGACCAAACAATACATCCAGCCAAATTGTACACCTATTTTATCACTGTACATTATATTTATAATAACACCATCTATGTTTAGTAATTTCCAATAGCGATCGAAGACTTAGAGTTTCTGTACCCAATTTACATAGTTATATATCTGTAGCGCTGTTGCTTGAGACCGCCAGGTATTGACTCAATTTTAGGTGCAATCGTTATTGGGAGTTACACACCGCCGCATTTTAAAGCGGCTAAAAATTTACCGACAATCACTGAGCATTTTATCGGTAAGGTTTAAAATTGAACCCCTAACTAAACTTATAACACAAAATTTCGTTACAATTTCTATTTTAAAATCACATTTTATTTACAATACGTAAATACAATAAACAATTCAGAAGCACCAACATAATTTTGAGGAAACGGTATTCATTTTAAAATAAAATACATCTATGCCGTACTCGAAGTCGTGAATTACGAATTTATGGTTCCAAGTTATTAATGATTGAAAAAGGTCTCGTCCATTACTGTAAAGTAGATAAAAAGCGGAGTTGGACACTTCTTTAGTTACATAATTATCCACCATTAATATAATTGACTCAAAGTACAGCTGTCATTAAAGATAACATAATTCGATTGTAAAAAGTCCACGAAAAAAAGCAATGATTACAGTAAAAATGCAAAAGAATCTATCATATTGAATTTATTTCCATAACTTGGAAAAATATACAGGTTGGAAAGGAGTTTTATAATAAATAATACGATCAGTGGCGTAGCTACCGTTGTGAGGTAAGCCTAGCATGGTATTTAAAATTTAGATAAATAAACTTTTTATAATCAAAATTTTCATTTTATATAATTCTGTGTTTTCTCCATGTAAATCATTAATTTATAAAACAATTTATACAATTTTTAAGGCATTCTATCAGTTTGTAGGCACTAAATGTGACGGTGAATTTATAAGACTTGCACAAGGCACATATTAAAATCTTCACAACTTCACATTAGGTTAACATGTGTATTATTGAAATTATTTAGGTTGCAGCCCATCCCAATTATTTACTTTAACATACTTAATCTACAATTTGTCTATACCCCGCTTGAAATATTAATGTCATAATAAATATTTATGTCTAAAATCATAATTTCATTTATTAAACAACAGATGGCGTTGTGCATGTGTATATCGCGACAACAAACGACGTCTGTAAAATCACAGAGTTAATCGAATCTCTAGACAGTTAATTAAAGATCGACATTAAATTAAGTAGCTAAAGTTCCACCAGACAAGTGATTGAACGAAACGTTAAAACGACTTTCCTAAACGTTACTGATTACGTCTCTGATTTAACTACTTTACTGCGACATTAATATTGTATCTCATGATTTGAGGCCCACACCAGATTTAGTTAAGTTAAAAGCTTTTTAATTAAGTAACAGTCGTACAGATGGAACACGATTATACAAAACTACCCTCCCTTTTAGAACTTGTAATATGCAGATATTTACTAAAATAATTATTGGAATAGGCTATAACGCAAACAGGCATATCGGACGGTATACAGTTTATATTATATATGCATACGATTGAGTGATTGTTAATATATTATTGGCGGGCTATAAGTAACACCTTAAGCAGATTTAATTTCTACAAAGAGCATATTGCAACTCTTTCCCTCATAATACGACGAAAGGAGACAAACTCAACTTCCCAAGTAAAGGCACAATATGTCAAAGTATGTCACAATTGTGTAGTTAATTCTTGGTTTGGGACGGGCCAGAATCTTTAGTAGGAACTAAAGAAACCTTATATATTACATTGAGATCAATAAAATCTTTAGTTGGCCGTCCCGATTTGGCCGAATGCACCAATTTGTAATGTGTAAAATGTGAAAGTCCAAAAATGGACTAGGAATACGCGCATTTCCTACACGTTGGTAATTTTTCATGTACCCTCAATTTATGTTAGTAATAATGTCAATGGTTTTAGCCATAATAAAATATGTAGTTATACAATAGTATGTTTTAAAATTCCTTTTAAATCAATTAAGACGAATTTTAATATGCAATTTACGAGTTCTTAGCAACGGTTTGAGTTTTGACTCTGTTTTAAATTTCGCCCATAGTCGTCTTTTGAGAAAATTTCATTTGAGCTATCTAAAAATTTTATTATAGTTTCTTTAAATTAAAATACAAAGTAAAATTCTAAATGATTCGTCAAACGTCGACATTAGTCTACTTTGGTTCATTTCCCTTTTTACCCATATATTTCATAAACCAGAAAATATAGGTACTTTAGAATATAATTTTTAGATGCGTATAAACGATTTCCGCAAATATTGGGCAACAAATTAAGTCTCGGCTAAATTCAACATTTATCTTGGTTCTTTTAAAATAGCAGACATTTTAAGAACATAGTTTAACTTTTATAAAATGCGTTACTGCCGTATAATAAACCACATAGGTACTTACTTGTCTTTGGACTACAAGACAAACGTCATATTATATTGACATTGTTTCTTTGAATAATACTAGAATCTAGCAAGATGTTATATCCGTATAACATTGGCTTGCTTTAAATCTAAAAGCCAATAATACTGCGCAGATAAGGAAAACTTGGTTAAACTGTTCATGTAGGAAAAAAGATCGCGAGGAAGTTCACCAACCAGGTGAACCAATAAAGTTCGTCATCGGTTTTTTGTTGTTTCATAGTTTTGCGTGAAAGGGTGCTTTCGTTTGCGTTGAAGCGTTTCTTAAGTCAATTTCTGCCGCTCACCACCACTATGTGGAACCAGCTGCCCACCGTACCAATTCTTATAATACCTGCAAGGCACTTGCCAGCTGCAATGTCAGTGTCTAAGTATCAGTAAGCGTCCTGCCCGTTTTCCCCTTAATACAAAAACAAATTCACCAAGAATATCACCTCTTTAAACCCTATGTGGTATCGTAGTTCAGATAGTATTAATCAAGTAGTGATTGCTTTTGTCATATTCATTATCATCCTGTCACCATTGCGTAGATAGGATATGTCAGTGAGATAACTAAGTGTGGGTTAAGTTAGGTTAATAGGCCTTGTCATACACACCTGGATCAAATCCAGGAGGTAATTAAGAAGGGACAAATTAAAAGTACCCGACGAGCATGCATGGTGAATGTCATAAAGTGGATGAGACGAGAGAGGTCAGGACTATAGCCTGTAAAGGCCCGTGGCAATTATCTATCCCTTCGGGAAAAAGGCATGATGATGTAAACGAATTAATTAACATCCAGCTTAACTAAAGGCGCCATACAAAACACACCAAAATGTAAATAAACGAAACTTTATTATACGGAGAAAAATATGATAAAAGTTACACGAACAATGGCATCTTTAAATTCCTTATATTATCCTTAAAAATGCGTAACACTAACCCTGTCTGATTGTGTCAAACATTTGTAGCTAGACAAAGTAAAATCACACAAAAGATTCTATTCCCACACGAGACCAAACAATACATCCAGCCAAATTGTACACCTATTTTATCACTGTACATTATATTTATAATAACACCATCTATGTTTAGTAATTTCCAATAGCGATCGAAGACTTAGAGTTTCTGTACCCAATTTACATAGTTATATATCTGTAGCGCTGTTGCTTGAGACCGCCAGGTATTGACTCAATTTTAGGTGCAATCGTTATTGGGAGTTACACACCGCCGCATTTTAAAGCGGCTAAAAATTTACCGACAATCACTGAGCATTTTATCGGTAAGGTTTAAAATTGAACCCCTAACTAAACTTATAACACAAAATTTCGTTACAATTTCTATTTTAAAATCACATTTTATTTACAATACGTAAATACAATAAACAATTCAGAAGCACCAACATAATTTTGAGGAAACGGTATTCATTTTAAAATAAAATACATCTATGCCGTACTCGAAGTCGTGAATTACGAATTTATGGTTCCAAGTTATTAATGATTGAAAAAGGTCTCGTCCATTACTGTAAAGTAGATAAAAAGCGGAGTTGGACACTTCTTTAGTTACATAATTATCCACCATTAATATAATTGACTCAAAGTACAGCTGTCATTAAAGATAACATAATTCGATTGTAAAAAGTCCACGAAAAAAAGCAATGATTACAGTAAAAATGCAAAAGAATCTATCATATTGAATTTATTTCCATAACTTGGAAAAATATACAGGTTGGAAAGGAGTTTTATAATAAATAATACGATCAGTGGCGTAGCTACCGTTGTGAGGTAAGCCTAGCATGGTATTTAAAATTTAGATAAATAAACTTTTTATAATCAAAATTTTCATTTTATATAATTCTGTGTTTTCTCCATGTAAATCATTAATTTATAAAACAATTTATACAATTTTTAAGGCATTCTATCAGTTTGTAGGCACTAAATGTGACGGTGAATTTATAAGACTTGCACAAGGCACATATTAAAATCTTCACAACTTCACATTAGGTTAACATGTGTATTATTGAAATTATTTAGGTTGCAGCCCATCCCAATTATTTACTTTAACATACTTAATCTACAATTTGTCTATACCCCGCTTGAAATATTAATGTCATAATAAATATTTATGTCTAAAATCATAATTTCATTTATTAAACAACAGATGGCGTTGTGCATGTGTATATCGCGACAACAAACGACGTCTGTAAAATCACAGAGTTAATCGAATCTCTAGACAGTTAATTAAAGATCGACATTAAATTAAGTAGCTAAAGTTCCACCAGACAAGTGATTGAACGAAACGTTAAAACGACTTTCCTAAACGTTACTGATTACGTCTCTGATTTAACTACTTTACTGCGACATTAATATTGTATCTCATGATTTGAGGCCCACACCAGATTTAGTTAAGTTAAAAGCTTTTTAATTAAGTAACAGTCGTACAGATGGAACACGATTATACAAAACTACCCTCCCTTTTAGAACTTGTAATATGCAGATATTTACTAAAATAATTATTGGAATAGGCTATAACGCAAACAGGCATATCGGACGGTATACAGTTTATATTATATATGCATACGATTGAGTGATTGTTAATATATTATTGGCGGGCTATAAGTAACACCTTAAGCAGATTTAATTTCTACAAAGAGCATATTGCAACTCTTTCCCTCATAATACGACGAAAGGAGACAAACTCAACTTCCCAAGTAAAGGCACAATATGTCAAAGTATGTCACAATTGTGTAGTTAATTCTTGGTTTGGGACGGGCCAGAATCTTTAGTAGGAACTAAAGAAACCTTATATATTACATTGAGATCAATAAAATCTTTAGTTGGCCGTCCCGATTTGGCCGAATGCACCAATTTGTAATGTGTAAAATGTGAAAGTCCAAAAATGGACTAGGAATACGCGCATTTCCTACACGTTGGTAATTTTTCATGTACCCTCAATTTATGTTAGTAATAATGTCAATGGTTTTAGCCATAATAAAATATGTAGTTATACAATAGTATGTTTTAAAATTCCTTTTAAATCAATTAAGACGAATTTTAATATGCAATTTACGAGTTCTTAGCAACGGTTTGAGTTTTGACTCTGTTTTAAATTTCGCCCATAGTCGTCTTTTGAGAAAATTTCATTTGAGCTATCTAAAAATTTTATTATAGTTTCTTTAAATTAAAATACAAAGTAAAATTCTAAATGATTCGTCAAACGTCGACATTAGTCTACTTTGGTTCATTTCCCTTTTTACCCATATATTTCATAAACCAGAAAATATAGGTACTTTAGAATATAATTTTTAGATGCGTATAAACGATTTCCGCAAATATTGGGCAACAAATTAAGTCTCGGCTAAATTCAACATTTATCTTGGTTCTTTTAAAATAGCAGACATTTTAAGAACATAGTTTAACTTTTATAAAATGCGTTACTGCCGTATAATAAACCACATAGGTACTTACTTGTCTTTGGACTACAAGACAAACGTCATATTATATTGACATTGTTTCTTTGAATAATACTAGAATCTAGCAAGATGTTATATCCGTATAACATTGGCTTGCTTTAAATCTAAAAGCCAATAATACTGCGCAGATAAGGAAAACTTGGTTAAACTGTTCATGTAGGAAAAAAGATCGCGAGGAAGTTCACCAACCAGGTGAACCAATAAAGTGAAAGATACATCGACCTCAAAACTGTATAGTGTAAAAAGAGAGGCGCCGGACACGGATGTTCGGACCTTATCACGACACTCAGAAATGAGCTACAGAAGAGAGTGTAGGCCACGAAATAGAAACGAATGACAGTATTATTGACTTTTACAGTCCACTAGACAACATGGTAGGCCTGTATTACAAGGGGGTATTACATTATTGGAACTTATTAAAACACGATATTTCGCCATGTCTGTGATAAGGGGCCGTTCAAGTATTGCGTCAGTAGATTTCCTGCAATTCATCCCCCCCCCATTCTTCATGTCAGCAATGACAATGTGTAAAAAAGTATTAAAAATAATTAATATTGATGGTAACACCAAATAAAAAAATAAAAAACCCCTCCCCCCCTCCCCCATATTGTGCTTTCGTAATACTTGCACGGCTCCTAAGCTATTTATAGTTAACTAACATTAAACTTACAAATAATTTGCGTGGCCCCAACATAATTTCAAATCCAAATTATTTACACATTATAAATAACAAATCACAATTCTTTAGCCGATAAAGGGAGCCACGTTTTTAGCCGAATTGGCTTATAAACTGACTTATAGTGTAATATTGTGCTCAAAATAACATATAAGCCTACAGTGTCAGATAAAATGTATATCTTTGTTCCTTATGTACTATCAGCATAAATTGTAGCATATGTTTATGCGGATTTTGAGGAACCTTTGTATTGTTGGAACTACTCTAGGTTTTCTGTCATTAGTAGACTTCTTATAAAATCAAATTTAAGCCCTGTTTTTTCTAATAGAGTATTAACGGACTTAAAAAGACCGAAGCAGGCTGTACCAAGTTTTTCTTTTATTTTGAGTTAACGGAGCGCATATTAAATTACTTGGTATATAATTGTGTATATGATACCGGAGAACTTGCTGATAGCACCTATCTTTTTAGTAACCCTGTCAGCACTAAAAATAAAGTACGAACTATTTAAAAAAAAAAACTTCGCGAACATTTTATTTACACAAATAATATCTTCTCTTGTCATACATTCCCGAGTATAAACATTAGTATAGTATGTCTTTACATTAATAAATTAACGTTACATTCTTAAGCTTGGACACGTAATTTGAGCTACGATTTATAAAAAATATGATATACGTCTAACATTTAGGACGTCCACACAGAGACATCACGATTTGGGAATTTGGAAAATGGCACGATAAAAAAATGCAGATAATTTGTGAGATTAAAATCCGGCTAAGACACGGACGATATCGCGTTGTGAGGGGAGCCCATTTGAGTGAGAACTTTGTCCAGCCACTGGAGGGGCCCGTGGAGGTGAATCTCGATCCAACAGGGGGTGGAAGTCACGTCCTGCCTATGATACTCCGCCCCCCAGCCCTTCACGAACGACATACGGATAGTACACATCTTCGTCAGCTCGTACACCGCTTCGAAACCGTGATTAACACTCTGCGAGAGTAATTGCGCGAACTCACGATTGTTAAATATCTTTAGCGAGCAGCCGGGTGGGATTTTACACACTGTGGAAGGGTGGAAGCCATGATGATGGTTGCAATTCCGACTTTGGACAAATATCGCGGCGTCCGACAAACATTCCGCGTACACCTCTCCGCCTACGTAGTACAGATGAACGCCTTTCCCTATGTGACGTCGCGTGTTTTCAATAGTCGAGTTCCTATTCACATTACTCAGTTGGCCGAGGCAGAACCTATCGCTATTGTTCGACGGATCAGTGAATCCATCTACCACAACCGAGTGGGAGTTGCAGTGGAATACTTCTCCTACCCTGCAGTTCAGCTCGTAGTAGGCGACCGAGGCCCAATAGAGAGGCTCCTGGTAGGAAACTGGAGCGACTTCCCCGGGCGGTTCGGAGTCATCGGACGGTGGGGAGTAAGCCGGTGGAGGTGTATCAGGTAATTCGGATGACGCCGAAGGTGGGAAACCTGAACCCGAATAGGACACGTTGTGGGGCATAGACGGTTCGGTGGTCCTTTGAAAAGGTAACAATGAGTGTCCTGGGGCAAACTCAGAATGTCGAGGAACTAAGACAGGAGGCAGAACGGGACTTTCGACCCGTTTGTAGTGGTATGGGTTGATGCAAACCTCTTTCTGTTTGGCACTGAAGGGGTACTGGCAGATTTCTAAGGGTTTCAACTCATGGTGGCTCTGTAGGTCTGGCCATCTCCACACTCGGCAGTAAATCACGTGTGGGAGACCTTTGCGGTGGGATACCTGAAATGTAACTTAAATTATAATCTATTTATAAAACTTCATACTGGAGAAGTCTGAAAAAATGTATGGAAAAATTAATTAAAATTAATTTTCAATTATCTATATATATTTCTTATATGTAGTTGAGTCATTTGCAAATTCATTTTACGAACAAGGATCATAACCTAGATACCCCTAGCCAAAAACTTAATTAAAATATATAATAAAATATAACAGTACCGTAAGTTTAACTCGGTAGACGCGGCCCTAGTTATAGGAAATAGATTTGTAGGTTTATACACCTAAAACCGTTCTATTTTAATAATTCAAAAACTCAGTTTTCAGTCACAAATTTAAATTAACTATTTATTTAATTTCATAACAACATAATTAAAACAGGAGCAAATACAGGTAAAAAAAGTAATTATAAATTTCACAAAACAGAAATATATATTTAGAAATCTCCGCGTTGTAGGGAGAGTACTGTAATAAGATTCACTGACCTGCAATCTGCCATCCAATGATCGTGGAATTGTCACACATTTTGAGGGGGTTCCAGGACAGGACAAAGCACGCTCCAATTCTTCAATAGCACCTTTTCGTTTTTTTAACTTCTTAACCAGACTATCTACGGCTTTCTCTGCCCATTTCTCTTCTTCATCGCCCTGTAATAATAATATTATTTGCTTTTATATATTCCTACTACCAGACTCGGTCAACTGCTGTGGCTAAGGTTTATGTTGTATTTTTTGTATGTACATAGTAGTAAACTATTCAAAGGAAACGGTAGAAGAACTTATGTGAAAGGTAGATAGCTTATGTAAAACGTTGTTACTTTTAACACAGCGCCATCTGTTAGAATTGTATCAAATAAACAAATATTTGCAATAAAATAATATTGCGGGTGATAAGAAGCAATACGGAAAAATGGACCAAAGAAGTTATGGAATGGTGCCCTAGACATAAAACGAGAAGTAAAGGTAGACAGCATCGTAGACGGGAAGATGATATTAAAAAGGTGGCATGAGCCACATGGATGAGAAAAGCAAGAGATAGATCTTTGTGGAGAACACTTGGGGAGGCCTATGCTGAAAAGCAAGACAATCAAGAAACCGGTGTCTAATAGGAAATAATATGATAATATTTACATTTACCTTAATTTAATTTCGTTAATAAGCGTAAGTAGTGTATAGAGTAGAAGTAGGATAAAATGTATGTATAAATAATGTAATAGGATAAATGTTAAAGGATTGTTAAATAAAGGCTATATTTATTTATTTAATATTACGGGTATACATTGAGACGTAAGCTATCCTATCTTTTAAGTTAGATCAAACTGCACACGGTGAGCAAATTTGATTGATATCGGTTCGGTAGTTTAGGAGTCCATCGCGGAAAAAACATCGTGGCAAGAGATTTATATAATATATTAAGATATAACAACTCTTAACCATATCCTTTCCATCTGTTCAGACATGATTATATAAAATAATACATTTTTATTTGTAATAGTACATTGTTAATTGTAATTTTATTTTTGTTACTTTGGCTATGCTTTACGCACTGTACCCTTAGTTTTTCTTTTCTGACTAAACTTTGCATGGAAGAGATTACTACTTAACTTCACGGCCACCATCCTAATTTTTGTTGACACTTGAACTGTGTTCTATTTTATGGTAATGAATGATACAAGACTAAAAAGTTTTTATGACATTTATCTGTTTTAACTAACCAATGTTAGTCAAATTTATGTTATATTCAAAAGTTATTTATTGAATTTGTACTAACTTCTATCTTACAGGACTACTTATTATAAAAGCTTATTTTCATTCACATAAACTTATTTTGTAAATAACTGTATGATTCATTTCTCTAAGAAAAACAAATACTCGTATTATTGAAATGACTTAGTACCCTTTTGATATCTATAGATTGGCAGATTAATAGACACATCTATATAATAAATGTTTCAACATTCTTTTAATTTGTTACAATGTAATCAATTATTATCATTTTTTTAATTTGTACAATTTGTACACTTAATATGCTACAATCAAAGAATCATGTGGTTTTCAATTGAGATTTGCGACATGCTTGACACAAATATATATATTCTAGTTGACCCGGCAAACATTGTTTTGCTATATGAATTCTTTCTAGGGAATTTCTAGAGTAGAAAAAAATAACTAACTTATTGTACTTAAGTATGTAAGGATGTGGTATATGAGTGAAAGAGGCATGGATAGTGTGAACTACAATCAACTTTAATAATTATTGATAACAGGAGACCAGCTTCGGTCTCATCCCTACTCCATGCTGTTTACTGGGAAGTGACACCAGTATAGTCTGGCAAATGAGTGTTGAACCAGAAAAAAATCAGAAAATTTAATAATTCTAGCACTGGTACCACTTATTATAGCAGTTATAAACTGTCTTGATACTAATGTTACCATGTAAGAAGTTTCAATTAAATGTTAGGCTTAACTGGCGGGGATAACCAAGTGATAAATTATCAGTTATCAAGCAGAATGTATAATTATTAAATTACTCAAATGACTATTAAAAAATAAGGGTTGGTGACAGAGAGGTGAAAATTAAAAATTAATTAGAATTTTATCCACAAAATAAAAATAAAATGTAAGGGCTCCTTATCACTTAGGGGTATGAAAAATAGTTTATTATTTAAAAAAAACTCTCAATTAAAAAAATTTCAGTGTATAAATAACATACTAAGTTGTATTGATTAACTTGGTTTTCGCATTAAGTCTTATGTATTTAAATATAGACAAAGAATACAGTACAAGGAGAAACATAAATTGCTTTTATCCTAAGATTCTAGGAATAGAAATAAAACAGTTGTACACTCTTTCTTTGATATGGAGGAAAAAATACTACTACAATTTTAAATAGACTTTGCCAATAATTTAATATTTATAAAATAAGTTTCTAAATAATAAAACTAACAGTATAGTAATAAGTAAAAGGTAGTATCATTATAACTAAAATGTAAGTTTATTTGCAGTAGATCACTATCTGTTTTTAATGATCTGACTTACCTGTTTCCACCCAAGCAATTTCTTCACAGCGGGACTTGTGAAAGAAAATAAGCTATTCAAGCTGGACATAGGCCCGCTGCTTGAAGATTCACCATCGTCCGTGTCCATAGTGATGAGTTTATGAAGTCTCGATGAGTCACCAGAAATAGCGGGAACGCGCTAACCGCCTTCAGTAGTCAACGGAAATCCTCAAAGAGCCATCGATTAGCATGAAATCACTTGGTATTCCCCACAATGCCTGTAAATCACTATCACGAATACCGCAAAATAGGTAACGAACTACGATTAGCGATGGATGAATATGATGGATCGGCGTGACACTTGCTAAGTTGCTTGGACAGTTAATAAATACAGACAAAATATATATTTCTTCTAAAAACATCGTAACTTACAGACTATAAAATGCCTAAGGATAAGAAAAGTAGTTTTTTTATTTGATATAAATATAAAAACGTTAGTAATTTATCTAAAAAATATATATTACACCCTTTTTAATACCCAGTTTTAATTTAATTTAAAAAATTAATTTATTCGGCTTATAACACCGACAGCTGTTTGAAATTCGTGATGCGAGAATTTTCTGGAATTTGATTTGTCAGTGTCCATCATTGATATTTTAGATTATTTCTAGATTTCTAGAGAGTGCGACGAAGCCGAAAGTGAAATTTTAAAATTGAGTGCAATAGTTTTTTGGTGTACAAATATTTTCAAGTACATTCCCATTTTAAGTTTTTTGTCTAATCATGGAAAAGGTAAGGTTATACTTGCTTACTGATTTAGATATTTTATTGGAATTCTAAAACGAATAAATAATTTTAGGTTAATCAGTTAAAAGAGAAAGGTAATGCTGCTTTATCTTCGGGTAAATACGAAGAAGCCATTAAGTTCTACGCAGAAGGTATTGCATTAGATCCAAACAACCACGTTTTATATAGTAATCGATCAGCCGCACACGCTAAGGCCGGTAACTATGCGGCGGCCCTGGAGGACGCTAACAAATGCGTATCAATAAACCCTTCATGGAGTAAAGGTTATTCTAGAAAGGGTAGTGCCTTAGCTTATCTTGGTGACCATGAAGAATCAATTGCCGCTTACGAAAAGGGATTGGAATTAGAACCTGGTAATCAACAGCTAGCTTCTGGTCTGGCGGAAGTGAAAAAACAAGCAGAGGAAGCAAAATTAAGAACGGAACAGCTCTTTGAAAAACTTAAAGCTGATCCAAAAACTAGGGAATGGCTTGATGACCCTGAATATGTCAAAACGGTCAAGGTATTTGTTTTTTCATTTTGATTTTGATAATTCAGCAATACAAAAAAGCACACAAATCACATTTTGTATTATAGTACAAAAACTTATCCAAAACTTTGCTATTAACATAAATGTTGATGAGTCATTGTTAATATTTCTTTGTGTTAATATTCAGATAACATTTGTTTTAGAAACTAGGTTCAGGCTTACTCCCAGGCTCTTTAGATGCAAAATTAATGGAGGATAAAAGAATGTTGGCAACACTAAGTGTTATGCTTGGTGTAGATCTTGGATCTCCTATGGATGTAGATCAACCAGCTCCTGAGCCAAAACCGACTCCCCCACCAAAACAAGAACCACCCAAACCCAACTATGAAGATATGCCAGAAAATAGAAGGCTGGCATTACAAGAAAAAGACATTGGAAATGAGTTTTACAAGAAGAAAGACTTTGATAATGCTTTGTTACACTACAATAAAGCAATTCAACATGACCCAGCTGATATTACTTTCTATACAAATGTAGCTGCCGTCTTCTTTGAACAAAAAGAATATGAAAAGTGTGTCAAAGAATGTGAAAAGGCAATTGAAATAGGAAGAGAGAATAGAGCAGACTATAAATTGATTGCAAAAGCATTTACTAGAATCGGTGAGATAAATTTTAAATTATAAACAAATAACTAATTCCTATGAATTGGGTTTCCTATTTAAATTAAAGATTTATCATAAAGTTAAATAATAGTTCAATATTAAATTTATTTTAGGAAATGCTTATAAAAAGATGGAGCAATGGAAGCTGGCTAAAACATATTATGAAAAGTCTATGTCTGAACATCGTACTCCTGAGATCAAGACACTATTAAGTGAGGTTGAAAAGAAGATAGTGGAAGAAGAAAAAAAGGCATATGTAGACCCAGTAAAAGCAGAACAGGAGAAGGAACTAGGCAACAAATTCTTTAAAAAAGGTATCATAATACATAGTAATAAATTAAATTAAATAATTAATCTGGATTTTCTAGTAATAACAGCAAATTTAAAAAATCTTAAATATTATCTCTAATATAGTGGCAATGCTTTGTTAGTCATGTTGTTAAAATTCTTTAAAAATAATTAGTCACATAAAATAATGAATTTCTAAAACATAGTGGCTTTAAACCATCCAAAAACACTGATATTAATTTCTCTGATAAGAACTTCACAAAGATTAATGTATTATTAATTATTTATTTAATACATCCTTTTACTATGAACTGTATAATAAATACCAAGGTAAGAATCAAAATTTTCTCTTATGTAGGTAAAACAGTAGGAAAAATGTTGATTTTGTTGATATTATTTTCTGACACTTTGTTTGTTATCATAGGTGACTACAGTACAGCTATGAAGCATTACACTGAAGCAATACAACGTAACCCAGACGACCCTAAGCTGTACTCAAACAGAGCAGCCTGTTACACTAAACTAGCTGCCTTTGACCTTGGGCTCCGAGACTGTGAAAAGTGTTGCAAACTTGACCCTAAGTTTATAAAGGGCTGGATCCGAAAGGGCAAGATTTTGCAGGTTTGAGTTTTGCATAAATATATTTATTGACTTTCTCTTGTAAATATTTCTTTTATGTTTGCACATGTAACAGATAAATTAAACGTGGGGTCAGGGGCAGATATTTGTCATTCATGCTAATATCTACGGTCTAATTAATACATGCTATTTTATTTTTGTATGTTTGCCTTTATTTCATGTATAATTGGTGCAAAGGAATGAAAAGATCTACAGCTGCAAATCCAATGTTATATTGTTTTTATAAGGATTTACGTTTTAATTGACAATAATTGTACTGGAATTTCATCACATTAAATTAATTGTAATTAGAGACAGTCACAGAATTTATTTTTTTATTTAGGGCATGCAACAGCATTCTAAAGCTCTCACAGCCTACCAAAAAGCATTGGAGTTAGATCCCAGCAATGCTGAGGCTCTGGAGGGATACCGTGCTTGCTCCACACAACTTAACTCTAATCCTGAAGAGGTTAGTAAAACTTGTATTGACCAATGCCTATTTTTATCTAAAAAAATTGGTTTTTAAATTGACATAATTTATCAAATGCAATAAGTTTAATTGTTGTCTTTGTTTGTTCACAGGTCCGCAAGCGAGCCATGTCAGATCCAGAAGTACAGCAAATACTCCGGGATCCAGCCATGAGATGCATCCTTGAACAAATGCAGCAAGACCCACATGCATTACAGGACCATCTTAAAAATCCAGAGATTGCTGCGAAAATACAAAAGTTACTAGAGTCAGGACTCATTGCTATACATTAGATTTACTTATCTAGAGATAAAGGTATTTTAATCGCCTGCACTAAATGAAGAAGGGACTGATGTGAATGGATAAGTTGCAATGATATATCTTGCTTATTACAAGACAATATTCTTAAACTATCAACACTTATAAGGGTTTGCTATACAATATTTATAAAATATCAGAACAGTTGAAAAGACCAGTTATATAATTGCTTGCAGTTATTTTTATAATATAGAGTAGATAGGATTATATTAGAGGTGGTATCTAATGATAAGCTTATGAGCAAAGCTAGCTCATCTGATAACTCAGTTTGCTGTTTTTTTTCAATAAAAAAACCTATATTGTTCAACAATGCAATGTAAACACTGCATTTTTTCATAGTCTTTCAATAGAGGTGCAGGCTAAGCTATTCTTATGTAGTTTTTTTTATAGAAATTGGCCAGTATGATTCTGCTGCAAGTTTTGTCTCACAAAAAGGTTTTACAAATTTACTTTTATTAAATAATAAATAGTTAATTAAAACTATTACTTATGAGTGTGTAAGGCCATTATGGTGAGTTATATTTATATATATTAATGTGTTTACAATGTAGCTACTAAATATACAAAATTGTATTGTTTTTTACCATTATTTTACCCACACCATTATAAATCATTCCATTCTAAGTTATGGTATATCTGTTGGACTTCTTCTGATGTGTTAGGGTCCACTCAATTTTTACCAATTGCATGAATACAACTTGCAATGATAATTGTATGATTATGAAATAAAGTTTATGTAGGCCAACATAATTTTTTTCAATGCTTTGTCGTTTTTCGTCCGCTTCCCTATACCTCATTCCTACTTAAGAAATGTAATAACTTTTTATGCCATTTTAAATAATTTTATACACAATACAAATGTTTACGCATTTCCTGCACATCGTTATAGCTCTTGAAAAGCTAGTATGTCAGGAGTAATCGTTAATAGGTACTCATTGTGTTGAACGATTATACTTAATTTTAATTTCTTAACACTGCGTAAGAATTAAATATCAATAATTGACAATATACAGCGGGGCTTGGGTTTATAATTCAATACCTTGAATTTGATTATACTGAGTGAGTAGGAGTCTCGGGGGACCTTGATTCGAAAACCTCCGTGAGATTTGGAGTAATTTATGCTGCTTGAGTTGTAATTTAAACTTATTAAAATTTTTTTCGATATTTTGTGCAATATTAGAAATTTGTAAACGATCCGCCAGAACAGAGTGTTAGTGTTACAGTGCGCATTATTCGTTAAAAAGCCGTTACTTTTTACATTTGTTTTCTCGTGAATGTGCGTGATTTTATTTGAATTTTTTTTATACTTGGTGAATTTTGCTAGGTAAACGACCGGCTTATGTGCATGACTTTGAGGACGATGGGCCCGGTTAATGTCAGGTATTATATGAATGTTTTGGTTTTTTTTATTTTTATTTTTTTATTGAAATAACTGTTTCTAGTACTTGAAATTGGTTGGGGGTGTTAAGTATTCCTTCCGTCGACCTCAGAATCGAGGTATTGTAAACCTTAACCTATTTATAATAACATGTATATTCGTAGAATATTTAACCGTTATCGGCAATAGCTATTATATAATGTAATTCCATAATTTTACATGTTAACTTTATTCATTCTTTATTTAGTACTATCTATCTTAAAATCCAAATAACTCGTCAGTTAAAGACAGTTAATTATAAACCCAACCCCCGATTTAAAATATGTAAATAATAAAATTTACGAGTATTACATAAATATGAACTATTTCGGCGTGCTCAATAGTCAATACAATGCAGTCTGCAGAGTGCAGTCTGCACATATTTGATAATATTTTAAAATTCTTTGATTATTTTAATTGTCACTGTCAGTCAATAACTTGGCGGCTGACATTTGACAGATTGAACCAATTTTGTTGATAAAATTATCGGTTGTAATCTAGTGTTTGTAAAATTCATTGCAATAATTAATTAACTTCACAATGAACAACCGATGCAAGTTGAAACTAAATACTGGTGGAGGTTGGACGTATGTTTATGTGACCTCATTATCTTGCAAATAATTGTTATCGGTGTATGTAAACCTACAACTGTTTGTGTTGAAATAAGTTTATGCTGACTCTATATTCTGGTGAAAATTAAACAAATGTGATTTTTGCACGCTTAGCTTTATTTATTTGCATGTAAGTATCTATACTTATTCATATTTTTCTGTTAAACCATATTAATAGGTACTTTATCGTACTAGGGTAATAAGATTTTAAATAAAAAATTGTTTCAATATGATTTCTTTTTCTTTATCGTTTATCTAGACTTCTTAATTTAAAAAATCATTCATTATAAACTTAATTTATTCATGGAACCAACAACAGAGCTGCTGCTTGTGAAGCAGCTGAAAAGCTAAAGCATGCCAATACAGGTCTAGGCCCCAAATATGGTTTTGTCCCATTTGGTGTCAAGAACCTTGGTCTGTGGGGTGTTTTCAAGGACATAGCTAAATAGCTAGTCAACATCACAGGAGACCAAAGAGAAGGTACCTCTGACAAAGAATTAGTCTTATTTTTCAAAGGCTCCTTTTAATAATATACTTTAGTTATATTACATTTTTTAAGGTTTTTAGTTTTAGATTTATTGTACCAGTATTTATACTGTTTTTTTTTATTTTGTGCTTGCTTGCTTTAATTTTTCCCTTGCTTGATGTGTATGCATAAAATTATATAAGACATTATGACATCACAAATTGCACATTAATTTGTGATGCCATATTGTCTTGTATTATATTATGCATATGCATTGTTTTAGGACTTTTAAATAAATAAACCTGTCCTAGATCTGCAGGGCATTCATTCTTATTAGTTGTCATTCTTCTAATAAATCTTATTTTGTCCATTTATCCTTTTTATGCACATCCATATTCTGTCATACAATATAATACAAAAACATATTATATTAGTTTTCTATAAGGTAAATAGTTGGTTTCTTAAGAAGTGTGTTTATCAATGTGTCCGCCAATGTCATTAGATGAGCTGAAGTAGGTTTTCCTATTAAAGCTGCTGTGCTAAGACACAAAAAAATTTTTTATTACAATACAGCACTTGACAGTGTGTGTGAATTTTTAAGGTGTCCTAATAATTGGTTTGCTTTTTAAGTAAAATTGAATTTGAATTAAGACAATGTGATTAATGATAATGCTAAAGATAAATAAATAATCTATAACTTTTAATTAATTTGAGATTAGGATTTAAGTTAATATTACATATGAATGTATTTGTATCTGGGTCCTTTTTGTATCATAATCATGATTGGTATTAAGAAATATGTACTTGTTTCTTAGAGAGCCCAACGTCTTTGTGATGCGGCCCACCTCAAGGAGGAACTACAGCATGTCAAACAGGTGCTACACCGAAACAAGTTGCGCATCCCCCGGCTGCATCACAGAAACAAAAACAAGACACAAACAGTTCCTCGCCAGCCAGCTTACCTGCCATATGTGAAGGGAGTTACAGATAGAATTAGCCGGGTCCTAAAACGAGCTTCCATTAATACAATTTTCAAGCCGCACAAGAAGATTCAGCAATTCCTAAGACCAATCAAAAGTAACACCCCATTGCAAGATGCAGGTATATACAAACTGGATTGCGACTGTGGCCTGTCTTACATAGGGCAAACTAAACGCAATATGTCCAGCAGACTCAAGGAACACATTGCGGACATAAGACATAGACGACACACAAAATCAGCAGTCTGTGAACACACACTAGATAGGCCTAATCACTACATACGCTTTGACCAACCGAAAGTACTTGCGAAAGAAAAAAGATTCTTCCCAAGATTGGTACGCGAAGCCATTGAAATCAAAAAACACGCCAATTTCAATAGAGAGGACGGCCTAAAATTATCAAACACCTGGGATCCAATAATATCCAAATTAAAATCTCAAAATAAACAATCCGCGAAAATGGAGGACACCGTGAGCAATTTCTGCAAAAACCCTACATCTTTTAGTCGATACCAACTCCGGGGAAATAAATACAGATAACACAACATTTTCTACAGCTGTAATACTTTTTGACATTTAACACCTTTGTCTTCAGTCACCGTGACCACGCACGCTGAAAAGCACGCGAAACGTCGGTTTAAATTTAAAATTATGTATAAATAATTATAAGTTTAAATACAATAATACATAACTATAATCCGTAAAAAAGTGTTTTTCTTTAAATGTGTAAAAGTTATGTTAATAAAAGACAATACTAGAACTTCACATGTTCTCTATGAATTAAATATTAAATGGTCATATATACAAAGTTCCAGATTATAATATTAAAGTGGTACCAATCAGCACCAGATAAAATATGTTGGGATTATCAATTGGTATAATTAGTAGCTTATCACAAGGTATTACAAGATAACAAGCCACTTGTTTAAAGTTTTAAACATTAATTTCCTCAAGAAAACAATCCTAATTCTAAATATTTAGAAATATAGACACATTAAGAAAACAGAAAGCTATTGTCTGGCAATTTCGTAATCGAACCTACTACCCAAGAGGCTAGTTTTTAGATGCTGATGCCTTTACAAAACCACTTAGCCATGGGTCTTGCTTAAACCCAAACATTTCGGTTCCGAGTAGTGTGTTATATCATTACTTAAATAGAACAATTGACTGTAAATGTTTGTGAAATAATTAAGTACAAGAACTCATAACTGTTCACGCATGCCTACCTCCATAATTATATTATAAATAATTTGTTAGATAAAATATAAATTACGTAAAAACCAATGATTGCTGCCAGCTCAAGATTACGAATATGCGGAATTTCAGAATATATACATTACCAAATAAGTTTTAATTTTAATTCGATTCATTTTGCCTAGAAAGAACTCGAGAACATAAAAAGTCGTTTATATTTTTAAAATTTCCGATAAACTGTAACCTTTTGTTATCAAATTCTAATCCTTCTATCATTTTGTATAGCTCTCAATCTGTCTAATTAATTAGTTTAGATCTTGATAGATTTTGTTAGATTATTAATTAAAGCAATATTTTGGGTAATGTGAATGTCGAAACGACACAATTGGTCTTACTTGGTTACTAAAAAATACGCTTAGTGCGTTGGGAGGTAACTTACCTGGAAATTAAAGGAATTAAATTACGTACAAATATTTCATATGTATTACTAAAATATCTTGTTGGTAAAAAGTCCAATGAATTTGATGAAGCGTTCTTCATCAAATTCTTTATTACATGGCGTGGTAGTTCGTGGTACATATTAATATGTATTAGAATTTTACTGATAGTGAGACAAGTTATGTTTATAACAAAATACGCCGAAATGCTGAAACTCGTTAGTATTTGCGTATGCGCAAATATTTAGATGTCGAAGTAATACGTTAATTTGGTAAAGCTACTTAAGCTTGGCTTTGCTAGACTAGTCTTTTAATATTTGGGGGGAATCAGATAGACAGACATAAAATTTATTACAAACAAAATGCACACACACAACCGCACATACTAGCAATGATCAAAGAAAAAAATAAAATGAGATATCTTAATTATTATAAATATATTAAGAAAATTATTTTCCCATTCGGCTCGTTTCAAATGTGTAATCCGTGTATGCTGTGGCTGTAATTGGCCCTGGCTTAGCATTATGCTGAGGAGCAGAATGTTCCACAGCGCTGGTCATTCTGCCAGAGACCACAGAAGCTAGTTTGCGTCGCTTAGGAATTTAGCTCATCAGTTTCCTATAGGCAAGTAGGATTTCAGGCTCTGGAGTCTGACGTGAACGTTTGAATGAAAAATATTCCTCATCAATACGAGCAAGTGAAATGCGATACCATTGATGTAGCTGAAGTTCTTACCTCAGGAGTGGGTTATGATATTCCAAACATATGTTTGTTTCAGATAAGCTAAGATGGTTTCGTCAGGGAAGAAGAGTGGATGTTTGATGGGCTGCGGCTCCGTGATGGTAGTTGTCGGTGCTGTCATGGTGATATTTTGGCCAACATTGTTCTTCAATCAGCTAAAAAGTGTAAGTTTTAAATGACGTTAACAACATAACTTGTTGTCTCGTAAATTTTGTGAGATCCATATACCAAGTCGGGTAATTTATTCAGTTCCTACTTAGGGGACCTTCTGTCTTAAGTTACGTAATTAGCTAATCTAACATATGTGACCATATCAATATTGAAATTATTTTAGGTTTTTAATAAAATTTACGTAAATAATGAAATAGATTTGAGTTTATATTCATTATTTAACTGTAAATATCTATGAATAAAGCTTTGTACAGTATGCATATCATTTCGTATTTGATAAATTTATGGCAGGACGTAACATGTTTTCTATTGACTCCTTTGAGGCACAAATGTGTCTACTAATCTAAAACAATTATTTCCCCAAAGCTCGAACCAGAACCGCCGGGTATCGCCATGCTGAGGTGATTTTTTTACAAATGTACCATATCACATATCATGTGATATGATAAATATTAATACAATGATATGTGTAATATTATAATTAACGATAAAATATTGATTGCTTTACATACTAATTAGTAACGCCCGAACCCAATAATTAATGATTGTTTTCAATCTGAGATTGTGGATTGTCAAACAGTCGTGGCAGTCGGTTGATCTCCTATCGGAATCCCAATAACCAATCCCTACGAAAACAATCCATTTTTGGCGACGGATAGAATGCAATTTGCTTCGCTCTTTACACTCATATTTGATAATCAATATAAAACCAAATAAAGTAAATAAAACCGTACAAATAATATTAAATCCATGTTTATGTTTAAAACATGTCAAATAGATTTTTAATTATTTTAAAAGCTGGTGTAATTTAAAATCTTAAGGAAATTCGCACATTGAACTGTCATTTTCATACAAAGGTCTATCCACATACACCGATCCGATCGACCATGGATAGCTTGTATCGATAGATGGCTTTTACAATCCGTAGATTTGTTATTGGCACACTTTTATCAATATTTGGATTAAGATGTCTTCTAAATGGATTGAGATAGGTTACTGGGATTGGGTGTAAGTAAGCACGAATATTCATGCTTTCAGTCTTAAAAATTATAATTTCAACAAATATAGCAGAATTAAGTGAATCAATGCATTCTTTAAAAAATCCCCGCGAATTTCGTATAGCCTAAACATGATTTTTTACGTAACCTACATTTTTAGTATCTATTTTTATTAGATATAATATGGAACATTCGTTGCCTTGATATTGCGTTCTCTATTGCAGAAAAATAAAATTAGTTTTTGAATTTGCAATTTTCCTTTTTATAAAACCTTTATCAAAGCCCAAGGAATAAAAAATACTCAATTCGACTTGTTTTCGAATTTTGAGCTTAGCAACATATTTTGTGATTCATTTTTAATTATGTAGATATGAATTCCTTATTGCCTTTTTGTAAATCGTATGTATGTGATAGTATCATGTTTAATTTACCGTATCATGTAAAAATGGTAATAAATAAGATAAAATTTAGTGAATAAATTAGTTACATAAATTACAAAAATCCGCCACATATAAATAGGCATGCAAATGTCATCCTATTTTATGTCATAATAGCAGTTAGGTATTTAAAATCTGTGTCAATCTTATAATCTAGATATTCGTTCACGCTACAAAAACACTTTACCTTTTAAAAATAATCAAAGGGAGTTTTAAGACTAAGAATAGTCACAATAGTGTACAAATAATAGTCAAAATGATGGTCACTTGGAAATGTCGTAACATTGAATATATGACAGTGGGACCTCCTCCAGCTTGGCTGAATGAGGATTCTATGTAATTAAACTTTATCTATAATGATATATTATAAAGAGTAGACTATGCCCCGTCCCATTAAGAGGCTCATGATATCTCATCTTCCGTTGCTGTTTCCTTTACAATTGCAATGTTTAGATAACATTCACCCACGCTTCTCGATATAATAATTCGCTATAGTACAAGGACTAATTGAATCAATTAAATTTGTAAATTTGCTTTTGATTGAGAACTGGCAAATAAATGAATAATAGACATTATGACATCAAAATCATATGAAATGTATATGCCTTTAGTTTTGTCTTGTTATTTTTAATTCAAGACATATAAAAAATAAATATATCAGTGGCGCTACAACCTCTTTAGGTCTTGGCCTCAGATTTTTGAATGTTTCATGATATTTTTTTTAATGTAATAGGCAAGTAGGTGATCAGCCTCCAGTACCTGGCTGGTTGGTTTCCTCACGATGTTTTCCTTCACTGTTCGAGCAAATGTTAAATGCGCACATAGAAAGAAAGTTGATGCACAGCCGGAGATCGAACCTACGACCTCAGGTATGAGAGTCGCTGAAGCCACTAGGCCAACACTGCTCCACTGGTACATATGCACCCAGTCCAAATTTAATACTCGTAGCTAAACGCTTATTAGTTAGTGTTATGAACTTTCCTGGTTTCGTCTGTGATTGATTTTTCTTAACAAGTTACGCATAGGGTGTCCAAAGAACCATTTAGACCTTCTGTTTTTTGTTATATTTAATACAAAATTAAACTTTGTTTAGCTATACGAATTATTAAGAATATATTTCATCAGTCAATTAAGCTTTATTTAAAAACACCATATGAGCTTATGTTTAAGTACATAAATAATTTTGCTTTTTATGGTTTATGTTGGATTGTATAATCTGTGCCAATTACAGATGATGATCCTCTCGGAAGACTCGACATCTTTCTCCATTTGGCGAGAAGTTCCGATTCCAATGTACCTGGAATGCTATATGTTCAACATCACAAATGTGGATGAAATAATCGCTCGAACAGCTAAGACTGTGCAGGTGGAACAGCTGGGACCCTACGTCTACAGAGAATCACATACTAAGGTAAGATTTTGTTCGTTAAATATTAGTTGCTATTGAATTGTCTATGTTTTCTCTTGTGAAAATTTTTCTTTAACACATTTTGTATATAAACTCTCGAAACTCGTGTGCATACTTAATATATAGTACCTGGATGCCCGAGCTTTGCTCGGTATTTATTTATTTTTATAAATTGTGTTTTTTGGAAATTATATTTCAGTACGAATGACATAGTAATAAAATGATGTAATATGAATATAATTATCGAATAAAGATAATTATATTCATATTTAAGTTTTCATTTGACTGACATCTTAAAACGAGCAATTCTATGTCTAAGTTAATAAAACACGAATAAAATTACATTTTCTAGAAATGATTCCTAGATAGATCGATTTATGGCCCCCTTATACTAAATTTCATGAAAATCGTTGGAGCCGATTCCGAGATTCCAATTATATATATATACATATATATATACACAAGAATTGCTCTTTTAAAGATATAAGATATACAAATACACATATATACTGTCACTGGATCAAGCCAAAAAACACACACATACATGCACACCTTACACGCATTTCTCTATAATATTATTGTTCAGTTTGTTAACCTTTTAATTTGCGTATAAAATTAAAAATTACTTTGTATTATAATTAGTAAGCTGTAAGGTTTTTTAATAAATAAATAACGATTCCACTACGTTTTATTATGATGGCAATAATAAAAATTTATTATTCTATTGTTACGCTTCGGAACGTAAAAAGTGTCTCTAAGTTTATTATCAATACAGTCAAAACCGTTTACCACGACATCGTTTAGAACAACATACCGGTTATATTGATCAAAATCAAATGTATGTATTAGGTACCTTAATAACAACGTCATCATCGGTTGTTACGACTATCGGTTTTTACGACCAAATATGAGTAATTCCTTCGATGTCGGTATAACAGATTTTGACTGTATGATTATTTTCAAAGATCATAGTTGACCAAAAGAATCTTAAGAATCCTCAAAAGAAAATGATTGGTTATTAAAACACCAGGGTTTATTTGTTATTTCTAATATACAATCTTCTGTGTCTGACACACGCCATCGACTTTCATGACTCTAACGCATACCTTCTCAAGATGTTTTCCTTCTGAGCGAGTGAGAGTGAGTATTGGGCATCTAGACAGAAAGTCCATTGATGCATAGGAGAAGGACGCTGACCACTGTTCTTTAATAAAGCTGCTTATTCGGATATAATACGTAATTTAACCAACATTAATAACGCTAAAATTATTTTTGTTCGTGATTCATTCTGTATGATGTGTTTTTATCTTAATGGTCAATACAGCTGTACTTAGAACGTGTATGTTGCCATATATATTTAAATATTGTCCTTATTAGTTTCTTGATTCGTTATTCATGCAAATATATACAGGTTGAAAATTATACTAATGTTGCCTTCGCTGCTTCGTCGTATTTATTTTATTATTATCAAGCCTTTATTGCTGAAATAATTAACACTTTATTCAAGTCACATGATAAAAACTAATTCTTAAACATAATAAAAAATAATAAAAAAAACTTAATCTATTACATCATATGAACCGTTTAATGTAATCAGCGTGTCCTGTGACACATAGGCCTCTTCCAGCTGCTTCCATTCTTTTCTAATGTTAGCTCTTCGTATCCAAGTTGTGTCTCCTATTCTCTTTATATCGTCAGCCCATCTCTTGCTTTGTCTTCCGCTTTTCCGTTTTCCATCGCGTGGTTACCATACTGTAATTATTTTTGTCCATTCCAATCTGCTATCCCTCGTCATGTGCCGGTTCAGCGCTATTTCAATTGTATTTAGATGTCTCAGTGTTACATCCACCATGTTTCTCTCCTTTCCTCATTGGCATGGTATGAACTTTAGAAGGTATTGTATTTAAAATAGATTATGGTTTGAGTACCGGTGAAACAATATTTCGAGATCATGAGCTTCACTTTGCTGTTTGTTAACACTTCTTGTAAATATAAAAAAATCTATAGATTGTATGTATATATTTTAACATATTAACTATTAAATAGAAACAATCATTACAGGAGGGTTTGTCCTGTGAACTTAGTCATTCCTGTATAATTGTTGTGTCTCATCACCTAATACGTAACACAGTAATATTGTGATAAATTGCTTATGATAGACACTATTCATAGCTTTGATACTGTTGAGCATATTCAATATCAAACCTATTCATATTTTGTACGGATCCGAGTCCTGTTCAATTCGTGCAGCGAGACCATAAAAAATAGAGGCATTCGAGATGTGGAGGAGAATGTTGCGAATGATCTGCAAAAAGAACTGTCATTGAACAAGACGTTCAACTGTCATTTATGGCAAGGAGAGAAGAGAATAGCCTCGACAAGCTGGTAATGGTAGGAGGTCGATCGCCTACTCCTTGGTCTGATCAAATTAAGACAATCCAAGTCTCAAAAACCCTAATGCACTGCTGACGATAGAGTGGTGTGAAGGCGGCAAGTCGATTTGTCAGTATTCAGTACAGACTACGATAAAAAAAAATCAAACTTTACCACGTTATATATAAGGAATGAATAGTTTTCGTCTTCAGATTATGTAACTATTTGCTCGCTTTAGTCATAGCATGAGTAACTAGCGAACGAAACGCATAATTTCGTTTCGTTTTTTGTTTTGCCGCGACCGGGTATGCTTGTAAAATTAAAAATTACTTTTTGTTATTTTTACAAACTCCACTTGTGTGAGGAATTCAATAAACTATGAATACAATAGTATATACTGTATATTAATGATTATTAATGTGCCATGAATTAAATTCAGTCTAACAAGTACTTATTTGTAAACTTGAATAACATTCAATTCTTATAAGTAACTAGATGAACTCGTGTACTCGTCGTATAACCTACATATATATATTTGTGTCAAAACGTAATACAACATTTTTAAAACAGACTGCCAACTCCAAATTACTGCCATGTAACACATATTTCTGAAGGGATTAGTATATGACAATCAAGGGACATTTAGTTTATTTCTAAAAACACATAGGAACAGTTTTTAATGGAAAATTAAATAGTATTTTTCTTATTTTTTACGTTTCCCACTGTTTAAACTTTTCTGGACTTCCGTAAATTATTCAACACCAAAATTAGCCAATTCGGTCCAGCCGTTCTTGAGTTATAGCGAGACAAACGAACAGCAATTCATTTTTATATACATAGATAGATAGATAATACTTATGATAACCTTTAGGTCAGCAAAACGAGGTTTCTGTTAGTTCAAGGCAAATGGCTATAATTATTTCTATTCAAATACTCTGCAAATTTGTATTTTTTTGCTTACTGCATATGACCTTTTAATTTTATTTGGGTTATTAGATGGTTTGGACATAAAGTACATATAAAATTATTAAAGCATTATTTATTATTTTGTTGCCATATTTTTAGTTTTTATTAATGGACTACAACAGAATGAAGATCGAAACAGAGGTTCTAGGTTTAAGTAAATAAAACTTTTAATTTTTATAACATTTGCATTGCTTATATATGTAACGACGAGCATGACGTTATTGTGTCAGCACTTTAAATTTTATTTTCTGAAGAATTTCCGAACCATTTCAAGAAAAGAGTACCCATTCTTAAATGGCCGGCAGTGCGCTTGGAAGCCTTCAGGCAGTGCGAGTATCCACGGGCGGCGGTATCACTTGCCATCAGGTGAGCCTCCTGCCCGTTTGCCTCCTGTAACATGAAAAAGAATTATGAAAATTTCCTTTATTAAAAGAGTCACGGAGTTGCCAGTTCTTCTCGTTCGTTCTACGCCTTCGTTCTTGAGAATAGTGAATTTGAATTTAGTAGCATTATTTGTATATGATGACTAAGTATTTTCCATTACACACGCACAATATTGATTCTTTACACATCAATCAAAATAATTCCAGGTTCATTAGAACACACGTCAAGTATATTATATCGAATGTTGCCATTTTCATTCTAATGTCACTTTACAAAGATAATGAACGAGACAAAACATTCTAGTGGTTCTGCGTAGTCTGTGAAAATAGTTTTCTGTTTGTGAATATTGACGCAAATTTAAGAAACCAACGTTCCGACATTAATATATGATATTTTGATTAGAAATAATTTAATTTTATGTGACACAGAGATTAAACTTAAAGGATAATTACATTATTGATAACCTGTAAGACGATACGTCATTGCATAATCAATATCAATGATTAATTAATATAATTTTTAATCGCGATTCATATAAAATAATAATTTTTACATGAATGATATGACTGTAGGTAATTAGTGCATTGTATCCTGACCTTGCTATAGTGATAGCTAGGTCCAAAATTCAAGGATAAATTTGTTAATAATTAGGCCAATCGAGTGGAAGATATATACGGTGCAACGTACCTTGAGCGTAACGGGACAATGAGCGTAGCAGGACAGTCATGCTTTTACGTGCGTACAGCCGGCGTTTATCGATTTAGACGCTGTAATGTCAAAACATCTGATAATGCAAAAAGAAGGGTGTTTAAAGTTTGACTTGTCTCTGTGAAACTTCTAAACGAATGCACCATTTTGATGCTTTTTTGTTAGTAAGGCGTTGCTTATCAGCTATTTTTTGTAGGCTGTGGTTGAAACATTAGTTATTCTTCTATTTGATATAGCATTAGGAACATGATGCTACCAGAATTACGGAGGTCGAAGCTTGACATCTTACTTTAATCATTTTTCTTTTATAGGTGAATTTGACATGGAATGACAACAGTACTGTAACATTCTACAACCAGAGATATTGGCATTTTGAACCGGAAATGTCAAATGGCTCCCTCACAGATTCCATCACCAGTCTCAATCCTATAGTTGTGGTAAGTCATTTTGTACGTTTATTAGACAATTAATTATTAATTTAATAAATAAAGTAGTTGTTGTTAGAAAAAGAATAACCTAATTGGTAAGAAAAGCAATTATTAATTTAACCCAATCTGAATCCCCTTTAACAAAATCCTGTGTTAACATGCTCCATTTCATGCTTCAGCAGAACATCTGCCCATCTTTTTACTTATCGTCTCCCCTTCTTTTGCATTCTCTAATATAAGACCCTACATTTCTTCCTGTAAGTCGAATAGTAATTAAATTTAGAATGTCTTATTATAATAATATTCACACTTGAAATGGTTATTTTGGTCTCTTTCTGTCACGTTTTCTTTACGCTGTGGCGAAAGGAGACTAGTAAAATATACCTTTCTTTATAATTGGATTTATTTTTATGTTTAGTTAAGATATTAATAAAAAATCACATTAGAAATACATACGTCAAGTGTATTTTGAATGTTTCGATGTTGTTTTCACAATAGTGTAAGCAAGAAAATTAAAGGGATAAAATGTTTAAGTAGTCTTTGAAAATAATTTTCTGTACGTAAAATATGGTATACAGTCAAAATCTGTTGTAACGACATCTAAAGGACTACTCATATTTGGTCGTAAAAACCGAACCGAACCGAATCGAAAGCTGGTGACGGGTGGACCGTTGATTTTGGTCAACCTAACCGGTATGTTTTTCTTAACGATGTCGCCGTAAACGGTTTTGACTGCACATTCTTGTACTCTTCTGTGTACTTTGACGTAAACAATCATAACACGAAACATCCACAGACGATAGCATACTTCATGCGTCACAGCCATCCGCTTATCAAAGTGACAGTTGACGTTTTCCTCCGCACGCTACACGAGCATATGTTCCTGTCGGCACCTGTCGCCGATTGGCTGTTTAATGGCATCGACGATCCGGTACTGAGGATTGTAGAACATTTCCCGGACCTACCAATTAATATTCCGTATGACAAATTCGGATGGTTTTATGATGTAAGTATTGCTTAATATTTTTTATATTTATTTGTAAATAATTAGAATATTCTCAACCTACATAGTAATAATAAAAATAATTAAAAATAGATCGCTGTGGCAACATACCTTTAGTGCTGGCATCATTTCCTCGCTGTATTGCGATATTTAGTCGTTCATTGACGCCAACCTAATTATTTCATCAGCGTCTGTGTATTTGAACCACACTGTCCAAAAGTTTCTACTCCAAAGGGAACAAAAACAAATATGGAGGAAACACTCCATATTTTAGCCTTTTATCAGATTCTGCCTGTTCTGTGGCCGCGCCATCTTTTCTGCTAATATGTGGGAGATAAGTCGAAGCTAATGTGCCTACACAAGTAGCATTCCTGATTCCATACCAAAGCCCATCCCTAGGAATCAAAGACATCAGAATCAGAAATCAAAGAGTTCAGAATTTCATAATCGGGATTACTCCTGAAATTCACAACCTCTGGCTGGCGCCAAGACTCCTGTGTATTAAGTCGAGAAGTTGTAGGTATATATGCTTAGTTGGAAATACTTCGTTAGCGCGTTTCGGAAAATTTGTCGTGATTGTCGCTACATTCAAATCAGAAATATGTGGATATATGAAACTATCTCAAAACCTACTCGATATGACTTAATTTTTCAGTTTCTTTACTTACACTTTTGAATTTTATCACTTATACTTATTATCCAATTAATAGTAATCATGGTAATGCACATAATTATATAGATAACATAACATATCTATGAATATATATGTATCTTTAGGTATTTATATCTAATATGCGTCAAGTATACCTTTTTTATTATTGTGCAATTTTAAGACAGTGATTTAAAAATCGTAATAGGAGAAATTGTCCGCAGCCAGTCTACGACTGAAATCGAGAACTTTTTTACAGCTTGATGTTGCTTCACGTGACAGATCCATTTAAATACAAGGAACTCTATTGTTTCACGATGTCATTCCCTGAAGCTTTTAGCTTAGTATAAATTAAGTTTTAAGCGGTCTATATTAAAAAAACTGTCCTAAAAGGTGAACAACTTTTATACTAGTTTGGATTTTTTTAGCTATCTGTGTATAGATTACGATGCCCTTGAGTTGTATTGCATGAAAGGTAATTGACCTGTGGATTTGAGAAAAACTGTCTAGATTTTGTCAAGTACTTAACAATAAAAGAAAATTGATAAACGATTTGTAGAGTTCATGGGTAGTAATTTTTTGATTTAATTAATTAATTTTATTTTTGATTTAAATTTATTCACGATCTGTTATTTGTGTTATTACATCGTCTTAAAAAAAGACCACGAGGGAAAAATCCAGTCGAATTACTTCTGGACACAATCAGTGATGACAGATCCTCAACGGAGCCCCCTTCCCCCCTTATAAAGCCCAGTTAAACGTCACGAGCCCACCAAGTTACTAATTTTTACCTAAAAGCCAAACATGTGGCGTTTAGTACAGGAAAGTCTCTGATATATTTGTAATTGTTTAATTCGCGTCAATATTATTTAAACCAATGTTACGTAACGCGCAGTTCACACCCACCGTCCGCTACTGTAGTACTTTTTAATTTATTTTGTATTTCATTGATTAATAATGCTAATTAAAGTGGGACGACTTTTGCGTGTCATAGTAGCACTGCGTTCCAAATGCTAAATCTGAAAACTGACAAGACATACAAAGACAAAACATTTTTTTTTTAGAAAATCCGTAGAATGTTTTAAAAAAAAAATGTAAAACCAAGTTTTTTAGTTAAATGTATTTTGTTCATGGTTTATTTTTGTTAATTATTCAATGAATCCTCGGATATAAACGTAAATTAAATATTTATTTATTTATTTATTCAATTACAGACATGGCTAAACTCACAATAAAAATAGACTATAATATATCCAATACAATATTAATTAAAATAACATAAAACACAGTATATTCTAACCCCTTATACCCTCCAAGTATACCCTCAAATCAGAGTACTCTACCGCCATACGCTCACCAAATAGGTCGCTCTCCGGTGAAGAGTCGAGAAACCCATTAATCATCACAAATTATAACTGTTTCACATAGGAGATGTTTACACCTAAAGTCGAAAACGAAACTAAGCGCTGTGACGTATATAAAAAAAATTGCGTGCGTACAACGTACACATGTCACAAATGAAACTTCTTTGTAAATTAATTATTCATGTACCAGTATATGATTACTTCCTGGATTCGTATATCTATATTCACACTGTTAACACATTGTTTATGTGATAATATTGTTGAATAAATTATGCTTGTGTTGATGTTATATGTTTAAGTTAATAAAAAAGGCACTTTGACCTCTGGATACACCGTTACGAATGTATGTGAAGCATAATCAGTGACACATATGTATACATGAATTATCTATGACTAATCACATCAGTGTCCAGAGTCAACTAGCAAAGGCAGTGTGACCATATTTAAATTTGTCTTTATGCTAGCTACTTGGTTAAAATCTGCCAAAATCTGCTAACCATTTTTGAAAACTGTTAAAATTCTGCTATTTTATAAAATAAAAGGTTTAATACTTGTAGGTATCATTTTTTTATTTAAAAATTTACTAAATTTCTTAATTTTCCGTGACATCTGACTCGTCAATATTTAAATAGAGTGTAGTTGAATTTTGCGCTATTTTTAACATATTTTTTGTAGGCGTAAAATTTACGCGTGCATCCTGTTCTTTTACAGCTTGTTTTACATGTAGGATTGCAGACACATGTTAATTTTTAAATCTGTTCCTTTGGTCTGTTTTTACATTATTCACCTGAGAAAATATTCTTTCACAAGCTGTATTGGGCCTTCGTGAAATCAACCAAATGTGAGTACTTCTTATTTCCATCTGCAAGAGTCATTTTTGCAACGTGAGGTTAGAGCTTCCACCAAATTCTAACAGCTCACTCACTGCCTTATTCAATTTGAGCTCCCTGTATTCGCTGTCAATAATTTGTACGTCAGATTCATGGATCAAATTTGGAAATTGGGACACCAAATCGGCAAGACTTGAAAAATCCTTGTAGACAACATTCTGTGGATCAAGAAATTGTAATTGCTCAAACTCTTTATTCAGAGATAAACGTTGTTTTGGTTGAACACAAATTTGGATCAAAAAAAATTAGAGAATACGCTGCTGGACTGTTAAGATTTCTGGCTTTTGTATCGCATCTTGAGCTAATATTTTAATTAGTTTACTAACATTTACTCCGAGATAGATATCATTTAAAGGTAAAAAATTCACTGTCGAAGACGGATCTAAGTCCGAAGGATGTGTGTTCCTCAAGTTGGTCGTTTTCATATAACAGCTTAGAAGTAAAATAAGCATATCGGCTGAATCTTTGTATACTCTTTGTGTTGTGGAATACTCCCCTTGAAACATTACATTCATTTTATTTGGGATGGACAAAATGATATCACTGTCAAAATTTTGGGACAAGAATTCAGATGATATATTTTTGTATCCTAGATATTGTCCACGAAAATAAAGTTTCAATGCATCCCACTAACACACTAACTAAAAAGTGCTACCAGTAAGCAGTATGGAAAAAGAAAAGTCATACGAAATTGGAATTGGTAGATTTTATTGTTTTATTTTGAAAATATATAAAAGTTAACTTATTCAGTTTGCATTATGCTAATGTAATGCTAATATTTTTTCTAAATTCTGCTAAAAACTGCCAAATTTTTCCAATCTGCGACATAATATGCTAGGCTGTGAATTGGAGGTCATATTCTGCTGAAATCGCAGAATTCTGCTAAATCTGGTCACACTGAGCAAAGGGCAGATGAGAATTCGAAATATTAAATTATATATACTCGTACAAACAAGACAATAAAAAACATACGAGATTGACAAGAAAGATTTATGATTATAACAATGTGTGGCTTTGATAATAGGTGCGGTCGGCAGATTTTTTTAAAATATTACTAAAGGATTACAAAGGAAAAAAATGGCGCTAAAGCCGGGCTTGTTTCTGTAGATGTTTCATGATCATTTGTCTATCTAATTGTAAAGAAGGTGATCAGCCTCCTGGGCCTGCCCTGTGCAAACCGGTTTCTTCACGATGTTATCCTTTAACGTATATGATAAATATATACACATTTTTTTTAAACTGATTTTATTGTTTAAAATATGAGCTTATAATTATTGGCATAACATTAGTGGTAGTGGGTTTGCGACACTAACAAAAATATCTCTTGGGATTTTTAAAGGTTTCAATTTAAGTAACATTTCAATATAAGTTTAGTCAATCTTTTGGATATTATCAGAAATAAGAATGTTACAATTTATGAGTATGGGGAAAATTAAGTATGCGATAATTGATATTTGGTTTGTGCTTCTAATTATTGATTATAATATGTTTATGTTAGTTAACTTATGTTAATAACATAACTCATTATTGGAAATATATCAAATTCAGCGTTCAGTGAAAGTAAATACATAACTCAAATGTTTCCTTATCATAATATTAGTATACATAAACTATCGTATAGTTATCACGTAATTGCAAGCAAAACAAGTAATTAAAAAATCACTTAACCCGCGGTGCAATGAACTATTGAATTATTTACATAATGATTGATAAGATTAACTGTATGATTCTACTATAGAAGTATTTTAAAACTCAAATCCAATATTAATTTCAAATTTATATGGTATAACCTAAATGAAACATTAAAAACGTCGTAATACATGCAAAAGAGTTTAAGTGGAAGTGGGCCGGTAAAATTGGCCGCATTTGTGATGGCAGATGGGAAAAGAAATGCCTTACTTGGAACTTCAGTGGGAAGTAAAAATGGCCCATCAGAAACTTGGGAAGATGGAATAAAAGGGATAGCGGGGCAGAATTGCAAAATTTGCGAGGTACTTGTAGTTTAGTGTATTGTAGTGCTCGAATAAATACCGGAAATTATAAAGTCAAAGTCAAATCATTTATTCCAATAAGACCACCTTAAATGGCACTTTTTAACGTTTAAAAAAATATAAAGAGTATTCAAGTTGCAATTTTCAAAAGGTAGTTACGTGTTGAGAAGAATAGACAAGAAACACTTACCTTTTTAAAATAGAATTTAAATTATTTAAATAATTATATGTGAAGATAATGTACTCCTAGTATAAAACTACTATACAGGTCTATTATTTTATTGTTAAGTGTTCCTCACATATTTAAATAAAGATAATCTATGCTTATTAATTAATAATAATTAAATAAATAAATTATAAAGAGGAAAGATTTGTGTTTATAACGAATTGGCTCAAAAAGTACGATTTAAAAAATTCTTGATTAATGTAGCATTTAAATAATGATGAACGCTACATTATCACTGATTAGGCTATTTTAATTGCAAGAAAAATATAAGGATCACTTCTAAAACTACAATAATGTTACCTATGGTGTAAAACAATGCCTATAAAATACTTTTATCGCATGCGCTGCGAAAACGATTGCTGGTAGAACAAAAAAAAAATTCCATAATAAGAAAAAAAAAAAAAATACGTTTATTTTGGAACATAGGATCATAAGAGTATCACTTATTCCACGTCATTAAATTCAAGCCTGTTGGCATCCCTACTCATCGGGCTGCTAGTAAAATATAAAGGTCAATAATATTGATAGGAAAAAATTATAAAGAACTGGTATCGAATATTTTTATATACCAATTTTAAAAGCGTTTAATAGATCTAGGAACTATTGAACTGATTATATCGAAATACCCAATTTCTAATATTAAAAAAAGCCTTTTAAGCGCATGTCTAATCCGCATTGTAGCGTGACTATTCTTTAAATAATAAAGTGTTATTTTTATTATTGTTTTTATAATTTATGTCAACCGTTATTGGTTTATGATGCGGTGTATTTTAATAAATAAATATTATTTATACCCACTGAACATACATTTTAAAGCGGGTTTCGGAACTACTTGAAAGTATCATTTGAATGAAAATGATTTTATTCAGTGAATAACACTACGTTTATATATTATGTACCCGTCCATCGAGTAACGGTCCATTGCACTTTCCGACGGCCCGCACGCCCCCGCTTTAACATGTTTTCCTAGTACGGGGTCTGAAAATGGATTTCCTAAAAATAAAAGATGTTATTAGATTCTATGTAGCTGAACTAATAAACTAAAGCTAATATTGGACAACTATTTTTAGTCACACTAAAAAGTAATCGTTAATATTGGTTTCAAAAGCTGTTAATTTTCGTAACTATGGTTATCCTGATCAATCGTGACTTTCTTCATCGCCATTTATGAATATGTGAGATTTTCCTTTTAGTTTATTATACTTTTTTGTATTAGTTTAAGGTTCTATAATTTTTTTATAATATTTAGTTATGCACTCCTTGTACTTAACCCATAATATTTCTTTTTTTTAAGCTTTGTCTGTTTGTTTTGGAAGAGATTGCTTGTTAGCGATAAGGCCACCCGTTGCATTCCTTATAATTTTTATGCATCATTTATTTCATTTTTTTTATTATAAATGTAACGAAGTGTGAATGTAATAAAATAAATAAAATTCGACCTTATCGTAGACAATTTTAGAAGAAAATTTAGTCCTGCCTAAATTATATATGCAAAATCAATAGTTCATAATTACATTGTTATACAAGAAGCGAAAGTAGGCGACGTAACGGTGATGTAATTCTGCGCAACTGTTTTGCGGCCACACGCACAACGCCGACACGAAAAAATCATCAATATTTTATTGATTTTTGTAATAAATCACGTTTTAAAATATAAATCATGTTCGATTTTCTTTAATTGACTTCAAAAGGAGTGTATTTTTCTTGATATTTGAATATGTAAGTTTGTCCATGTATTTTTTGGAATTATTATATCAATATGATTATTTTTATAAGTATTTAACGATACAGCCTAAGTTTTATCAAAATCAATTTAGTAGTTTTGATATATTATAAATTCCTTTAGGGATAAATTTGCGCGGCATTATGTGGCAGAATATGCGACTACCTTACCCATTTTTGTACCATATTCTTGCAATAAATTATTATTATTATATCATGGAACTAAAAGCCAATTAGATGATTCTTTTATGCCTGACATTCGCTGTCGACTGTTTGGGTCCAATGTATATCGATTTTTTCACGTCTTCCCAACGAGCTAATGTTAAATACATTCATACAGACACTGGAGCCACAGACTGACAAAATTGTGTCTGAAATTGTCCTATAACACTACTTAATCTCTATAAAGGGGAATACACTCCGTGGTGAACTTTTAAGCCTATACAAATAAATGTATTTTTTATTTTCTTATTGGTTCATCAGTATTTCTTCAGCTACTTATTAAACAATATCGAAGCAAATTATACACAATAGCCGAAACCGGAATACATATTCAAACATAAAGTACAGTTAACATTTTTACCCATTTATTTAAAAAAAAGTGCGTGCGTACAAAGTACACATGTCAGAAGTGAAACTTCTTTGTGAATTAATAATTACTAAGGTAAGACGTTGGCAAGCTTTTTTATCAATAAATAAATAAAAAAGGTAAAAGCCCTAATACTCCATGTATGTATCTCTTTTTCGACACTTCCGTTGCATACTTGCGTGACGTTACATTTGTAAAAATTTTACCCTCATGCGCCTAAAGAAGTTTCACTTCAAAATGTATTTATAATAAATTATTTGATGCGGTGATCATATAAAATTCTCCTGTCACAATGTTAGTTCCAATACTCCTCCGGAACGGCTCGACCGATTCTTATAAAATTTATTATGCATATTCAGTTGGTCTACGGCTACTAGCTATCTTTCGAACCACTAAGCAATAAGGGGTGTCCAGGCCAATAATTTATTTTTTACACAATTTTTTTTTGTTTTTATATTTTATGATACAGCATACAAAAATACATACCAATCTTCACCCTCTATTTGTATTTGTTAATTATGACTTGAACTCTGAGATTTATATAGAGAAAATGTCACGGAACAACCTTAAACCATAGCAAAATGATCCATGTTGGTATGTACTAAAAAGAGAGACCAAGTAAAATCAAATTAAGCGGAAACGAAGTTCGCGGATGCAGCTAGTAATAATACATTATATTTGATATAAAGAAGGTTAACAAAGCCATTATGAAAAATAGATACCAGAGTTTTTAATATTTTTAAACAATTTTAGTTTCATTAAATATATTTATTAGCTGATCATTTCTGTTATAATCTGAAGGTATACGAAAGATGAGTCAGGTAAATAGTTTGTATTATTTTTTCCAGAGAAACGGTTCCCGGGAGTTCGACGGTATAATGGTAATGAATACGGGTGCGACCGATTTTAGTAAATTGGGAAATATTGAAAAATGGAAGTACTCGAACACGACGATGTATAGAGACGAATGTGGCGAAGTGCGGGGCTCCACGGGAGAACTATGGGCTCCTGAGATAGGACAACCTGAAATTACGATATTCGCCCCTGATATATGCACGTAAGGATATTTTCTTTGAGCTCTTGTACAATCTAACTCATTGTTATTTTTGTACTACGTTTTCGTGCTATGTCTACGTATAACGTCCATGCCTGTTGCTGATAGTGGCAAAACTTATTCTTTGTATTTCTTTATTATTATAATTGGTGTGTTTTCTTTGTTTATTTCGTAAAACCATAGCTTTTATATATACAAAAGGTTTCAAATATTTATTCTAATACTAGCGGACTCGACAAACATCGTTCTGTCAAAAAGATTTGGAATGTGGTAGCTTTTTGTTTCCACCTATTTTATAGTCAGCGCAAAAATTCAAATGGACCGCGTCACCCTCGTGAGGGCGGTGTGTGAGGTTCAGCTCGGGTGACCAAAATATCTTCTGCGAACTTTGGCCACCCTTCTGTGACCCACTAAAAACCTCGACTACGATATCTGCTAGAGGGCTTCAAACTAAGAGGCGAACTTAGGATTTAAACCTGCTTGGAAAATAATCGCAAGGAACTGTGAAAACATAAACGTGACAAATATTAAAAAAATTGTGTGCCTCAATGACAAAACATAGAGATAGACTTTAGGAACACGCCTACATTGCTTAGACAGTGAGTGCTTGTAATTTAAATTGAACTTTATTAATTAGCAATAAAATTCAAACTGGCTTAACATTTTAGTTAGAAAACTTTTGTATAGGAAAGAAAGCGCTGTTCATAGGGTTTTACAGGAAACTATTCAAATTTTTCTCGCCGTAAAAACCATCGTTGGACAATGAAAAATAATAAAAAATTGGTTAAATTGGTCCAGGCATTGTTGATTTATGCGCGTACCAACACATGGTGGTTTAATAGACTGTCTGAGTTTATTACCATTGCTTTTGAGAACTGGCAGTAAATGCAAAATCAGATTCAATTTAATTTATTTGACGTTCATAAGTGTACTTGTTTACCTATATGAATAAAGATATTTTTGTCTGTTTGCTTCTCGTATGTTTTCGGTAAAAAACGATATTCAGACCTTTGTATACATTTGTAACCATTGAGTACTTTGTCAAAATCTTGGCAGAGTTGCAGATCGTGGTTGAATTCGTACTTTAAACTATACTTATCTTGCTTTTTAACTGGCCTAGATCGCTTTGTAGTACCACTCATCCCGTCGTCCACAATAGATAACAAATTAAGTGGTATAGTTTGTTCAAATTAACGAATTACAACAATGTTATTGAGTATATTATTGTAATTACAAAGTCAAATTGAAATTAGAACTTAAATTGTTACTACTAGTAGTTTATTTGATTTGCCAATATTGCTAGGTTTATAAATTAACGAATATTAAATGGCCGATGGTAACAGTGATTTATAGTTATCATGGCAGCTGAAATAATCAGATAAAAAAATTAAATCAAGGCTTAGAAACACGCCTTTAACGCCACGTTAACGCCTTGTAGCGCTATTTTAAACTTATTAATGTAATATGAAAGTACACAAATATTAGTAAGGGTCCTAGCGGAGGTTTTATAAAATTGATTAACGGAAAGATTTGTAGTTCAAAACTTCTAAAATTCAATGGCGGCTGTGTTAATTCATGATTTGATTTATTTATGAAAATGGCGTTGTGTATATGTCAATCGCGATGTACAGATTCCGGCAAACTTCTAAAAAATCTTTCAGACAAAAAAGTCCGTACGAGGCCCACACGTCTTAACAGATCTGTATGAACCCAAAACATCAGCTAACAAATAAAAAGCACCAAGGCATAGTCAGATTAGAGTAGAAACTTACTGGGGAAGACGATTCTAGTCCTGTCCATCAGGCGATTCACTACCTGCGCATCTCTATCCCGAAAGGACAGCTAGTTTTTCTGGATATACTTTGATTTATGTTACCTTACAGCAGAGTATTGGCTTTGACATAATACTAATATTAAAAAGAGAAAATAATAATTTGTAATGTGTCCACACTAACACTACTGGACTGATTTCAAAATATATTTCACCATTAGAAAGCATCTTTACTAATTGAAACATTTTCGCGAAAATAGGGATGCCTAATAAAAATGCAATAATAAAATCATAAATATGTCATCGCGAGCACGGTGGAAGCGAACGAACTTTTGTGAGAACAAAATAGTTGGACAGTCTTAACGAACGTATCAATTTCTATAAAAATAATGTTTTACCCATGGGTAATTCGTATCGGTAAATAATAAGTAATCGGTAAATAGTATATTGGCCTATCCCGAATCGGCATTTCAAAACATGAAATGATTTTGCTGCCACAAAACAAAACTACGTCAAATATTGTGTATAGGGAAGTTTTGAGACCCTGAATTTAAACAAATAAATCTTTTCTCGGATATTATACAAGAAAGTTTAGCATTTAAAATATTTCTTTTAATTTTTAACAATTTATCATAATTATGATAAAAATTCTGATTAAAGAAATTTTTCATGACCCACTTGAAATCAAGAATTTTTTAATAAATGCAGAGTATATTTAAATTCATTTTGTCGGATTATACGTAAATTTCGTTACTAATTTAATAATATATGAGATATATGTTCGTTGTATTTGTGCGTTTTATTTTATTATTATTTATTACTCAAGATGTCACATGGAACATGGTGTAATGTTTGCAGCTCCTTACAAACATTGTGTTAAAAAAAACATGACGATTAAACAGAGTGGCGGAGAGTTTATTGCCAGTTCTTCTCTTCCGTTCTACGCCCTTGATTTGAGAACTGGCTGTAAATGTAAAATTAGATTCATTTTTGACGTTCATAAGTGTACAATGTTACCTATATGAATAAATTATTTTTGACTTTGACTTTGTAAAGTAAAATCTGTATATTGATAAGATTATGAATGTAAATGTGTATCTAATAATCTGAAAGGAAGTAATTAAAAACTAAGTAATTTTTTTATGATTAAAATATATCTATAGTCCTACTTAGTAGACTTTCGACTACCACGAGATCGATATCTACCCGATTGAAACCGCTAGGCATTTCTAGTATCTAATAAAAATATCACATTGCGAGGAATAAAAACAGGCGGCATTTACCAATAGGTACCATTCCATCTATTTTGCTTTGTTTCAGGTATATGAATCTCGCGAAGAATGAGACTGTAACAGTTTTGGGTATCGAAGGAATGATGTACGTCGCGAATGATTCGGTATTTGACAACGGATATAGGTATCCGAGAATGGTGAGTAACATGTTTGTGTGAATGATTAAAACTTTTAGTTTCACACTTTATACTTTACGTATTTGCGTGTTGTTCTCACGAGTATGTAAGTGCGTGCTCTTATTTCACCATGCCTCCTGCTGATAGAGGACAAGTCTTTGTTTTTAATTTATTTTATTATTCTTTATTACTCAAGATGTCATATAGAACATGGAGTAATGGTTGAAGCGCCTTACAAACATTGTGTTAAAAAAAACTTGCCGATTAAAAAGAGTGGCGGAGAGTTTATTGCCAGTTCTTCTCTTCCGTTCTACGCCCTTGATTTGAGAACAGGCAGTAAATGTAAAATTAGAATCATTTAAAGTATATTTTGACGTTCATAAGTGTACATTATGTTACCTATATGAATAAATGATATTTGACATTGACTTTGACTTTATCTATTATTTCACATATAATCGTACTGTACACGTATCATTCTTATTTTGTTAGGTATTAAATTGTCAATATGTTTAAAAAGCAGTCACGCGCTACAACCTATTTTAGCATTCTCAGAGATGAGATTCGCACGTTGAAGCCACACGGCCTATACTGCTTATTATATAGGTATAATAATATTATAAATATCTATAATAATATTTTAAAGCTCAGTTTGGCTTGGTTAGTAGATAACCTAGAAATCATAAATTATTTGTATAATGTATCCAAAACAATATATTGTATGAAACAATTTCCAGGCATGCTACTGTGACGAAGTTCGAGATGAGAACTGTCTTCCACCGGGAGCCCTAAATGTGTCTTCGTGTCGTTTTGGAGCACCAGCTTTTGTCACCCGGCCTCACTTCTTGCGTATGGACTCCTATTACCCAAGCAGGATTAGTGGACTTAACCCCACAGAGTAAGATCTAGTTATATTTGTGTGTACGCGAGTGTGTACGTTAGTACGTAAACGTGTACGTTTATTTTTTGAAGCTTTATTCTTTTTACAACTTATTAGAAACACAGATACAAATAGTAGAAACAAAATTAGTATATTAAATGTATTCTAATACAACTTGACGGACATGTTTATATTTTAAAAAATCAGCCAAAAATGAATATCATCCTTGATTATTATATAATAGTTAAAAATTCTATATAATATAGATAATTATGATTGTAGTTCTATTGTGAACCACTGGTTTAAAACTGCTCTTTTCCCCATATTATGGCTGGTTAGGTCGATTGAAATATTTAACCGTCGAGTTATTTGACTATTTATTTAACCATATCATCCACAACGCTCTTTTCTCGTCTGACACGAAATAAAATGTAAAAAGCCGACTACCAAATACATTTTCCACATGTCTTTCATTCTTTTTGGATATTTCTTTCCAAATCGGATCCAAGTGAAATTCTGAAATGAATGGTCAACTTATCAAATCCAGAATCACGAAACAACTTGATGGTTCAAGTGTAACATTTATTATTTATGGTTTTAATCAATACCAATGTTAATTTAAAAATATATTCCAGAGACATGAACTTCCGCCTGGCCTTGGAAATGTACACTGGTATGCCGTTGACTGTATCAGCTCAATTGCAGATAAATCTACTTGTCAGACATATAGGAGGAATCACGTGAGTGTTCACTATTGTGTTGTTAGTATGAAATTAAATTATTAAAAATTAGATATTAATAATTACTAAAGGTATTCAAAATTAAAAGTTAGTATCATTGTCATTATAAAAGTTGGAAAAATTAAGGATCATTATTATTACAAAAGGAAGAAAAATGTTCAGTTAGTATCATTATCATTACAAACGGTATTAAAAATTAATAGTTAGATTAGTGTCATTACAAAAGATGGAAAAATTAATTGTAATATCATTATTATTACAAAAAGTAGACAAATGTAAAGTTTATTATCATTATCATTAAAAAAGGTGGAAAAATTCATTGTAATTTTCATTACCAAAGTAAAACAAAAAATTAAATTTCATAAGTTATTAGTTGTATTTATTATGTAAGAATTAATTGTTTTTCTTACTAAAGGTGTATCACTTTCATCCATAGTGCAACATACAAATATGTCTGTTTTTTTTTTTAATAAGGGTTGTCTGGAATTTTTTTGCTGAGTAAGCCCTACTATAAATATCGTACTATTTAATTTTTGTGCATGAAAGTTTAATAATGTAAAATCGAATTTTCTAGACCTTTCATATCTATTCAAAATTACCTTATCAGTTATATATCTTGGTAGAGTTGGATATTGTATGAACTAGATATTTGGGCCTATGTAGTTAAGTATATGTATGACTACAAAATTCACGTCGAGTATCTTTCTTTCAATTGGAATCAAAAATCGAAAATTGGAGTCGCAATCGAAATCCAAAAATGATATAAAAACGATTTTGAATCAGGTCTTTCAAGAATATATGTAGATTAATTGTAAATTTCATACAAGTAGCGGCACGAAACACTAGCGCTGACCTGAGGGGGGACTAGCGGAATGAAGAGCGTCGATTGGCTCTCCAGTCGCATTCCGGCCCCCGCACCACAGAACACATGCGCAGCAATCCCCTCCACGTATCGGCCAGCGCTAGACTTACGTGCCTATAATGGTATAAGTTTCTTGACATTTAGGAATATTTCTTTTCCAGTCTAAACAATCAACTACCAGACGCAGACACTCTTATGCCGATGTTCTGGTTCCGCCAAGAAGTCAGGATGAATGAAGAATACGCGAGCCTCGCCCGTTTCGCCCTGAACCTGCGATATTATATGCCTGTTGGCTTTTATGCCCTTACGGTAAGTTTTAGGGCTCCATATTCAAAATACCAACCGTAACTAACCTTCGTTGGTGGAGCATGATTTGATTGAGTAGAAATTTTGGAGTATTAAAAAAATCGCATAGGAAAATAAGATTATCGAAAACCACGCAGTACCAGTATGAGTATCGCATTGGAGATTTCAAAGATCTGACCAATTTTGTTTTGCAATAATATACTTATTCTTATTATTAAAATGAATTTTACATTATATCAGTATTTTTATAACATACTAACGAACGCGACTCTAATTTAAAAATCTCTTCTCTTTTAAAAATCTCATTGAAAATGGTCCAGCCGTTCAGGAGATAAATTAAATTTCTGATTTTTAATAAATATAGAAATTGATATTATTAACTTTAAAACGCTTAGATATGCAAAATATTTTTTTTTTAATAAATTTCGTCAGAGTGTCTATATCATATGAGAGACTTGGCAGGACTCAAGTACAAACAAATTTACCGGTTCTAAAATAATGTTTTCGGTCTTTGATACTAATTCTAAGTTTGTCGCGTTTTTTTACTGTTTGTGATCAAAATGAAACGTTTAATGTGGATCACTGCACTTAATAAGTTGAATACATTCACTAACAAATAAAATGACTGTATACTGTATATGCCCAGACTCGTATTGAAACTGAATACTGTGCCCGACCAAATAGGTTTCACATCTCTGACATGTCAAAAAATCATAGCTGTCAGAATTCTACGGAATTAAAAAAGAGAGTATTAGATATGAGTAATCCTTTCGATAACGTTAAAACAGATTTTGACTGAAATAATAATCAAGCCTTATTTAATCCTTAAAACATTTGTCTTCTTTAAAAAATCTTTAAAAAATTTACTCACACTTAAAATTTACACTAAAGTAATTATATATTTTTAATTTGTTTGAAGCACCTTTTTTATTGATAAAAGCTTACACATCGATAAAATAATTAAAAATACTATTTTTAATGTGACATATAGGCAAACATGATATACACGAAGAGATCAAATATTAAAAGAAAACTATTATTTAACAAAACAAAAAACTACTAGTAAAAAATAAACTTACAAGAAACTAAACAAAAATTGATTTGTCTGAGAAGAATGAAAGAAGAAGAAATACGATTTTTGTATTACCTTAATTTTAATTTAATTATATTTTTTTCAGGGTATTGGTGTGATATTATTATCTGTAGGCATTTGGATAATACTTCAAAAGTTACTTAGATCGTCCGAATCGACGCCCATACTCTCCGGAGCGTCACAGGAAGATGTATCTGTGGCGGAGCGGTAGTCATCTGTCACACGATACCGGTATTTTTTTTTTTTTTTTTTTTATATAATAGGGGGCAAACGGGCAGGAGGCTCACCTGATGTTAAGTGATACCGCCGCCCATGGACACTCTCGATGCTAGAGGGCTCGCGAGTGCGTTGCCGGCCTTTTAAGAATTTGTACGCTCTTTTCTTGAAGGACCCTAAGTCGAATTGGTTCGGAAATACTTCAGTAATTCGGAAATATTTACCGGTATCAAAAGTGGCGAATGTGTGACGCAGTGTAAAAATGGCTGATGTAAATGGACTTATGTAATGAAAAGTATTTTTTTGAAAAATGGACCGTATTTGTGACGTGGATCAAAAATAATTGTGGTCTCAAGATTTGTGAAGTGTTTAGTGGGACGCGCTTATGACACCATCTTAGCTCGGGACTTCGATTACAAAAGTGCAGTTTCTATGTGCGCACAATTCGACGGCCTGTGTTAGGCACAGGAGGCTGATCACCTTTACCTATTTGATTGATAATTGATCATGAAACAGATACAGAAATCTGAGGCCCAGACCTAAAAATGTTGCAGCGCCACTGATTTTTTTATTTCAATTATAACCCAAAAATTATTTACATTATGTTTGGCAAATCTGTTTGCCTTGTCACGTTGACAATAAATACCGTACTGACATTGACAACTAGGTCTTTAATGACATACACGTATGTCAGATCCATTTAATTTGTGACGCGACTTACGCTCAAGAGTATTAAGTGAACCCGCTAGAAGGAAATTTTACTTTACGTATAGTTTCATTCCCTGTCAATATTAAATACCGGTAGTATCGGTAAATATTAAAAACCGGTAATACGTTACGGAATTAAAAATGATAAATGGATTTGCAGCTTATTTGTGATATTACCAATGTATGGATATTTTATTAGTCTGTTTGATAATATTTTTTATTATTTTCGTGAATTATGTATGTTTCTATAGTTCCCACATTTTTTATGGATTCTTTTTTTGACATTTTACGTATTAAATTAAGTGATATTTCTATATACTATTATGTTAAGTTTTATTATATAATTTATTTATATATTAACGTGAATAATAAAGCCCTGGATTCGATTCTTGGCTTACATAATGATTTTTGTTCTATAATTTGTTCTGTAAAAGTCTCGATGTCAATATGGGACCTACCAATGTTGCCATCTTTGTCTTTACCTTAGTGAGTGATAAAGACAATATGTCAGCTCATTTTACTGACTTTTATAGCTGCATAGCGAGATGTTGTTAAATGTATGAAGTAATGTAATAAATTCTCTTGTTGAAGAAAATAGCGATCAAGTGTTATTTCCAGTTTTTTATATGATTAATAAATATATAATAAAATATTTATATTCTTGTTACATCAGTTATTTTAAACTATGCACCTTAATATAAATCATTAGAAAATGAGATACATTACCAGTGTGAACTCTGGGAGTTATTCTAATTAATGTTACCACTATTGATAATTGAGTCAATCATTCCATGTGCCTTGTAGTTTTAGCATTTATATTATATCGTTTCATAGTATGTGTTAATATATTTTTATAAATAAACTAATCAAAACTTTATGCTTTTCTTATTTTCGCTAAACATTCATAATAAATACAAGTTTTTTTTATTGTGACGGTTTCAATAAATTGCTACACGTCAAATTGCATTTACAAGCTACATACTTTTCTTGGCCGCTTAGAGTTCGCTGCTATGGAGATAACTATTGCCAGTTAATACAAATTAATCCTTATTTATAATATAAATAATTAAGAGTCACGAAGGCTAACTAAAAAAATAGTGATATCTTATGTATAAAACAAACAGTACAGTTCTAGGCTTAAATAAATGTGACGCAAACTTGGAACAACTGATATGATAGAAACGTTCAATAATTTTGCCATTGTAATTAATAATGCAAGGAATAAAAATAAATACATTTTAGTTGGATTTTTATTAGATTTACAGAATATAAACAATGTCAATCTGACATTTAAAAATAGAACCAATTTCAGCAGCAAGAAAAGTATGAGGCACTGTCAAATTACAGTTTGTATAGACAAATTTTCATACAAATTTAGATTTTGACTTATATAATATTATATAGAAATATAGACATGAGGGCATCTTGACTAATCCCCCCGTATATATAAAATATGATCATATTTTAATCAATCAATGTCATGTATTGTTTCACAGACTACCACAGATCCTTCAACATTTTAAGACATGCTCGTTCTTCCTATTTTATGGCAACAAAATTGTTTTTGGTATTCATTAGAATACACTGAGGTTACAAATTTGTTTAATTATAGAACTGGTTGTTATTCGTGGATTCTTAAGTTTGTTGGTTTTATAAAGGTTAAAATTTCAATGATTGTTTTATTTAAATTTTTGTAATGGCAACACAAAAAAATATTTTTTTCGACTTTATAATAATTTCTTGACATGTTGAGACAACATATGTTTTTTAATGAAGTTTCTTCGAAATATATATTAAATTTAAATGATTTATGTCAACGATTACCAGTAACACTATTTTAAGCAGCTAACGTTCAAAGCTTTGACGTATTGAAATTTAATTAATTTAATTATAATTTCTGATATTTAAATTAAAATGTTTTTTGTCCCTCAAAAAACATTTGATGACTGTTTTTAATAATTTATTATTGCTAAGAAAAAGCTCCATGACTTATAATAATAATAAAAAGTCTTTATTCATTTCGATCTTGTGCAATTTTTCGAGATAAATCCCGAAGTTTAACATGAGAAGATCTCGTAGGATTACTGAGATTAAGTCAGAAAGGTTATGCTCTTCGACAAACAAACGTATCTCTGAGCGTTAAAAATATATTGTAATCGGTGCGTTGTTGCATCGAAAGTCCTTGTAATTATAAAGATGACTTAAAATAATTAAAAAGCGACGAAATTTCCTTAATTTATACATTTAAATATATTTATATATATCAAACCATTATACATATAATTATACACCGCAAAACTAACAGTAACTAAGATATATTGCTTTATTAATAATTGCCGAAGATTCTACATGTTGCTGCTACAAAAATCACTCTCTTCAAGAGAATGAGAGGAAACCCTTAGAGTAGCTAAAAGTCCTTCGCGTGTTTCTGTGAGTTAAGATAGATTAGAATCCGTCATAAAAAGGGATGGATCTATACCTATGAGTAGCAAGCAATGGTAGTAGAGTAAGCTAGGTGTACCTTTTTACACTTCGCTTATAATAAATTGCTCACTCACGTCGGTACCAACCAGAGTCTAAAAGGAGATTTTCGGCTGATAGGTACACAGCGACTAACATAAGATGCCGCTAGGATTCTGAAATCTCGAAAATCTGATGAGATTGTAATTCTTAATTCCACGAGATCTCAAATTTTATGATTGTGACTCGATATTGCATTCCCTACTTATTTCTAATTATAAACTAAACTAACAATTCGAGGGCTATTTTTAGGATAAGGTTTCATTCCTATATTTTGATACAGTTTCTAAAACCTTAACAGTAATGTTCACACTACGCACTTGGTCCAACATTTACGATAGTAACGTTTTCAAAACTATTTTGTTTTGATGGTGATATAATACATTAGCCCCTTCGGGATTTTAATCTCAAATAGTCTAAAGCTCGGTTTCAATATCAGTAAAACGGCTCGTAGTTTTTGAGAAGAGAACGGTTTGACTCGTATTTAAGACTTGTTTAAGACGTAATTTCAACTTCATTTACAAATGCCGTATTTACTTATCTTTTAAGTGATTTCATATGAATTATTGTCATGAGGATTTAAATGTATTTACTAATATGACTTATTGCTTAATCATCTTGAGCAATTTGGCCAATACTGGAGGAAAGGCGAATTGCCGGTTATACCACGAATTTTAATTCAATTCCTGACTTGACTACTGTCATTTTGTAAAATAATGATACCACATATAAAAGTGTAGTGATGTACACAAAGTTTTTTAATAAGTACGATGTAGACGAAATGGCAGCACAACATCGGATCACGGTTTTAAGACTGCCCCCTTACCATTGCGAGCTGAACCCTATCGAAATGATATGGGCGCAGGTAAAGGGGCATGTAGCTCAAAATAATAAAACTTTCAAATTGTGAAATTGTAGAATTTATTTGTGGAAGGCATTCAAAAAATTACGGCTACCGAATGGTCTAAATGCGTATCCCATGTTGTCAAAGAAGAGGAAAAAATGAGTAGGCTAGATATGTTAATTGACAATATCACAGACACATTAATAATAAATGTTACAGAAAGTGACAGTGATAGCGTAGCGATGACGGCGACGATTGAAAAAAGTGAGAAATAAATCTATTTGTTTTATTTCTCACATCTCATGTCTCATTCTTCATGATTACTAATAATACACAATTACATATTTAAGAAAACTCTCAAATCCTTAATAAAATTAATCGTCATAACTAAATTATCCGTTCAGAAATATTTAATTTCCTGATATACTTAGTTTCTATTAAAGTAGTAGTTGTTTAAATAAACTACGATAAACCAGAGGAATCGATCCGGAAAGAATTTCTTACTCGTCATAACGTTGCAACACTGAAATTGTCAAATAAGGAATCGAATTAAAAGTTCTAGTACAGTAACTAGATTTAGTACAAACTATATGATGATGAACTTAACATTAGTCTTAAATAAATACAATGGCTATTTAACTCATAACGGATGCATAAATTTGTCAAACCTTTAAATTATAAAACGTACCCTGTTCGATAAATACATACGATTTCTTAATATTTATTGTTATTTTTCTATTAGCTATGGATTCTGAAACATAATATATCACATTGTCTTAGTGAGAATCGAAAAATGCCCTCATTCAACGACGTATCGAACACTTAAACGATTGTTTCTTTCGATTGTGATTGGTCAACATCTCGACATGCTTTATTAGGTCCGTTTGACTCTCGTCTTGTCCAGTATCATTTGTTTTACATTCACCTCCCAGAACTGACAAATATCTTAACGTTTACAAAAAACGCAAAAATGTTTACGTTCTAGTATATTTAAATATCGCTTAGTTTACATGCCACACATGTAAACGCTACTAGCCAAGATCCTTTATTCACCATTCTATTCATAAAAAGCACTCCACCATTGTTCGCACAAAATGTCTCAAATTAATATAAAATATCGTCAATAAATGCTAACTAGATTCTCCTTTCTTAAGAAAAGTTTGTTTTAATATTGTATCTTCATGTTTATGTTGATTCTTGTTTCTATAATGGTGTTTTCTGTATTGCCAAAATGTCACTGCCAACACTGCACAGCCGATTAACTGAAAATAACAAAACATTATTTATGTGAAGAAACTTTTTTTTTAAATAGAACAGGTGGTGAACGAAGGAAGCAAGCTCACCTGATGTTAAATGACACCGACCGTCTTTTAATGAATTCATACGCTCTTTTATTAAAGGACTCAAAACCAAATTAGTTTGGAAATACTCAAGTATTCGACAGCTAATTCCAGAAAGAGGTGCGGGCCAATAACTGCCTTAAAATCGCGCAGTTATGGTCGAGGTGATACGGGTGGTATTACTGCCTCGATGTCCGATTATTAAATTGTTCTGTGTGAGTGTACTGTTTTTCAACCTTAAGGTAGGGAGGTTTCTCGAAATGACTGGCCGGCCTACAGGCCCAAGTAGCTATGATCGATAAGCTTTAATCTTTAGAAGCTGGATTCCGGAATAACTTCATTCGCGCGTTTCAGGTGATTTGACAAGTATCAGTTTCGCAGTCATTTGTAAGGGCAGATTATAAATGACGCTACACCTATTTGTCTATAAACTTGACACTTGATTTTTTTTTTAATACGTCTAGATAATGTTTAAGATAGTTTAAATACTTACAATAAGTGTATAAAACCCATAAGGTGTTACAAATTTGATGCTTAATGCAGTCCGAGCGAAGTTGGCGTATTTCTCATTGACCACAATTTCCTCACGGAACCAAAACATTGGCACCAAGACGTCGGTATCCGGAAGCTGGTTGTTTAAACTAAAAAAATAAGAAATATGTATACAAAATAATTGAATATCATTTTTCGGGTCAGCACAGAGTATGATCTTAGCCAAAAGGCAGAGAAGCGATATATATATACAATTCCCCAACCCGGCTTATCCCAGTGGGGAATTAGACCGAAACCCTCCAATAATAAATCAACAACAACATAATGAAGAAAATATTAAACAAACTCTACCCAAGCAAAACGACAACACGGAGATCCCAACATAAAGTGGCCATAGAAAGGCCAGAATGGAGTAGATTGGAGGAGACCTTTGCCATCAGGCAAACGGACACGCAAAGTGGAACAAAAGAACAATCTATGAAAAATAAAGAAAATAATGTCATGTCCGAAAAGTGGCTATTAAATAAATAAAAACAGAGTATATTAAAATTGCCTAAATTTATTACCGTGTTATTAATTAATTATACGGCATAGATTAAGTGTATTTTTGTGTTTTATTTTTTGTTGAGTACGGTTAAACGTTTAATGGTAGCTTATATTTAAAAAAAACTAATTGGTTTATTGGTTTGTAAGGCGAAATATAATAATAATTTTTTAAATAAATATTTTTATCAATCGAATGAACTAAACTGCTTACGTAAATTAATGTTAGTTTGACATAGATAGTATCTGACTCAGTTTTCTACTAAGCCATATCTAATTCCGCATTTCAATTCTTATCTGGGATATTAGGGACCGATAACAATTTTCGGTTAAAATGATAAACATAAAAAAACCGACAAATCAAGAATCGAAGAAAAATGACTAAAGAAACGTAGAAATTTGTCTGCGTCATGGCCATGGTATTTATACTTGGTAATTTGATAGGCTTGGTAAGTATGACTATATAATATATAAAGAACAACTTCTACATTGTTATCATGACAAAATCAACTGTTTGATTGGCGCGTGTTATTAAGGCGGTTCCCGTTATGTAAATTAAACTTTGTATAAACTACAGTTGAAACGAATTTTCATCGAAAAGTTTAATATCTTCGTTAAGAAAATATATTGCAAAAAGTACACTATTGAAATTATCTATAGTATTTGTAATACACATAATAACAGTATAAAGTAAATACATTTAGATATTCTTTTACAATAAACGGCAAAATTTCACAATATCCAGTAATTAAAAAAATAATTGTAGGTTAAACAACTTTTGTTAAATATCTAACAACAGACCAATCTCTCTCTCTCTTTAGTCGGTTGCTCATTTCTACGCGTTGTGGTCCGCAATCTGCTGCGACTATCTTTTGTTGCATTGTACAGCTTTCAAGACGATGAGTCTTTCACTTGATTGGTCCATCTTGTTGGTGACTACGTGACATTTTGCCGTCTATAAGTTCTCAATGCTTCTGCGTAGTATACCATAAACCACGTTTTTTTTTTCATGGGGAAATGCGTGCTGCATACCGCAGCGCGACTGCTTGGTGCGAGAGGGTTATGTGGGACTCGCTATTGAGTATACCCACTAAAATCCCAAGGCGCCACCAACAATGGCCTTATGCGGTAACAGCAGAGCCTTATCCGCTTATAAGTCATAGTTGACTTAACACGGGACTCGATCCGTTCGACCAATCACAATGAAACAAACACGTTTCCTCTTTTGTTTTACATTTTTATTGTATATCAAAACACAATTGTGTAGGTACTTTTTGCCTGGTAATTAATATCATAAAGATGTGGCCTTTAGGTGATTGATAACGATGACTTTTTATTATAATTATTTATAAACAATTCTGATATGTTAATCAAATATTGGAATTATCAATTCGGCATTCTTTGTTGTTTCCATCCTTTTTGATGAAAACTATTAATTAAGACACTTTATGATAAATAAATTAATGTTAGCAATTACAAAGTAACTAAGGTTAGAGTTCATAATTCAAGGGCGCTATGAACTTTTATGGGTCTTTACGGGGCTTGAATATATAAATAGTTTTATATATGTGCACATACACAGAAAAAAAATTAACAGAAATCAAAATATAATAAAAAGCATTTTTTTAATAATGACTAAAAAAGAGATATAGAAATTGTAAATGTAAATTTACAATTAATTTAATTTGTTTTTTTTGACGTTCATAAGTGTACATGTTTACCTATATGAATAATATATTCTATAAAATATATATTATATAAAAATATTAAAAAAAAATGGATGATCATATACCAACATAGGACGTCAAGTCTTAGAAACTTAGCGTTCGCATTACTTTTAATAAACATAAATATTTTCATTTAGTTAAATATAACAAGCCCATATGAATTACTAGTAAAAGACTTTAGTAATATTTACCTCATGCCAGGGATGTGTCTAACTAAAGCATTTGCCTGCAGCTGTGCAGATATAGCGAGAGGCATCCCTGTATTCATCTCTATAGACATTTTAAAGTTGTGATTCCTGAAAAAGGTAAAATAATTAGAAAATAAACTATCACATATCATATCTTACGTTTAAAAAGTATTTTGTTCCGTTCGCTAAAAAATATTTTTTAACCGAAAAGTATCGATTTATTTCTATTCGCTTTAAACCCTGAAATTATATACTTTATCAGGAATCAAAGCCGTCGGCTATTACAACTAAGACACCATACAAAAAATCTGTGGTTTCGTCGGATTTATTAATTACTATACTTTCGACGTGGTAAAATATAACTTACAAAATATATGTTAAGAAAATGTAACGACGCTCCAGTATGGCTATATTAATTCAATTTGTGAATTGTCATTCCTAAAGTATATAGAAAGGTACTTAGAGTATCACATTTAGCTATGTACTGTGTAATTTGCATGTAAAAATGTTGGTTATTAAATTGATAAAGTTACGTAGAATTTTTAAACAAACAAGTAATAGTGCTAGTTATGATTAAAAAAGGTAAAAAATGTATACTATAAAGACTAAGGAACTAAAAAAATACGTAACGAATGAATCATATTATATACTTCCAAAAGAAGGAAATGGCGCGTCATTTTTTATCAGATTATTGACAATATATTATCTAAAGCATGATATTACATATAAAAGATAGCAATGTTGACAGATGTATGGTGGTCATGGAAACATATAGCCTAGATTGTTCTATACTACGAATAATATTCGGCAAATGGGATTTCTGTAAAAATTTGTGAGGTTGTATCAAACTACAATCTAACAAAAACGAAACGGCGGGGCACACGTAGTATATTAAGTGCTTAAATTATTAAAAAAAGGTAATCCTCAACGAACGATTTAATTATTTAGAAATCGGAAAATTCGAATAACCTTGTCCGACCCTTTTTATCTTGATATTTTTTTGTCTCAAAGCTTTATCGAAATCGAAATAAAATAATCAACGACGTAGTCATCATAATTCTTGCTTTAATTTTTTTGTTTTATACTGCCGATAGCAGTATCTTTGTTGGATTAAAACAATTAGAAATTAAATAGAAACAACAAATTCAAAACTTGTATTTACTTTTAAATATTGTAAATACTTCGCTGTATTGCGACACTTATTCGTTGAGCGAGGAACGCTCCAGCTCTGGGGACACTGGTAGTACCAGGCGCGAACTTAACCCTTTTCATCAGCGCCTGTGCACTTGAACCCCACGGGTCACCAACCCCAAAAGTCTACTCCAAAGGGAACCAAACCGAAATTAGAGAAAGACAGGTATAAGTCATTAAAAGTCAGCATTCAATGCTTATAAAAATATAATAAAGTATGCGCACTGATAGTAGCGCAATTGGATAGTAATAATTAAACTACGTTTTTTAATTGCTACGTAAAATAACTAACTTGTTAGGAGCAAGTCCTTCTATCTTGCTGGGGTAATAAGGATCCATGTCGAGGAAGTGTGGTCGGGTCACGAATGCCGGAGCTCCAAATTTACAGGCAGATACATTGAGAGCCCCTGCTGGGAGGCAGTTTCTGTCACGTGGCTCGTCACAGTAGCATGCCTTTGGGTTAATAATCATAATTTATTTATCATGGAAGATAAGGCCGTCACACGAAAAATTATTTGTTTTTTGTTTTTCCATCAAAGTTAATATCTAAAGGTAGGCTATCTTTAGATTACCTCTAGCTAGGGTAGTTTGTATTGTGGTACAATTCTGGTTTAACTATTAGGTGTGATTATCTAAGATGCATTTTGAATAGGCGTGTACCAGGCACTCAATCACATATTTATAAAGAAGGGGATAAAGAAATCATGGCTTACTGATTTTTTTCGTTACTTACCATATCTGGATAGTTATGTCCATTATCGAAGAGTGAATCATTTGCAATATACTGCATGCCATCAAGGCCCATATATCTAACTGGTCGATCAGCTATTAGCGTCATATGACTGAAAAAATATTTTGATTTAATGAGATGCTCCTTTAGGAGTTTCGCATTACACGCTCTTATGCATGTTGTAAACAGTTAAAAAAATAATTAAAAAAAAATGAATGGGTCCTTCAAGAAAAGAGCGTACAAATTCTTAAAAGGCCGGCAACGCACTCGCGAGCCCTCTAGCTTCGAGAGTGTCCATGGGCGGCGGTATCACTTAACATCAGGTGAGCCTCCTGCTCGTTTGCCCCCTATTATATAAAAAAAAAAAACATTCTATTAAATTTTATATGGAAGAGCTGGGAAGCCGGACACAGGTAATTATTACTTAAAAGGGATTATATTTTACTGTTGTGATTATATTTTTCAATTAACTGTTTAAAATAAATAAAAACATTTAAATTATATTTTACAATGAAATAGGAAGTACTGGCTACGAATGGTGCTACGGTAATAAATGCTACGTCTACGAAAGGGCTTGAGTGTTAAGAAACAGACAGGCTTGCATTATTAACTCTCATATTTAACTCGTTAAGATATTATAAAAACGATTTTTTTATCTACCGGAAGTTAAACTAAGTAACTAAAATCAATGAGTAGCGAAAATTTTTTATTTATTAAATAACTCGACCTATATCTGACTGCATAAAATAATCACTCACGTGCACAAATCTGGTGCAAATATACTTAGTTCATCCAGTCCTCTTTGAGGTGCCCACAGCTCTCCCGAGGATCCCTGCAACTCTCCACACTTATCCCGGTAAATTGTTCGATTCTTGTTCTGCCATCTCTCGACCATTCCAAGTTGGAAAAAGTCCTTTTCACCAGTATTCGCCACGAACTCGCCGTCATAATCTATTGAACCGTTTCGCTGTAAAATTCATCTGTATCGGATGGATTTCTTTACCCAATATATATTTATCAATTGTTAACTTACTTTAATAAAGTAATCGGAATACAATTAACTTAACCCTTTTGCGACTACAAACGTTTTAATTGAAGATAATTTAATCAAGCTATCTTTGCGTGTTATTTACATAAAACTTATTTATATATAAGTTCTAAAACAACGCTTGCTTCAAATACAAGAAAATATGACTTTACAAATTTTAGACACAAACATTAATTACATTATAACATAGAAATTTACAAACTAGCAAAATTATACTATGTATAACCAGATTGAAAATTATTTCGTTTTAATAAAAAGATTTTATTACATTTAATTCGAAATGTTGAATATATTGAATGTTAAACCAGTTAATAGTTGTGTGTCATTAAGATTTAAAAAAACATTATTGTTTACCAAATTAAGAAATGGAGCTTAACGTAGCGACATACCTACATTTACTGAGACAAAAATGTTATCATAAAACTGAATCAAGTCGAATATAAAACGATATACAATAAAATTAAAAAGACAAAATACTCACAGTATACAACCAGCCAAATTTATCGAACGGAATATCGTACGGTAAATTAGGTATTCTATTAGCTAAGTTGAGCAACGGATCCTCGACTCCATCAAATAGCCACGACGAGACATTAGCTTTCATAAATATGTCCCTGTGAGAAATGCGCATAATCATGTCGACAAATACTCGTAACATGACACTCTCGTTGCGAAGCGCGTAGGCTATCGTCTGTAACAGATTTCGTTTTGGTTATTGTAACAGAATAAACGAATAATCCTAATAATGTTTTAAAGGTTATTTTGGAAAGTCGGATTGCGGCATCTGGCACTGGATAAGACACGCTTCAGGAGAAAGCAAAGACGATTACTATTTACATTTCCGGTAATAAAGAACAACGGTTCATAACTATGATATGCAGGTGCGGTGAACTTAAAAAAATATTATTTCCTGTTAAAATTTGATACTTAATATTGTACCATGATAATAAGGGCGTAAGCCATAATGAATGGGAGCATTTCTCTCGTTTCTTTTGGTTAGCAAACATTTTGCTATGTCATTATCGGTGTTATTATATAGAGTCGCTGTAATGGGAACAAATATAATACTTCATTGTATCAAGAATATTACTGTCTATATCACTATAAAAAACATAATTTTGCAGTGCTATTACGTCTAACCCCAAGAGGATGGTGGGAAGACCCCGCAGATACTGACAACTATAAATAATCCTAGCTAATTACAAACGTCTTAGCGCAGTTTGAAGCAGGCTTTTATCTTGTATATATTTATTTATCAACAAAGGCCTTACTACGTACGTTGGTATGACTCTGAGGTCTCAAAAACTAACACAAGCACACTGCACGATCACATCAACTTTCAGCTACACTCACATTCATACACTGACTCGCTCAGTTATTCTTAATTTGCAACACTATTTTTTTTTAACTTTTTTCAAACATGTACCATGTACCACAGAATAATTATTTTCTAGTTAATCTTCAGTTTTCAAAAGTTAATCTTTCTAGTACAATACAGGGCCTCCCTAGTGTGGGGGACTAGAGATATATGAATCTTGTCCAAACCCTTTTGTCATAAATAAAGTTTGTATTATAAGAAATCTGTATTATATTCAATACGGTTTCGTGACTGTACCACACTATTATTAATCTACTATGATTAATAACTGTATTATTCTTTCTATCATTTGTTATTGTTTATTTTAAATATATTTTAAATATATAATAATTACTATATTACTTTGTAATTGTTGTTTAGTGTCTATTTAATGAATTGAACCTTTGACTTGTGAACCTTTGTGTTTAAGTTATAATAGACATTTATATTAAACTATTTAATCTATTAATTTGCATGTGAAATAAATGAATAATAAAAGGATTGGCTGACAATGATGCCTAATTGTATAATTTTATGTAATACGAGTGGATTTCAATAAAAAGTTTTAAAGTAAATCATTTCATAAACGTTATTTCATTTTTTGACCTTTCAGAAGCTAATATCCCCTTTTAAAAATTCTTATAATTTTTTATAGGTATAAATGGTTATTGCTGTTACACCAATGGATTTTCTTTCTATGTCCGCATTTATCACTCGCTGTAACGGCGAAGGAAAACATCGTGAGAAAACCGCCTTGCCTTAGACTTAAGAATTCGACGCCGTGTGTCACGAACAAGAGGCTGATCAAGGCTTGACAAGTTGATTATGAAACCTGATTCATTTATTTTTTATTTTATTTTACTAGCCAGAAGTTATGCATTAGCGTGTATATGGATTTTCTTTATATACTCATTCTTGTAAGGAAAAGGAATACATCTGAGATTATATTAAAATACATACCACAATAATAGGATTGATGCTGGTCACCAAGTCTGAGAGGCTCCCATTTGACATTTCAGGATGGTAATACCAGTACCGTTGGTTTCTGAATGTCACCGTATTATTTTCATTCCACGTTATATTCACCTGTAAAAAAATATATTAATTTTAACCAACTACAGTTTATTCCGTTATAACTGGATTCGCAACAAAAAGTAAAAGTAACTATGTATTTAGCCTTCCAAGTACAAGTGCTTTTTTATGGAACAGGTAGGTACTTCAATGCCAGAGGGCTCGCGAGTGCGTTGCCGGCCTTTATATGTTTGTCCGCAAAGTTCTCGGAGTCAAGATAAGTTTATACTTAGGCAACCAAGGAACACAATAATAGGATGCTTAATCATACTGGGTTTCAGTAGTACATGTTGCTAAGTAAAGGTTTTGGTTCTGAGGTATGAATTAAGCACTTAATAAGGAAACCAATATAATGGCCATATCTATTTATGATTATATAAAACATTATACGAATTCTATATGAGAAAAAAAAACTTTTGTCTATGAGGTATGTGACGTAAGTGTCAAACAAAAAAATCAAGGAAGAGATTTCAAAAATCACTTTTGAGAAAACAAGTTTTCGATTTCAATATTATTTAAATGCTTTTATATCTTAATGCATAGCATATCATGAATATTTTAACGCATATGACGAGTAGATTTATAGATGATGTTTTATAAAAGTACAGATTAAGTTAATTGTGCCTTTAAGATATGTTGAAATATTAAACATACATATATACACATCAAATTCAAATTGCACTATTTAAACTAATGTCTAGGATTTAAGTCAAATCAATTTTATCTATTTGTATTTATACGATTATCTACAAATATCGAATACTGCAAATTTTTCACAGTATTCAAGACACCTTTTATATATTAAATGCTGAGTGATAGAGCTATGAGCTATGGCTTGTTGAATATACATAGTATATTCAACAGGTCAAGTAATTGGCTAAATTTAGTGCTTTAAGATACAGAACTATTCTAAGCATATTGTTCCATTATTGAACGACTTTTTAATTTAATTTAGAAATTTCAAATAACTAATACAAATATATTACTAATCAAAAGAAAATCTAAACTCTAGTTTGTACCTGTACAAGTCAAGGTTGTATATTTTGCTCACTCAGGCTTTCTTAGTTTTGTAAGTGTTACGCCCCGAGAGTATAGCTAGACGCAGACATTCTCCCCAACTGTTCCTTGGCATTCATTCGTTTCATAGCTGTTAACTAAAACATAGGAGTTACGCCCAGAGAGTATAGCTAGACGCAGACATTCACCTCAACTGTTCCTTGGCATTCATTCGTTTCATAGCTGTTAACTAAAACATAGGAGTTACGCCCAGAGAGTACAGCTAGACGCAGGCATTCTCTCCAACTGTTTCTTAGCATTCATTCGTTTCAAAGCAATTAACTAAACCATGGGAGTTACGCCCCGAGAGTATTATAGCTAGATCTATGCACTTTCTTCGACTGTTACATTGAATTCATTAATTCGTTTCGCTTATTCTATTGTTGTACGCCAGTAGTTAATATAGAGTAAAACTAAAATCCTCTATTATTTAGAGCAGCCCGATGTCGCATGAAACGGATTCATTCACGAACTTGGGTAAAAAGCTTTAACGATTGCATAATTTGGAATAATAAATCAGTAATGAAATAAGGAAAAATGTTTTAAGTGCATAATGATATCGTTGATAAAAGATTTTTAAATAATAAATTAATGTATAGGTGTCATTAACGTTTGTTTTACATAAAGATTTTAATCTGTACAAAATGTATTTTAATTCTGTTTAAAAAATGTAACCTTTCGTGTTATCAGGACTGTGACGCTTTGAGATTTTGATGTTAGATAAGGATTCGGCGACTTGAATAATAAAATAATTATCAAACAATCTAAGCTTTGTAAAATATTGTTAATAATGTTATGAAGAAAAGAAGCTTGTTCAAACATATAACATATAAGAGCGGACCAGTTGGCCAAAGAAGCCACTAACACAAAGCGGAGGCCAGTCTACGGTGCCGCTGCCCGCTATCATACATTAAAAAATTAATACGCGCAGGCACGGTGCGGGAGAATGGGTCAAGAGGCAGTCCGAAGAAACAACCGGGGCGACAACTAGGATGTTCTTGCCCGACCCAGAAGCTGCGTACAAAATCGCAAGGACCAAAGGGTTTAACCCTATAATGACCCAAATTTTGACAGGGCATGGAGCCTTCGCGGAATACCTCCACCGTTTCAAAATAAAAACGAGTCCCGCATGTGAATGCGACGAAAACACAATACAAACGGTGGAGCATCTCCTAGTGGAGTGCCCCATATTCGCCATGCAAAGGCACGATCTGCAGCAGACCGTGGGGATGCGGATGACACGCAATGTGCTGCCCGACATCCTTGCGGGGCACAGGACTGCCCTGGAAAAATTCTGCGAGCGGATTCTGGGGGGGACGGGAAGATTCCCTGTAATTGATTCAAAATGACCAAAATGTTAAATTTTTAAAATAAATGAAAGTATGTAAAGCGAAACAATTTAAATAAAAAAAAATACTACACTTAACTTGAAAAAAAAATGAATGAACAAATAAATAATGCAAAACAACGTCCCTGATAAGCAAAAGTCAGGGGTGGGTTCGCAGCTCCATAAAAAAAAACAATATATGCTACTATTTCACTCAGTCTTTCCGCCCTAATAACGTAGCTCGTAGGCCAGGCCGATAGGTGTCTGTCTTAATCTATATGTAGTCTGTGAGACTTACAGCAGCTCATAATGATGATTATCCAATTGGATAGCTGCATCACCGGAGGCTAGCGGGTGTGTTGCCAACCTCTCAGGGAATGGTACGGAAAGGATGGTATTTTGTATTCTAACGCCTATTCATTAGGTCAGGAGCACCTTGAGCGAATGGATCGGGTCGGTGAAGTAAGCTCACCTTAGCTGTCCTAGTAATTAGGCACCAGTTGGTCGGCCTAGGATCGACAGAGTGAAGGAGGACCGGCTTCAGCTGATAGGCAGAAAATCGGTAGCTGCTACAGGATAGAGAGTACTGTTTCGTGGGCTAAGACACATTTTGGGTAGCAGAGCCAGCGAAGTGGGGTAAGGTTTTTTACTATGGATAATATAGGAAAGAAATACGGTATTTGGAGACACGCGCCTGCTGATACCAAAACGTGGTTGTACATAGATATTACAAAAAAGAGTGAGTGTAGAAGAAGTAGAAGTTATACTTCTTTGGTGTACGGAAAAAAACTAAAATGCAGTAGTGATTAACGATAAATAATAAAATTAATTAAAAATATTTTAGTTAAATAAATAATGAGTAAATACTATCACCGTCGTATATGAAATTGATTTAAAGACACCAAAATAATATTTATTTATTCATACTGTTTAATTGTACTGTTACGAAACAGGTGTTCTAAATATAAAAATACTAGAATATATAACTTGAACATAGTTGTCGATTCCACCTAGACCTAACATTACGATGTCGAATTTAGGTGTTGGTGTGCGCGCGCATCGTAAAAATTCACTCATCATTTTTCTCCATCGCGTAATAACTTCAAAAATATGAACCTTTTTTCCTGTATTGGTCAAGTTCGATAAATGGTGTTTACTGATAGGACCATTTTTTTTAATTTGCTTACCTACCGAATGTGAATTATTTTTCAATGTCAATCTTACATGACATTTACATAATGTAAGATTAAAGATAAAAATTTTGCTCAGAATTAATACCATTTGAGAGATACGCGCAACAATCGAGATAACGCCACGAAACCGCAGGTATTTAGGAATATAGGAAATAAAAATAAATAATTATTGAAATTAGTGTATTTTCATAAGCAGGTTTTTACCAGTAAACACTGCATTACAAATACGACTTTTTTAATATGACACAAAAGTCGAAAAAAATGTGAAATGTTCGTGGGAAATCTCTACACACAAATCCCATCGTTCATGCTTGAAAAACTATTTTAACCTTAATAATCTAATTATTTTTCTCACTACTCTACAATTAAAGCCCTCTGCTATTTAGAGAGGTAGCAAATAAAATAAATAATATATAATTAAAAATCTATCATAGATAATATAACTATTACTGTAATAGATTATATAACTATTTGAATTTCAAATGCGTATTTTATCACTAATGCAATGAATATGGAGACTGGTAATCTCTAAACGTCTTATACTTGATTTATTTCAATAATAATACATATTTATATCCGGTTACAAGGGGTGGTGTATTGTGGTTGACCAAGTTGTTAAACCTGCAGTTCCTTGTTTACGTTAAGATTGGGTGAGAAAAACTTACTTCAGGTTTTTCTCACTGTTTAAAAAATTAAAAAAAAAAACCTACTTGAAGTAGGTTTTTGAATAAAAGAAAATTCAGTAATTCACAGGCAGGGTATGCAGGCATTCTTAGAGGTCGACAGGCGTTTGGGAATGCCTTGAATGATATGGGTACATACTCAAACTGTAGAATCAATTTTAATTAGTCTTGCGATATTCCTGAAGTATATAACAACTATAGTGTATGTGTAGTAACAACATGCCAAAAAAGTGCTTCTCGAGACATGCCACACTTAACGATATCATCGGGCCCTTGCCACCGTCACTGTGCCAAGTCTACTAAAGCCGACTGGTATTGCAAGAGACGATGGCAAGACACCGAACGGTATTATTTTATTTGATTTGATTCCATTGAAGATGGGCCGGGTGCTGGTGTGCAAGTGCAACCTGTTCAGACACGCTGGCCGCTTCGCATCTACATGGAACTAACAACAGAGCTCTTGTGGCTTGTGACGCGGCTGAAATAGCTTGTAATACAATGGACTAGGCTCCGAATATGATTTTGTACCATTCGGAGTCGAGACCCTTGGTCCGTGGGATCCTAGCGCTATAAGGCTTTTTAAGGGTATAGCAAAAAGGTTAGTCGACATCACCGGAGACCGAAGAGCTGGCAACTACCTCGGACCAAATTAGTCCAGCTATTGAAAGGGGAACGATGCTATCTTTGGGACCTTGCCTAAAGGGACTCCTTTTTAAAAATATATTTTAGTTATTATATTTTAAGGTTCGTTATTTTTGTTACATTGATTAAGATGTATCTATTCATTTAATATAGTGAATAAATTGTAAGTAATATACTTATGAAATAAGCAAATATAGCATAGCTTTAAAGCCTAACTTGAAACACAAAATAATCCAAATCCAACAATATTAATAACCTACTTATTTAAAGTCGGTTTACTCTTTGAACTCCGTGTACATAAATTGGAAGATACGGATTTGTGCTAATTTATATTCAAAGCTAAAGGATATTCAGTCACGAGGCTGGCTTCCGTATGTAATATAAAAAAAATATGTATGCGAGGCATACTTAGCGCCCTCAGAGTATAGACTTAGGGTAAGATTCAGACACGAAACATGCGTTTCGTGTGACTTCCGACGTCAAAAATGTTTAGATATTGATATACAGTTGTAATAAGAGTTCGGGCTAAATCACATTTCTAACCGGAATCTAACGGTAAAAAAATTTAATGAAAGATTGTAAATGAAAAATAATATCAGACTATGAAACTTCACCCGTATCGTTTCCAAGCTTTATTTAGTTCAGTTCAGCAGGCGAACAGGGCGATCGCCCGTTGCCTCGCTCTTGCAGGCGCCTCGCGCAACAAATGAAGCAATTTTTTTGTTTAGCTTTTTTTTAACTTAATATTTATTTTTTATTTAAATCGTTTGATTTCGATCCTTAGGTATCGAACTTAACGGTAAACTGAAATAAAGTTAGTTAACTAAAACATAAAAGAAAAAATTCTTAAAAGGTCGGCAACGTACTTGCGAGCTCTTTGGCATCGAGAGTGTCCATGTGCGGCGGTATTACTTAAAATCAGGTGAGCCTCCTGCCCGTTTGCCCCCTGTTCTATAAAAAGAACCATTAAACCTAGTTTCGCATCACATACTTTACACGTGGACCGATTGCCGGCCATACATTATACTCCTGAAGACGTGCTACTTGTAGCGACTTGAATTCGTGTATGCGGTGATATTAGTTGTTTCCACTACCTATTTGCGTGTTATTCCTCCTGCTGATAGAGGACAAATTTGCTTTTTATTTTATTATAATTAAATAACTATTAATTACTTAAGTTGTCATATGGAACATGGTGTAATGGTTGCAGCTCCTTACAAACGTTGTGTAAAAGAAAAAAACTTGGCGATTAAAAAGAGTTTATTGCCAGTTCTTCTCTTCCGTTCAACGCCCTTGATTTGAGAACTGGCAGTAAATATAAATTTACTATTAATTTAATTTTTTGACGTCCATAAGTGTACTTGTTTACCTGTATGAATAAAGATATTTTGATTTGATTTGATTTGGGCCTCGTAAAGACCAACCGCCCAGAGCCTCGCAACGGGTAAGGCCGCTCCTGGCCAACACCACTATGTGGAACAAGCTGCCCACTGAAGTTACCGAAGCAATTTGACTTATAAAAATAACCATGTCTTCAGCCTGTATAAAATAATTCTAAATCTGTTTTCACAGTAGGTAGTGCTTGTAGATTGCAAATGAAGCAAATTGTGATAGGACCGGTCTTTTATTCATATGTCAGTTTTTGTCGATAATGAATTAATAACAGTACGCATATCGTATCATTTTTATAAAGTTAAATAAAAATCACCTATATTTTACCATTTCGTTGGAATGAATACAAAAAAGGACGTCGAACATCAGTTCGCCCTCCAATCAAGGGACGTAAAAGAGAGGAACTGGCAATAAAGTCTCCGCCATTATTTTTAATCTCCATGTTTTTTTCTTTTAAACAATGTTTGTAAGGAGCTGCAACCATTACACCATATTCCACATAACATCTTAAGTAATTAATCATAATAAAATAAGTTAAAAACAAAATTTCTCCTCAAACAGCAGAAAGCATGGTGAAGTAGGAGCACGCACTGACATTCTCGTGGGAACAACACGCAATTTTATTTATTTATTTATTTATTTATTAACACTTCGTGGCTAGAAAGAAACACAAATAACACAATACACATAAATTACAAGGGATGCAACGGGCGGCCTTATCGCTAACAAGCGATCTCTTCCAGGCAACCCTAGTAAAAAAAAGAAAACAATAAATAAAAAATAAAAAAATGATGAGTGCAAGAAGTGCATAACCAGAAGTTATATAAAAAACAATATATATATATATTAATCTATAAAACCTTAATCTAGAGAAAAAAACAATATTAATAACTAAATAAAACTAAAAAGCTAATCTTACAGATTCTAGAATTGCAAATAGTGAATTACATAATATACAAAAAGAAGAGGAGATACAAGAATTACACAGGTCACGATTGATCAGGATATGATAAGGTTAGGAAATATTTATATAGAAGAGTTTTAAAAGACGATAGGGAGGAAGCCAATCGTATAGACTCAGGCAGCTTATTCCACAGCCTAATAGCGGAAATCCTAAATGAATTGCCTATGAAGGATGAGCTGTGGGATGGAATTTCCAATAGACATCTATTGGAAGAGCGTAGCGTATAGTTAGAAGGACCTAAGAATTTGAAATGATTTTTAAGATAAGAAGGGGTTTTGGGATTGAAAAGAATTGAATATAGAAGATGATGATTTTAATTACTATATTAAATGTTGTTTAATATCTGTAAGTTATATTTGTATCAACTCATGTATTTTGGGTAGTAATACTAGTCCACAATACCTAGAAGGCTCGAGAAATGAAATAGCTAAACATAATATAGGGATCGCTAAATACGATTCGGCCGGATGGAATGTTTTTAATCTCTTTGGTGGATAGGATGGGCATTGGTATGGTATAGTACTTGTGTGGGCACGTTAGCCCAGTCTCGCCTTCTTTGGAAAAGCACAACGAATGGCACGGCCGCAGATCAAACTAAAAAAATCGCCCAGAATATAAGAGTCTCTCTTTAAAATTTATTTAGTTTCTTTAGCTATACTCTTGGGCTGTAGGGTTTAAGTGTACTGATGACACTAGAGCTGATGCTTAGCATAGCAATAAGTATAGTATGTAATAGCTTATAAAATAATATAACGTGTAATTCCGGCAGCTTTTCCTCGCAGGTTGTATAGTTGTATATACAACCTACCTACTGTATATTTGTTATAGGCAACAAATCGTAAAACATTATTTATGTTCTAGGCAGATCTTAATTACCAGTTTGTAGAACTAAACTGCCAAAAAACATGTTTTTAATATGAATTGATTTCAGTTTTGAATGTCATTTCTATAAATAAGTTGCTAAGACTATAACAATCAAATGCTTCAGTCTTATCAACAACGTGTATTAATTATATCAATCAATGCTCTTGCATTGATTTAAATAATTATTTTTTTATCATAAATCGTTATTGCTTGCAACATACAACAAACTTCTTATTAAATATAAGTACATATATAACCTCTATTAATTAAACGTCAAAGCCATGTTGTGTGTTTTTTCAGATTTATTTATATGGTATAATCTATATCATCAACAACCATTGATTCGTCGCCATTAGCAGGTGAACAAGGGATGCCGGAACCAAAGTAAAGATTTGCCAAATATATAGGCATGACCGTAGTTATCTGTGTGTTATTACAATTAATTTCTTTTGTTGTATAAGTTGTGGTTTCGAGATATTGCTGATAAAACAACGTTATATGAAACGTTAGATGTCTGTTTAAGACTGAAATCTTTCAAAGAAAGTGAAGTCAAATTCTTTCGTCTTGTTTTAAAAAATTACCTATACATTGTTATCAAAAGAGACAGTAGAGTAGTTGAAACAGCGTTGTAAGGCTTAGTCAATAGGTAGAAAAAATATCCTAATCGCAAGAGTGATTAAAACAGATAACATATTGCATACTAAACTGATGTATAGAACATTTTTATAATAGGGAATATGTATTTCATATTTTCTATCTTAAACTTAAAATTTAACAAAAATTTACTCGAATACTATTTTTTATGTAAGAAAGTAGGTTTTTAATTATAATTAGTTTTTTTACAATTTCTTAAATATCCCCATGGTGTCTTTTCTAATTATATTTAGCTTCGTTCTATGTATTCGTACTATGTATGTATGTGTGTGTGTTGAATTAATTACATAACTAGTAATAATAATTAAAGGTTATCGTTAAAAGATTTCACTGAAAATAATTAATAAAACGATACATTGGTTATCAAATTAATCCATTTTGATGCATACATCGATATTACCTGCATGCCACTGATAAATAATTGCATTATTATCTACAAACTAATAATGTTTTCAATATCTCGTAATCATGGCCATGCCAGTAGGAGATATACAAGTCCGGTTTAGTTTTATTTTATTTATTTATTAATTTGTTGCACCAAGAAAGTAGACGCTGATACATGCATGTAACACAAACACAAGCCTAGTGCTACCCCAATTATAGGCGCATACAACATTCTGATTTTATGAAGCTTATACACACAAAAACAAAATAATTAAATCAAGATAAAATAAAGCAAAAATTAAAAACATTACAAAATTAATTGAATGTCCCTGATAAAATCCTATTTACTAATTAGTTGAGCGGCTAACTTTTTGAAAATTGATGAGGAGTTTGAAAAGATATCTATTTGGGGAAATTTTCGACCCTCCCACTGCGATCCAAAACCACCATCAATTTCAGTGTTATAAGTTCTCACTTTTCCTCGTTGTTATATGAGTTTCATAAACCTATTACGTATTAAGGGATCATATGTGATTTACACAACCCACGGCCACAAATTCAAAAATACCAATGATGTTTGGGTCTATATGTAATGTTTACTCATATACTTATTATGTTTATTTGACTTTGAAGTATTCCTGTAGTAATGATCACGTAGATTGTCAAATGTCAATTTCCGGCCGAATTCTTTTCCGGCCGGTTTCCTCACGATGTTATTCTTCACCGAACGAGCGAATGTTATTTGTGCACTTAGTCAATTTAAACAGGGTACGAACTGAGAATTAGAAAAAATTTAAGAACTGTCACAAAATAAATTTAAAGCCCTTGTTAAAAGTAAATTAATTAATAAAGCCTTTTATAAATGTGACGAATACTTAAATGATCCTAATCCTTGGGATTGATTTGCTCCAGTTCAAACAATTTATATCAAAAACTTGGCGATTGAAAAGAGTGGCGGAAAGTTTCTTGCCAGTTCTTCTTACCCGCTCTACGCCCTTGACTTACGAATTGGTTGTAAATGTAAATTCACAATTAATTTAATTTGTTTTTATGAATAAAGATATTTTGATTTGAACCCATGACCTCGGGGGTGAGAGTCGCTCGCTAAATTTCACCATTGCTCTAATGAACGTAAACAATTTTCAGAAATTCCGTGCCAATATACTAAGTGGGCTTATTTACCTTTTTCCGTATCTCCTTAAAAATATAGGGGCCCACTTGTTGCACATGCAAGCTGACGTTCTTTCCAGCGAGAATGTCTTCTGTATTGGTGATGTTGAACAGAAAACACTCCAGGTACATAGGGATCGGAATATCTCTCCAGATATAGAAGGATGTGGAACCTTCTGCGAGTACCATCATCTGTAATTAAAATAAAACATATTATTATTGAATAGAGGTTCTTAGTTTGAATTACGGCTGTGTTAATTAATATGTACTTTGTTCAAAGTTGTTACTTATATGTTCACATTTAATACATTCATGATAAACATTGAGTATTTTTTTTAAATACAATCTTCTCCTAACAGGTGATCTTAATAAATAAATTCACTCGCTACCTCTGCAAGAGACTGTATGGAGTGTATCCCTTGTATCCGCTTATGTACCCGACCTTGTTTGTTCTGGGTATGGTGGGATACGACCAGCTACGCCTCAGAAGAGAGCTAGTGTCAGTGTATTTATTTAAGATTCTTACGGGTCGGGTGCATAATCCGGATATAATGGAGAGACTGGGTCTACGGGTACCAAGTAGAAACCTGAGGCTTACGTCTAAACTTTTGGATGTACCGCGCGCACATTCCAACTTGGTTAGCAAAGCGCCACTCACGCGAGCAATACAGATAATAAATAAAACTTCTTTTGAGGTAGACCTATTTGTTTGTACACTGGCTGAGTTCACAAGAGTTGCTTGCTATATTGTTAGTTATAAGATTTAGGAATGTTAGTTTAATTTTTTAATGTTTTTATGTAGGATAATTGGTGTGGGAATTATTTTGGAATGCTATCGAATTAGTAGTAACTGTTAAGATAGAAAAATGTAGTCGAAAAATAAATAAATAATAAATAAATTTTTAACCATCAAAAATGCATAAAAATTCACACACAAAGATAAACAAATATAAGAAATTAATTAGAAAAATCAAGGTAAAGAATATTATACAAGTACAAGTAGTTAGAACTATTGTCAATTTTATTGATAATACACTTTGTAGATCAGCATATATTACAAATTATATTTGGGATACAAATGCTTCGAAACATAATACTGATCAAACTAGACTGAACTGGTTCCTAATCTAGTTTTATTTGCTTTCATTTTTCTTTTTCTTTTAAAGAAACCAACCTTGACGTAGCTCACACACTGTTTGACTGTATTTTTATTATTTAATTTTTTTACATATATTAATAAAAATACATAATCATTTAGTTATCTGCTGCATTGTTTTTATGCGCCTATTTTATTAAGCATAGTAGTCTTTTATTTGTTCTAGGTCTTCAGATATGATTATCAAATCAATGTTTACAAAATATTGTAATTTTTTTAAAAGAAGTTACAATAACGCAAAAAACGTAAAATATATGAAGTTGCAAGTGTAGTTTTTCTTGCCCATTCTTCTCCATACCTTTTGGTAGGTGCAACTTGACTTTTTTTATAAGTTTAACTTTTAATAATGATTTTCAAAAGTGCTCTTTTATAGGCCTATTTGAAGTAAATGATTTGACTTTGATAGTTGTTACCGTAGTATTGCCGAATTGTTTTTATGCCATGTACGTACGTTTATTAAGTACATCGCAAGCGTGAATTCTCGGAGTAGGTACTCTTAGCTCGTTGTAGGCCACAATACAAACAAGGCCACAAAAGATAGATGAGTCAAAGATTTATTTTGTACCTGCTCTAACATTACCTAATGCTTAGGCTTAGCTATCATAGGGAGCCCAAATCCCTCACAGTAGTGACATTCGAGTAATAATATTGATTACAAGTCTAAGTACAAACTCAAGTTTTTTTTTTAATTTTCGATATATCTGCGAAATTCGAAAATCTTTGGATCATTGCCGAGATATCTTTGCTTAACCAGTTTGATTGATTCCTAAATTCAATAGGTTTAAGGCCATACCTTGTTCTCAAAGGCTGATTCAGTTACTAGACTGAATGGCTGGACTTTGAATTCTATATGTCAAAATCTAACAAATCTTTTGAATTTCACCTATTTTGATAAATAATGGGAATGAAAATATGAAGAAAAACCTAATATTCGGATTCCTTACTTCACGAGTATTAATTTTGAGTTTCGAACGATGCGATCAAATGATACCAATTAAATGTATTGATAAATATTTATCAATCAATGAAGTTCAAGTGCATCGATAGCATTTATTATGATTTGGTTAGAAAAGAGATAATTTTCTATTCACTCAGAGCAATCTTAACACCCGCGAAACGTATTGATTAGTATCAAAATCAACTTTTATATATAATTTGAATTATCTCAAGGAAAACGTATTTTTTATGATACATTTATTTATTTGTCATTTGTTATTGATACGAATAGTTCGATAAATTTAAAATGCATTTATAAGACAAAATCGTATTATATATATACAATTAGGAAAATAGGAAGCAACAAATAAACGTTTATTAATATATTAATATAATTAAAGTATTTATGATTTATTTTTAAGGAGATTAACTTTTATTCGCAAATGTATGTCATCGTAATTTATTTTAAAAATTTGTTTGTAACATGACAAACGTACCAAAGTCTATGATAACGACTTATCAGGCAGTTTAGAAGCACGATAAAATATCTATTCTAGGATTCTTCGCTAAAACATAGTAAATGCGACACTAAGTTGTACTAAATTTTTTCCGTATCGCGCATCTAATATCTGTTATCATATCCCCTCTAATGATAAGAATAGTTGAACCAGAAATATAATATTTAATGATTTTATTTTTATCAACAATTTTTTGACAACAAACAAATGAAAGTGAAAAATGAGATTCTATCCGTAGGTCATTGGTGGCTGAAATAATATCTGTATATTATTTGTTCGCAGTCAATTCTGGCTACCCATATTGTTGTTTATCCAATATATGTTAAAACAACCGTCATAACTTGTTATTTCTTACGCCTTTTGAAGCATAATAAACTCGAAAAACCGTGATTGCATTTTGTTGTGAAATATTTGGACAAGTAATTAAATTAATATTGTGTATGTCTTAAGGTCATGTTTTTATTTCCGTAAATATATATGTTAATACTAGTAAATATTGCATTATTTCGCCATTAAAGAAATTATTTAACCGTTTAAAGGACTTTTTAGCGCAACTCTTGTTCATCTAATATTAAGGAAATTAAAATATAAACTCCTGATAAAAAACAAACAAAGAAGGTGACTGTCTCAAAATCCAGACATAATATTTGTTATTATTGTAGACAATATATTATATATACAAAAAACATTGTCTAAAAAAAACTTTACTTATGATATTAATAACATATCCGTTGAAGATTTATGTTAGTTATTTATGTTATTTATGTCAGTTATGTTAGACTATAAAACGGCTTATAATGACCATGTTGACGCAATTGACATCTTATAGAATTAAGACGTGTCAGTAAACAAATTATAATTATGTATGAAATGATTCTAATTATTCATTTACTGCCAGTTCTCAAATCATGAGCATGATGATGATGATGATGAGAGAACTGACAATAAACTCTCTGCTACTCTTTATAATCGCCCTGTATAATATAAAGTTTTTGTCTTACACAACGCTTGTTAGGAGCTGCTACCACCACACCATGTTCCACATGATATCTTAAGTAATTAATAATAATAAAAAATAAAGATTTGTCCTCTATCAGCAGGAGGCATGGTGAAATAGGAGCACGCGCTTACATTCTCGTGGAAACAACACGCAAATACGTAGTCGAAATAACTAATATCACCGCATACACGAATTCAAGTACATCAGAATATTTTTATAATGTCAATTGTATCAAAGTGTTATATTATACTATACATAGATTAGAAGTGCTATCAAATATAGTTGCTCGGTTTGGTCACCTAGTTACATTGTATACCAAGAGAAAATTACCCTGGCAAACGGGCAGGAGGCTTACCTAATGTTAAGTGATACCGCATTACTATTTATTTATTTTTATACCGCCCATTGACACTAAATAAAATATAAAATATATATATATAATGAAAATATTTTTTTTCCTGCTTTGTTTAACATGAAAACCAATACAAAAAACTCAGCCCGCACTTATAACGACCGTTATTTGAGGCTTGACTTGTGCATGATATCGTGGTCCCGTGTGCCTTTATAGCCTAGCCGACTATTTAGACCTTAAGATTGACAACAATTATAAATAACTTATTATAATGACATATTAATGTTCTTAACTTGACATGACATTTGCATGCCTGTTTTTATATTGCTGATTTTTTTATTAATTGCACTTGTAACAATATCTATTATTCTTAGTGAAATCTCCCTAGCTGCTATTGAATTTTACAATCATAATATATAATATATTTGATAGTATTGCTTGCACGCAATACTATCAAATGCACGTATTTTATGATAATTGTTATAGGAGTGTATGTTTGTTTTGCTTAGTAACCAATACTAACTGCAACAAATATTGAATTGTTACTAACTTAAACTACACATGCATAATCATCACCAATCAATAAATCATCACGATAAATAATAAATTCCTTCTGCGAAAACCAACGTAGGAATTTCAGGCACCTCTCCTTAATTATAATGATTTAATTGTACAAATCCGGAGTTGGATATTATATGCACTGGGCTGATTGGTTTTAAAGACAGTATTGTGTTATAGTTATAGTATGTATAGTTATAGTAGTATGTATAGTATGTATAGTAGTGTTATAGTTATCACGGACGTAATCCGCTATTCTGTTGCTTATTTTTTTATTATTTGTTTTTGTGCTTAGCAAAAATGTCTGGTATTTCTATGGTATTGTTTGTAGAACTTATGTTTAATTGTTAAACCTATTAGATAAAATAGTGTGTAACATAAATAATAGTCTTTTTTTCGTAGATTTTTTTTTCTCCCACTTTTGCTTGTCCGTTTGCCAGGTGGCAAAGGCCTCCTCCAATCTTCTCCATTCTAGCCTTTCTATGGCTACTCTTCCCCATGTTGTAACATATACCGTAGACTAAATACTATGTATGATGTGGTAAACTTTAATACATAAATAAAATTACGATAATGTTCTAAATAGCGCAATACAGAGATTAACGGTTTTACCTTTTTAATTTGTGCGAAAAATATACTAGACCAGCTGAAATTTGAAATAACACCAAACACAACTAACGCAGCACCAACACACGTCACTAAAATATGTTTTCTATACACAACCATATTACACAGAATATAAATCGCAGATCAAATATTGATAAAATAGTAATTCATCAGAACGCAGTGATAGTAGTATCCCGCGCAAGTAGCTCGTGCCAACTACTCATATCATAGTGTCGAATGCACGCCTGCGCCGATAATACGCGATTTCGCAGATAAGTTCATCTTTTAATTGTTAGGCTATATTCAAACTGAACGTCGAAAACCTGTTTTTGCACCCTGGATTAAAGGACAAATTGCGATGTAGATTTTGCGATGTGATGCGATGTTTTTTAATTTATTCTTGATATTCATAAATGCACATAACCTGTATTGTGTGTTTTAGTACGGTATGTACCGAACGACTATTTGAGCTTTTCTTGCCTTATTCATAGGTCAGTTATGAACGTCAAAAAAGAAAACTGGCAGTTCTCAAATCAAGGGCGTGGAACGGAAGAGAAGAATTAGAAATAAACTCTCCGCCACACTATTTAATCGATTTTTTTTGTTTTACATAATGTTTGTAAGTAGCTGCACTAATTACACCATGTCCCACATGACATATTAATTAATAGCATATTAATAATAACAAAAAAATTAAAACAAAGATTCGTTGTACAAAGATACCAATGGTTTACTTACTTTGATTAGTTAGAATGTATATCATTTCTTCCCAAAAAGCCAATTTTATTGAGTATAATTGTTACGATTCATGGTAAACAAGTCTTATCATTGATATTATATTTTGTTAAACTCTTCCTTATTGATCGGATTAACGAATGTTTTATTATGAAAATATTTGATTGGAGCTTTAGCTATACATTCCAGACAAAAAAAATATCGGTATGGAAGGTACCTAAGTAACTGGTGACTGGTAAACCTAGGTAACTGGTAAATAAAACTAAACCAAATATATATTTTTGCTATATTGTATTTAATTAAAAATTTAGCGCTCTGCTTGATATATTTAATTTTCTGAAACATATTTAATTATATATATTAAATTGTTTGTAAACAATCAAAATATGGAAAGATTATTTTAACGAAAAACTTTTCATTGTGATGTTAACCTTCTTAGACAGAAAGAGACGAAAGAATACTCTTGTTTCAAGAGTGCACAGTGATTTAAGAAAAAAGGGGGTACTTAAGTACCAACAAATAACTAGAAGTTAAGTTTATTGTACTCCTAAGATCCAGGGTCAAAATACTTACGTAAGCTGCCTTTGTTTCATGATAACGTAGATAAGATTTGAAGCATTAATATCTTATTTATTTTAAATTGTAAATGGATGTGTCCAAAAGATTACTGTCTGAATATGAACAACAGTTTAAGTGGTTTTTATTTTATGATTACAATTTAGTCTTAGTATTTCTGTTAGTTAAGGCTAAATTATGAAATAATGTAAACAATTTACCATAATTGTCAATTGTTAAACGTTAAAATCTATTATCAAAAGAGTGTTATACCACTATAATTATACAGAACATTTAATAGGTATTACGGTTTTATAATAGACGACTGTATTTATGGATCTATTTCATCGATGAACCCTTTTTACTTGCTCATACGGCGAAGTAAGCAGTGTGGGAAAACCGACACGTTTTAGGGTAACATCAAAGATTTACTTCCAAGTTACGAATCTAACTGGCCCTTTATCTGAAGGTCTTACAAAATTCTCCATTGATCCGCGTGCGACAGGTTTTACTTACGACTTACAACGTACGTACGTATAAACAGACCAATCCAGGTAGAACCAGAATAGGATTCAAAGGCAATTTTTAAGGTGTTTACAGTTAGGCTTGCTATAGAAATCGAAATTTATCGGCAAAGAAATAAAAAATAAATTATCGTGATTTAACTATACAACTAATAAGTTCAAATGCGCGAACTAAAAAATTTTTCCGTTGACCTTAAGAAATGCGCTCTTTAAACTAAACAAATTCTCTCTTTGAACTAAAAAAAAAATCGCTTTTCGATCCAAACTGTGATCTTAACAAATACACTCTTTGGACAATCACAAATCAACGATAACAAATCTTTTAAATTTCTTAGTACTATCCTCAGTGAAAAGAACAGAGAGTTTATCAGCCAGGTTTTCTTTTCTCCCAACCTTAGATATACGTATTGTACTATGTAATTAATAACCAGCTATTATCATAAACTGGTTTAATTCTTGCATTACTATTGCACTAAGCGAGTTTATTACTGTATGATTTATAACTTCGTTACGGAGTCAGTCATTCGGAACATTTCTTTTCTACAGACTTCAGTCCAACTCGCGTGATTTAGTGTTAATAATGCTGCATGTACATTGGGCAGCGTTTATAAAACGTGTCATAGTAATTAAATTGTTGTCAAAATTAAGAGAATATTTAAATAAATTTGAAAAAAAAACGTTGTAAGGGTTATTATTATTTTTGGTGCCTGGAGGCCGTTTCCGTGGAGATATGGGTTAAGAGAAAAATAATAAATATATTTTTCTCCAATTTAGATTTTGTTTGTGGACAGTACCGTTGATACCAGTGCTGGTAGGTAAATATAGTCTCGTCAATGCTTTTATCTCTAAGAATAAGTATTATACTGCGAGGAAATGTTGCCAGCGTTAAAGATACACCTACACAGTCAACTTTTAAAATTTGTATAATTTTCTATTTAATAATTTTTAATCCCAAATAATTACATATTTTGATTCTAATTATACTATGTAGTGTAAGAATATTGTAAATACACTGAAATAATTTTTATTTATTAACACTTCGTTGCATAAACATAATAAATATGATAAACATATAAACAATTGAAATAATTAAATGAGAAGGAGGGCAACTGGCGGCCATATCACTTTCGAGCGATTTTTTAATAATAATTAAATAAAGTTTACATAGAGATTCCTTCTATAGGATTACGAAGTTTCAATTCAGAATGACATTAAAAAGTCTTACCATATAATATACCTTTTCATACGATAGATATGATCAAAACTTTATGTATTTTTTACAAAAAAAAGAGTTAACAAACTTTCAACTGTTAGATATTAAGATTTATTCTTACCAATAACTGTCTTTTTCATTAATTAAGTCGATATCATATTTGTCTTCGAACTAAAGACGTAATAATTAAAAAAAAAAAAAAGGAATTGAAAAGCTTGTTAATAGTATATTTCATTACAAGTGCGGAAAGCCTGTCATTGCAAAGAATTCCGACAAATTCGTTCTTGTTGACAGTCGGAACAAGTTGCAATGAAGGTTCCGCACATGTACTGAACAACTATTTTTAATACAGTTGCTCAAAAAGTGGCGTGTTGCAGGGACGTTTAGCGTTCGGGATGAGGGTTATTATACACTCGTGCTTTTTCTTTGCCTTTCGCGCACTCGTGCGTTCTCTTTCCCAACTGTCAAAACAATGTATATTAAAAAGAAAAAACCAACCACGAATTTTTTACTAAAAAAATCACAGAAGTTTTCATGATTCATGCAAATATTTTAAAAAGAAGCTACTAATTTGTTTCAATATCAGATTAAGTGATTGGATTTAATGAGTTAGGTTTGGTTTCTTTTCATTTTACAGCAATAAAAATATTCTACTTGGCTATATGGGCGTAGTTCCATTTGCCTACCCAGAATAGGTGAAGAAAAGAAAAAAATCTATGTTTACATAACTTGTTCCGACTGTCAACCCTCACATTCGGCTGCGCCTCGGCTCGGGTAGACATTCGTCGGAACTCTTTGCAATGACAGGCTTTCCGTGCTTGTAATGAAATATACTAATCAAGTTATAATAGAATAAATCAAGTTATAAAGTGGTTTCATGATCGTTATTTAAATTCGTAAGGTTATGTCCTTAATTGTGTCGTGTCTCTTTCTCTTTTTAAAAAGTAATGCGATTAGCGATACCCGTCAAGTCATGCATATCACTTAAAGGTGTTTAAATACTTGAACAATCTAAACACTCTAGTTTTTGTCGAATCGCTGATTTGAACTATATTTTAATACGAAACGGCAGGTATATTAAACTATGAAAGATCCAACTCCAACCTAAACGGGGGAAGGCTCTACTGGCACGAAGGTTCCAGTTAGTATGCTCGGGAAGTAGTATGTCCTTAGTTTAACAAGTTTGAAAGCTATCCATCGTTATTAAATGACGACAACAGATATTCTTGCAGCCGTTATAAAAAACACCCAAAATTGTTTAAAACATTTAAAGAAACTAGCCTGTATATTCCGAGGGACCCAACACCTGTGCCTGCATATTGCATCATGATATATTCATGAAATTGTAACAAAAAATAAGTTATAAGAAGGTTGGCGATCATTATGGCTAGTTTAATTTTGGATGACGCGCTTCAAAACAATGACTAGGTGCTTTGACGGAACCATTGTCTAAGGTTTTTTAACTAACTACCTGCCACTTTGCTTTGTATGATTAGTTAAAGGAGATCGTATTTTTTGGTATAACGTAAAACGTGTTAGAAATACTCAAGTACCTTGTCTTAACCGTCATAAGCACGTTTTTGTTCTTCTGCATTCAGTCCAGCACGGTTCGTATGCGGTCTGTAAAAAATATTTCAAGCAGACGTCGATAAACCTAGATCTCAAACGCTTTCAGTTTTTTTGACATAGTCTCTGTCAGCGTCCAAGATTCTACGTCGTAGAAGCACACAGAAGACGAAACATCGCGTGAAGTGAGTTCTAAGATGTAAATAATTTATTCATATTATATGACTTAATAAAAATTAATATGACATTTGCATGCCTATTTTTATATTGTACAAATTGTGTTTATAATCAATCGATCGAAATGTACCACTTTCTTCCAAAAGATTTATTACTTATGTATTCAAATTCTAGATGTCGCTACAAATCGTTTATTTTGTCGGATTTTTATTATTGTATTTATTAACAATTAACTCATTATAATTAATCTAAGTTAAGTGGAAGGAGAAGGTGGAACACTACACGTTTGACTGATCAGATTAAGTCTGCCGTAGGAGTATCACTGAATCAGTGCAGCAGGATGACCTCCAATAGGAACATCGTGACGCGCATCACATCTGCGCCTTCTATTACCACATAGCGATCACATGTTAAGAAAGTTAAGTAATCAATTATTAATTAAAATTTTAATTGCTGTTTACCCATAAAAGCTTTTAAATTAGCTTTAATCGCTAAACTCATTTATGCGAAAAAAGTGGGTGAAGGATTAAGCACGTAAACCGTTCTGACTCTGAGGCTGTAGTACGGTAAAAGTCAAGTATTCTAATAGCTCAATACGATTTTTTCACAGCTCGGAAGTATAGATTAGAAGACCAAACAGCTTCTTATGGTATGCATACAAAAATGTATGGCTAATTTATAGCCTCTAATCTGATGATGCTTTGGTTGTTCTGGTCAATCTTCACATTGGCTGCAAGTAGTGATCAGCCTCCAGTGCCTGACACACGTCGTCGACCTTTGGGGTCTAAGACATGTCGGTTTCCTCACGATGTTTTCCTTCACCGTTCGAAAAAATGTTAAAAGCGCACATAGAAAGAAAGTCCACTGGTGCACAGCCGGGGATCGAACCTACGACCTCAGGTATGAGAGTCGCACGCTGACGCCACTAGGCCAACACTGCCTAACTGTGTAAATACCCAAAAATAAATTCGACTGTATTCTGACTTCCCATATGGGAAGTTTTATATTGTTATAAATCACAACCCAATCTTCACAAATAACAGTAATTAATTTATATTCTTATAGAAACGCTCAAGGAAAAATAATATATATTCACTAGTCATAAAAGTCTGTTTTTAGTAACGTCTGTTTTATTATTTTCTTAGTGTCCTATATTTATGTTGCCACTTGAAAATACTACACAATATAGCTTGTACATTTTAGTGAGTATCTATGATACGCTACACTCATTGCATTTTCTTTTTATCGTTCCGTGGGTAATGGTAACAGACAACATAACATACATGCCAAATTAGATTAACGAACGTAAGAATATATCTATAGGTACTTTAAATAAAAAGTTAATTACAACCTACATTTTTTTACAAGCAATTGTTCTTGTGAGCCATTTGCTCAGAAATTCATTACAGGCGCAAATTAAGTACAAGCACTACTCAGTCTTCTGCGTAATGCGTCATTTGTTTCGTAAATTCTATAATTTGTTTCATTCACCATTGTGTTATGGTCTTGCCCACAATGGCACGATTAAATTTCTTTATTAGCAATACCATTGCACCTTTTAATGTTCCACCAGAAATTAGGCGAAGAACAGTGCTTGGCATTTAAAGATAGGACGAAGTCTTACCCAAATTGAATCTAAGATAGCATTAGTTAAATGCCCACTTAGTAAATTAACCAATATAATCTAGTAGGATACAAGACACGCGATGCTTTTTTGGGTGAATGCACTTCATACAAGCTGTAAACATTATTTCTATACGAACTTATAAAAGTATTTATTTTAATCCGTTTATGATGTCAACAGAAATCCAAAGTCTATTATTTTTGTGCATACTATTTCTATAACATATTTTTATATTACTTTAAAATTTGGTACTTTTTTCTTCAACAAAATTATCTTTGGATTTTTTTTTTCACAAGCAATGCATGTGTATAGTACATATATACATGTATATTTGACTGTATCAAATCAGGTGCACATAGACGATCTTATCTAATATTGTTAGTTCTATTCAGTCACAATTGATTAGTTATCGACAACACTCGTGTTGGTAACGTTGAAATATAAACGCGAAAATTTCGATGTGTTTGAAACAAGTGATTTTTGTGAATTTACGTGAAACATAACTTTATCTTTTGTAAATAAGGTAAGACATAGATAACAATAAATTCATAGTCTATGCGCAATATTTCACAAAAAGATGAATTATATTAAGTTATTGTAAATTAATACCTTAGCTCCAAATATAAATTAAATATATATATTAAAAATATATAAAAATCTGTGAGAGGAACGATTTTTAAAGAATACTTTAACTCAACAATATCAAAATTTAAAGACCTTTCTCATCGTCTTCAGGATATTTTCTCACACTCAGCACTGATAATTTTAATAATTAGTCTTTTAATTTCCAACTTACCTTATGTACTTGGGTGTAGCACTCTATGGAATCTTTCAGTTCTATTATGGAATTTGGATATTCTTTAAGAAACTTCTTTGGAATCTATTTTAAGCGTTCTTCATAGAATCTAGCTTGGCTCTCTATTCACTTTGGCGCATTAGGAGTACGCAAGATAACAAGTGTAGCTCTTTCAGCGTATCTCTCAGCTGCTCACAAATCTAGCAGTCTAAGGTAAAAATTAAACGGCTAAAATATAAGAGCCTTCCTCCAACTTCGATTTTGTTTTCTTTGAATTGGAAACTCTTGGGCTGTGGGGTTCAAGTGCACAGGCGCTAATTAAAGATTATGTTGGCGCCTCGTAGATAGAACCGGTGATTCCAGAGCTGGTGCTTTCATCGCAATAAAGCGAGGTAATACTGCCAGCGATAAAGGCACACTTTCACAGGGACACTGTTTATATTTGTTTAATTTTTATGATTATTACTATGTGTATATAGGTTAAAAAATTGTGCTGTATATTTGATTGTTATGTTTAGATTTGAATAAGAATTGGCATCGTCATGCCATGCCGACCATTAAAATCTTGACATGATCATTTGATTAAATTATTGACATAGAGAATTTGCAAAATGATTTGCTATTTTAAAAGAGTACCGAGTGTTTTTCGCCGGCTTTTTCTCTCGGCGTATCTTCTTTGCCGATTCGTAGGGATGCCCATTCAAATTTAATGACGCGTTAGTGATACCTATATCTTATATACCAAAATAAACATTTTTTATTTTTTGTTTTGATCTTTAAAAAATTCAGTTTGAAGTTTAAAATCGATGCGTTAGTTATTATAACATTGTTATGTTCATTTATCACTTCGGTAACGGACCGTTAGCGATATATTCCAAGCAAGCGATAAGAGGGAAATGTTATTAGTATGAAGACGCTTAAGGAATGCAAAAGTTGAGTTGTTTGCAATGATAAGTACATCACGATATTTTAAATAATAAATAGGTATTCTGATAAACTAATCAATTATTGTTATCCAAGGTATAACTGAAGGTTATTGAAGTTCAGTACCTCACCGCTGTATTTTAAAGTATTATTGGCTTTTATGTGGATTATGTTTGTCACGCCAACATATTTACTGGCAATATAAATATAAATACGTCAAGACAGAGTACAAAATACCATCCGTATCACCTTGACGTCCGTTGTTCCACAACTGAGTGTTTCTTAATGCAATTTCTGCAGCGTACCATATGCGGAACCAGCCCACTGAAGTATTTCAAGAAAAGAGCGTACCAATTCTTCGCCGGCAACACGCTTCCGAGCCTTCTTACGACATTATTTGCCTCCTGTAACATAGAAAAAAATGTGATTACAAAATTATTAATATGTTATAGTTATGCTTTCTATCAGCTTAAGGATAGTGCTTGATCTTAATCCCATTTCAGAGTCTAATAAAAGCAACCTATGCAATCTTAAAAATTTATAGATATGAAACCAATATGTTCATCGGTCAAATTAAGAAAACCGGTTATTAACGATAAAAAACCGACACATTTATTGCACGAAGAAATCATTTGTTCGCAGATGTATAGCGGTAGATGACAGGTAATCTACAAATACGCTCAAAAAAATCTTAATTATCGCTGCAATACTGTATCCTGCTAAGTTAATAAGTTAAAATGGTAACCACAGCTATATATAGATATACATATATACCGTATTATTATACAAATGCAAAAATTTGTCTCATTCAAGCTAAATGTATGCAGTATTTAGTTGAGTCTATATTAATTCAGAGAAGTATTGGCTTAGTGGCTTCAGCGTGCGACTCTCATACCTGAGGTTGTAGGTTCGATCCCGGGCTGTGCACTAATGGACTTTCTTTCTATATGCGCATTTAACATTTGCTCGAACGGTGAAGGAAAACTTCGTGAGGAAACCGATATGTCTTAGACCCCAAAGGTCGACGACGCGTGGCACTGGAGGCTGATCACCTACTTGCCTATTAGATTTAAAAATGATCATGAAACAGATTCCAAAATCTGAGGCCAGGACCTAAAGAGGTTGTAGTGCCACTGTTTTTTTTTAATATTAATTCAAAACTGTTATTATCAACATTTTATCATGATTATCATCATCAATGCAAGTATCTTTCGCCGTCGCAATTTATCTCGTGCTTCTTGTTTCCAACTTTGAACAGCTATTGTTTCGAGTTCCTTGACAACTCCATCCATCTTGCCTCCAGGTTGTTAATTCAGTAGATACCTTGGGTCTGTCGTCGGTGCACATCTTGAGCCTGTTCCATTTTATGAATGAAGATTTTGGCGTCGTCAAGAATTTTATAAAGACTATCAAAACGTCAGTCCATGGCGACACGATTGAACATTAGGAACCTTCAAAAAACATGTATTAATAAATAATGCGATACCATTTCCAAGACACTTTGCCGTTTTCAAGTGTCGAGAAATTAAAATAGTGATAAAGTCACAATATAATTCCACTTGCATTATCAGTTATTAATAATTCGATAAAAATACTTCAAATGCATTCTCTTATATCATATTACGCAGTTCTGTTTGCTAGTTCTTCGAAAGACCAGATAACATAATCTTCAATAATAAACAGACAGGAATAATCTCCGAAAACATCAAAAAATATAAAATATTTTTATTATGGAACATAAGATACAGGTGTCACTTATTCCACGTCATTAAATTTGAATCTGTAGATATCCCTTCTCATTGGTAAAGAAGACAGAGGGTATAGGCCGAGAGATAAAGATCTGTTTAAATAGCATCATGCAGAGGTAGAATTCTTACTGTTTAAAGTAAGTTGTAAGTTGGTCAACTTGACTATTGTGAGAAAGATTGCAATACATGTAGTGCACGAAGGTTATTAATTCATACATCAATTAAAGCTATTTTAACCAAAGCATTTAATGACAGTCTTATTTTCACAGACAATATCAAGTAACAGTAATAAACAATCGTAATTTGAGTACCCGGAAACTGGGGCTGATGACATGGCGAAGGAAGTCAGTAGATTATGTTATACCTCATCAATAAGAAATAAATAGGGATATTTCATTAGCAAAAGATCTTATGCATTAAATTGTTAAAGGACTCCAAATAACGATAAATTGTGGAATATATAACTTTTGTACGGTAAGACGATGCGACTATTATATATTATGTAAATATACTTATATGTTATTATTAACGCAACGTAATGTTTCTTATGAGGATAAATAATATATATATCTGTTATTATAATAATAGTAATGATTATATTATATATATTATTGAGTAAGATAATGTTACCGTGTGCGTTTAACCTTGAACAATCCCTGTAGACTTAGCTGTACGCATGCAACATTGAAAGTTCCCAATGGGCAAGTATTATTTACTGCATCAAATACAGCAGTATGTACCAAATTTATCGAACATAACAAAGTTACTAAAATAAGCAACAAATATACAGTATTTACAATTTTCTTAACCTACTTAGTAATAGAGCGGTCACCGGTACTATGTACCATTTTTTTAAGTTTTTTACTTGGGGAAATGCATTGCGCATACCCTTCCGCGGCTGACTTGGTGCAGAAGGGTTATGTGGGACTCGCTATTGTGCATACCCACTAAAACCCCAAGGTGCCACCAACAATCGCCTTATGCGGGATGCGGTAACAGCAGAGCCTTTTCCGCTTGTACGAAGTACCATATGCCAACTTAAATCTTTAGTTAGCGCCAGTGTACTTAAACCCCATGGACCAAGATCATCTTCTCCAAAGGAAACAAAATTGATGTTAGCAGGTATTACGTAAGCAGATTATCACTGCAATTTATTAACCCCTTCCTTTCCTCTTGTCAGCAAAAGATAGCAAAGATCTCTAAAAAAACAGTACAAAATCGTATAAATTTTTAGTAGGATTCCTCGAAAATGCATTTCGCTTTCAAACATAGATAATGTGTGGGTAAGTAATATGTATTAAAAGTAAACAATTACTGTTGACGTAATCACCAAATAAGAAAATCAAACACTCCCTTCCTTATAGAGCTTACCTACGTCATGCTTGAATGTGATATTTAAGTTGGCATTTTATTGATTTTCTCAATTTTCTCACCATTCGTTACGTACCGTTTTAAATATTGTAGTATTGTTTGATGATTTGCTTTTTTAAAAGAGTACCCAGAGTTTTTCTCTCGGCCTACACCCTCTCTCTTCTTTGCCGATGAGTAGGGATGCCTACAGGTTCGAATTTAATGACGTGAAATAAGTGATACATAGATGATCTTATGTTCCAAAATAAATGTATTTTATTTTTATTTTATAAAGTAAGACGAAAATATTTACGACTGCTACTGAAACAACACATAGTACTCGTAATAAATAGCACTCTTTTGTACTCTACATACACTATAACATTAAGATTATAATTTGATAATTGAATGGAAATAAGCCTTTAGAGCCGACAATGTTAGTTCTATTCAAGGTGTTTCAAAATGGACCCTTCTGTCTTCCCAGAGTTAACCGGATGCGGTCATTACCTACTTGTCTCAGATTGTGGTATCCGGTGCGAACTAAGTGCGCGTGTATCGGACTCAAAACAAGTACTTGGATGTATTAGGGTAATCGTGAGTCAACTTACAAAAAGATATACGAATGTATGCCATTTCGCAATATTCATCAACTTCGAATGAGGTGCTATCATGCTGTCAGCAATCTGACACTTATTAACATTTTGTGAAACAAAAAGCTAGTGCGGCTGAGAGTTTTTGCCAGTTCCTCTCGTCCGACCTACGCCCTTAATTTGAGAACTGTCCGTAAATGTAAAATTAGAAGCATTTAATATGTATTTGCATTGATGTTCATAAGTGAACATTTAGTTACCTAAATGAATATCGTCGATTTTTGGATTTTAGATTTGCCGGTTCTCTCACAAATTTCATTCAAAAAACGAACATATTGTGACTGTGTTGCGGATTGCTCAGATAAGCCTGCGATATACGTTTAAAATATCTTATGTAAGTTATTAATATACCTTTATAGTTTATACGTTCCTGAGACCTCTACTATCACTTACATGGTTTGGTTTACTTGTTTGCTGGCGTACAAACTGAACCTTGGCTTTTGAATCTCGAGCTTTGCTAGTCTAACACCTGGTCTATGCTTGGTTAATTCGATGCTGAGACATTATTGGAGTGATGAAGTATCTCTGCCTTTATGCAATCATTATCAGACGAGCAAATAGTTAGTATCAGTTTAACGTAGGAATACTGCAAAGGAACTATATTAGATAATACTTGTTTGTTGTAGAATTCTTCAAATGGAACATTTATTACTGAATTGTTAATTATTTTTTGGAATAAATCAATACCAGTAGAGTTGACTACTGTCATATCATACGATCCACATAGAGTCCCTTATTATGATGATTGCTTGAGACAATAATCTTGGTCTGGCGGAATGTTTATGACAAGTGGCATATAGCAGCCACTGACCGCACGCAATTGATACGTCCGCTGCGCGAGCGCAGTTGCCGAGGCAATTTCCTTATTTCGTTGAGTTCTGAAACTATTCTTTACTCAATAATTAGTTAAATTGGCATGACATAAATCGACATCGTATGCCGAAATATAAAATCTGCACCTTTTTGTATACATGGTTTCCTACTGTCAATCGTGTATCGGGTATTACAATATTTTAATAGTTTAATAGTAGTCATATTTTAAAAAGTAAAAAGCTAGCCGTTAGAATCTATATTATATTTAGTTGGGGAAAAAGTTCTTTCGTATTATAGTTAGTATCGACTTGTAATAAAATCTCTTTGGCTATACTATTTGTATCTTGATGGTTTTGGTATCATTAAAAGGTTAAGTTTTAAAGAAGATAATTCCAAATTCAAATTATGAAAATGTGTGATTTTCATTTATTTTTCGTACCGTCAAGATGAGTGAATCTAATGAAGAAATTCGATATAGTTTAAAATTCTGCTACAAAAAAGGTAGAAATGCAACGCACGCCGCGAAAATATTTGCGATGTATGTGGGCTTTTTGACGGATCCATATCCGAATTTTCGAGCAAGAACCGCATATCTGTAGTTACGACGTACCTGAAGAACTGGGAATTGACCACAAAACACACAAAAAAAACAGGGTACACAAAAAAGCTAGAATTGGGTACCTCACGAGCTCACTGAAAGAAACCTAATGAACCGTGTAGTCTTTTATGATTCTTTCTTACAACGTAATGAAACCGAACCATTTTTGAAGAAGCTGATAAGTGGTGATGAAGCTGATAAGGGGATCACGTACGACAAGGGTCGTGGTCGAAGGCCGGTTATCCTTCGCAGACTGTGGCGAAACCTGGGTTAACTCGCAACAAGGTGACTGTGAATGTGGTGGGATAAGAAGGGCATTAGCTGTAACCACCAGGTAGGAACATCGATTCTAAACTCTACTGGGAACAACTGAAGAGATTAAAGCAAGAAGTTGAGAGAAAGCGGCCGGAATTAATCAACAGAAGGGGTGTGATTTTTCATCATGACAACGCTAGACCTCACACATCGTTAGCCACTCAACAAAAATGATGAGAGTTTGGCTGGGCGGTGTTAACGCATCCCTTGAATAGTCCTGACCTCGCACCTTCAGATTTCACTCTCATTTGTCTCTTCAGAATTATTTACGCAGGGTCAGGTGAACATCACGAGAGGACTGCCAAAACCAATTGTCGCGGTATTTTCATCAGAATGTATATAGCAAAGGGATCATGTCCCTACCTACAAGTTGCCAAAAAGATATTGAACAAAATGATAGCTACATACTTTAGTTAAAAGTAAATAAACTATAAAAAATATTGTGAATTTTTTTTTAAAAATACGAAGAAACCTTTTCCCTAACTCTCTAACTCTTAGCCATTTGTGAATCAGCAGCACTAATGGAGCTTTTGGTCGTGACCAATGCCAATTTCTTTGGGCGCAATTAAAATATAATAATTTAATAATAGTAATAATTTATTTATTTTTCTCCCATATAACATTTACAACAATAAATAAGATTACAGTTGTGACGGTATTGGGAGACTGGTTTCCAGACTAGGTAAAAACCTGTGATATGCAGGCTTCCATTCCATAGCAAAGTCATATTGAGTAGTAACAAAAAGTACATACATAAAATGGGTAAACAAACAAATTTAACGTTTTAATGAGGAAAGAAAAACAAAACAAAGATAATATACATATTTAATTATTTATTATAAATATATATAAAATAATATATTAAATGATTATGAAAATTATATATCTATACATAATTATCACGCTGGTAAATATTCGTTTTGTTTTTGTAAAAACAAAAAAGAATAATTTTGTGTCCAAAAAGTTTGAAAACGTATAGAGACCGATCCGCCTTTGGGGCAGGCACCGAAGGCAATATCCTGTAATTATTGTTTCAGGGTTTCCATAATCTCTTACTTGACAGGAGTAATAACACTAATTATTTAAAACACGACTCTGGCGGACTTAATGTTATAAATGAATCAAATTTGCAAAGCCCTTTTGAAAGTAGCTTGATAGTATAATGGTCGTTCTTAATGTGACGTATTTCATGGGTAAAAATATTTTTATCAATTTACTTAATGCTAATGGATTTTTAAAGATTTTTGACCTTAAAGTGTAAGCTTTACATTAAGACGACGTTTATTGCGCTATTAGCTTTAACGATAAGTTTAAACAATTATCAAACCACGTTCGTATTCGCTTTAACAGTGATAGTTATGACGTTGACAGTGGTTGTCAAACTTTTGATGTTAACGAAACTTTAAAGTTAATGTAATAAATAGTAGTATTTTTGCAAAATTGATTAATTTAAGTGTTAACTGAACCTATATATAATAGTAATAATTAAGCCTCAATGATTCCCAGAAACATTAATCGATCTTTACACAATTTTATACAGAATAGTTTTTAGTTTTTGTTTGTTAGTTATTTTTTATATTATAGTTTAGGCCTCATCCAACTGGCTCCATTCTGAGATTTGTTGTTGATTTTTTGTGATTTTTCTTTCGATTTTCTCCATCTTCATGTTCGTTAGACCTTTGTACAAGAGAGCGACCCCTCTTTTTTTCATGGTAACTCTTTCCAACTTGTTACCCTTTTTGTTCATGTGAGCAGTGTGGTCCGTCCATTAGCACTTAAGTTTTTAGGAATGATGCATTAATAACCTTTGTTTTATATCTTATTTCTTTACTTTTATCTGGTCCTTAAGTTTTAAATTTAGACAACGACATTCCATTACTCGTTGACAAGTTATTTTTTTATTTTCGAGTCATGTCCATGATTGACTACCGTATTAAAGACATGTCAATATACACATGTTTCATTTATATTAACTATAAATTTCAAGAAGTTTTGTTAGCAAAAAATACTCTGTAAAATTCTCACAAACAATAACTACTTTTTTGACCCTTTTTAGGCCCTCAATATGAAACGTTTCTAAAGATATCCATTTAAGATGAAAGTTTTTTTAACTTGATATCTTTCGAGACTAGACTATAGGCAATATTTGGCTACAAACCGGTACGATAACGTCCTACCCTGAAACGATTTTACGTTCTTTAAAGCGCTGCGGCCGGCCAGTCAGTGGTTTGAACTTGAAGCTTAAAGCTTGAAGCTTGTATGGATTTAATTTCAATTTTTGGACAGTACCTTTATTCTCCGTTCTAACGACGTTTACTTCAATGACCTTTTAAAGAACTTTTAAGGAAAATAATTGAGTGCATTTAAAATAACCTTTACCAGAAATTTTATTGAAAATTGATTTGATTTGAATAAAAAATCAGCGTAGATTGGATATTGAAAATTCAACTTTTATTCAACAATTTAAATTTGAAGTGCCAATTTGGAATCATTTATTCTTCAATAAATTTTTCTTATCTTAGTCTAATGATTAAGCACGTGAATATTTGTACGTCGTCATTCAATAATATGATTATTTAGTCGTTAAATTTTTTTTTGCTTCTCGATTTAAATGTGAATAAAATTTTATGTCCATAGACTTAAAATATGTCTATTTACGAATAATTTTTACCTTACTTTCTTTTAGTTTATTCGCGTAAATAATTTCAAATGACGTAGTTGATTTATCGAAATGCGTAGTACCATAACTGCGTAGTGTTTCTATTGTAACAATGTAAATAATATAACAGAAATAATAGTATAAAAGTAGACTAAGGCTGTTCATATACTGAAAAAGTAAAAGGAAATTAATTAACGAAAATCATTATTTAATCCAAATATCGAAGATCAATATCTTGTCAGCTTGATGTAAAGAGTGTGGTAGTTAGATATAGGTAGGTAGAGACCACTTCTGCGAATATGATACCATAGATATTTTTCTTTCAGAAATTCTATCTATGCATAACCACGTGGCTTGGTAGATACTTTCTAAATTAAAAAAAAAGTGTGTGCACGTGATAGAAGTTATACTTCTTTGCAGTGACGAGATAAAAATGGTAGAATAACATTTTATAGAAAAAACGACACTGGCAATAGAAAAGAGGTATTTGATACATGAAAAGTAATATTACTAGGCAAGTTAAATAAAATTCATTTAAATATCATAAATGTCTGTTTTACGAAACGGTGTGCGCGTGCATCGTAAAAAATTTTCCCTATCGCCCCAAAAGAAGTCTAACTTCAAAAATGTAATTCCTTGCTTCTTTTGTGCCGATGTTCCTTGACTGTTAATTACCGTCATTACAAAACGTTCGATTCGATATAAATAAAATATATATATATAACTAGTATGTATTCTTAAAACGCCGGCAACGCACTCGCGAGCCCTCCAGCATCGAGAGTGTCCATGGGCACTTAACATCAGGTGAGCCTCCTGCCCGTTTGCCCCCTGTTCTATAAAAAAAAGACAGTTCGTTGTGTCCAAAAACCCTTACACGTGTTCATTTAGATATATTAAGACACAACTTCTGTTAAAAACAAAGATGAATCAGCCATTGATGTGTCTGTGTGTTCAAGGTCGCTCTATGGTGTAATACATATATGAATCATGATTATAATAATGACGCTAATTATCGCTCAACATACATATTATATCTTAATATATCCGATATCGTAGATTATCTCAGTACTAAGCACTGTCTCGTGTTGTAAGTGGCTACTTAGAGGCCTGATTTTTTGTTCCTTTAATCGGCGTTATCTGCGAAACAGACAAAATCTGTAATTTTTTTGTGACACAAAAAAGTATTTTGAAATAATTTTTAATTGTTTGTCACTTTAAAAAGGTTACTTATTACCCTGAGCGCTTAAACTTAAGATAATGCCAAAAGCACCAATCCTTGACCCAGATATAATGAAAAGGTGTCATTTTATAAAATTAATTGTAAAAGCTTATTAAATTAATAACAATTAGCGTCATTTTAAAATGGGTTTCGGTTGTTTTAAAATTAATTTAGCTGGCAATTCCAACAGCTTTATGCTATTAATAAAATAATTTAGCTACTTATTAAAAGCGTTTTGACTCGCTATTGTGTATAATCTTTAAAATTAACCGGATAAGATAACATTGTCATCGTGCGTAGGAATACTGCCGTGGCTGTCTTTTTACGGGCAGCGGCTATTAGTACAGGAACCCAGTGAGGCAGTGAAACCCTTTCTACTCTCATTAAGGATTACTATCGTAATTACAGTGGGGAAATGCTGCTTTTAAGTACAGCCCGTGCTGAGCTGTAAAGGCCCTTAAGGCCAGCAGCGAGATTACATTTAGAAAAAAGTTTTCAATTTGTTATCATTTTATATTTATCAATGTTAAATTATTATTATTACTTCGTAGCTAACAAGTTGTGTGCTGGAAATAAATATGGTTGTTGTGTATTCAACGGTGAGGTGAATGAATTAATTTTTAATTCATAACATCAAAAGGAAATCGTAATTTGAAAGAAATTTCCATCGCGAAAACTACATTACGTGATTTCCCCAAAGGTATTATTGTAAACGAAGTGCGTAACTATTATACGTGAGTAAAAAAATCTATACTATAAATTGTGATTATATTATATTATAAATTCTGAAATATAAATTCTATTAATAAATATAAATAATATAATATAAAATAAAATTCTGTACAAAGTGCAGAGTTTAAAAAGCATACACCTAACCTTTAGATAGGGTTTTAGAAGACCGTTAACGCACTGGCGAATCCTCTGGCATTGGGTGTGACTTATTCTCGCCAATTATCACTTACTAGGTGAGCTTCTTGTTTGTTCTAGAAAAAATAGGTTCAAGTCCTTAGACCTTTGAGGCATAGACACATCTCCTTTCCATTTTTAGTTTAGTTTCAAATTTCTAGGCTTCTAAATTACTATAGATAGATAGTAAACTAAACATTATCTATTTTAAAAATAGGAGTAAAAAAACAGTAAATACACTCTCCGCTGCTCTTTTCTTTTATTTATATTCATGAAAGTCATGAAAAAAATATGTCAAATCATTTATTTTGTGTAGGTCTATCAAAAGGGCACTTTTGAAAGTCAAAATTTCAAGTTAAAAATGACTAGTTGCCCCTTCCAAAAGCTAGTTTCATATGGAGAAGAATGGGCAAGAATCTCCATACTTACTGTTTTGAAATAATTTACTATAACTTGTATACATTTTGACAACAAGACATTTCATTAATTGTCTAAAATAAAATAAATTTAAATACATTTCTATCCATTTACACTTATACATACCTTTTCAATTATTTAGTGGCATTACAACTCTGTGTTATTAAATTCATTATTGAAAGGTAGTTGAAACACTCGGAACTACCCTGTTGAGTTTATACATATCCAATCGTTTTGACAGACACATTAGAAATGTTTTTTTTTTTAACTCAATAATAAATCATTACAAACCTGTTTTATTAAATTCATCTTAGCATTGTGCCTTGAAAAAAACATGTTTTTATTTGTTTTATTAGCAAATTTTGACAATTGACATTTGACAAAACTAGTTTCTTTTACATATTATCTACACGAAAAGCGATTTTTAGCTGAATGTGTTTGCAGTTCTTTCCTATAACCCTTAATCAACAATCATAAGTATTATATACGTTGATAACAAACTTTACAACGTTTATTAATAGTATTAATTGCACTAGAAATATTTAGGTAATTACTTAATAAACAGATCAATTAACATTAATTTACTTTCCTTACTATCCTTTTAATGTACCCAACATTATTTGTATTAGGGATGGTGGGGTACAACAAATTGGAAACCAGAGGGGACTTACAGTTGGCCTACTACGTACTGAAAGTCTTGAGGGAGATAGTGTTTAACCCGAGTGTACTCCAGAAACTGGGCTTCTTGGTACCTATGGGATATGTGCGACGGCGACGGCGAAGGTTATTTGCGATACCAAAGGCAAGAACTAGTCTGTTTCACAGATCCCCGTTATCCAGGACGTTGCGCTTACTAAATGCTGTCTCCGATACTATCGACATATTTGTATGTTCGCAGAGTGAATTCACATTAGCGATATTGTGTAAATTATATGTCTAATTTTTATGTACATTATTATATTTTTATTAAATGTTTTTCCACATTGTCGTATTGGCATAGGCTCTAAAGATAATGTGTGTATGTTTGAAATAAATAAATAAATAATTTATGTAAAAATCGTAACGGTCTGATGCATTCCAATTAGAAAGAGATCTATTATATATTTATGCTCATACTTAATCGAGTATATAATTTTAAATAATTTTCATATCGACTATCTTGTGTTAATTCTCAACACATAATTATTATTATTCGTGAGCCTCCTGCCCGTTTGCCCCTGGTCTATAAAAAAACGCGGGAAGCCATTTCTGTCAGCATGTCTCGTAGAAATGGAACAAAAAAATCTTTTAATTGTCATGAAATAACGGGATATTTCCATAAAGTCGCGGGGAACAAATATATACATATATATAGTACTAACTATATATATAATATTGGTAATCATCATTTAATAAAAATATTTTTGTACTAATCTACATACAATGATTTCATGAATAATGAACGGAATATAATTAGTTTTACGTAACATATTTTAGTATAATTAACTTAATTGTGATACGTCGATTTAAAATCAAATAAAACAGTGGCGCTTCTTTTTAGGTCTAGGCCTCAGATTTCTGTTTATGTTTCATGATAATTTTTTAATCTAAAAAGCAAGTAGATGATCCGTAACCTGTGATTGACACACACCGTCGCTTTTTTGGGTCTAAGGCAAGCCGGTTTCCTCACCTTTCCTTCACCGTTCAAGCGAATGTTAAATGCGCACATAGAAAGTCCATTGGTGCACAGCCGGGCAGAACCTACCACAGGGATGAGGCTCGCATGCTGAAACCGCTAGGGCGACACTGGATATAAATTACATTAACACTGATTTAAGAATATTTCAGTATTCCTAAATTACACAATGTCATAAGTAATTCAAAATAAATTAAAATTAAAAACAAAATAAATTAAAAAATATTTGACATTTTAAATTTACGTTATATTGAGACAAATGATAGCGGAATAATTTCAAAAACCATGAATAAAATTTACTAAAGTATTTATAATGCAAAGTACTATCTACACGGTAATAATCCCAGCCATCACTAACGATGATGATCACGTGTATATTAACGATATCAATTTTTGTCCTTTATTTGACAGCTGTCAATCTCGTCTGCAATTACACACCGGTCCATATTAAATAGTCACAGTTCGCCACGCCTCAATAACATTGTAAATAACGTAGCAATGTCCAGTTTGTTTTCCACCGCCACACCAAGATTTGTGATGTAAATTGTAAATAAATAAAGTACTGTAGACGCTAAGGTATATTTTTTCTTAGAGGTACCATTATAGATTAAAAACGGAAACTATTAATATTACATACACAAAGAACAAAACAACACAACGTTACATAATGTTGCTAAAGTACACAAAGACTGTTTCTAACAGTATAGGAACTATTTTATTTTAAATATACATTCTCTAAGACATCATGAAGCATTACGGTCTAGCTAAACTTAAGATAAATAAGTAATTGAAGTTTACCTAATTAATTAATTAGGTATTAGGTAGGTGGACTCAATTTCCGCAATCAGACGCAAATTTGGTCCGTTCTGCGTAAAGCCCTGGCTACTTTAGCCAGCCCAGCTCCTTCCAGTTCACAAGCTTCACGGAGCGACCTGACTGTTCCGAGGACTTCCTTTCGTTGTTTAGCCACAGCCTCGCATTTCAGGACTACGTGGGTGACTGATACCTTTGCGCTGAAACAGCCTTTGCACATGGGGCTGTCTGTCGCGCCTAGGACAAATAGATGTTTATTAAGGAGACGTAATTGTCCCTATCATTGTTTTGAGATCGGTTCTGTTTAAGCTTATAAGTCGCTTTGTCAGTTGTGGGTTCACTGCTGGCAGAGCCATTTTGGACTGTCTGCATCCCGAACTATGCGACCATCGTTTACACCTAATTAATTAATATAGATTCAGATTTCTGCATCCGTTTGTCAATCTAATGTAATAGGCAAGTAGGTGATCAGCCTACTGTGCCTGACACACGACGTCAACCTTGGATCTGAGGCACGCCGGTTACCTCCCGTTCCTTTACCGCTGGAGGATCGAACTGACGACCTCAGGGATCAGAGACGCACGCTAGAGCCACTAGGCGAACACTGCTATCTGAAGCTCGCAATTGTCTTGGCCTCAGATTTCTGTTTATGTTTCGTGATCATTTTTAAATCTAATAGGCAAGTAGGTGATCAGCCTCCAGTGCCTGACACACGTCGTCGACTTTATGGGTCTAAAACATGACGGTTTCCTCACGATGTTTTCCTTCACCGTTCGAACAAATGTTAAATGCGCACATAGAAAGAAATTCAATTGATGAACAGCTGCGGATCGAACCTACGATCTCAGGTATGAGAGTCGCACCCTGAAGCCACTAGGCCAACACTGCTCCCTGAAGCTCGCAATAGAAACAAACCAGAAAACCTAAAGCTTTTTGTAACAAATTATGAATTATGCTTGCTATAAAAGCAAACAAATATTTCCTAATCTTCATATATTTAACGAACAATTTAAGGATTCATAAAGTTTAAAAAAAACCTGACAAAATATTTCTTCTTAATTCCTCATGCATGCCATATTAATAGCATTATGATAGCCACAAGGCTGATTATTTACATAATCTATGCATTCACGAGATAAGACTGTCGCCGTACCATTAGTTCACGATCGACACTTACGATGGACTAATCGAAAAATGATATGTCAAAGTATGAATCACACAATCACAATCTTTATACACCACAAAACTTACTAAAATATTTGAAACGCGTCGAATTTTTACTTTATATAACCAAAACGAATTTTACTTTTTAAATCGAATGCGACGTTGTGTGCAGAGGAGCGGAAGTTACTTCGATAAATAATAAAAGTATTGGCAATTTTCTATATTAAGATATTTTTCATTTTCTGAACATTTTCAGTGTTACCTAGGCATAATCACACATGTTCCCTGAGCATCACGTATAACAAAAATGGAATTTAAAAAAAATATGACAATGTGCATTTTCTCATTGCGAAAGAGTTTTTCGTAGATCAGTAGAATACGTTTTTTCTTCGACTTTATATGGTTATATAGCCCATGCATGTCCAGGACATGTTAACCCAATGACTTGTGCTTGGCCACAAGCGTTGCGAGGATTGTTTAGGAAAAACACGTTTTAAAAAAAAAAGTTTATGTTGGAACATAAGATCATCATGGTATCACTTATTTCATCGGCAAAGAAGACAGACGGTGTTGACCGACAGAAAAAGCCGGCGTAAAAAACTCTCGGTACTCTTTTTTTAAAAAAAACAAATCATCAAACAATTCTACAATATTTAAAACATATATAGCAAATTAATTAGAAGTAGCCTGCCCAGCACTAGTCCCAGGCCCTTTTATCAACTAGATAATCACTAACTTTATAGTAAACCTTTTTACACAGTTTTTCTTTAATACATTCTTTAAATTTAATAAAAGGCAGAGATAAAAGAGCCTCTGGGATTTTATTAAAGAAGAGTATTCCTTTTCATAAAATAATTACTAACTTTAGACAGTCTAGTACGGGGAAATTGCAGCCTGCGTTTGTTCCGAGTATTGACAATTAAAAACACGAGTATGCCTTAAGAAGTCAAATCTGCGAATAGTGTGTCCGATTCATCTCCGCTTGCGACTTAGATCTCAGCACCGTTCCCGTAGTTGTTCATCTTCTCCGACCAAAAGATTCTCAACATCTGTTACCGGTTTAACAATAAGCTTGATTTCGTTGCGTGGTGTAACGTGTAAAAAAATTAAAAGTACAAATAAACAATTTCCGTAATATCAACATACCATAACTTCAACCTAAAATAACTCATACGGAAGAAGTTCGTAAACCTTTAGTAAGGAATTTTTGACAGAACTAAAACTAATTAACATTATTCTTAATACAACCAGTTTTGTCACTTTGTCGCGCGCCATTTTTTTCAACGCATTTAAATGACTGCCTGGTCAAGTACTAAAAATAAAACCAGCGCGTGTTAGATAATTTATATTTTTTTTGCAATTCGTAGGAAGCTACGACAACTTTCAAATATATTTTTTTTAAATTGTCGCTACTTAAATATCTGAAATATTTATAATTCTTTTTTTTTTAGATTCAGTTTAGGGTATGCATGTTTATAACACGGCTGTCACAGAGGTCCATCTGGGATTAGTAAAACTATAAATACATCTTCTGGGCCTAGTACCCTGATTTTCAGCCGAGCCTCTCTCGCCAAAACTGAGTTGTCTAGACTCGAAAATAATGTGATTCCATTTAAAAGGACCTAGAATCTTTCTGTGTGAATTGTAGGCCGTATTTTCCTGAGAAGATTTAACTATTTTGCTAATTTTTACTAGAAAATGCCTCGACTTAGTCGACAAATCAAACATAGTAATTTCGGATATGATAATAGATTCATAGCCTCAAATGAATTATTTTGTTATTTATTTCACATAATAAATTAAATAGACAAGGTTTATCTATATTACCGCTCCAGATGTCAAACTTAATTTTTTTTAATACACGAAAAAGAAACACGTGTTCATTGTTACTTATACTTTTCATATATTTATTCCAAATTATAGACTTGATAACGCTTTATGCATTTTGGTTTGAACCGATGGCGATTGATAATCTTAAAAAAAATGATGGATGATTGGCGTTTGATATTCTTAAAAAAATGTTTTTCATCATCATTTGTCATGTTGACAAGAAGTCTACTACTATGCTAGCAGTGATTTGCCCCTTTACAAAAGTATTAGCCGCTTTCCTCATAATTTATAACCAATTAATAAATCTGTGACAGAATAATTGGTTGCATTATTGTATTGTAATATATTGCAAAAATAAGATAAAAAAAATAGGTACTTTACTGAAATTTGTTTTAAACGAGTAAATACATATATATTTTGTAATAAAGTGATTTCAATATTATCTGTGCCTCAATTATTTTCTGAGAATATGTTGAGCCTCAGACAAAAGAGTGTCTCCACAAAAGAATAATAAAAATTATTTTTTTACTTATACAAATAAATTGTTGAAAACCTCGACTGCAATTTTTTTCGATTTTATTTGGCAAATTAGTTTAAACCTGCTTCAAGTTGCCTCCACACCTTGATTGCCTTCAGACAATTAAATTCAGCATGGCATCTGTTCTGTTTATCTTTGATAATAGATATATATTATAACAGTTAGGGTATTGTAGGTATTATACTTATTACTTCTGTTAATTAGATTGGCGTTAATGAAAATCATTTAAAATTAATAGACCAAATCGATGCCCTTCTATGATAGTGTTGTTTGATTAAATTATCTTAATTATATTCTAATTAATTTGCTATATTTGTTTTAAATATTGTAGAATTGTTTGTTTTCTAATAGGCAAGTAGGTACTTGATCAATCTCCTGTGCCACACGCCCATGCCTTAGAACCGAGTTCGAGCGAATGTTAAATGCGCACATAGAAAAGTAGTCCATTGGTGCACAGCCACAGATTGAACTTACGACCTAAAAAAAATCTGTTTATTATGGAACGTAAAATATACAGGTATCACTTATTCCACGTCATTAAATTCGAGCCTGTTGGCATCCCTACTCATCGGCAAAGAAGACAGAGGCCGAGAGAAAAAGCCGGCGTAAAAAACTTTCAGTACTCTTTTAAAAAAACAAAATCATCATACAACACTTATTTTAAAACAAATAGCCTGCCCAGAACTAGTCCCAGGCCCTTTTCTAATAACATAATATAATAATCGCTAACTTTATAGTAAGACTTTTTTTACAGCTTTTATTTAATACATTTCTTAAATTTATTAAAAGGCAGGGCCCTTGGATTTCATTTTAAAAGAGTATGTATCCCTTTTCCAAAAGCGTTACTAACTTTAGATAGTCAGTAACGCTTTTGGAAAAACTTTAGATAGTCTAGTACGGGGAAATTGCATATATATATGTGTGTAGCACTCACATTGGTCGATGAAATTAAGTTTTTTTTTGTTGCGTTTTACTTAGTATATGTGCGCATAATTCTTAATTGCAATAACGCAGGTTCACGTATTGTAAATAAAATAACTATATTGATTAAACCAGTCCACTTTTTGAGTGTATGATAATTGAATAATAAAATTAAGTCTTGTAAGGTTTAACAAACAAAGAAAGCAAGAAAACGATTTACAAAAAAGGCCCTAAAAATTCAAAATTGTTGCGCCATAATATATATTTTAACAAAAATGGAACCTGAATTAAATTGCGTCTTTCACTTTGTTCTTAAAATAGTTCGTTATGTCTTATAAAGGATTAACACATTTATGATAGCGTTTATCATGTCCGGGCGCAAGTGTGCTTCGGACGTCGAATCGCGCGCACGTTTTACTCCAATAATGAATAGTTAACTTGTGTTTATCGTGTTATCTATGGAATGTTTTTGTGACACTGTGTGAGAACAGGATTCAAAATTGAATACTTTAAAGGTACGTTAATATACTGCATAAGATACAATATTTTATTATTAAAAAATAGTTTTGACAGAGAGAGAGATATTTAAACTAACAACTCATGTTTGCCAAACGACATTAAGCACACTAGTTTTACGCGAGTTTAATTAAAATGTTAATTTTTAGATAAGAGCGTACCAATTCTTAAAAGGCCGGCAACGCACTCGCGAGCCTTCTGGCATTGAGAGTTTCCATGTGCGGCGGTATCACTTACCGGTATACAGGTGAGCCCCTGCCCGTTTGCCCCCTGTTCTATAAAAAAAATTGTAATAATCTTTATTTGTCACTTACAATTAACTTCATAATTTTAATCAATTTAAAACAATTCAAACCTTCTACGTACGGATATAATACATTCAAAAATATTGAGTAGCTTCACATTATTACTATTACGTTGCTTTGATTAAAATACAAATTTATCAATGAGTTAAGCGTCTACATTTCCACGTGACTAGAACGTGAATACAACCAAAGGCAATGAAAGTAGATTATTTTAACTGTCATTGATAAGTAATGTGGCAAAAACATATCAATACCGATAAAATTAAAACAATATTTTAATTAATGTAAATCTATGCATAAATTATGTGACGAATAAACTCGAAACATTAGCCCTTTCTGTATATTATTGTTAATATAAAAAAATTTAAACGAGCAGGAGGTTTACTTAATGTAGGTGATACCGCCGCCCATGGACACTCAATTTACTAGAAGGCTCGCATGTACGTTGACGGCCTTTTAAGAATTGGTACGCTTTTTTCTTTAATAAAGTCGAATTGCTACGGAAATAATTCAGTGGGCAGCTGGTAACACAGCTGGTGGTGTACGGCAGAAACTGTCTGAAGAAGCGTTCAGTTGTGGAGCAATGGACGTCGAGCTGGTATTTCGTATTCTGCCTCGACGTCCGATGTTGAACCTCAACTGCAGGTTAATCCAAACAACTCCATTGATGATTCAGACGTATCTTGATATAATAATCCCGGTTCCAATAAGTTTTGTGCCGCGCGATTCCAAGGTTGCGACATCAGCCCTTCGGAAATTGAAAGAACTAAAGCTACAGACTGAGCGCTGGTCTATCTTTGTAGTAGAAGCCGAGTGGGTCATTCAAATCTATACGTTTGCAACGTAATTATAATTAGATATGAATTGAAAAAAAAAATTGATAGATCAGTCATAATTAAACACAATTAAATGTGTGTTAATAGAACAGAGTTTGTCTAGTGTGCTCAACGAACAATTCTTTTCTCTGAGTTCGTAGGTTCGATCTCCTCGAAGTCCTCGGTGTGTCCGACTAGGTGATAATCTACTTGTCTATTAAAAACAGTAACTGATCACGAAATATATACGAAAATCAGAGGTTTAGGCCTAAAATACTCGTACATTAAATATCATTTTAACGAAACTACCCAGTTAAAAAGTAAAATATCTAAATAAATTGAAACGTATTAAAATATTTGTTTTTATTAGTATACTAAAACCGGAATTGATCAGCACGTACTTATTAAAAGCTATTATAATTTAATGATACTTTATGATATCATATAGAAACTCGATCTCAAACTATTAGTTCTTACTCTAGTCTGTGGAAATGGCAACTGATAAGAAAAATTCTGTCCTGTTGGTATTTTTTATTATGAATACATGAGAATCAGTAACTGATAATATGGCGCTCTCTTATCTTAACTCCTGCCTATGTTTTATAAGTGTAGCGTCTCATTCGGTACTAATTGGCATAAAATTAGACTTGATTAATTTTTTACGCAGTATTTATGGGCAAAAATATTAATTAATGTTATCAAACGATCTTGATCAGACACAATCAAAAAAATATTTATATTGGAATGTGAAAAGCTAAAAATAAATGTTATTAATTCGAAGCGATTCTTGTCAATGAATTGTCATTTCTGTGGTCGTATATTCAAGCTTATAAATCAAATGGTTTATAACTCTATTTCTACAACAATTAAATCGAATAATGGCTGACATATAAACAACTGAGTTTCTAAGATAAATATTAGTTGATAAGCACATTAATGCTATCAGCTAATAACTAATCATTAACATTCTATCCACGAACAATGTTCATTAATTATTTATTTTTTTTAAATGTACTTATTTTAAAAATTTATCTTACATATGAACTATATAAATTGTCGCTGTGAAATTTTTAATACTGTACGGGCCGTTATAATTCAGTCTTTCATCAGCATCACATTGATGGCTGGAAGTCAATTATGGAATCGACTCACTGTCGGTCTTCCCTGGAAATCACGGCTTTCAATTTCATAAAGAAAGAGTATACTACTTTTTCATAGGCCATCAACGCATCCACTCACTCTGGGTATCATGTACATCCAGCTGGCCCGGCTAAAAATGATCGAAATACAATCATTTAAATTCGCAAACAGATAACCATTTGTTTGTCTTAATTTTTATAAATTTATATCAGTTTAAGTTAAACATACGTATCCAAATATGGTAAATAAAAAACCAGTTTCTTTGTTTGACTGAGCCATAGTAAATATAAGCATAATGCGTCTTAATATTAATGTTTACTTTAAAATTAACACGGAATCAAACCACCAAAAAAGGTCTCATCTTAAAAAAAATACTCATATTTGTAAAATCTGTTTAATAATTTATTCCACTACATTCCACCTAAACATTTACTTACTTACAGTTAGTTAGTTAGTTATGCTAAAACAATACCCACATCAATTAGCCTACATAAAAAACATTTAAAAAAATATTTTTGTGCCTAAATATTATAACTAACAATATAGCAAGCAATTCTTGTGAACTCAGCCAGTGTACAAAGAAATAGGTCTACCTCAACAGAATTTTTGTTAATTAATTATTTGTATTGATCGCGCACTTTGCTAACCAAGTTGGAATGTGCGCGGGGTACATCCAAAATTTTAGACGTAAGCCTGAAGTTTCTACTTGGTACCCGTAGACCCAGTCTCTCCATTATATCCAGATTATGAACCCGTAAGTATCTTAAATAAATATACTGACACGGCTTTGTTTCTTCTGAGGTGTAGCTGATCATAACCTACCATACAGGGGAACAAACAGGGTCGGGTACATATGCTGATACAAGGGATACACTCCATACAGTCTCTTCTAGAGGCCGCGAGCGAATTTATTTTGTACTCGCTCTAACATGAGACTGTATTTAGCCTCATATGGGGCCCACATTGCGTTGCACTCCAAGTGACTTCTCACTAGCGCATTGTTTAAATTTTTAACTGTACTGATAATAAAATAACTAGTTGATTTCATTATATTTATTTATTACTAGTGACCCGCCCCAGCTTCGCACGATGATGAAAAGCAGGTTTTTATTATGTATTGTTATTTCCGTCGCTGGAAAGCTCCGATAATATATGCGACTTATACCATATAGACATATACCATCACGGACTTTTAATGGATGTTACATATAAACCTTCCTCTTGAATCACTCTATCTATTAAAAAAAAACCGCATCAAAATCCGTTGCGTAGTTTCAAAGATTTAAGCATACAAAGAGACATAGGGACAGAGAAAGCGACTTTGTTTTATACTATGTAGTGATGGGGCATTTCATAAATAGATTTGTGTGATATATGCATCTCGTTGCTAACATAAAGACACTGGTAATAGAAAATTTCACGAAATCAAACTTGTAATTAGCTTTTAAAGATAGAACAATACATTATTTATTTATTTATTATTAGAAATAACAAGTAATCTTATTAAATATTAAGATTTAATACCGTATTAAGTCATTCATTAAATTCTTAATCTTGAATAAAACATGATTTTGCGCTTGAGCACGCATAAATAAAATAGAAAGATCACGTTAAGACAAGATTATACGTAAAGACTAGATTTTTTTCGAAATGACATAGCTTTTACGAGATTCACTGTCACCTTACACGCCACTGAATTATGTTTGACAGAATTCATAAAATGAAATTTGTATTTGAGAAGTTTAGGTTAAGCTTTATTTATATTTTTGTTTTTGATGCTATGTTGCGAATCTATTATTTATTTTATTTATTCACTTACAAACTATACATGCCCAAACTCATACTAAAAATAAACTAAAATATATAAGTATTAAATATAAATTATAAAATAACATAAAACACAGTAGATGCTAACCTCTATTTCCCTCCAAGTATACCCTCAAATCATATTTATTCCACCCCCATACGCTCACCAAATAGGTCGCTGTCCGGTGAAGAGTCGAGAAGCCCATTAAGAAGCGAGAGTAACCGAGGAATGGGAGCTTGTTGACGCTGGACAGTGCGAGCCGAACGCACAGCAAAGAGGTTATGTTTCCGGCAGCGGTAATAATTGTCCGGAACGTACAGTCTGATGATTTCTCCCAGCAAGAATGTGCTTTCCGTTTCGTTTTTATTTACGTTTAAAGCAAACCTGACGACAACCAAATCCCTGCCAAACTCTAATGAACTGAACCAAAATAATAAAAAGAACTTAATGTATTAGTTTTACACAAGAATCTTAACACTTCTATTTCTCGATAAATCATTTTAGTGTTGCGAAATATTGTGCAATTTTATAGGCCTTGTTGTATATAGGGGTCATTGAATCTGTATAAAATTCATACATAACTGTTTTGTTATGCAATTAAAAAGTATCTAGGTAGTTTAAAAATTAAAAACGCTTATGTTTTCTCAATATATTTGTAACAATCTCATTTTGGCCTTTAAATATTTTATGCATTTTTTTCGCGGAAGTGCAATGATACATTTTGTTCGTATAGGTACAATATTTTATTTTCTTTTAACTAGTATATTGAACGCCAAAAAAGTCTTAACTATTAACATAGTAAACAAACATTATTAATTTGAAAATTACACCATTGAAATTTAATGTTAAAATGCATGTATGTAGTCAAAAATGCCTGCCTTTTTGTCAATGTATCCTTCTTGGTAAGCGACACAAATAAGTGTGCCCAAATGGCCAACATTTATTGTAGTTAAACTTTCTTTTTAAACTAAATAACTATTTTTGAATAAATTTATCTTATATTTTCAAATAAGCCCCCAATCAAAGTTACAATAAAGTCAACATTTCATTCGGCATATGTTAAAAAAACCGGTTTAAATAACTTATAAAAAATCCACTCACTTAAAGCTCACCACGATGGCTTTGATATGATGAAATTTGCTAAATTGTATATTTTTTTATTACCGCTGCAAGGTAACTAGACAAGATCCAAAAAAATACCGAATTTTTTGTCTTCGCATTCTTTTGATATTCTGTCAGACAACCCACGCATAGGTACTCTGTGGATACATCAAGATAATCCAAATTATTTGACAATTAATCTTAGCTCATTACCAAGCGTGTAACATTATCAGAATTTACAATTGAAAGACGAATTATTGACAAAATATGTTACATTTAGTCACTCCATTACATATAGAAGTAACTCGACATTTAATACTAAGAAATTAAAATATTTAATGAGAAGGGGAAAATAAAACGGATCATCAGAGTTATTGCATATTACTTAAAAGAAGAGAAGCGTTTCAAACCCCAGGTGGTGCAAATTCTTACACCGAGTCTTCGCACATATCCAGTTTAAAATTAAGACAAGTCAAGACAAGATATGTTTTGAACATTTTCGCCCCTGAGTTGTAAATAATATTACCGATGCAGCCGAGGGCGTATCTTGCGGGGCCCTCAACAAATTTAAGTGTATGATGTTTTTTTATGTGTCTTTTTATTAAGAAAATTGTTAACAAGAAAATAAAAGAGATGGAAAAACGTGTCTGGATCAGTAATGGAAGAGACTCCACCGGAATCCCTTCTCAGTTAATCAACGGACTTTTGGTTTTCTCTTCAATCATTAATCAGGACGACGTTGTCAGCAAGAAAGAATCTGGAGCTGACTATGTGTTTCCACTGGTTTGTAGCGAGCACCTCTTTTATGACACTATATAGTTTTGTGGACGGTGAGTCTTTCATCGAATCGGTCCATCTGGTTGGTTAACGGCCATGTGATCAGATAACAGAAGTGATACCAACAGGTCAGTTCTCATCGTCTGTATACATTTTATGTCCAACATAAAAAGTTCAAAAGAAGTTCCATAGAAACCTGTACCAACGAAGGCACAATTTTTTTCCTTACCTCTACCCTACTAAGTTCCTGATGGGGGTATTGGAGTACAATTCATAAGAGCTTCGTAGGGATTTGGCTGTGGTTAGGTTTTGTCTAAACGTTATTAAAAACGAAACGGAAAGCGCATACTTGATGGGGGAAATTATCAGACTGTACGTTCAGAACGCTCTTTGCTGTGCGTTCGGCTCGAACTGTCCAACGACTCTTCACCGGAGAGCGATCTATTTGGTGAGCGTATGGCGGTAGTATACTCTGATTGAGAGTGTACTTGGAGGGTATTAGGAGTTAGAATATACTGTGTTTTATACTATTTTTATTAATATTGTATACTTATATATTATTGTCTATTTTTAATATGAGTTTACCACGTCTGTAATTGAATAAATAAATAAATAAGATACTTCTAAATACGTTGTCACATTTCAACACCACAACTTCATGCACTGAAATATTATTACATTTGACCAGTGTGAACTTATTATGTGACTCCCCGAAAACAAAAATGCAATTATTGCAGAGTTGCAATTTCGCCCCACCGTTTTTCATCAATTAATCATGAAGTTAATAATTTACAAATGCTACTGGTAATTCAATGCTTTAGAATTTACGACTTCATTATAAATTATTCAGTAAAAATAATTTATACTTGGCAAGATAATTCGGAAGAAATTATTTGTATTGCTTTTTATCACTGTACTTAAATTAAATATGTTTTTCTTTATATATTTAAAGGGTTTACGTAAAACGTTTCTTTTAACTTTAATTCTTTTACGGACATATATAGGACAGTGAATAACATTTTCTCTAATGGATAAGTTATCTTACTTTAAGATACCGTGTTATCACTTATCAGTGTCTAGATTTTAATTGTGAGTAATATATAGTACTGTGTTTACACTTAACCTATAATAATAATTAAATATTGATAAATAGGAAATAAAAACAATTTTAAAAAACTTGTCAGTAAACTTTTTACGCTGGTAGGATTTCTAAAGCTCTGGCGTCACTAAGAGGGGCCAACGTACTACGAGCCTTTCCCGAGTCGGGAAGGGCACATAGTTATTGATGTTTTTAAGCACCAATGAGTTGGGATGGTGTTAAGCCTTGTCAAAGTGGCGTTTGACGCCAACTACATCCATTGGGCTATGGTAGAGAGCTCCAGGTCGTTGTGGAGATCGACGTTGCTGAAGCACCCTGGTGCACCTTAAGAATCCCAACTATAGCATCTGTAGCTGGTGGATATGGTAGGGGGCACAGTGCGCTAAGACAACGCTAGTGTAGGTCATGCACGGTCGGACACAAGGGAGAACCGTCGCCTGCGACGCGCTATTTACATAAACGCCCCGCAAAACGCTACGCCCCGCAATTTTAAAATCTGTAATATGTATTTCTTTCAGAAATACACACATTGTCCTTACAGCCTATGCCAATACGATAATAACGGGAAACATTTGTAATATTTTACACATAATATACACAATATCGCTACTGTGAATTCACTCTGCGAACATACAAATATGTGGATAGTATCGGAGACAGCATTCAGTAGGCGCAACGTCCTGGATAACAGGGCGTTTTGCAACAGACTGGTTCTTGCCTTTGGTATCGCAAATAACCTAGACCTTCGCTGACGCACATATCCCATAGGTACTAAGAAACCCAGTTTTTGGACTACACTCGGGTTGCACACACCCCTGAAGACTTTCAGTACGTAGTAGGCCAACTGTAAAACCCGTCTGGTTTCCAGTTTATTATACCCCACCATTCCCAAGATAATACTATCATCTAAAATATTAATTTAAATCATATACTGTAAAGGGCCATATAGATCTATATAAAATCAACAACGTATTTAATTGGATAAGGGTTTAACATTGTATAGGTTAAAGTCGTTTCGAAAATTAGCCATTATTCGTCGTAAAAAGTAAATGAGAAATTTTTTTATTGGGGGATATCTAAAAGAGATAGACATATACCATCGTGGAGTTTATTGTAGACCTTGTCAATGTGTACAATTTAGTAAATTATTTTGCAATGTAAGCGGTAAAAAATTAATTATGTACGACATTAAAAACCTCAAAAAGAACAGTATTTCTCTTTTATTTAATGAATTTTATTTTACGTATAAATCTTCCTTTTCAATCGCTCTATCTATTAAAAACCGTATCAAAATTGCGCGTAGTTTTAAAGCATACATAGGGATAGGGACAGAGAAAGTGACTTTTTTACTCTATTTAGTGATATAACATGTTATGTTATGATATAATATGTTATGTAATGATATATAAACATAATTCTAGACTATTCAAGTTCATCCAAAATCGTTTTAGAATAGATTTTAGCTTTTTGATTAGATTGGTGATATTAGATAACAAGAGTTTTTAAATAAATAAAATTATATTAAAATTTAGATAAAGAGATCGATTACCTAACTGGTTTTGTGAGGTTTTTGAAGGAGACCTATATAATTCAAGACTTCCTATTAAACATAAAAATTGTTTTGATACAAATTAATTAACTTAGCTATGGGTCACCTATCTTGCACATTTATTATATTATATATATATATATATATATATATATATTATATTATATTACAATTTATATGTTTTCTTCGTCAATTTATCTTGCATAGGTCAAGGTATAAGACTTACATCTGTATATTTTTATGTGTTTTTAGTTATCCCTTCTTGTTCCTTCATAGAGTATAAGATTGACAATTAGTGATGATACAAATGTCATATATTTTAACATGTATACTTTTGATAGGGTGGACTAGTGGCTATAGCAATTATATAAAACGTTAGTAATACATGTAACATTGTGTTTACTTGTATAAGAGAAAATATATAATAAATCTATAAATAACAACGCACATCAAAAGAAAAGAAAACATAATCCAAATTCAAACGTAGCGCATTCTAGACAATTATATGTGGACAGCAGCTTCCAACAACAATACTATCTATATATATATGTATATTAATTGTGACTCAATTTACGATTGGATTAGCTTTTACATTTTTGTTTATACATATTCTTATTACCTGAAATTAAAATCTATTTACTAAATATTTATCATACATTTCTTGTAATTTATACTCGGTGTATCTTTTTTTTATTGTTCTATATTAGGGTTGACTGGAAGAAGAGACTAGCTAATATAGCCTTCTTCTTCTTATTCGGTACACTCTTACCAGAGCGGTGGTTATAGAAGAATGTATTCAACGTTTTAATATTTACGAAAGTTAAAAATAATTAAATACATTTAAGTATTAAAAGTATTATCCATATATATTAAACCAAGCTTAAGTGTAAGTCAAAAACGCACTGTTTTTGACATACGACCGCAGTTGAATTTCATCATCAAACAATTCCGCTCGCATCACAATGACGTCTATCGTTCCACAACTAAGCATTTTTAACGCAGTTTTTTCCGGGCACACATAGTGCTGCTCAGAAAAAAATACTAATGTATTGTCGACTTAGGGTCATTCGAGAGGAGCGGACGAATTCGAGCCTTCTAACATTGAGAGTGTTCATGGGTGGCAGTATCAATCCCAGACGAGATTTCGGCCTGTTTGCCCCCTGGGGGTCTAGTCAAGATAACGATAATGAAAACTGTCGACACTAGCTGTCATTTTCATACAAATTTAGTTTTCGACTTTGTACATACACTACTGTTAAGCTGTCTTGACTTGACCCCCTCTACTATATAAATAAACAAACAGAAATCAAAGTTCCTATCCTAGACGAAAATATGCTAAATGCTAAAAATCTCTACCTTAATTGGCCGATCCTCGAAAGGAAACACCCACTGAACTGATTGTCTTTTTATTTTGGGTTCATAGCAATAGACAAATACAGCATTTGAGTTAACTTATATAACCCCTAAGTCCATGCGAAGGTGTTTCGGGTCGTCGGTTAAAGTTTGGGGAATCCATCTGGTACAAAGCTTCCTGACACCTCAATGTTTACGTTTAATATTTTTTCAACTTGACTCACACTAGGATTTCCTGTATCTGCTGATAGGTCACTCTCTTATCTTTCTCTATCATGCGTCGCACAGCACTGTTGTTCAGTAGTCTTCATCTTCAGTATGCGCTGTTAAACGTCCCTCACGCGGATCATAATTGAGATTGCTGCCTCCATGCTTAAACTTGTTAAACCAATTGCAAATAGTGGAACGAGATCATGCTTCATTGATCATTAACGTACGTTTATATTTAGTGCTAAACTGTGAGTAAAAAAATAGAACACAAGATCAGAGTGCCAACAGATAACAACAAAATATCTTTATTCATCTAGGTAAACAAGTACACTTATGAACGTCAAAAAAATTAAATTAATTGTAAATTTACATTTACTACCAGTTCGCAAGTCAATGGCGTAGAGTGGGCAAGAAGAACTGGCAAGAAACCGCTACTCTTTTCAGTCGCCAAGTATTTAATAAAAATTGTTTGAACTGGAGCAAATCAATCCCAAGGATTTGTATAATAAGTAATTAGTAAGTAGTAATAAAGTAAATTAGGTTAGAGTTAAATTACTTATTTGTCTTAAGTTAGGCTTGATAGTAATGTTCCATGATGTCTTAGTGAAGACATATGTATATAAAAAAAACAGTTTGAAATTCAAAAAAGTTTTCATTGTTTCTATCTGGCCCGTTCTAAACATTTCAGTGTTACCCACATATACCTACGTCTGGCTGAGTCCTGATATAGTAAAATTAAAGAAACTTTCGATAAATTTCTTTTTTTTCTTTTAATTTTTTTTGGACGTTCATTAGTGTACATTATGTTACCCATATGAATAAATGATTTTTGATTTGATTTGAAATATAAATCATTCTTGATTGTAAGTACCTAGAACTACATAATCAAATTTAAATTTTACATTTAAATTAACTAATCACAAATAACCTTTGCCATTGATTATCAATTTTGCTAATAAGTAACATTGTTCAATAAGATTTACTTATTTTAAAGAACATTGAGTGATTGTGCGCATTTGTGGAAACGGAAAAGTACTGCAAAAACAAAAATCTTGCTGTCCTTACTTTAAAATTATATAATACCAAAAACACAATGATATATTTATTTCATTGCACACATTGACAAATAACTCGTCAACACAGCAGTGATTTAAATAATTTAAATAAGCGAACATTATAATAAATTCTTATTTAAATATGTAATATTTAAATTAAACGATGGTTTATATAGTGTCACGATATAATAATATATAAGCGGAAAACACGTGCTGCCATAATATAACATTCAAAACTAGTAGTTAAAACATACCAGTTAAATCATTAACCCACTTATGAAGGTGTTTAAGTAAACTCCAGATCGCTCCAACAGTTTATTAAACTGTATTGAATATGTTTAATATTCATGAATACCTAAACTAGACTAGACTTGACTTTATTACGGTGATGTATATCCAGATTTAACTGTATCGCAGCTTAATAAGTTGGATCGTGTACGAAATATATGCATCAGATTCGTATTTGGACGCAATTTTGACCATATTTCGGAGGTTCGAAGTGAGGTTAATTGCTACCTATGCGATGGCGGCGTAAAATGCACATTTTACAACATTGAATTTTTTTTTCAAATGTTCTTTTTAATCTTAAACCTCCTAGTTACATAAATCGAATGTTATTCATAAAACATAATTCTAACACTCCTCGTTTATGAAGTTATGAAAAGCAATTAAAATTGTAATAAATTCTATGTACTTCGATTGATTAAAGATTATTAATTTAAGTGTAGTTTGGGCTCACCCATTTATACGTAAAATAAATAATGTAACATGCAGAACCAGTTAGGTATAATAATACCTTATAAAGACTTTTTTTTCAATACATATACTACCTATAAATTAACTAGTTAGTAATTATTTTTTTGGGAAAAGGGATACTCTTCTTTAATGAAATCCCAGAGGCTCTTTTATCTCTACCTTTTAATAAATTTAAGAAATGTATTAAAGAAAATCTGTGTAAAAAGGCTTAATATCTAGTTGATAAAAGGGCCTGGGACTAGTGCTGGGCAGGCAGCAACATTTGGCAAGTTCAACTTCTTACTAATTAGTAGAAGACTGGCGTATGCGCAAGAGATGTGTAGGTAAAAGTGCGTTTCTCTCTCAGCACTAACTGCTAGGAAATTTCATTGTTTTATTAATTTAAAATCTTGCTTTACAAAAAAATAAAGTTGCACATATAACATATCAAAATAATCTAAGTTTTAAATTGTTCGATCCCTGTAATACCACTACAAATCAAATAATACAAAAAAGCTTGATCAAAAACAAGAATCATATAAAAAGACGAATAAGTTTATAAAATTGTAAAACACATGTAAAAATAATTAAATTAATTGTGTGAATTTAAAACAACATATTAATTCTAATTTAATTCATTTAAACAGCGTCACTCATTACAAGCACACATCATGAAGCCAATGCGGTTGGCGGTTGTTCGTTGATCGAACGTATAATTACATTTTCAGTTAGAAACCGAGCTACTGGCAAATTAACACACAAATTTTGCATAAAACGTGGATAATACTATATATTATATCTATTAACATTTAAAATTAAATCTGCATTTAATCAAAATATCTAATCAAAATTATGCGAACTATAACGAAATATTTCTTAAGGAAATAATAATCGTTATCTACTCGTATATCGCTATAATATATATATATATATATATTGATTATTATGGATTCGATATTTATATAGTTTCATTATGTACATAACCAACTAGTAGCACTATTAACTAGACCCGCGGGGTTAGTTAATTTGCTGCTAGAGTCTCCCCATTAAAATAAAATACGTTTATTTTGGAGCATAAGATCATCAAGGTATCACTTACTCTACGTCATTTATATATATATAAACCACAAAGTCATATATAATATATATATGACTTTGTGGTTTATAACATTTTCCTTTGGATAATTGTAATGTACAGGGAGGGTAAAAATTGCTGAGTTTATTTCCCGTTCTTCTCAGAACAAGTTCTCCTGGTAGTTTTGCGAACGGTAATAAAAAATAAAATAAAATAAAATACATTTATTATGGAACATTAGATATAAATTTACATGTATAACTTATTCTACGTCGTTAAAATTTGAACATGTAGGCATCCCTACTCATCGGCAAAGAAGACAGAGTAGGCCAACAGAAAAAGCCGGCGTAAAAAACTCTCGGTACTCTTTAAAAAAACAAATAATTAAACAATAATACACTTAAAAAAACAAGATTCACTTCAGACAGACTTCCGCTATATAAAAAAAAATGTTGCTAAACCATTTTAAGTCTGGTTCTGAAACTGTTTAATGATCATTTGGCAAGTAGGTGATCATCCTCCTCTGCCTGACACACGCCGGTTTCCCCCCGATGTTTTCCATCAATGTTCGAGCTAATGTTAAAACACACAGAGAGTTCATTGGTGCACAACCGGACATAGAGCCTTTAATCTCTGGAATGAAAGCTCGCATTCTGAAGCCACTGAAGTCAGTATATTAGCAGTGTAAGCAGTGTTTTTTACGTGTTTCATTCATAATTTATAAGCACGTCGGTCACATGCAGTCAGTTGAGGAAAATGGCGAAGGCCTCCGTTCGTGAAATGGGCTAAAAATTTGGATGACGATGATGATTAATAATAAATTATAGTTGTATAAACAATGTTACTTTGGTCTCTGATACTCTCACTCGCAGTGTATGCAAGCTTTGTAACCGGCAGAAGAAAATGTATGACCTCTTTATAAACTAACTCAGGGTTCTGTTCAGTTCAGGGGTCAGCCGCTTATGCTAAAGTGTTAATTTATATATAGAAGATAGTATATTCATTGTAATAATTAAAAAACGAGACACGCGACAACATTTCCTCATTATTAATACATGTGTTTAAACTTAAACTTAATATATGTACAAATTATATGTAAAATATTTTTACACGCTAATGGCATAAACCGGTTTATTTTATTCGGTCCTTATTTTTCCCACGCCTACGTTTAATTGCAGTCTTATTCTAATAAATCATTAAAGAAATTTACAATTCAAATTTTTTTTTTTCAATTCTGATAAATTTTAATGAAAGGAATCCTGCTCGCGTCATGCACAAAACACTTAGACGATAACATTCCATATCTAAATATTTCTTTAGCATAATCAAACGTAAGCTTACGAATTAACTTAAAAATGTAACCACTTTTGTTTGTATTCGTTTTTTTACTCATGTCGGATTTGATATTTATATAGTTGGCTAGCATATTCTAGTATGGAATAGTTAGTATAAACTATGGCTACTAAGATGAATTCTATTGCATTTAGTGTAGTAAGCATAATAAATTTGTATTTTTAATATTTATATATGTCTTAAGGCCTGTATTCACTTTGATTAGGGATTAGGAGAAAACAAGTGAAGACCGCGACTGATTAGTGCAGGTCATTAGTTTGCTGTGTAGTAAAGTAATTAGAAGTTTTTTTTTTCGAGTGAAATGCGAGTAGTGACGTCGCGTGCGCCCTATCACTCGCAGCGTGCCACCCAAACTATATGACAACTGAATTTACTTAACAGAGCCACTAAACAATAATTGGACACTACTTGCACTACACACCTGCACTAATCAACACCAATAACTAATCAGTTGCACTCGCACTAATCAAAGTGAATACAGGCCTTAAGATCGTGGCATGTAAGCTGGCATCTATACTTAGTGCATAAATATAAAGATTAAAAAAATCGTTTAATTTGCAATTGTTACAAACTACGGAAGTTAAATAAACTAAAATCAACGAGACACCTGCGCTTGAATTTAGGAAACTCATCAATTAATATTTGGATTAATGATACAAAGACGTAAAAAAATTTTCAAATTATCGTCAGTCAGTCTTGGAAGATGTGTTGATTTATTGACTTTCATCAATAAAAAAAGAACTGTTCGCATTTATAAGTACTGCCAATTTGCCTGCCGGACAGTTTTCTTTTACTTGGTATTTTTTGTAGAAATATTTTGTTATGTCACCCGTGAGTAAAAAAAATTCTTCTACAAAACAGCAGAGGCATGCAACAATGCTTTCTCTCAAACCCATCAGCCTGCTACCGAATATATCCAGCTACGGATAAGCTGTGTTCAATCCGTTCTGCGAAGAATTTGAACGAAAGGTGCCTGAACTCCGAGGTTTGAATTTGGAAAAAAAAATTGGCGATTAGAGCTAGGGATAAGGGACGACAATTTTAATATCCTTTCTTTGTAAAAATACTTGTAATATTTTAGGTCCAAGTGTGTTCGCGAGCGCCATGCGGCTGCGGGCGGCGCAGTGGCGGCGCGCGGGTTGCGCTTTCGCCGCTCTACTGGCCGCTACTGCGCTCGCCGCTGCGCTTTCGTGGAACTCCATCTTCGAATCTGTTTTCACCTCTGTAAGTCTTTAATAAGTTACTAAAGCGTCATTCAACCAAAGGACGTGTTTTAATCACGGTACATGGCAGAAACATGTAAGGAATCTGTTAGACGCACAAGGTTGCTTACATACGCTGGAACCTAATAATAATTAATCCACAATCTTAAATTGAATACAATATGAGATTGTGGATGACAAACCGGGACAGTCGATCGATCTCCTATCTGCATCCCAATAACCAAACCCTACGAAGACAATCCTTTTTTGGCCACGGATAGAATGCAATTTTCAAACCAAATATAGTAAATAAAACCGTACAAATAATATTAAATATACATGTCTATGTTTAAAACATATCAAATAGCTTTTTAATTATTTTAAAAACTCGTGTAAGTTAATATCTAAAGATAGGATATTGGTACAGTTGAACTTTCCTTTTGATACAAAGGTCTATCCACATACACCGATCCGACCTACCATAGATAGCTTGTATCGACAGATTACAATCCGTCCATTGGTTATTGGCACACCTTCTTAAATCTTTGGATTAAGATCTAAGATGGTCAAAAATGGATTGATATGTTATTGGTTTTGGGTGTTCCTTGTCTAGTAAGAAATAAAAGATCTCGAAACAGATATCGCTACTAGTTTTCTTTATAAAATTGACAAACCAAAGCATGTTTTGGACGAATTGCCTAACAAGAAATACACATAAAATTAAATAGTTAGCATTATTCAAATCCAAAACAATTTATTCGATCTCGTCCCACCCCGTCGAGTCTATAAGTGTTTCATTTTAATATGAACTTTTGATTTCTGATTTGGCAATCAACTACAATCTTAATGGCTGTATATGAATAAAAAACTTGTATGATAACAGAAAATGTTCAACCACCGGAATGCAATTTTGAAAAGTTAACAAAAATTATATAAAAACCTTGATTAATTGACATTTACAATATCCAGTTTATTTGTATTTCGAAAATTCTCGTTGGTGTTTTGAATTATTACTGTCAATAGTAAAACATGATGAGTGATCGAAGATAAACTATAGTCTTCATTGTTGTTTAGCTGTGGCAAGTTTTTTTTTTCTTTTGGCACTAAAGTTTATGACTATACAATATTTTTTCTGATACAACCTTGAATTTTTGTCAGAAACATTTAAATAAACACATAATTTGTTTGCACAAACTATTAACACAAGAAAAAAAAATAGCCTTTATTCGATTACAAGAGAACACAGACACAATATTTGAATAAATTTTGGATGAAATTTTTCTTCTGTTTGTGCTCTATGGCGATACAAATTTTTGATAATATTATTTTATCGTAGGATGATGTAATAATACAGCATTAAAAAAACGAGTAGAGATTCAATGTTTGGTATTGGCCCTATTTCTGTATGATTCCTTTTCATCTTTTTCCATTAATGCAATTAAGTTCTGCCTTCTTGACACAGCCCGTCAACTTTTTTGGGTCTATGGTACGTCGATTTTACGACGTTTCTTTTCAAGCGAATAAATGCGCATTGGTCAGGGTTTGTAAGTTACCACATTAGGGATGAAAGACGCACTCAAAAGTCACTAGGTTAACGTAGCCCTCAGTAAATGGACTTCAGCACAAAGTGATTTTTTCCAATCCGTAGAAATCAAACTTGAGGAAGATATATTTATTTCTCGTTTTATTCAACATTTTTTTAATGTGTCTGAAGAATTCTGTAGATTGCAGTATTGATACCGTTAGAGATCCCAATCTCAATGTGTTTTGAGAACTACAACAAATTTGCCAAGATATGTATCGTTGTCGCTATTAGAAGTGTTACAGAACAACTCTGATCGTTTTTGAAGTTCACACACATATATATTGGATAATAAAATGTTTAGTAGTTTTAAAGTATATATTTTACAAAAAAAAACCATTACACTAGTGTAGATTATCTTTAATGTATATTTTGACGAATGTTTGTATTCTTACATACTTCGCTTTAATTAAAAAGCTTTTGCGTGATGAAATACTCGCGTCACTCGAATTGAATTCACAGGATATTTAAAATGCCATTTGAAAGGAATTGCTTTTATAAAAGTATATAATGGCAATAATGCTAAAAAATAGAGAGAACAACGTTTGAAAATCTTTAACTGAGACGGAAATAATTTATGTATTTTGAGAATTAAATTCGATTTTTTTAATTACTGATTTAATTATGTTTTATTATACGTATGCGCATGGTCAACCCCATTTATTATCACGTCTGTTTTATTGATAATTCTTTCCAACCAACCAAATTTCCTGACCTGAAAAACTATTCCTCGCCCTGAATTGAATCAAGGACGAAAAACCTGGAACTGGTGCAAACTAAGCAATTAATTTATGTAAACATTATTTGCTTAATTTGAATTGCTCCAAAAATTCTTCCAATTTGGGGTGATGTGGCGCTCCAGTTTTTTGTAGTATCTTTGTTTCTTAAATGGAACTTGTTTACCAAGATAAGTATAGCTGTCTACATTCTTGATGATAGTCCCATTAAGCATAATCGGGTAAATGTTGTTATTTGTGGCAACTTTTGTTTTTAAAGTATTTATTTGTAGTCATAATTTATTCTATGATTTCTTGTAATTCATATGGCGTTTCAATGCTATAACAGAAACTAATTAAATGAAAGGGTTCAAAGAAAAGCCACGAAAATGATCAGGTCAATCAGGAACAAATCTTATAATGAGCGTCTGAAAGCACTTGACCTTACTGATTTAGGAAGTAGGCGCTTAAAAGGAAATCTCATTAAAACCTGTTAAATCTTCACTGGCCACTATAATGTTCCAGGAATTGAGAAGCTCTTTATTTTAAGTGAAAATATTCATTTGAGGGGTAGGTCTTTAAAACTTAAGACCACTCAACATAACACAATTCCCTAAAGAACTTTCTCCCGAACCGGGTAGTGCCCGACTGGAATAGGCTTCCGGAAAGTGTAATCAGTGCACCATCATTGAACTCTTTTAAAAATAGATTGGATATTTTCTCCAAATCTCAAAATACGCGCGCATCAGCTTATTAAGCTGCTAGTGTGTTTAAATATATAATAATAATAATAATAGTTACCTTATATACGTACAACTTGCGTTGTAGGAAAATATGTGCATGCGCAAGTTCAATTGAAACGCGACCATGAATACACATCAATGGATTAATCTATAAGCTTAATCTATGGCCTCAAATCAATCACACTAATTGTCGCGTTATTGAAATAAATTAGACATTATTTTCAGTCAAACATACGCTTGAATACACAAAATAAATTTGCTAATTTTTAATTGACATTACGATTAAATATTAATGTTTAGATATTATTTCATATAAGTTTCACTATTGATCATTAAGAGCAGTGTTGGCCTAGTGGTTTCGGCGTGCAACTCTTCTACCTGAGGTCATAGGTTCGATCCCCGGCTGTGTTCTGACCGAATGTCCAATGTATGGATACGACAGGTTTAACACTGAGCAAGCTATGGGCATAAAAGTAACGGAGACAAATTTAAGGGAAATAATGTTCAACGTCAAATTGAGGGGCATATTTTTGAGATTCGCTGTAGTGGTTATACAAAGGATGGTTAAAAGGAATAGGCAGTAGGGTATTAACATCGGAGTTCCAATACGACTTATGTAAGATACTTAATGCCTCCGACGACTACATAGTCGGGGAATTGTGTAGAAAATATTAAATAAAATAAAAATTTTAAAAAAAATCCCCGACTGTGCACCAATGGAATTTCTTTCTATGTGCGCATTTACCATTTGCTCGAACGGTGAAGGAAAACATGGTGAGGAAACCGACATGTCGTAGACCCAAAAAGTCGACGACGTGTGTCAGGCACTGGAGGCTGATCACCTACTTGCTTATTAGATAATAATGATCATGAAACAGATTCAAAAATCTGAGGCCAAGACCTGAAGAGGTTGTTATTGATGATGCTACTTGAACATATTACATACGAGATTCTTATAATCATTTGGTAATTACAATATATATGTGCTATATTTATCATTAGTAGGATCAATTCTCGAAACCGTTGCGACATATGATATTAAAGGTCATGAAATGTATTAAGTAATTATTACTCATATAAAAGTATAATAAGTTCTTGATATAGGTTTTAGGATACGATTCTCCAGAGATTCCTAGGGTTTTAGCTTTGAACTAATTAACTTAAAGTATAATTTATAACGAAACGGAAATCACATAGTTGCTGAGAGATAATCGACCTTCCAACCTATAATCAGATCTGCCGAAAATATAACCTATTTGCTAAAGTTTTCGACTCGCATTTTTCCAGCGTCACCAAGTATACCCTGCTTGCTTTCGCAGCTGTATAGTTATTTCGAACTATTTGCGAAGAGAATGATTTTAATATAGTATGATTTAAAAATATACTGATTAATAGATATCAAAAGGTTTTCTGTAATTTTTTTAAAAATTACTCAATTGTATATTATTTTTAGTTGATTATTGTATGAAATAAATAAATCAATGTAAAACAGACTAGATATCACCATTCTTTTTACACCGGTCACAGACCTTGCAATACCTTTTGACTAATTTATTTAACAATCTATTAATTTTCTTTTAAAACATAGCAATCGAGTTATAGCAACACAACCCATTTTTTAGAATAATATATTTTTTTTAAATAAGAGAAGCAAACGGTCAGGATTCTCCCTTGTAGCACAATAATACCACACATGCCAGAGTGCTTGCAAGTGCGTTGCCAGCCTTTAAATTATGACAGGAATCTAACGATAGTACCACGTAGATATGGTAGTAGATATGATAATAGGGCAACTGTTTAATTATGATAAACGAAATATTTATGATGATTCTCGCTGACAAGATTTTAATGATTTCAGCAAGTAGCGCTGAAACCAGATGCAAGATCTTTCCGTGAGTGGGTGGCGCCGACTGTGCCTCTCTTCTTCGAGGTGTATCTTTTTAACTGGACCAACCCGGACAACTTTCCGGAGGAGATCCCCAATTTGGAGGAGTTAGGTAAGCAAGAGTTCCAATATAAAATAATAGTAAACTCTATTACACTTACTACCTAAAAATAGTTTAATCTATTATTAAAACTAATGTTCTCTTTCGTCTTTTTCTGTCAAACTATTTTTACGTTGTGCTGAAAAGGGACAGATGATTGAAAGGTCTGCTACATGTCACATATACATTTAGAAATAGTTAGTCTTTTTGTAAATATTTTTATCTTTTATTATTTAACTAAGTGTTTCTTTATTTATATTTATACTTGTGCAATAATAATATATACATCTAAATAGTTGCCACGTTGGAGTAATCTGTAATAAATAAATTAATTAAACAGTAAATTTATGAGACTTATTTGTTTTTGATCAATAACTTTTATATTTTTTTACATTAATATAGTAATGTATAAACGCCTAATATAACAAATATTATAAAAAATAAAATCATTCAAACATCACATGATAACAGAATGCTGAAACTCATAATACAAATCAGTAAAACATTTACAACAAATTTGATACAGTTTAATTCCCTGGCTAGCTGAATTATCCAAAACCGGCTGATCTGTAATTTGTTATGGAAAATAAAAAGTTTACGATGTTAACAAAAAGTATAAAACGTCTTTTTTTTTTATTTATTTAATTATAAGTAATCTAACAGCTTACTTAATACATATTATTATACAAAATATAGATAGATTAAGAAATTATGTATAAAAAACCGAAAACAAACAAGACAAAGATAAGATAAAAAAAAAACAAAAGAATAAAATTAAAAAACTGAAATTTGACTTTTAAAAGCAACAAATAATACTAAGAATTTAAAACTACTACTTGAAAAAAAAATCAGAGTTTTCCCGCTTCTCCAAGTACTTCTTGACATCTCTCTTTTTGTGGTGGAAAAGATCAATGTCCTGACAATGGTTGTCATAGTTCGATAAAACCCGAAACATTGGCGAATTAGGCAGATAATTCGACTTCGTACGAGGCACACTGAACAATTTTGACTATCTTGTCGCATACACAGAAGGGATTTTAAATGAAATTAACGATAGCAAATAGGGGCTATCAATCCGCCCATTAAGAATAGCGTGTAAAAATAAGTCTTGCTGACTCCGTCGATATTCTAGTGAGTCTCAATTAAAATACTTGTAACCTTCATACCACCCCCACAAGCAGTTAGTCAGCTGGCTTGCAAACTTGACTGCAGATTTCAAGTTAGGTTAAGATTTTTTTGCTGATTAATTGTATTTTGTTCCCTTTGTCTTTGGGGTTCAAGTCTACAGGCACCAGAGATTTCCTATCTCAACGAATAAGTATCCAATACAGCGGGGAAATTCTGCCAGAGTTAAAGATACACTGCCACAGGGACCAAACTTTTTAAATTTGCTTTAATTTTTTTAGTTGTAATATTTATTATTATTATTTTTTATAGAACAGAGGGCGAACGGGCAGGAGGCTCACCTGATGTTAAGTGATACCGCCGCCCATGGACACTCTCGATGCTAGAGGGCTCGCGAGTGCGTTGCCGGCCTTTTAAGAATTTGTACGCTCTTTTCTTGAAGGACTCTAAGTCGAATTACTTTGTAGGTTTACATTATTGCAAATACTGTATATTTCTGCAATAAATATTTAATTTCCACACTCAAATCATATAATTTCTTCCAATAACATTTACTTATGTCACTTTTGAACGTTAAATAAAATATAAAGATGCTTCTAGTTGCCCCTTCCTAAAGATAGTTTCACTTGAAATGGGAATAGAAAGTATGGGCAAGAAACTCCACACTCAGAGTCTGTTTCACAATGTCCGGATAAGTTCCAAATGAGCTATTTATTACTTATCGATAGGATAAACACTACTGTTGCGTTTCACGACTGTCAGGTAGCGCGAAATTTCTTCGGATCTTTTATGTTCCGATTAATTTATGTGATGCATAGCTATTTGGTACTTTATTCATACATTGTGAAACAGGCCCTTACTCTTTTAAAATAGAATTTACAATATTTGTACATATTAGCTAAATAATTATATGTGAAGACAAGGTACTCCCAGAATAAAATTACTATTCAGGTTTATTATTGTATTGTTAGTATACATGTTCCTCACATATTAACAAATTTCGGAACCGTAGAATACTATACAATAAATAGTAATAAAAAATCAATACAACAGAATGTGAGATAAAAAAAAAAATTCAAGGCGAAGGAGGACGACGATGTTTTAATGGCATTGGATGATCAGTTCCGCGCTTAACACAGTCAAGCATGTTTTATTGATTCCATTTCTTTCGATTCCATTTCTTTCCGTTTGTCTATTGGGACAGTATCGGTGCTAAATATGTGACTCGATTTGTACTAATATCTGAGATGGCTTTAATAAGAAGACATTAATTCCAGGAGAAATCAACAAAAAACGATTATAAAATTTTAACACTGAAAGTTTTACAAAATGGAGATAAAAATTATTTTGTTTCACAGTCCTATAACCTTTTAAAAAGATAAAACATTTATCGTATACGTAATAGTGTTATCTAACTTCAAAATTAAATAATATAGTGCCGTTGAACTTTGATGTTTCCGTCCATATATTAGTGATATGATTAGTTAAGCGTATTATAATTCCTATGTTGTCCATAAAACTGTTTAAAAACGGCATCGCATTTTTAAAATTATATATCCTAAACTGATTACAGTTAAATCTGTTGTAACAACATCGAATTGTCTACTCATTAGATTAAATTAGGTCATAAATACAGATAGTCGTAACAGTCGATGACGTTGTCAAATCAAATCAAAACATCGTTATGTATCTAGGTAAACAAGTACATTTATGAACGTCAAAAAATTAAATTAATTGTAAATTTAAATTTACTACCAGTTCGTAAGTCAAGGGCGTAGAGCAGGCAAGAGCGGTTAATTACCTAATTACTAATACAATAGAATTACAGCCGAGACGGTAAACGGTTTAATTGTATATACTACCAAAATTTTAGGCATCACCTGAGATTCCTAATGAGAAGTGTCGTGGGATTTGAGCTGGAAGCAATACCAATTTTTTTTATAGAACGGGGGGCAAACGGGCAGGAGGCTCACCTGTTATAAAGTGATACCACCGCCCAAGGACACTCTCAGTCAGAGGGCTAACGAGTGCGTTGCAGGCCTTTTAAGAATTTGTACTTTTTCTTGAAGGATCCTAAGTTGAATTACAAACAGTATATTTTTTTGAGAATATAATGAAGATGAGCAGTGTTGTGCGTCGTTGTGCTTCATCGTGCGTCCTGGGGCCATAGGCTCGATACACGGCTGTGCACCGATGGACTTTCTGTCTACCCCCATAAAACAGTCGCCACACTATACCGGTCACTGCAGCTTTATAAATAAAACTAATGTTATATAATTATAGTATATTATATGTATTTATAGTGTTAAGTTAAGTTTTTATAGTGACCGTTACCTATAAAAACTTAACTTTTTCTTTCATATTTTGAATTAACATATCTTTTAGATTCGAATAATGCATTATTAATTTAATTTTTTAGCTAATCATTCTACTTTGTCAGTCGTTTTTTATAGATCGCAATCATGAAACCTAAATCTAACCCCAGCAGTTAATTGGATTTGCATCTGGTATTTATCAAGTATAGAATTGAGTAGTGTTCTATGTGAGAAACTAAATTACACAAATTATTAGCTATTTAATGTGATTTAAAGCATTAAGTATTTTAAATTAAATAACTGCTTTTCAAATGTTATTGATGGAAGGATTTTAACACAGGTTTCGTCCTGAGATTGCATTTTTCTTGATCAGTTTCAGTTTTCGTTCGGAAGTTTTCTCACGATGTTTTGTCAAGTGCACAAGTTGCACAAATTCATAGATGCTAATGTCACTATATAAACTCCTCAATCTTCTATAAAATCACATTACAGGTCCCTACGTATTCCGGGAGCACCGGCGTCATGTGAACATATCTTGGTTTCCGGAGAATGGTACGGTGGCGTACATGACACAGAGGAGTTGGCACTACGACGCGGAGGCCAGTAATGGCACCCTTGATGACAATGTTACCATCATTAATGTTATTGCTGCAGTAAGTATTTATTTAACAGATAACACTATTCCTTCTAGCGTACAGCGAGTCGAGCCAATGCCTCCTCGCGCGAAGCAGCCCCCACTAAGGGCTATATAATAGCCCGCCCCCCTAACCGCCTTATATCAGCAGGGTGCGAACCAACACACGACCCTAAGGGGGATATGCCCCGTACGGGTTTAGGCATCCCCCTAGCGAGGGAGGATGTAGCAAATACCACGATGATTTGTTCTAGGTCCGTGTGGAATTAGGAACAAAAAATGCGTACAGAAGGGAATATATATACAATATTCTTTTATACTCATAAATCTTCATATAAATATTTTTGCATAGCATACAAGAGAAGCACCTTCGTGTCTATCTATCTCTTTAATCAGTAGCTCATACCTGAACGTCGTGGTCAGCAATGAACCATTAGAGCGGACTATCTGTTTCCAACAGTTTCTGTTCAACGTCTCTCTTAAGACAGGATATAGTTTTTAGGACGGTGAGTCTTTCACTTGATCGTCCTAGTTGGTCACGTGACCTTTTGCCTTCTGTGTTACCAAGCACGATTAGTTTCTCCAAGTTCTTATCGCCTCTGCGCATTGTATGACCGAAATAAGATACGATTCGCCAGACGACTCATACGGCCTCGCCTGTCTACCATCGTCTATAATATGATTTTTTATAATCACACAATTTAAGACAAATGTTTGCAAGCAACATGTTCTTTATACTTAGTTTGATCTAAGCTCAACAAACATTATTGAATAATAAAATCATCATTCTTAAGGTTAAATCCAAGGAATTCAAAGATTTATTACTTGATTTTTTTTTTTCATATTATACATATAAAACATTTTATCTGATTACAGTCAGCAATATACCGTGCTAGGTATTGGGGCTTCTTCCGCCAGAAAACTTTGTCTATGGCTCTGGCCATGTTTGGACAGGGCATATCAGTCTCCAAATTGGCTGGGGAGCTGTTGTTTGACGGGTATGATGACCCTTTAATGGATATGGCTAAGAATCTTCCCGCCAGTGCTACTGGAGGTGCACCCCCATTGGATAAATTTGGACTATTTTATGGGGTAAGTTTTTAATATCACTTTTTGAAATTATATAAAATATGTGGCACTATACTATAAAGGCTTGGTTTGGCCCTACATTTTTGGGGTCTTTACATACAAATGGCCTGCAGTGTTTTTCTTTACCGCATAGGTACTTATTAGGTACTAGCAAAGTCCCGCGGTTTTACTCACGTAGATACCGATCTCGTTACCTTCGTAACATCATTTACATAGTTATTAGTAAATTTAAAAAATACTTTAAAAATTATGTTATTTTAATCGTTGGAGTTTTATATTTAAAAAATATTAAAAATAAAAACAAAAATTCAAAATGCAAAACGTAGTAATATTAGAGACGAGATTGATTTCTAGAACTTGAGTGTCTTAGTACTTCCCCATACACAACATTAAGAGTTTTGTTTTGTCGCAGGAAAATAATTTCATGATTTGGAGTTCCGACTCGGGATCGGATATTCAATAATTGCACATAAAAAACGTATTTTTTGTAGATATTGATACATTATTTGATACTATACTTTTTTTTGTTCTATCAATTATAGTTCCCACAGCGCACGCAATTAGATATATTTAATGGATATTTTTTCTCAACTTGGGTTATATTCTAATGGTGAAATAAATTTTAAAATCAGTCCAGTAGTTTTTGTGTGAAAACATTACCAACCTACATACGAAAACACAAATACTCTTTATAATATTAGCATAGATTACTGCTTACAGATTTCCATGTCTAGAATAATGGATTGACGGTTGTAGTTTAAAATATAAGCAGGCTGCATATGGTCAGATTTTTTAAACTATAGACAACACTAGACAATAGTGTTATCAATTTGTTGTCATGTATGTTAATTATTTTTAAGTAATCTTATCTCTATATTTAATTACATATTATGCAAGAAAACATAAGTAAATTAAGTACATATTAAAAATAGGAAACTGAATTAAACAAATTGCAAGTTAAAAAAAAGGAATTATTACTACTTTAATTAAGTCTAAGACGTGAGAGGATAAATTTTATGGAGTAGGAATACTCCATAAAATTTATCCTCTCACCCTTTTTGGTAAGGTGTAAAATGTTAACATCTGCATAAATTGTGTTGTAACTTGTAGTAATCTAAAATCCGATACAAGTCGAATTACGGAGATAATTATGTTCGGATTTTAAAAAAACCTCAGGGTAGGAAAACACCTTACTATATTAGAAATATTAATACCCTTAATAATTGGAAATTAAATGTAACATTAAGTGCAAAGTTTATCGTAAATAGTCCTTCACCAAGAAATGAAACGAAAACAACGTTGATAAATAAGTCATTGAATTTTATATTGCAATGTCTGCAATTTAAACTTTATCCAATTGACTGAGTAATGGACAAGAATCAATCAATACGAGGCGTTAATAGACGTTCATGCTAATAATAACACAATTGCTTGTTATCAATGATTTTGAAGGACAAGTTGTTTGGTTCCCGATTTTGTATAATAATACGAAATTGTATAGTACCGAAAATATCAAGTGTCTTAGCATAACACGGCACGACGCATAATTCTGATCTTGCTTCTTCAAACAATTAATTAATTCTTAACCGTTAAATTTTTTTTTCTAACTGTTAAAATTCATTATGTCATTACACTAGTTACCATGATTAATAAAATTTAAACATAACCATAGACAAGACAAACAAAAAAAAACAAACAACTTTCAAGGGGAAGGTGATTAAACGTTTCTTTTGTTTTGACCATAAATTGACAACAATAAATTATAAATAGCTTGATTGATTATTATGACAGTTGTTCTTATTATAGACTTAATGAAAATGAATGTGACATATGTCTATTTTTGTTCGGGTGATTGTGCGGATTTTTATGATTGATTGGATATAAACCCCTTTCTTGCAAGTTTTTTTTAAACATACCAAATATTTTTTTTAAAACACCTATTAATAAATATGATACTCAAAAATCTAATCTTTGCCTAAAGTTGATTGTAAATATTACTTAGGGTCCTTCAAGAAAAGATCGTATCAATTCTTAAAAGGCCGGCAACGCACTCGCGAAATCTCTGGCTTTGAGTGTCCATGGGCAGCAGTATCATTTAACATGTGAACCTCTTGCCCGTTTGCCCCCTGTACTATAAATGATGTATTTTTATGAAAAAAAAATTGAATCTTATGTACACAATATATATTTAAAAAAGTTAGCGATTAGAAAGAGAGACGGAATGTGCATTGACAACTTTTTTTAATGTTTTTTTTTTACTATAATTATACATTCTGATTTCAATGAGATTTATTTACAAACGTTAATTTATTAACATGTTTTTCAGAGGAACAATTCGATTGACACCGACGGTTACGTTGAAATAACGACAGGCGAGGTTCCCGGGATCCTGCCAGGTCAGATAGTCCGGTGGAATCATCTTGACTATCTGCCGTATTACAATGGATCTTGTTCAAAGGTATTGTATATTAGTTACAAAGAGATAAATATAAACTGAGTAGATTAACAGATCCGCTGTTTTCATCAACCCAATAAAGGAAAAAAAGGAAATTGTATCTGTATTGATAAGGGGTCGTTCTAGTATTACGTAAGCACCAAAGGAGGCCCCCCCCCCCTCCTTTGACTTTTTTATTTTGAGATTAAATCAACAGTATTTATCTACTTTTTACGCATATCATCTATGCTTGGAAATGCATTTTCGAGTATTCCTATAAAAATTAATACGTTTATGTACTTTACTTTCCTTTTTGTGACAAGAGAGAATGGGGGGTGGGACGATAAAATGCCGCTAATGCTTACGTAATACTTGAACGGTCCCTAACATAATTTAATATTAAAAGTCGTGAATCCAGCTCGCGTTTTCTATTCTTTAAATGCATACTAACATAACCCATACATAATATTTGATTTATATTTCCAGATGGCTGGTAGCGCGGGTGAGTTTATGCCCCACAACCTGACTGAAGAGTCCCAGTTGGAAATCTTCATGGGAGATTTGTGTCGAACTGTGTACTTCGACTATTCTGAGACCTGTACTAATCAGGGGCTCACCTACCATAAGTATGAGCTGACTGAAACCAGCTTTGATTTTTGTAAGTATCCGCCGATATTTATTCGGATATAAAATCTGTAGAACTACTGAATAAGTTACTAATAGAAACAATTTCACCAAAGAAATATGGTAGTATTTTATTTGTTAATCTCATAGCAAGATGTATCAAAAATAATTTTAGTATTTTGCTGTCGCTACTGCTAACTAGTCCAGACTCAGCTTTACATAAAAAAAACTATGTTAAAAACACAGTGTTTTTATAAGATGCTACCACCTTTTAAGTTCTGCACCTCAGACTTCTATACCTGCATGTATCTGGTGATATGTTTTCCGATACACGCCGTCGACTTTTTGGGTCTAAGGCATAACAGTTTCATTACGATGTTTTCCATCATGGTACCCGCAAGTGATAAATATACACATAGACAAAAACTGCATTGGTGCACAGTCAAGGTTCAAATCTAAGTATACAACCCGATGCATGGGGGCCATCACTGCTAATCTTACACTTATTATTATAATTAATCCAAAAGTTGGAGTATATGAAAGAAGAAAATATTTTTTATCTAAAACCTTATATATACTTTTAACGACCACATAAACTTATTTAACAAATCTGGATCTGCGGGTCTCAATTAAATATAACTTCCAGCACCATTAACGCCTGACCATACCTGTTTCTGTGACGAGGAGTGTGGCTGGCGAGGCGTGATGAATGTTTCCGCATGTCGATATGGATCACCCGCCTTCCTCTCGTTACCACACTTCCTACATGGGGACCGGGAGCTTCGGGAAAAGGTCCAGGGTCTCAATCCCGACCCTAAAAAACATTCCTTCTACTTTGGAGTTGAACCGGTGAGTTAATCATTCCTAAAACAGAATAAAGCTTGATTAAGAAAATATTCTTCTCCTATATGTAAAAGGATTAAACTTAAGCCTAGAAAGACTCGTTCAATGTAGAAATATTGAACAACTGTATTGCAGGTTTAGTCTAATAAATAAACTACTATATTTATTGAACACAACTTTAGTCTTAAAATTTAGTGTACAATATTCAAAATTAAACATTACTTAGGTTTCCAGCGACAATTTAAACCCATTGTACCTACTTAATACTGAAAATGCGTAAATAATGAAAAAGTTGCCAATACTTTTATTGTTTTTCGAAATAATCTCCGTTCCTGTCTACACACTACACGTTTCATTCGATGGAACCACTGAGAAAAGTAGTAAGCCCATTCTTCTATGACATTTACGTACGCTTTCACCGCATCTTCAGGGCTCATAAAGCAAATACTTTTTATCATATAATTTTATCTTTAATTGCTAAGGTGTTTCTGGTCGTCGATTAACATATAAGGAATCTGGTACTAAATGTTTGTCTAACATTTTTTGAACTTAACTCATACCAAAGCCTAGGCTTGCCCGTATCTGCTGATAGGCTACTATCTTATCTTCCTCTATCATGCGTCGCACAGCACTGATGCTATCTTCAGTAGTCGCTGTTAAAGAATGTCCCTCACGCTGATCATCATTGAGATTGCTACGTCCACGTTTAAACTCGTTAAACTAATTGTAAATAGGGGCACGAGATGGGGACTCGTTAAGAAATGCTAATCGCAGCCTATCATAGCTTTATTATTGAATAAGCCTACATCGAAAGTCATAATAAATCATTAACTGAAAATTTTCTCGCGTGAGGTTCGTTTTCACGTGTAACAAGAGTTTTAGATTTACCGCCAATTCACAAAAACAAATGACAAATGATTGCAATATACAGTTTTACCAAAGAGTTCTAAAATTGAAATTCAAAAATGTCTTCATTAGCAATGTTCCTAACTGGCCAGTTCTAAACATATTCAGTTTTACCCACGTATAGGCTAGATTCATTTATCTAAGTTTATCCAGTTATATTAAATATTCGTAGCCAAAACTCCATAAAAATCGATTAGCAGCTGATTCCCAAATAAAGAAAATATTATTTGTGAAAACTGACGGGATATTTACTCAGGTGTACAACATGGTTTAACAATAACGATAATTGCACCAACAATGTACATATGAAGATGGAATATAAAACGGTCAATCAGTTCATTGAATGACCAATTAGTAACAGTAGATCTGGTACAATTCCCCCTTTAATCTTAAAGTGACCCTACTATCTTTATTGCGTTCACGGAATTGTTTATAATAATAATAATTATTATTATTTATTGCAAGAATATGGTTCAAAATAATATAATAGTACAATCGAATATTCCCATATAGACACATAATGGCGTGCATGTTTGTCTTAATAACATTTTTGCATTTTATATTATGAGTCATATTAGTTCAATTAAGTAGTCAATTCTTAAATTATTTGTATCATACATATCGTTTATTTTATACATTATACGTTATCAAATTTAATTATAATGTTTCACGCAATCATTTACTGATTATCGATTTTTTATTTATCTTAAGTCGATTTTTAAAACTGTAGTCGAAAGAACTTTTATTGTTTTTATAAATTATTGTAAACCTTGACTGTCATACAAAAGATGGATCCTATACAGTTCCAGATTAATTTTTCGGCACAGCCAATATTGGTTATTGTATTAAATTAATACCAAAGTGTACAAATTTCTACCTCTTTATGTATATTAAATAATCAAACTTAATAATACTTGACAGAAGACTCATTGCTGCCTCTTGCATATATAATTTAGTTGATAGGGATGTATGTACGAGATAATCAGGGTCAGCTATAGGTATATAACGCTTTTGATTACAGTTTATAATGACATTTACATCTAATATACATGTTCATTATTTTCTTACGTCCAGTTCAACTACAGTATAATAAAAAAAACTCCTTGAAACTTTGAATAACAAGTATATTTTATTGTTAACTGTATTTAAAAGTAAGATCTTTCGTTTTTATTACTATGTCTTTTAGTCATCGTAATTTTTTTTCAGAAACTGGGTGTTCCGGTCGACGTTTCGGCGAGATTTCAGTTCAACGTATTCATAGAACCTACACCTAATATTGCGTAAGTTCATATTAAACTGAGATATTTAAGTTTTTAAAAGCAGTGCTGGCCTAGTGGCTTCAGCGTGCGACTCTCATACCTAAGGTCGTTGGTTCATGAAACAGATTCAGAAATCTGAGGCCAAGACCTAAAAGAGGTTGTAGCACCACTGCTTTTTTTTATTTAAGTTTTTAAACAGATTAAAATATTCATAGGATGTACCCCCTTATAAGTCAACACGACTTATTTATAAAGATTAATAATAATAATTAAAATATGCATGTCATTTATTTATAACGTAGGTTATTCAAATTGATTAATTATAAAAGATAACTTCATAGTATGCATTGAAACGTCATGTTAGCTAAATCATGCAAATACAGTGTCTACTAGGCTCCAAATATGATTTTGTCCCACTCGAGGTCGAGATTCTTGGTCCTAGCGCTATAAGGCTTTTGAAGGAACTAGCAAAGCACCTCAGACAAAGAACTAGTCTAGCTATTGAAACGGGGTACGCCAGTATCTTCGAAACCTTGCCTAAAGGGACTCCTTTTAATAATATATTTTAGTAATTATTTTTTAAAGTTATTATTGTTTTTTTTGTTAAATAGTTAAATTATATATAAATAAATAATATTATATTGAATAATTCAAATAAACAATTATCATAATGTCATAATAGTAATACAGTTCAGTTATTTATAATTGTTGTGAAAACTTATGGACTAAAAACTCTTCCACATTATATTTTATATATTTATTTATGTTTTTATCAAAAAAATGTTACCCTGACTATCATCAACATTTTCAGCATTAAAATCAATTAGTAAACCTTCAGACTTTATTTCTAATACAGTGTGTCTTACCATAGAAATAAGAGTCTTGTATTATTTCGTATTTCGATTTAATTAAAACATTAATTGCATTCTGTGGTACAAACTGTTATGGCAAATATAAAATTTTATAAATTTCTTTAGGATGTTCGAATCGGCACCACGTATGCTTTTTCCGGTATTCTGGGTCCAGCAGAAAGTGATGATAGATAACAAAATCGCATCGGAGTTGCGGATGGTGCGCGCTGTTTCGGATTGGGGCGCCACAATATGCGCGTGCATCGCCCTGACATTCGCGGGGATCATAACACTTGTATCGTGCTGTCAGAAATCTCAATTAAAGAAACCAAAAGATATTATAGTGACGTTAGAGAGGCCAAGGGACGAAGCCGAAATGAAATTGAATCCTAGTGGGAAGCAGTGAGTGTTTGTGATATTACAATTGTAAGGACCTACGTAAGCTCGTTGCTTGGATGAGGATAAATAGCGAATGTTAAATTTTAACACATTAAGTGCTCTTTTCTCGGATCCGAGTGGAACAGGGTCATAGTAGCGGTACACACGGAACCGTGCGTGCGTCCCGTAAATAAAATAAATGATTAATTAAACCATTACCATCCCTAGCGTCGGATCTGAGTATTCGGCACCCAATGTGCTGTATGCCACCACTCGCATCCGAAAATGATTTGTTTTAAAAAAATATTAATATAAATTCATACACATTTTCACAGATTCATATTTACTCTATCAAAACTTGCCATATAAAGTCTTGGTTTTCGGCTATTGCTTTGTATCTATTGTAGGAGCATTCAATGTGTTAAAGTCTGTAGTCTCTTAGATATTCGATTTTACCGTGGGCAAGTGTTCAGTGCACGTTTTAAACGTAATTTAAAAATGTAATATATTTTGTTTTCAACTCCTATTGTTTTCAGCGTGTGACTCATCGCTTGGGTCGTACGTTGGTGCACCCAATAGACTTTCCATGTGCGCATTTAACATCTGGAACGGTGAAGGTGTATCGTGAGGAACCCACTCGCCTATCAGATTGACAAATGATCAGAAATCTCACGTCCAGACTTAAAAAGGTTGCACCGCCAATGTTTTTTTTTTAATTGTTAAAATTGCTCTGATATCGAATATCGATAAGAGACTACTAAACATACTAATAAACTTGATAAAGCGCTATTGTTAGAATAATGAGCTTAATGTTTGTGCTGTGAAGCTAATTTTATATATAACAGCATTAATGAAATTGGCTTTCGTATGAGCAAAAAGCTATATTAGGAAAGCTTGTTGTTTGCATATAATAGTTTTAAGCCACTAAACAGTGTTTTATCCAAAATCTTTCTGTCGCTTAGTACATTAATAGTGGTTTCGATAAGTTACTACCACGATGGAGTTTGTTATATTTAAAGCTCAGATTTAATGTTTAAAGCAAAGTATATTTTCGCTTATTCATAAAACTAAAACAGCCTCGTTATACAGTTTTCACAAAAGTACAATATGTCTATTATAACAATTTGACGGAAGGTAAAAGACTGATTTAGTTTTTGAGGCTAAAGAACGGAGCCGGATTGAGGGGAAGGCAACTGGAGTCTCCACAATAGACTTGGAACAAAAATGAAAACACCGACTAGTAAACGCTAGTAAACAACTTTTTTTATAAATTTGTTTAATTATAAAAGACTACTTGGTTTTACAACAAATTGTTGATTGATAACTCGACTGACAAATTTTATTGTCAGTCGAGTTATTTTTTTTGTTGTTCATTTTATTTGGGAAATAAATTGGGGCTTAATCCTGGGTTGCAACGATCCGGCCCTGGTAAAGCATTGCATATTGACAATTGACATTTGTCAAACGCTTAATACACCTGTTAAAGCATGAAAAGATTATGATGTAACGCCAAACCATCGGTGAAGGGTTTTCGATACAATGCTAATAATAACAACAAAACACTCTTCTTCAAAAGTAAAATGAATTCAGCTAAGTAGGAACGATAATTTTATGGAGAATCCGCTCCGTAAATTGAAAACTGATAAAAGCTACAAGCTTCTAAAGCTTAACATTAAATATTTATTTTGTAAAATTGAATTTGTGAATATCATGACAAGTTGCTGTAACTATAGAGTAATTTACTAATAGTACATATTGTAAACATTGATTTTTGTGTTTGTTTTAATATAATGTTTGGTCGGGGTCTCCTACGCCTATTTTTGAATGTCGCTTGCACAGGAACGCACGCGGCGGGCGAGAATGCGCAAGGCGAAGGAAGGTTCGCTCTTAAAGATCAGGCGCACGAGATCGCGGTTTTACATTCTATCCCAGGAGAAAGTACACTATATGTTAACTATATTTAGCTAATTTTAAGACTGTGTAAATATTTGTCGTCCTTAGTGATATCTAAAACGAATACGTATAGTTTTATATTTCAAGTTTGACGTACACCGATTGTAGCATTTTTCATAGTCTTATAAAATATCGAAACGAAGATTTTTATTATTTTTATAAGTACAGTAGTAGTAATTTAAATACATGAACCATTTAGAAATCTATGTATTAATGCATAGATTTTTCTTATATAACATTGGTTTATATCACCTCAATATATTATTTCCTCATGAACATATCTTTAGATTTAGAATTTTGTAATATCGCTATGTTAACACAATAGTAGCGTGATAGCGATTTCCTTGGGATCGCGCCGTACAAAAACTCAATATTAAAATCGGAATTGCAATCGCAATCGCTAGAAAATAATAAATGTTAATAGAGAAAACATCTTACAGATCTTGAAATTTTTTCACCTTAAAGGAACCCAAGTCTAGCGTATAAATTTATAACTGTTATATTAAATAATAGACCTGTATAATGTCTCCTTTTTATATGATATAATCCGTGATTTCGTATCGATAAAAGAAAGTACTTTAAAATCTACGCGTAACACAAAGTTTAGCTGTCTTTTAGATGAGATTATTATAGATATGAACAAAAATCATAGATATGTATTTCCTACTATCATTGCTGTGGTATAGCCTAGTAAAAGATGTTTAATGTTTTTATACACATAGACAAATGACCGCTCTCTATGTATTTTTTGACAAATGTCATACAGGGATAAATGCATTCCATAACAATGTTATTATGTTGATATTAAATGATTTGTTTTATGTGTCTTTGTTTTTTTTAATTAGATTTTTGTAAGTTGTAACAAATCAATAATCAGTGCCTGCAAGAATATAAACAACAAATACATAATTTAGGGCCTTTTTTAATGTAAAAGTAATATTCCAACACAATTGTTGGAACATGATGTATACAGCTATTCTTAAAAGATCACGTTTAATAAAAATAATAATATTTAACACTCACTGATTCCTTGATACAATCATCAATATTTATAAATCTAGGCATCTTCCAACTAGCTCCATCTCTCTATCTTGAGCATTTTTCTCCCAATCTTTTTAAACGATTAGGTACATGCGTCGGGCATGTAATGCTGACGTCAGTACAGAACAATCTGATTGCTGTAAGGTAATTATTTAATCAGGATCAATCAATTGAAACATTCGCTAAGCTAACCGTCTTTAAAAACATTGTTTAAATTTTAATTACTGACTGACTGAATGACCCAGAACTCCAGTATTTCAAATGCTTATTGAAATAAATCAGTTCCCTTTCTGAACAATATTACCGCCGATTGAGCCGATACTTAGAGTTAAGTATTTCTGCCGTGTGTCAGTGTGGATTTAACAACGCAGGAGTGACTTCACTAAAACAGCGCGCCCAAACCCTGGCTGACCAAATAAACTCGTTTATGTCGTTTAAGACGCAAAAATTCAACGGTATGTGTCAATAACATAATCGTAATTAACGAAATTAAATGAAAGAATGTTGGTAAAATCTGAAGCAATGTTTTTTTTAAATTTATAAAAGAAACAGCCGATAAGTGCATATGCCCTTATACACGTCATCTGTCAATTTAAGATAACTCCTATCTCCCCTGAGTCCTTGGCGTCACAAATTGCTACAATCAAGATGACAATTGGGTGATTTTTCAATCAACAGGTAGCATCCTGCACTCAGATCACGGCAGAGACCCGCGGAGCAATGTTTCATACATGATTTATTTGTTTAAGTAAAACTGTGAAGTGAATATGTTGAAATTTTTAATAATTCTCGCTGTTGGTAAGTTTTTAAACCTTGAATCGTAGCAATGGTATTTCTGTTTGATATAATATGAATTTTAACATATTTTACTAGTGTTTTAGTCTATACGCAAAATTTTAACGAGAAACTTCATACATATTTTTCTTTTTACTATATCTTTATCAATACATATTCAATTAGATAATTTGAATGAAATATTGACGTTTTTCGTATCCAGTCTTTATACATTTTGAACCCAATTGATAAATGCCAAAGAAACGTTTATAGGTGGTTTAATGGAAGCATTGCTTAAACCGTAGTTTCTCAACCATGATTATGTCGCGATCAACAAAAAAGTTAAGTAAAACCGTCTCCATTTGCTGTAAAATTTATGAAACAAAATTCTAATATTTTGTACCTATAAGCATTTTGTATTTATTATTTTTCAACAGACTGGGCCGCCCTTTTAAAACAACCCCCTGTTTGAGAACCGATGGCTTAAACCAATGAACAACTAATTCTTTTTTTTTGTACATATTTTGGAAATAACTATGTTATTCCCCCTGAGTATATGAGATTTTAGTAGAATTCGAATATGTAGTTAGATATAGTAGACTTTGCGTTAAATCGTTACAAACATAGTATATATATATATATTACCATTTTATAAGTAAAATAAATAATAAACAATTTCGAAACAAGCTTTTTAAGTCAAGCCCACAGATTTCTGTATCTGTTTCAAGATCATTTGTTAATCTAATAAGCAAGTACGTGATCAGCCTTTTGTGCCTGACGTACGCCCTAGACTTTTTGGGTCTATTGCAAGCCCGCTTCCTCGCGATGTTTTCCTTCACCGTTCGAGCGAATGTTAAATACGCACATAGAAAAAAAAATATGCACAGATCGAACCTCTGACCCAGGGATGAGAGTCGCACACTCAAGCCACTAGGCCAACACTGTTCATTGTATAATTAGCCTGTAAAATAAACTAGGTATTATTAGCATGATATTCTTACATATGAGATGGTTAGGCAACCGGGGATGGTGAGGTCGGGTCGAATAAACCTTGTTGTACTTACTTGGACCAAATTCAGGGCGCACTAGAGACGCGTCAAAGGTACCGACGAGCATGCATGGTAAATGTATGAAAGTTTGTAAAACAAGAGGGGAATGTAAGAAAGACTGAAGTAAGTGGAGATCTCTGCCTACCCCTTTCAGAACAGATTCCTTCCCTTGAGTAAATATAGAGTATATTTGCTCCATGTTAGATAACAGGCTCAACAAATGAAGTCGGCAAAATATTCACCTGAAATAATTTTAATAGCACGTTCTATCTAAACGTATTCGTTCGGAATTAATTAAATACGGTATTTTAGAACTGAAACGTTTAATCAACCAGCTATAAAAAACACTATAAACAAAATGTTTTTTCTGACTCAAATTATAAGTCTGCAAATAGACTTCAAAGATTAGTTAAAGCGGTCACATCCGCAAGTCCAATTATATCTAGGTCTTTCAACATCTAGAATGTACAATAAAATCTAGATCTCGGCTATCAAAATATAAATCTGTAAAAACATGCATACATAATTAAAAAGCGTTAAACGTGTTTACGATAAATAATTGTGATTACTATTTGTCATTAATATATTATAAAGTCGGTTAAAAATTATTTTAATATTTTATAAAAACGCCATCTATGTTAGATAGCTGGTATCACTACAATATCACGAACAAATAGCTGTACGTGTCACTGCCAAGGACGTGTCACGTGATTATGATACATGAAGACGAAGCATAACAAGCCGGTTACAATTTTGCTAAATATTCTTCATTGTTTAATCTGAATCAAAACTTCGAGTGTACAAACATCAAATCACGAACGATAAGTGTTTTGGAAATTTGTTTTGTAAGTAAATTGATATAACATCACAAATATTTAACATTATTGTACCAATTCGAAAATGAATTATTAGACAGCTGATGCGTGTGACGCCATTTTAGCTGTCTGGTACTATGACATTTGACAGTGCGTAAGTATTGCTAGCATTACAGCGAGTGTTTTATTAAAAAAATGTATGCGTGTACTAGTGTTCACACGTAAAAAGTGAAACTTCTTTATGACCTTATTTTTCGAATAATGATCTATTTACTATATGCAACATTACAGAAATTGGTTAAATAAAGTTAAATTAGATAAAGTTTAACAAAAGGCTTCTATTAGCATAGAATACATCTATTATCATACTTCATATGAATACAAATAATACAATTATTTAATTTTACCTTATAACTACTAAGATTATTAGAGAATTTCATTAGAATTATTATTATCATTGTTATCGTTATGATATATTTTTGTTATTAATATATCAACCGTGGTAGGGACGAGAAAACGATGGCGCGTAACGTTTTAAAAACGTAGAAAACGGTAATTTTTTTCCAACGCCGATGAAGAAGTTTCACTTCAAAAAGTATTTAATATATTTTTTTATAGCGAGCGCAATATATGGTGAGGAGGAAATCATGAAGAATCTAACTACAGTTACTTGGGCGCATGCGGTAAACAACAAAACATATCTTGAAGCTGCTTTGGCAAGTAAGTGAATAGGCTGATGACGCACAGGTAAAGACAAAGAAAACTCACACATGGCTATTTACTACACGTCGGTGCCTTGTTTTATAACGCACTTTGTGAGTTACACTTAGGAGTTCCTGGTATGAAATCCAGGCGAAAATCACATGTAAATCTCACAATCAAATACTCCACTATAATTGCTAATGTTTTCGTATACTGACGTCAAATTATAAAATAAACAATGTCCGTATATAACTAAGTATCAATCACTTACTTCACAGCTGTAAATAAACACGTTTCATGAGTTAATCTAGTAAGAATGTTAAACGCTTTAATTGATATCAATCAAGGAATAACGTAAAGTGTAGACGAAACACACCAGACCAGCTGTCGCGTCTGCTTCTTGGAAAGCTTCGGGATTAATTAACATTTTACGGTCACGAATTAAACGTGTTAAGTAGATGATATTGTACATATATTATATACAACCATATACAATCATAAAGAGATAGCGCCAGATTTTATAAATAATTTTTAAATATATACCGATGTTTGGGTCTCAAACTAAGATAACGTTTATTTATTTGTTGCACCAACAAAGTAGACACTGATACATGCATGTAACACACACACAAACAAAAGCCTAGTGCTACCCCAATTATAGGCTCATACAACATTCTGATTTTTTGAAGCTTATAGACAAAAACAATAATGAAATCAAGATAAATAAAGCAAAAATTAAAAACATTACAAAATTAATTGAATATCCCTGATAAAATCCTTATTACTAATTAGTTAAGCTGCAAAATTTTTGAAAATTGATGAGGAGTTTAAAAGGATATCTATTTGGGGAAATTTACGACCCTCCCACTGCGATCCAATACCACCATCAATTTCAGTATTATGAATTAAATTAAAACTCCTTAAAGATCTGTTTAATGGAGCATTCTGAACCAGATTCGATTTTGCAAACTTAGTTCTAAAAGGAGGCTTTGAAAATCTTTGCAGCTGTTTAGAGTTGAAATTCAATAGACTTGACGTATGGGAGCTATGTTGAGACACTGAGAACTTAGCGCTGTCTTGTGTGCGTAACTATGGATGTTACCTTAAGATAAGCCGGTTTGATTTAATGAGAAATGCTCATGCCCGGTTCAATAGACATGCAGAATTGCTTAAACACTAAGCAGTTTACGTATTTAAAATCAATTTTCCTTACTTACAGCCGATGTTTCAATGCTGGAAGCTGACATCGTGTTAGGTCACGTGAAGGGCAAAGATGGTCCTCCGATTCCGATAATGGCGCATCCTCCGGCGACAACATCAGATCTTACATTAGCAGACTTCCTGACTGCCGTAGCCCAGTACAATAATGTGAACTCAAAGCAAAAAGGGGTAAAATTGGACTTTAAGACAATCGAAGCGTTCGAAAAAGCCCAGGATCATATTGCCCCATTTGCAAAACCAGATGTAAGTTATTTATTAAACTTGATTTTATAAGGTATTTATCATCGGGTTTATATCTCTGATGGACAATGGACATGCAAGGCTAACGTAGATGGGTGAATCAAACTAGAACTAAATACTGCTAGTACGCGTCAAAACGATCCATAACCAACGATTATGATTGGTGAATGTCATGAAAGTGGATAAAGCGAGAGAGGTATATCAGGTAGCAAATAGAGGTCTCTGTCTACTACAGAAAGAGTGATGGTGACGTGTCATACATTTTTCTATACAAAGTGCTCGTAAACTGGCACTTAGGATAGCGTAATGTATACGTAAATCTTAGTGTAATGTATCACTTAGATTGTAAAATTTATGATCTCTTATCTCAAAAATTCTAACACATTAGACAAGTAGGTACTAAAGCATGATACTAAAAGGCACTTAAATTCACTAGCAAACAATGACACATCGAAAAACTACTGGACACGTTAAAACTTAACTGACCAGGCTTTAACTTTAGTTGGGCAGAATCTAAAGGTTCAGAGGCGAGGCTTAACTATGATGTGCGTATCTTAAAGCCCTACACTGTTTTACTAGTAGTCAAATTTAAGTCTTCGGCCGCTATGTACTGGAAAGCTATTTAATTAACATTCATAATCAAATTACTTTAAGCCCGGCCAACACGTTACAACTATTAAAAATAAACACGTAGATAATAAAGCCACAAAAGGCAGTATGTATCAATATTATTTTAGACAAAAAGATCAGACCAAATACGACGTAGTGAAAATCCACTTTAACAGTCTAGATATTTTAATCATCTTAAATATATTAATAACCCTCCACTACCTTATTTAGATTTTAGAAGTATTATTTTTCATTTATTTATTATACAGAAATACATACATTATTCTAATTATGCCAATACGATAATGTCGAGAAAAATTTAATAAAATATAATAATATATATAAACACATAATATACACAATATCGCTACTGTGAATTCACTCTGCGAACATACAAATATATCGATAGTGTCGGAGACTGCTATATTACTATATATTATTACTATAAATAGCAATATATCTGTCCGACCTTTAACTGACACTCATATCCCATTCAATCCTCATATGAGTCATGTAAATAGCTCGTTTAACTAATTGCTTTGAACACATTCGGTCAATTAAAGTTCACACAATTCTCGCTGTAATTGAGACGGGACAGGAATTATGTTGACATATTACGCTACCCAATTCCATCAATTCGTAAGATATCGTTTTTGGTTTAAATAGAAATGGTATGTTTGTAAGCCAATAAATAGTAAAGATCCCTCGTACCTTAAACGCTGCTTTGCTTGTAATTTTTCTGCTTAACAAACTTTAATTTTTTTGTTTTTTATGTTTACCTAAATCGTATATGGGCAACCACCAGCTGGCGGGCCGGATTCGGCCCGCAGTAAGATATGAGTTACCGCGAGACATTCTGAAAAAAAACCGAATAAAAAAAATACATTAGGTACTTATTCTTACCGGCGACACATTTTTACAAAGAAAAAGACAATTTGCCGCAGCTTACAATTTCGCGTTTGGCAGTACAGAATACTTCTAGTGCAAATACTTCTTTTCATTGATGAAAATCAACACATCGCACAAGACTGGCTGACGATGACTAGGAATATTCTTTACGTCTTTGTATCAGTGGAATCAATATATGTTAAAATATAGTTATTATTTAAGCTCAAGTGTCTTATTGATTTCGGTGTTCAGCGATTTAACCATTTTGTACCATTATTATATATATAATAATTATATATTATATTATAATAACATTGTCGTATTATTTAATGTCTAAAAGTATTATCACTACTTTAAATTGCACTAAATAGTACGCGGCCCGCGAACGCATTTGCACGCTCAAGTTTGGCCCTCAAAATGTCAAAGGTTGCCAATACCTGACCTAAATTGTCATACCGTAACTATAGTATTATGTATGATGTGGTATACTTGAATAAATAAATAAGATATCATATCAGAATCGTATTATAATAAAGCGGTTGCTTTTAAGTGAATATAATTTATGATTGTACAGAAAACGCTATTAAGAATAATGTTCTACAAACAAAGGCGATCTTTGTATTGTAGACTTCCGTATCATACTTGTAGTAAATCAAAACTCTAAGGCATTGTAGTAATGTTCATTATTCACTGTTATATTTCAACTGAAATGGCTAACTTCGGAATAATAAGACCGAGTTATTTGATAATATTGGAACGAAGTTCCTTACGGCAGCCTTGGAGGGGATAGGGATTTTGCTGGGCGACCGAACTGAAAATGTGATAGTAAAACCGTAAGAAAAAATCCGTGGAAAAAAGTGCGTGGAATAAAACCGTCAAATGAGACGTGCGCAGGCGCGACAGTCGCATACACAAGCGAGTAGTGTATAATGCCTTTCTCTTTCTCCCTCTTTCTTTTCGTTCTCTCATCCCTTCTCTTTCTATTACCAATCCACCCCGCCAATGCGTAGTATATACTCATGAATTCATGGACAAGCACGTGGCGAATACTCACATTATAGATACATTTTACTCGTGAGTAGCCACGTTTATTTTGCAATTTGTGTCGATTCTACATTAGGCAACTTCGTTCCTACCTGGTGTCCCACTACACCACATAATTTTTTTCTTATATTACAAGTTCTTACTATTATCAACAGGTTAATAAAACGCGGAATTTACTCTAGATAATTAAGATTATAGAAGGTCCTTAAAAGCTTATGAAATATTTATTTGTGTTTTTGATAGCTGTCAGATATTTTATAGCTACTCTTCAATAGGTGTCGTTCCCATTGTGGCTGAACGCTGACATCCTCGCGGGTCCGATAGACGCGGAGACCAAGCCAGTAGACCCCGAGAAATTCCTCACCATGGGATCAAAGCACAAGCGTGCCGTTCTCTCTGTGGGCTGGACTACGCATTATGGTGGAAATAACACAGAAGGAGAATACAGTCGCGACCAGATTGGTTCAATGATACGGCTCCTCAATGAGAATCATGTTAATCAGACTGTTACGTTTCCGGTAAGTTGTTTTATTCCATGTTCATATTAGCAGCAAATTTATAATATGGTAAGTGCCAGTGTAGAGTCTAATGATAAGGTAATCCTCGAAAGCGAAGCCTATTTTGAGAAGACAAATCGTAATCTAAAAATTTAATGAACGCTCTTATCGTTGAAGCATTCTCGAAGGCAGTAGCCTAATTAATTGATTATTCCATATAGAAGTATCTATATGGAATAATCAATTAAATTCTATGAAAAAAAAATTCTATGTTAAACTACGAACTTTTAGCCCACCTAATATGCGAGTATAGGGGGAATAGGAGCGGTGAAAACTATGAATATAAAGCTGAGTATCCACTATGTTCTCAAATCTTTTGCTCTCCGCTCCTGCAACCGCTCTGGGGGTCTAGTCAAGAAAGCTTAACAATAGTGTATGTAGAAAGTCGAAAACTAAATTTGTATGAAAATGACAGCTGTAGTTGGTACCAACTGTCGACACTAGCTGTCATTTTCATACAAATTTAGTTTTCGACTTTCTACATACGCTACTGTTACGCTGTCTCGACTAGACCCCCTGATGGAGACGGTACGCGCATCTACAATAAAAACACGCATGCCCTACAGTGCTCTTGCGAACATTGAGCGAATATGTCGTTACCAGTGGCCTATATTTTCTTTCATTATATTAAGAATTTTTATTTTAATATTGCATATTTGCCCCGATGTGTCCCATATATATCTTCCGATTTTCAAACTATCGTCTTCCTTTTTTAAAATTCTCGTCCTGGGGATCCCATAGCACAGTATAGTTTCAGTACGACCTGATTAGAGTTAAACATTTTTCGTCCGATCAATCCATTTAATAAGCATGGAGGGTGATATAAAACGTATGCACTTACGTGATATCTTGCTCGCGTCCACGAACAGGCTGCGATCCCTTTTGTGTCCGCTCAAAAACCGCCGGTGTGCGGAGCGCAGAGCGCCCAACTCATTAAGTCTACCATAGCTAGACTGTGGTTGTAATGAATATGTAAGACCGATTGTTACTGGTAAGCACAGAGGTTCAAGTAGGGAAGACTTTTAATTGTGTGCTGCCTCAATAATAAGGGCATGAAAGTTATTCGCTTTATCTGTAGAATAAAATGTATTTAAGGGTTCGAATTTCCTTAATTTAAAGAATCGAGCTTTTTATTTATGAAATAAAGATTATAATTGTAATTTTAAACCGATGGAGCATACAGTTTTCTTATTGGCAAGTATGATTTTATCGTTTTTTTTTTCTTTGTACTCCATGTTACATACACACATAAATTTAAAGCCCATTAAATCGCTTGAATAAGTAAGTCGGAAGTCTTCATAAGTTTAACGACGTTATAATAATGCTGAATGTGTTTATTTTTACTTAATTAAATGTATTGTATTGTCTTTTTTCCTAATTATCGTAAATGTTAAAACCTTTTCGTATATGCAGAATGGATTCTGTAATGATATAATTGTTTTTTTGTTATAAAGTTGGGCGAAATAAATAAATTACTACAATGGCTCTTTTATACATATAAAATGTTATAAATGGATTTACCTAAAATCTTAATTCTATTCGTGATTTTTATATGTTTTTTAGCTATCTCACACAAAATATCTCTCTCTCTCCATCTCTTGCAAAAATTATTAAATTAATGCCTTCCGGAATTTAGGTCCGTGCTGGTCTAGCGTCGAACAGTCAACCTGTCATCCTGGATCTCCTTCGTGAGACCGCGTACTTGAACTCGTCAATCACTGTGTGGTCCAGCGAGGGTGATTCTGTGGAGGTGGACCGTCTCCGTGCTTTGCTCCTCACCGTCGGACTGGAGAGGACCTACCTGGATGTTCCACAGGAGCTCGCAGCCAGGTTGCGTCTTCCACCTCCCGATGCTAAAACAAAGAATTAAATGCATTGTGATTACTTGATTCTTTATTTTCTTCTACCAAAGGTTTTAAATAGTGATTCAATTTCCCTTCCAGTAGAGATTTAAACCATTTTTATACACTACGAAACAATTTGTCATACTACTAAAATATAAAAAAATTGATCTTAATGACAGTGAATCATTTATAAGTTACCGCAAAATTAAATTGATGCCGTTTTCAATCATTCATACGGTAAAACGATAAAACGCCGACATATCACCTCTTTCATTGATTACTTCTTTTTCTATTTGAAACACAAAATTAAGACAAATATATTTTTCTTAATTTTGTGTTTCAACGAACGACGCAAACACACCAATTGACGTACATACAAAAAATATGAAAAATGCCGTTCCTGCAACATGATACAACCAGTGATAAAATCTACCAAAATACAATTTTTTTTTATTGTTGAAAAGACCATAAAACGCATCAAAACTGCAATTGGTCAACTTTTACTTCATAAAGAAGAATGTAACCTTAAAAGTTATTTCTAGTTTCTTAAATCAGTTATGTAAATCACACCATTCTTTAGATATTTAATCTACCATTAGAGATCATTGCAGCGATTACAAGTGTATCTGTGGTGGTCGCTTGCATTTGTTTCGAAACCGCATGAATGCACTCAGTAAGCAATGCAAATGAATTTCAAGTGGCTCAATAAAGTTACTCCGGATATGCACGTGTTGCATAATGCATCTATACGAACTTTCAATAAGCTTGCTTACATTATTTTTACCGTGTAATTGTAAGCGTAGTTCATAACATAAATCTACCTACCTAAGTAATTAATTTACAGTTTAATTGATACCGATATTGATAATATGTTAAGTGATACCACCCCGCCGCCCATGCACACTCTCTATGCCAGAAGGCTCGCAATTGCGTTGCCGGCTTTTAATGAATTGGTACGCTCTCTTCTTGAAGGACCCTAAGTCGAATTGGTTCTTAAATAATTCAGCAGGTTCCACATAGAGGTGGTTCAGCAGAAACTACCTTAAGAATCAAGATGATACGGGTGGAATTTTGTATTCTGCCTGGACGCCGGATGATGAAACTTAGCTGCCGATTGTTCCAATTAATCCAAACAACTCTGATCACTCTCCGTGGTAAATGCGGTAGAAGATGCAGAGATATCCCACATCTCTACGCAACGCCAATTGTCTTTGACTATTCTGACCCGGCGAACCTATGTTGAACGTGTTTTCCTTTACGAGAGAGTGATTTAACGCAATGGACTTACCGCCGGGTTTGAACCTGCGACCTGGAGAGTGGCTTGAACCATGGCCAACTGTTCTTCAAAGTATTGATGCTTTTTGTTGTATATGTATAATTAATGATATATAAAATGTTATGAATTAATTTACCTAAAATCCTAATTGTTTACATGTTTTTGCTATTGTTGTTAGCTATCTCGCACAAAATCTCTCTCTCTCTCTCTCTCTCTACCTCTTGCAATGATAATTAAAATAATGTCCAAAACGTCCGCAAAGGTCTGGCATCGAAAGTACAACCTGTCATCCTGATACCTGCGAATAAAATTATGTAGTTTATGTATTCTATTTATATACAACATTTTCTCCCAAGCTCTATAAATAAAATCCATCTTTCATGCGGACAACATATGTGAGGAAATTTCTAGATGTCTAGAGTGTATAAATAAATATGGTATTTAATCTGGTAGCTTTAAAATGGGAAAAGGTAATTAATTCTAGGAAATAATATATCACTCGGATGTAATGTAGTTTCTCATCTCTTTGTATGTGGGTACAAAAATCCCACGAAAAAAAAATATTAATCTAATTCTTAACAATTATTTCCATTTTTAACCTTTAATTTTTATTTTATTTACTTCAAACCACATTACACAAGGCTTCATCACTGATATTGCTAACTTATTATTATTATTATTTTCTACTAAGTGTTAATATTTTCCTTTTTTGCGACTGAGGCGCAAACTAGCTGCTGTGGTCTCTGGCAGAATGACCAGCGCTGTGGAACATTCCGCACCTCAGCAAAAGCTAAGCCAGGGCTTATTACAGTGACTGCACACACGCATTCCATACTTGAGACGAACCGAATGGGAAAAGGAAAAAAAATATATACCTCTCATTCTATCTTTTATTTTTTTTTCTCTTTCATTATTCTTATTTTGTGTTTATATGTGTGTGTTTTTGTTTGCAATAAATGATATATCTATGCAGCGTCAATAGTACACTGCCATAGGGAACAAACTTTTATAATTTGTTTTAATTTTCTATTCATCAATTTTTAATAATCACTATGTAGTTTATTATATATTTGTTTGTTGGAAATAAATACAATCTGAAACGATTTTTTTGTGAATTTTATAATCATTAAAATAATGACAACCCTAAAGATCATAAACACCCTACTATTAATTTTCACGGAATTGCATCAAGAGTGCATTACAGTGTTGCCATTCTTAGAAACTCTCAATGTAAGGTCTATATTTTACACTTTAAATGTGCAAAAGAAAGAGAATAACAAAGATTTCCTATGAATATACGTGTTCTCAATACTTTGCCAGGATCAAGCACACATTCCTTCTAGAAAGATAACTGTGTTGAATTACATGTATATGTAAAAAAATTGTCAAAATATGCATAAACCAGTGGTGCTACAACCGTTTGGATGTATCGTTACGAAGAAGTAATCCTCAAAATTGTCAGTAATTAGGGTTTGGAAAAATTCTATTAGTTTGATAACAAAGACGGGTTATACTGATACTGGTACCTTGCCTAAATAGTTCACAAAAAACGCAAACACTCACTATATTGACTACCTACCACGAACTATTTAATTGAGGACGTAACTATTAATAAATATAATAAACTAAAAAAAAGGCCGCCCGTTGCATCCCTTGTGCTATTTATGTATTGTGTTTCTTTGCAACGAAGTGTGAATAAATAAACAAAAAGCTATAAATGAAAATGCGTCTTACATCACCCGAGTAAAACTAACATTAAAAAATGAAACGATCGGCCGAGTATAAATCATCATCAAATTTTATTAAACTAAAACATTATGTTTCGAACAATCTTCTTCGTGAACATCATTTGTCAATCTAATAGGCAAGTGATCCTGCATCGCACACGCTAAGGTAAGCCGGTTTCCTCACGATGTTTTCCTTCACCGTCCTGAAGAATAATACATTGGTAATGGATCGAACGTACGGATGAGTATCGCGCGTTAAAGCCACAATTGCTTGCATATACATGCATATAAATAAACTAATATATCATTAATTTCACACGCATTATAATTAGGTACTTCATGGACGAGTGCCACCAAATTCTTAAAGCTTGACGCTCACTACCATAAAATGTCGTTTTACTAGAATTTACATTTTAATACCAATTTGAAATCTTACAAAAGTTTACTTTGTAGCTTTGAAGACATTTGAACAGACAAAAAAGTTTCGTAGCTAATTTTGTTTAAAAGCAAATACCAGCCATTATCACACGTAGATTTTCAGATATGACATCTGTCTTTACGAAAATTTGTACGTACAGCTATTAAATCAAATTCACACTGTTAAAATATTTAACAAATGTTAGACGTTCGTGTTTTTTACTTCAAACTAATTGACGTATTAAATTACTGCAGATGTATAAAAAATTTCAAACATGTGTTAGGTCACCTTTATGTGTCGAATGCCCGCCCTACATATTGACTTCCTTTACTAATAAAACAATTTACAGTTTTACCGCGAACCGACTCGAGCGATAAATTTTCATATTACATGCGTTTTAAGTTTATGTATTGACTTCGTATTGCTGCTGGTGTTTACTTGAGTGACTGAATAGGGTTGTCAACAAGTTAAAAATGTTTTACACCGCCTTATTTTTTTAATGAAACTGATAATGATATATAAAGTTCATATCATAGCAAATATCAGTGTATCTGTATGTGTATATGGCTTAATATGGCAACTCTTATCACTGAGTTGGGACCATGGAACTGATATTTATGTGCATTTAATACTAGCTAGTTGAAGAAAAACATCGGGAGGAAACAGGCATGGCTAAGACGTAAAAAGTCGACGGCGTGTGTTAGGTCAGTAGGCTGATTGCATACTTGTCTATTAGAAAAATTAAATAAACAAAAGCACAGATATCGAAGGCCAAACCCAGTTGTAGTTTTAATGTTAGAATGTTTCTCCGTGGCGTCGCAGAGTTCTCTAAGTGCTGGAAGCATTTCTTTGCTGTACGATGTATGCTGCGTTGCTGGTTCATCTGAAGAGAGCGAGCTCTAGAATACGTCGTTCGGTTTTATCGAGATGAGGGCTGTTAAAAATATGAACCTGTACCTGATGATTTACACAATATTTGCAATAGTCCAATTGACCATTATATATAATATATATATATATATATATATATATATAATCTTCGCTATGGCTCACATGTGAGATTAATGCATTAACTATTTGTGCGTTGTGTGTTTTAGTGCAATCAGTGTGTATATAAACATATGTCCCTATAACCAGAAGTTTTCACTGACATCCCTTGCTTGTATCCTTCTAATAACGTCTTAAAGATTTATGGATTCTACCGTGTTAATGTTTAAATATTGTTATTAGTAAATTATATATAACGATAATTACATGATTTTACAGGTCATCCTAGATCCAATAGAAATCTATCTTCTTTAAAACAATAGTATACATGTGTATAGTTTCTTAATATTAATAATAAAATGCCGGATATTCATAAGTAACAATTTACAAGTGTTTGTTAATCAATGCATACCAGGCACGCCGGTCAGATGTCACTACCGTAACTTAGAAAAAAAGTTGACAGTACCAGCTAAGGCGTAGTCTTTAGTGACACATTTTGTATTCAATACTTAGTTCATCGGGTCGGGTTCATGAAGTTTGCGGTGCCATGCGAGGGTATGTTCATAAGGCTAAGAATAATTTTTTAACAGTAAATTAAAATTTCAAACGCTTTTTATTCATACTTATTAGTATGATCAGTAGAATTGGATCTGTCATTTAATTATTCAATTGGCTCGCAAAAATTATAAATATAAAAAATAAATTGCTCTCAATTTGAATATTAAGTTTACTTCCCACGTAATTTACATTGAAGGTTTTAACTTTCTAAATGAATTCATAATATAGTCCTATTTTTAAAACATAATTAAAACGGAACTCGAATTTTGAAACAGAAAGTGGGAATGGCGTGGGCGTTGCGGCCTATCTGACGTCTAATTATTTTTTGATTGACAGCCGCACGAATAGAAATAAAAACAAGATGGCGGAAAAGCTTTATTGCATTGGATAAAACTCCAGTTTATTTTAATATATTTTTTTAATTTAAATTTATGTTTATTTCAAATTTCTTGTTTAGTTGAACAAATTCCATCCATTTTCGTTTTCCAACTACGCTCATGCGTATATTCTTAAGGAAATTACTGACGCACACATTGTAAACGGTCAAAAAAGGGTGAGAAAAACATTTTTTGGTACTGTTCAGACGTGTACATATACCGAAATGCTGAGACTTGTAGCCAGGTTAATGAACTTTGCTTTTTGAAAAATCTTCAAACTTTAAAAACGAAATCTTTAATATACTTTTTACCGTTGATGATTGCATCTTTGGTTTGGCTTTATGACTTTCAACTTTCCGACTTTAATTTATAGCATTCGTCCGGCTTTTTTTGTCTTACTATAATAATATAATATATTTTCTTTTCTTACTTATGAATACGAATATATGGATAGTAGTTAGTAGCTTCGTTATACTATGTTTTTATACTACCGATTTAAATGTTCGTCGATAGTTGATAGTCTTCGTTGATAGTTTAACACAACGTGAAGCAAACCAAGGCAATACAAAATTATGTGAAGAAAGTATCAAACACAAAATCTAAATTAATATAGAAAATTATTAATTGGGAATTTGAATTCCATATTATTATTGTTTTAAAATTTTACCTATTATTTCGTTAACAATTTTTTAATGATTTCCTCCTTTAACCCATCATTTGAATTTCTTAAGTGAACTATTTAATTTTTTGTATTATATTAATATTTATATATGAAAAAATTAAATAGTTACTAAAATGGTTGGTTAACACTGGTTCTATGTATTACTATTCTTCGGAATTAATTAAGAAGAAAAATACCTATAATAGTATCGTTTAAAATCAGTCTTATTACTTGGTGAGAACAACGTGTCTAATTAAACTTAAGGTTAAGTTTTCATTAGCTAGAACAGTGAATAAACTTTACTTTAAGTGATTGTCTTTGATAATATAAAGGCACACTATAATAATGCACATACACATTACCAAACCGCAAAAGCGCGTAATTGTTTACTTGCACTAATCTTATCTAAAATCTGCCCACATTCAGGTCATAGCATCATAAACGGTCACGCTTTGCTCATTTTCAGGCGACACATACACATATACATTATACAACTTAGTACGTAGTTTTGTCTTATAACGATTATCATGGGATATCGCTTTTCGTTAATACAATCTTCTTACTTAAAAGTAATAAGCCTACAATTTTAGAACAGACATTTAATTTTCTGTATGATCCCATATAATCATTGATTGTAGAGGTTATATATTTGTTTCTCTTACCTTCACCTGGAGACTTGCAGAATAAACTACAATTTTTGTATAAATGTCATGACCGCATACAATGTTTGAAAAACTCTTCCGTCTCGTACCGTGAACATGGCACAGCAGTTCAGGCAGTGATGTTGTCGTATTACATAGAAATTTTTACCCTGGTGCTTTTTTTTTTATGGCATACCCTGATGTTTATAACCTGTTTCAGTAATAAAGTAAACAATCAGTATTATAACCCACCAGTATGCACCTAGTATACTAGGTGCATACTAGTAAACTATAGTTTCTCATAGCATAAAAGCATTTAAATCTTTAGATTATATTTTAATATATGCTGACTAGCGAAAGAAGAAAATGTGGGGAAGAATAACCACTATCACATATTTGCAGACTACAAACCTGGTTTACAAACCATATACCTTACCGGACAAACCTCGAACAAAGTGGATAGACGAATGAAGGAGTGGACACACACTAGTCACTTATTATCAAATCTAGGCTGCCAAAATGTCTTTAAAGCTCTGTGTTGTGATGCCAACTCTATCATATGCCTGCCTGTTGTTAACCAGAGACATTCTTAACAAATACTTCCCCTTAGAGATACAGAGAGATGCTAAGTATAAAGCGCTTGGAAAGACGACGAAATATTAGATGAATAACCAAAGTGACCGATTCTATTGGCTACAGTGGCCGCACACGTCGTAAAAGCTAAATACCATCGGTGAGGGAAAAGAGTCTACTGGCATCAACTCGACGACGCGACTGCGACGGGTCGAAAACACGAAGACAACCACGGCGGCGTTTCTCCGACGCACAAGAGAACTTTGGAAAGGATTTGTATTATAATTATTTTTAGATATACGGCATTATTATACATAAAAATGGCAACATTCATTTACTCTTGAACGACTTATGATTTTTATTACCGTATATAATATGTTTAATAAAAATTTAATTTATAGTAAACTGTAAAGGAAAACCCGCGTAGTACCTAATTACACTAAACTAAACCTAAAAAAGGTTTTAGGCGTAAAGTGGGTGAGATATTAATCATATCCGTCCTAAATTCTTTTGTTTGTTGATACACACTTGAGTCAATAGAAGTAAACGTAAAAAGTCATCCAAATCAGCTCTTACAATTCTGAAGTCTAATAAATATCACACAAAAATAAATTGTTGACTATAGCTAACTTCAGCGTGTCTATTGTGTCGGTGTGGTGTGTTTAAAAATTTACTCTCATCATTGCCTAAAGCACCAAAACTTCGAAACCCAGGTCCCGAGGGCATATATGGTACAATACAGTTAAATAAATATACATAATACATATGGTACAATACACAAAAAAATACAGACGTTCTTAATATAAATAAACTATGCTTGGCGAAATTAAAGTTGAATATATCGTATAATTGTGATTATTTTTTAACAACAAGTTAACTGCTTAAAAGTCGTCAAGCAAGATGTACATCCTTCACCTGAGGCAAGTTACACACCTTATTAGCAATTACAGTGTTTGATTTGAGCTCGATGTTTTTCATATTAAAAAAATTACACTTTATTTTGTGATCACATCCCGTTGCTTCTATAAATATATACTACTACATACTTTATATTCGTTTACACTAAAAATAAATTTTCTACTCGCAAATCGGCTACTTGGAGCTCTCAATAGTTCTTGGGCCGGCTTTGGCTTCCTCCATGTTATTGATATACCGGCGTAGTAGTTTAATATGAGGATATAGATATATAGGACATTCTTATATATATTATAAGAATACCTCATATAATATATATATATATAATATTAACTTCATCTTCTGCTACAACATTTAATATTCAATTAAATGTTGGAGTAGGCATCATTAATAACATTCGTCATTTTAAATTCCTTATTTAATTAAAACGGGTTTTTCTGAAACAATTCTACTATCGCAACTTATTTATAGCGTACGAGGAAAATTTTTAATATACAGCTAACTAATTAATCTTACATATGAATATTTCAACTCGAGTAATTCTACAAAAACTTTCCTAACCACTGTTAATGTTTAAAACAAACGTTGCAGCTTTCAAAATTCCAACGACAACAATGCGTGACCTTTTAAATTATGACGCTTTTTGTCGACCTGCATACTTTGAGGTTTTATCATTTCACGTTGGATCTCCAGAATCCAGACTCGGTATGAATGGGCGCTCGACTCGTGCAACTCATTATTTATAACTTATGTTGCTATAAGCTTTGGAAGTCAATGTAGGGCAAATGAGGCTAAACTCGGCCGGTTAAATCGTATTTTATTTCAAAGAACTGACAAATTACTTTATTGTAGGTTTTGTAATCCCTTTCACAAATTATATTAATGTTTTGACATGTGTTGCGAGACAAAGAGTTTGATGAATTATCGACTGATATGTTTGAATAGAAGTTAGGAGATTTGCATAATATTTATTTTTAAGTGTAGTTTGAGTAACGTTCGTATTGGTTACAAATGATTTAAATTAATGTATTTATGAAATTCTATGCGGATTTAATCGATTGAAATGGTGCTATAAATCAAGCAGTTAAAAAGATGTACATATATTAATGAAATTAAACAACAAAGAAATACACAGTATTTACAGTAAAATTTGTTTTTATTTTCTTTTTATTCATTTTTATAATAACATATATTGAAATAATTAACATTAATTATTCTTGAAACGTGTATGAACTGTGTATGTAAATATCCGTAAAAATAGTACCTCATGGTGTATATAAGTCTATTATAATATTGAAATGTATGTATTTGTAACTTAATGTTTCAAGAATAATTAATGTTAATTTTTATTAATAATGATAAGATAATTTGGAGAAGTATTAAAAATATCCATAGCGCTAATTAACCTGCATCATGAGCTCGGGCCAGATACACACCCCCAAATATGTACCCTCTCGTTCACACCATCACACAACAGAACGAGTAAGGTTTTACTTAAAAGTATTTAATATTATTATTTTTCCTTTCGTAAATGTTTGAACCTTTTTTGTATATATGTATTCCATATTTAGCTATATCTTTAATAAAACTGGTTCGTTATTTTTATTATGGGATGAAAAAAAACACCATTAACTAGCAGTTTCATCTATATGTAATCCGCTTATAATTGAAGGGCCCAACATCAGGGCGTTTACCTTATGCACACAGGCCGGTTCAGTCGTGCGACCGGCGTGCTATCAACATGTTGCGTGTCACGTTACTCCTCTGTCTCGTTACTATCACAATCGGCTTGACCACAGAAAAATCTTTCGCGGAGAGATTAGACAAACTCTATGAAAAATTAGAAAAGTTGACGGCGCCTAATTCAAAATTGGAACCAAATAAATTGTATGCAAAGTTAGATAGGTTTAATTCTCTATCACCTGACCATGCCTTGTCAGAGGATGAGGAGCTTCTCTCGGCTATGCAGCTTTGGGGGGGAATGAGTGAGGAGCAGTTACGGGGACTGGTCAGAGAGTTTCAGGAGATGAAAGAAGAGAGAAGTGAGAAGATCATTGAGGATTATAAAGACGACTGGACTGATGATGTAAGTTTGATAATTTTTACCTAGTTTCTAAAATTATTCACGCTTTGCAACCTACATATAACTACTAATTATTTACTTATACATTTCTTTTGCATAAGTTAGCTAGAACATATTTTTCTATATCACAACTGCGTGACTTTATACAACTTAAAATTAGAACACGGTACAGAAGATAAACTAAATGTTAACTACATTATAATCGTACAGTCGGTATTATATTTATTAATATTACTTTAAGGAAATAGCTAAAAAAACGAGCTGTTTTATTTATTTATAAAAGTTTACCATATCTCAAAAGTATGATGATTGAAGCAAACATAAATGTTCCAAAAAAATATTAAAAATTCAAAAATACAATTTAAACCAAAAAAAAAAATACCAACAAAATAAAAACCAAAAGACAAATTATTTCGTGATACAAAGGTTTTATTTATCTTCTATTTTCATATTTCAAAAATAATTTAAAACTAGAATTAGGATTATTCATCAATGAAACACAAAAAAATACACACATCCATTTTCTAGATCTATCACGAAACGCTGTATGGGTGGTCCGTAAACATTTTTTGTGTCCGCAGTCACTTACCTTTAATAATAAACGATTCGTTCATTCCTTAAGAAAATACACAATTCTTCCCACAAACTAGCAGTTGTCTAAACTACCACGCTCAAACGAAAAAGCATTTTTGGATGAAATATGGAACAGGAATCGAATCAAGTTAAGTTTATAATAACCGTACCGTGTACTAATAATTAATATTTTATATACTAAATAGTTTCGATAGAATTAAAGGAGCATAAGTAAAATAATTATAGTTGAAGACATAAGCTACCTATAATTCATATATGTTTGAACTAAACTGTGTGTTAATTATTTTGAAAGAAAACCGATAATTTACATAGCTGCGAGCTCATAAGTTAATACATATTTACTATATTATGAATGCAGTTAATAAAGTTAAACATAAAAACTGTGTGACTCATTCATACCAATCCTTTTAACTCTTTTCTATTTTATTTAAGTACCCAAATAATATATTGTTAATAAACGAACAATAAGTTATTAAGTTTGTTGATAAAAATCGGTATAATTCTTTAATAATTCGGCATTGTAGTCGATATAGATACGACGCTGAAATTCAATTATCTGGTTAGTAACAGGTAGAGGAAATGACTTGTATCGCACGTGCGTTTACGTAAACACATGTTCTATTTAAAGTGCTATAAAAACTGTTATAAACTATTAATTTTTGAAACAAAAAAGATCACTTCCGGACAAAACAGAAGTCTATTATTATCTATTTTAGGCGACCCAAGTATGTTTTCGATTCGTGCTTTGCCATCGACAGTTTTTTGTGTAAACTTTCGTAATTTATGAGTTTGTATAAAATATTTTTTACTTCAAAGTACATAGGTCCGTACTATAAGCAGTGCTTACGATGTTTTTTTACGTTTAATCATAACATGCGTATAAAAACCAAGCTTTACTAACTAATAAACATAAATAAAAATTATTATAGAATTAAGGTTAGGTTCAAGAAAAGAGCTTAACAATGCTTAAAAGGCCGGCAACGCACTCTCGAGCTTTGACTGTTTTTAACAGAAACTTAACAATTCATTGTAAAGCTCATCTTTGCTTCTAAATAGACAACGTTATGGTACTTTAATATTCAGTTTGGATTTATATTTTAAGATCCACTAAATAATAACAATAATGCCGTTTATTGCATAATTTTGATAATACTAGCCTAACAGGGCTCTGTAATATTAGTAAATGCTAAATTATTGAAATTAAGCTCGCTTAATACGGCCGGTAATAAAACCGAAGCGTCGTACTTAAGACGGCTCATAACTTCTGGAATGTGGATGATTCTATACTATTTGTAATTAAAGTGTAGGCTTAACATTTAACATTTACTTAAGAAAAGATCATAGCTAAATTCCATGAACTTATGATTGTAACAGTTTCATCATGGACGTCAAGACAGAATGCGAAATCAACTCGTACTCGGCGTTCATACAACTAACACGACAACATTCATACAACTAAGCGTTTTAAGGCAGTTTTTCCTAGCAGATCTATATGAAATTAGCTGCCTACTGAATTATTTCCGAACCCTTGACTTAGGGCCCTTTAAATAGCGTACCAATTCTTTATATGCCGGCAACGAACTTGCAAGCACTGAGTGTCCACGTGCGGCGGGCGGTATCCTCATAATACGGTTAGAATAACTTTATTTCTCATATGAATTATGTACAAAAATTCGCTTACTGAGAAAACTTTATAAACTAAGATTAATAATTCTTATTAGAACGCACAGATGTAGGTACTTATATAAAATTTACAAAACAAAAACAGCAACAAAAATGTAGGTAGACATAATAAACTCGACGGCCAACCAAGCAAAAACATAGATGTTCGGATTGGATTTATTACTAGATGTGGCATTGATGGCATAGTCTTATATAACAGGTTTATATTAATTACTTTTTATATTTTAATAAGACTATTTTATTATTAGTTTATTGTTCTATTTAGATATTTTAGGTAAATACATTTATATGGGTTCATAAAACATTTTATTTACCTATTGGGTTTTATTTGTTTTTGTCTAATAGAAGTAATTACTAATTAATATTTAAACTTTAGCGGTGTAAATCTAATCTACATAGGGTGTATTATTTTATTTATATATAGATATTTAATCACTTATTTGTATGTATTAACTGTGTGAGCTTTTAGTAGCTTTTTGAACCGGGCATAGCTTTGTTCTCCTTTTATAACCGATGGTAACTTATTATAAATTGTAACACCCTCAAACTCCAGATTTCTTTTTCCATAGTTAGTTCTAGGAGGGCGCGTCACCAAGTAACTAGCGCGTCTTAAGTTAATCTTTCGTGTCTGTTGTTTTGTTACAAATGTTATATTGGAATTAATTTCCTTATTTAATATTTTACGTATTAGAATACAAGTGTAGTATATGTACGTTTGTTTTATGTTCATTATTTTTGTTTCTTCGTATATCTTTTCAGTTGGTGTCCGTAATTTATAGTTAAATAAATTTTTTATTAATCTATTCTGAACTCTTTGAATTGAATCTAAATAAGACTTCACTGCAGTACCCTATACTTCAATGAGGTAGTCGATATGAGGCTTTACCAAAGAATTATAGATAAGATACCGCACCTTTCGAGGGAGACAATTTGTTATATTTCGTAGTGTACCTGTGAGTGGGGTTAATTTAAGTTTGATTTTTTCTAGGTGTGGCTTCCAGGTTAGGTTACTGTCCAAAATAAGTCCAGGATATTTTTCTTTGGTTTTTCGTTCAAGTAGTTTTGCTGCAAAGATAACATAATTTGTTTTTGTAATATTAATAGTTAAAAGATTTGATTGAAACCACTCATGCAAGAGATTAAGATCATTTTGAGCGTCGGCTACTAGAGCTTCGACCGATTTTTCAAAGTAAAAGAGACTTGTATCGTCTGCATAAAGGGAGATCTCATTTGAGACCCAACTCACTGATACTGTAAATATAAATAAGGAACAAGAGGGGGCCTAATATTGATCCCTGGGGAACGCCATAATTCAGGGCACAGATATTGCTTTCATATTTACCTATTTTTACTATTTGTTTACGGTTCTCCATATAAGATTTAAAAATTTCAAGTGCTTTGCCTGTAACACCGGTGAGTTCAAGTTTTTGTAATAATTTTTCATGACTGATGGTGTCAAAGGCTTTTTTTAGATCGATAAATATAGCTAGGGCAACTTGTCTTTGATCAATTTTATTTTTAATCTTGGTTACGAGGTCAATTGTAGCAGCGTGGGTATTTGATTGAGCTCTAAATCCATATTGTTTTTGGTAAAAGAAATCTTTTGAATTAAGGAATGACTCTAACCGGTTATAAAGAATCTTCTCAAAGACCTTAGAAAGCACTGGGAGAACTGATATAGGGCGGTAATTGCACGGGTCAAATTTACTTCCGGCCTTATGAATTGGTACAATTTTTGCAACTTTTAACTCGTTGGGAAAAGTACCTCGTGCCAAATGATAGTTAATGCAGACTGTTAGTTCTGTGGCAATTATGTCTTTTACGCATTTAATTGATTTTGTACTAATACCATCAATGCCAGATGCAGTATTACAGTCAAAATTTTTAATTATGGTAATAACTTCCTTCTTAGTTACTGGTTTCAGAATTCGCAATTCTGTTCTATCAGTTAGCCTACATTCTTCTAAAATTTGAATAACTTTTGATTTTTTTGAAATCATATTTGCTAGGGTTGAGCCAATTGTAGAAAAATATGAGTTAAAACTTTCACATATTTCTTTTTTGTTCGTAATAGTGCCAGCTTGCTTCTGGAAGGAGCTGGGCTGGCTTAAGTAGCCAGGGCTTTACGCAAAACGGACCAATTTCGAGTCTAGTTGCGGAAACTGAGCCCACCTACCTACCTACCTACCTAGTGCCAGCTGCCGTTTCAAGTTTGTCCGGTCCAGTTCTGCTATGCAGATTATTTTTAGATAATTCATTTATGAGTTGCCACATTTTTCTTGGTTTACTAGAGTTTTCTTCAAACCTTTTACAATAATATTCACTTTTCGATTTTCTTATATTGTGTGATACTCTAGCTTTTATATGTTCATATTCCGCTTTTAAGTTCATGTCCATCGCATTTGTTTTATATTTTTGCCATAATATATTCTTTCTATTTATCTCTTCTAATAGATCTTTTTTAATCCAGTCTTGCCGCGGAGGATTCAAAAGTTTAAATTTTGTAATTCTGCACTTATTTAAACAGGATTGCAATTTCCTTGCCAATTCATTATACTCCACGTTTTCATGATTTTTAGGATATTGATCCAGGAGTCGATATAGTTTACTGAGGTCAACTGCGTTGTATTGCTGTTTAATGATAGTTGGTGGTTGGTATTGCTTTATCTCTAAAAGTATTTGTTTGTGGTCGGACATTGAAGATTCCGCAGTGACAATATGAAAATTATTTTCACTTAAATTACAAGAAACATGGTCTAACATTGTTTTGGTTGAGTTTGTTTCGCGGGTACAATGTTTTGGGCTTATTTTGTTTAGGATTTTGTAGTTATTCTCTTTTAGAGTGTTCTTATACTTGCGAGTCGCTAAGTCCGGATTGAGTAGGTCCAGGTTGTAATCGCCAAAGACTATTGTTCGTTATAATTTGTGTAATTGTTGTGAATATATCTCAAGGAAGTCATCTACATTCATTTTATTGGGATTGTAAATGGCACCAATATTTAGAGAATTTTTTTTTACATATACCCAGCGATAATGAGTGTCATCCACGCATTTTTCTTCAACGAGGTGATGTTTTAAATTGTTGTGCACAAATATTGACACTCCACCTCCTCTTTTATTTTGTCTATAGTTATAGTAATGGGTATATGAGGGTATCTGGAGAATTTTCGCCTCATCTTCACTCTTAATCCAAGTTTCCGTAAGTATAATAATATGTATGGTTACTTGCAGAGAAGCGATAATACACTTAAGCTCATCGAATTTTCCAGGTTTGACAATAATCCGAGAGTTGGCATAAAAAAATTTCAGGGATTTTTTTGTAAAAATAACATCTGTGTAATTGTTAGTTATCTGGTAAGTTATATTCCTTTGGACGACGTCAGTTTTTTGAAGTTTCCTTTATTGTAGTTTCTTGTGTTTCCTTACATGTAACTATTTTGGGTATGCCCTTGATATATTTGATATTAAGACCACTTTCTCCATTTGAAGTACGTTGCTGCAGCTCTTCTTTTAAATTCTGAAGGTAGTTCCGTTGATAGGGAGTTTGATCCGAAAATATTTTGATGTGTTCTTTGTCAATTTTATTCCTATTACGTAGTATGTCTTTTGCTATGTCTTCAGATGGGAAACATACTTTTATTGCACGATTTTTCTTCGATTTATACTTCCCGAGACGAAATATTCTAGTAGGTTGAGGGTAACTATTATGTATTAGTTCAGTAATTCGCAGTATTTCTGCCTTATATGTCGGCTGGTTGCAGTATCATTTCGGGATTCAGGAATTCCTTTCATTCCTTCGATTTCGGTGAAGATTTCATTATGTGTAAATAAAGGAGGCATATTTCTTAAGTTATTAACATCGGCTTCAAGAAGCTCCATTTTCTTTTCGGTATTTTCGGCAGTAACAGATAATTTTGAGAGTTGGTCTTTTAATTTTTTATTTTCCAAGATAATATTTTGCATTGTACTGCTAATATTACCAACCTCAGCCTTTATCGCATCAACGTTTACCGAGAGCTTCTCGATAAACGATAAAAGGATTTATGCTTTCGGTTTGTTCATTTTTTGAGGATTTCAATAAGTCAAGCATTACAGACATCTGCTTTTTTATTTCAGCAATGACTTTGTCGCTTCGTTATCATCGGGTAATTTTCGTTTATTACGAAGAGTGATATGTGGTGTTTCTTTGTGGGTCTCAGACAAATTCGGATAGGATCCGCTACGTCCCGCATACATGCCACTTCCACTCACTCACAGGTGGTGAGCGTAGTAAGCTCATTGTAGATCTTTGTACACAAATTACTCACGTGGGAGTTGCGTGTGCGCCGCCGTCAGGTGCGTACGGTGCGGTAGATCTTCTGTCCTTCTTCCTCAGGGGGGCGAAGAGCGGCTACCGATTTAAGTTTTAATTTATTTAAAAAAATCAAACGAGGCTCCTGCCCATTTTGCCTCTGTTATATTTATAAAAAAAGAATGACTTTTTAATCAATTTTAATTTGACATACATGTCTACACTATATTTCTATATGTAGTAATATAGAAAATTCTATCCCGAATGTTCTATTTCAAATAGGATTGAAAATGGTATCGTTATTTTATTTATAAAAGCTTGCCAACGCTCGATATACTGATAGATTTTAGGAAGCATTTATAGGCAAACATTACTCACAAAGAGAAAGAAAAAACATCTCTCATATTTTATAGAAACTAAAATATAATTGATTCCACTGTGTGAGGGGAGTTACTGTGGATGTCTAGACCTATTTCGTTTGCAATGCAATTAATTATGTTATCACGTTATACAATTCCCTATACTAATTCAATAGTTAATCCAGAATTATTATTACGAAAATGAATTATTTCTTCTTTACAATTTTCTTTTAGTTTTAATAAAAGTAATTGAAAAGAAAATAAATAAAGGTATCTTTCGTTCTTTATTTATAGATTTATAAAATAGTTTCGAAGATTATCCGGCATGATTGTGAGGATCTTCTAAAAATATATCAAAATATTTAGACGTGTTATAATTTATGAGTTAATTAGAAGTCTGGGTTAATAAAGCGTGACCATGAAACTTTGGCTTTAATCCTAATTATAAGCTTTGTTCGTTGGAATTGCAAAGCCACTGTGGAATTTAGCTAACAAGTGAACAGTGATATCTGTTAGGGTTGTCAACATAACGTAAACATTACAAACGTTTAACTGTGATATAAGGTGTAGCTTTAACCTTTCTTAACAAATCTAATATATAAAATTATCGCGTCTCCAAAATTATCCAGAAACTCCTCCAAATGGCTCGACCGAAATTCTGTGTCCATATCAGTTTCCTAAATGTTTTATGCTATTGCATAGATTTTGTCGCAGGCTTTGTGCTCGGTGACCGAATCAAGCAATTCCGTAACGAATATAAATCTAACACACGATGACGTAATATAGGCCAATAAGCGTAAGAGCGGGACAGAACGCATACTGCGTATTCGCATTTCTCTGAGTGACACAGACTATATAGGCGTGTTAGTCTGGGTCTGGTAGAGGGGAGAGTGGTAGATTGAATTTGTATCAAAGAAAAAATATACTGCATACTTATAAAATAAATAAACAATTATAAATGCTAATCAAAAGCTTTACCGCGCCAGTCCCCGAGTGCCACACGTTTTATTATTTATTTTTTACACTAAATTTTTGTTGCAGCATACAAAAATACATAAAACCCTTAATTTTCACCCAACTCAGATCAACCCCGATATTTAATTTGTTAATTATAACTTGAACTCTGAGATATATAGAGATAAACTTTAAAATTTTTTATTCCGGACAACCGAACAACCTCTGTTCCTCGTGATAGCAGGAACAGTTTCAGGATTTTACGTTTTTGAACAATAATTAAAATCGCTTTACCAAGATTCTCGAATCCAATATTTATAAAATTCCCCAATATTGAATTACTATATTTGCCTGCGGGCGTCCGGGCCTCAGATTTCTGTGTCATGATAATTTGTCAATAGGCAAGTAGGTGATCAGCCTCCTATGACTAACATACACCGTCGACTATTCTTGTCTAAGGCAAGCCGGTTTCCTTACGATGTTTTCCTTCACCGTTCGAGCGAATGTTAAATACAGACAGATAGTCCATTGTAATAGAACTTCTCTTATTATTTTTTATTTATTTACGATCTTAATTCAGTTTACAAGCTAGAAGTTAATGTATTAGTTTATAATCTTATACTCGCATATTCCACACGAAAAGCTCCAGTATAGTTTTAAAAAGTAATTTTCTCTTTTTGGTAACCCTATCGATTTGCGCTACTCACTGGCGGTTGGCTAACTTGTCGTATATTCGTTAGGGCGAGATAAATTTAACTATTAAAATCGTGATTTACTGATATCGCCGACACAAAATTGGCTGCTAAGTCGTGTCTGTTCATTTGAGATATTCATATTGTCATGTTTGAGTCGTAAATAATTCAAAAGCTTGTAATATCATATAAATAGCTATTATTACCGATTGAGCAAGCTTTAAAGATTGCTGTTGACTTGTGATTTACTTTCATACTAGGAAAACTAGACTTTATACTAGAGACTAGTTGAGTTACATATTTACACGAATTCAGACATCTTATAGGGAGAATTAATAATGAAATATTATTTTTCAAAGTCTTTATCCATTATTTAACGAGGTTAAATAATCCCTTTTCTAATAAAACACGAAAAAAGCTCAAATAAATCGAAATTTATATTCTTCAACATTTATATAATCGGCTTATAATATTGTTGAGCGGGTTAAAAGTAATTTACATCTGATTTAGTCGTCAAATTCCTTCTTAAGGTGGTGTAAAGTATAAAAGCCAGGGGAGGGAGATGAGGAGAAGGTTCGCTCGTCTTCCTATACCCAAATTATGACAATTTCACGACGTTCGTTGGAAGTACCACTTTTTAACTTCTCAAAATTTCCTTACAATTTGGACAAATTAGTTTTTGTTTCTAAAATAAAGACAAATATGTACTTAAAATATGTAAGAGAAGGGATATAAAATGAATTTAGTATACATCCATAATTTATATTAGTGCTTCCGTTCTTCAAATAGGCCGGTGGAGCGCCTCGCTAGTACATTTTACCTATTGTTCATGCTACGTTTACGTTTATCAGACCTATATCAGACATTATAAAGATTTACTTGCACGTGGTAACCCGCTTGGATTACTTTTGAAAACAATTGGGAGTAATCCACAAATACACGCTACCCAATATTTTGTCTGTGGCAATACGCGTGAATCTAAAACAAACAAAAAAAACTACCTGATATTTTTTTCATTTCGAAGAGAGTATAGTAACAAACAAAGTATCAATGCTAATTATCAAAAAATGGATAAGCAATCGGAGGAAATACCCGTGCATTACTAGAGAATTAAATCATCTGCACGTGCGATCATGTTACACAATTCTGCGACAACCTCGCAGAAACGGAAGATATTTATGTCATATGTCAATATTGGTTAAATTATGTATTATATATTACTAGTGACCCGCCCCAGCTTCAATGCTGATGAAAAGCAGGATTTTATTATGTATTGTTATTTCCGTCGCTGAAAAGCTCCGATAATATACGCTTTCGATCGCTGCTAAATAAGCTGTAATGGGCTGTATAGATGTATATTAAATGAACAATGTATTCAAGGTATTATAATTAAATATAATTGGTTAAGGATTAATGTTGTATTGGTTAAAATCGCTTCGAAAATTAGCCATTATTTGTCGTAAAAAGTAAATGACAAAAAAAAAGTTATTGTGGGTTATCCATAAGAGATAGACATATACCATCACGGACTTTTCTGTTGACCTTTTCAATGTGTACAATACTTAGTACATTATTTTGATAAAACTCGTAGGGTTCAGCCTGCGTTTGCAATGTAAGCGGAAAAAATGTAATTATTTACGACATCACATTAGAAACCTCGAAAATAACAGTACTTCTCTACTATTTAATGGATGTTATTATACACATAAACCTTCCTGTTGAATCACTCTATCTATTAAAAAAAACCGCATCAAAATCCGTTGCGTAGTATCAAAGATTTAAGCATACAAAGGGACATAGGGACAGAGAAAGCGACTTTGTTTTATACTATGTAGTGATTGTATGTAACGTACTGCTCAAATGTCTGGGATGATGGGTCCCAATTACCAGCTTCTTCATTTGGCTAAATTTAGCGAAGGGCTTGTTGACTTATTAATCTCCAATGTATTACTGATTGTTATCTCTATCACCATATTCTATATAGCATGGAGAGTGTTCCGAAGATTTGTTTGGGTTGATCCCTCCTCCCTCGTTTCGTCACTGTAAGAGTCGTATTAACACAAAATATGTGTGCGCCCGTTGTCTAATAACTTATGTCTACTATGTCTGTTATCAGACTTATTATGATTTAAATGAAAATTGTCCTATATTAAGGAATGAATTTTTAGAAATTATGGATATTTTTAATAATAATAATTATTATCATACATGTTTTTAGAATTTATTGATTTAAAATAAAAGGTGATTTTTATCATCTAAGTCATAATATGATCAGTGCGTTCCAACTTTCAAAGGACGTCTCGGTAGCGGTGACATCATAATTCTAAGAACTGAGATAATGTACAAATAATGATAATAGTATTGACTGTGTGATTGGTATGGTTATGATCATTTAATTTCACATACATAATAACGTGAGAAATGCATACAAAGTTGTTCCTTTTGTTTTCTAAATTTAAACAAGAGGAACATAAAAAATATACCTAATAAGAATTAGGTACATTGTGTATTTAATATTAAAACACACACACTTTTCAATCCGACGTAGTCCTCTTCCAACTTTATCGTTTGTCTCTCATTATTGCTACTATTTCCAATGTATCCCCGCTATCTCTTTTATTTCATCTTCGCAAGGATCTGGTGGGCCTCCTCTCTTTTTGCTTCTTTTTAATCCATCTGTCATTCCAAACGCAGGCAATGAACCACCCACGTCTTGCGTCGTTATCTTTATGCAAACGCCAGTTTGAATCAAAGAAAAAAAAATAAAGAGTGGCCAAGTTCACTAATTTTTTGAGTTTGTTACGTTTCTTAATTTTGTAATGCTTCGTATCGCACTGTTTTTCAGTTTGTCTTTAATTTTCAAGCGTATACTAGAACGCTCCATAGCCTCTTGGTATACTCTAAAAAGATAAAGAATCATATTTAAAATGAACATAGTGTATATAATACACCTCACCGACGAACATAGGCTCCACCAACACGTGAATGACAAGGCTATGCAACTCCTTGACACCACGGGCCTAGTGAGAAGACTGAAAAAGCACAAAATCATTTGTGCTAGTGAATTAGTGTCAGTGCACGTTTGTCTTTAGTGCTAAAAAGTTTAATATATTAGTCTTAAGTTAGATTGTAATTTTATATATTATATTTGCTTTTATTATTCCAACATAAAAACAGTCAAAATGTATCTTTAAATCAAATTGTCGCGACTTTATATATTATGTGGGTCAAGTTGAGCGCAAGTTATCGTGAACAATAATCAAAGCAATTATTATTTATTGTGGGAATCTCAAACATACACTGTTCTCAAACAGGAAAATGCAATAGATATTTTATTTTCCTTCATAACTATCTAATTAAACTATCTATTTTATAAAATTGCTGTACATCGGCAATTTCTGTGTATTTTACTTTAGTTGCTAGGTGCGCGGCTCTTAATGATTAACGCCAAAACATTTTGACCATCTGAGATAGATATCTTTAATCCAAATATTGATAAAAGTGTGCCAATAACCAATCAACCGATTGTAATAGCCATCTGTTGATAAAAGCTATCCATGGTAGGTCGGATCGGTGGTGTATCGGTGTATGTATATGTTAACTTTGTATGAAAATTATATGTCAATATCCTATCGTAAAATATTAACTTACACCAGTTTTTAAGATAATTAAAAAACTATTTTTTATATTTCAAACATAGACAGGTATATTTTAATATTATTTGTACGGTTTTATTTACTTTATTTGGTTTAAATAAAGTACACTTGTAAAGCCAATATTCGATTGTCTTCATAGGGTTTGGTTATTGGGATGCAGATAGGAGATCGATCGACTGTCACGGTCTGATCTCAGATTGTTTTCAAACTGATATTGTGGATTAATAATTGGGTTCGGGCGTAAGTCGTGTGGTGGATCCTCGTCGGATTAACGACTTCCCTATGAAGAAAATCCATCGAGGAATAAAATACAGAAGTAAATCAGGGTTCAATACAATCAATTTTTCAATTACTTCGTGCGTTCTGCAAACCTTTCATTGAAATGAAAGATGAAGACCTTTTTAGGTGATACCGCTTTGTGGTCGTTGAGCTGAGTGCGTTGCTGGTCGTTATAAACTTAATATGTGTACAACAATTGTATTGAAATTATTGACGTCCAATCCGCTATGACCCTGTTTTCACCGCGGAGCTCCAAGAAGCAATTAGCTGGCCGTTTGTTTGTCGGCGTGTTTAATGTTGAGATAACCCGTAATCTTTGTAATTATTGCTAATGTTTAACCGATTAGCTATCTCTCACACTTATTCAACGTTAATATAATTATTTAAGATCGGAAACGTAGAGGCTTATTTAAAAAATCTGCTATAAATGATTCTGATTGCAACGTCCAGTATTTTGTTTCGCCCTTGTGAGAACCTGATTAATTTTTACTTCTGACATCATTCTGAGCATTCAACAGTAGCAGTAGAATGCAGGACAGAAAGTTAAACACTGTGTGCCAGTGTAGACTACAGTATTAACTATGTAAGTTAAGAATATTGTAAATTACTTACTGACTTTTTACTCTGTGATACTTAAAATAATACTCAAATTAACGTCACTTAAGCTAATAACATCTTATTATCTAACTATATACACACTTTATTTGAGTTGGACAAAGACGCAACTTTGGTTATGAACACAATTTGCATCAAACGTTAAACAATTCATTTCAATTGTAAGATTTGAAGATAAAAACATTGCTTCATTTTAAAAGTTTAAACAAATCTTAGGTAACGTAGGTTGTATGTGGGATTTATGAAAATCGTTTATTTTATCGCATAGGTGAGGTCAACTATGACAAACGGTTCGTTGATGAATACATTGCAAGCTTGCAACATAAAATACTAAAACGATTTAAAGGGTAAACCCGATATTAAGAAGAATTTAATTTAAACTCACAGTGTGTTTTCGTTAAATGATATATTAAATTATTTTTGTTAAATTGAGGTTCACGTGAAATTCATTTGTATAAAAATTTCTTTATTCACAAAAATCAATATCCTTGCAGTACCAATACGATAATGTCAAATAACTAGAAATATAATACAATACATGTATAATATTTAATACACAAGGTACACAATATCGCTACTGTAAACGCACTCTGCGAACTAATAAAGATGTCGATAACACTATCGACATCTAAGTAAACGCAACGTATTACATGTTTTCATTAATATATTTAATTATAATATTTATAAATTTAAAGACTGAGCTGGCAGCATAGTGCTATCTTAGGCTTGAGGCTTGGGTATCAACTCCGACAGGGTGTGTTCGAACCTACCTCCTGATTCTGCAATGACAATGCTTGTAAGATCAGTACAATACAGTACAGAAGCTGCAGCAGCAGCACGTTGACTTAACCTAAAATCAAGCTATGTAAAATGGCTGATCAATAAGACCGACGCAGGACTGTGAGGGAGACGAAGCATTAGATCGCGAATGAATAAAAATACTAAAATTAGAGCAATTTTATTCATTTATTTACAAAAACACATACACTATTTTTACAGTACTATATGATAATGTCTGAATTATATTAAATACATAAGATATACATGATTCCGCTACTGTGAAGTCACTCTGCGAACTTATATAAAGATGTGTCGGAGACAGCATTCATTACGCGCAAGACTGTTAAAGTCCCGTCTTGTTTCTGATCTATTGTTCCCCACCCAAGACAAATAATACTGGGAACATTAAGGGATAGTAGAGATAGATAGATTCTCATGCGGAGTCAAAACAGACGACTTACTTTTTTAAAGCAAGTTGGTTTAAGTTAAGCATGTTGGTTGCTCTTCACTATGTCGAATCAGATAGCTACAGTAATATTTCCGAGCAAATTTGACGAAGGGTCTTTTAAGAGAAGAGCGTACCAATTTTTAAAGGCCGCCAACGCACTTGCGATTCTTCAGGCAATCATAGGAGGCGGTATCATTTAACATCAGATGAGTTTCCTGTCAGTTAGTCAGTGTTTCTATTAAAAAAACAACTTTGCAACTAAAACGAGTATCGGAGAATTTCTTGCCAGTTCTTATCACTTTTGATTTGGGAACTTATAGGAAATGGAATAATCTTCTTTTTTAATATGTACGGTCAGTTCAAAGTTATGTATAAAATGAATATATCGATAATTTTATTTTGATTCTATTACAAAAAATTCACAAATGTCTATCAAAATATTGTGCAGAAAATTAAAGACAATAAAACATTTATCGACCATAAAATTAAATTATCATAAACAGGCTTTTAACGTAACTGAAGTCGTAAAAATAAAACTATAGATCAAAGACTTTTTATTGCTATCATTCGAGACCATGCAATCATATTTTTATTATTTCTTGAGTGTCTATTGGAGTGGTTGCACAAAATTAATATCTGAGCTTATTATATTATGGACATTGGATATTTTTTATGAAATTTTTGTAGTTTAATTACGATAAAGTTTTAAATATCCGAGCCTCTAGACATATACATAGTTTGTCGAAGATAACTGTACTGTGTCCTTGGGAAACGAACCCACAAGAGACTGTATTCAAAGATATGTTAATAAAAACAAAACTTTATAACTTTAACTTGAAATTTATTAAATTGCTATCCAATAATTCCTTACACGTCTGAGTCATTCCGCTCCATACATCCAGGAATAACTTCTGTGCGTGCGCACGCGTCTGTTTCTTTTCAACATTCATTTGTACGCTTATTGGTTGTGAGTGTGACTTACTTATTACAGGGATTGTGAGATTTTCAATTTTACATAAGGGCAACTTATAAATAATACAGCCGATGTAATAGACATACCTACTTATATATGTATATGTATACTAGTCAGTATTTGACTAGTAGCTTGTGCGGCTCTCTTCCTTAAGGTCGTAGGTTCGATCCTGTACGGCGAAGAAAAACATCAAAAGGATACCGTTATATCTTAGAACCATAAAGACATCGGAGTGTCAGGCACAGAAGCTGATAACTTTCGTGCGTATTAGAAAAAAACAATCGTTTTTCTATAGTTCACGAAACAAATTCAGATGCCTACATGCCACTGGTTTTTTTTTATGTTTACAAAATGTAATGTACTCGTAATAAAGAGGGGTAGACGCTATGAATCGAATTAAGATTCGTGAATTATCAAGGTCCTAGTCGGCTTATACAATACAGGCTCTTGAATTTAAAATAAAGTAAAAAACAACATGAAAATCATTTAATGCAGACCATTATAAGTCCTGTTAGTTAGTAATTATTAAAACATTTAAACAATAATAATTTAAATCGTTACGGACAAATATAATCAATCGTAAAACTGATATTTTTTGTCTTTCAGTTGGATTTATTATGAACTTATATAGGTAATAAATTGTTTGAGTTACCTTAAACTAAAGAAATTACCCAATTGAAATTGATTTCCTACAATCAAATATTTTAAATTTTCATGACCTACATAGTTATACTAAAAATAATTAAAAATTAAGAAAAATAAAATAGTCACAAATTTAACAGTTTTAAACGCTGGCAGCATTTCATCACTGTATTGCGATACTTCTTCGTTGAGCAAAGAAAGCTCCAGTCTTCCAGGCGCCAACTTGAAACTTTGATTAGCGCCTGTGCACTTGAACGGCCCAAGATTCTCTACTCCAAAGGGAATAAAATAGATGTTGAAAGAAAGACTCTTATATTTGAGTCATTTATTATTTTTCCTTTGTGGCCCAGCTCCTTTCCAGACGTAACAAGTAGCAGCCTTTACCAACGCCCGTCCCATGTTCCATGGCATCAACGGAATCCCAAACAACCGCTTGCCATCGTCTCTAGTGATAAAATAAATACAAAACTATACATATTAATATGTTTTCTAGGATGATGGAGATTATGCAAACGACGACGCTGAAGAGTGGGACCCCATCGAAGACGAGATCAGTTCCACCACAAAACCGCTCCTCAACCTTGGTGTGACCCCCTCAGCGTTCACTCGTTTGGACGGATACAGACACACTATTGTGTCTGCTGTAGATCCGATTGCTGCTACTAATGAGAGGCCTAGGATTTTAGACGATTGTGAGTCTCGTGTTTGCATTGATATATCGAAAAAAATGCCTTCTTACGAAACCCGGCGCATTTTAAAATGCTAAGCATCGTAGAAAATTAATTTATATATTTGCAATTGAGTTACGTAACCATCTTGATTGCCCCAATGTTTTAACAGAATTTGAATTTCGTGTACCCTCTACCCCAGGCATCCCATCATTCCATTTGTCCATCATCTCCAGAGAAAGCATATTGGCCAAAACTTCAGCATTTTGATAAATGAGCTGGATATACATAGCTTCACCCCAAACACTTAAAAATCGATTTTCGTTTAGTTTATATATTGGTGGAGCACTGGATGGTTAAGATTGACAATCAGTCAGGCAGATGGCGCTGTAGTTGGTAATATCATACTTTGTTTAATATCCCAATCGCTTGAAATATCATACAGGCCAACGTCTGTCGGGTTGGCTATTAAATAAATAAATATACTATTAAGCGACAATGACTTAAATTTTGCTAACCTAAAAATGCGACCTTTGAGTGACGCCTGCAATTAGACATTTCAGACATATTGATTTATAACAAATTAATTATTGACTAAACCATTATTAAAATTGTACAATATATTTTAGCACAAGCAACCCCTGAAGAGCGACGAGAAATTCGAAAAGCCGTAATAACAAATATGGGAACCGTTGTGCGTGCGGCCAAGTGTCTAATTCCTCAACCAAGATGGCTCACAGTTAGAAAACTAGCGCCTGCGGCAGATACTGTGTATGTATATTTAATACAAGTAAATCTTTCATGAATCATTCCAGATATTGATGGAAGTCGGAAACAATTACACATTGTTATCATGAACAGTCATACGGATCGATCGTTCGTTCTCTTTCTTTGCAATTCTAACAACCACGAAAACGTATTTTATTTTTTGAGATTAATATATGACAAGGGTAGGTAGGTAGGTAGGTGGGCTCAGTTTCCGCAACTAGACTCGAAATTGGTCCGTTTTGCGTAAAGCCCTGGCTACTTAAGCCAGCCCAGCTCCTTCCAGAAGCACAGAAGTCTCCTGGGCACTTCACAGGCTTCTCGGAGCGACCTCACTGTTCCGAGGATTTCCGTACGTTGTTTAGCCACAGCCTCGCATTCCAGGACTACGTGGCTGACTGATTCCTCTGCGCTGAAACAGCCTCTGCACATGGGGCTGTCTGTCGCGCCTAGGACAAATAGATGTTTATTAAGGAGACAATGGCCAGTAATTGTCCCTATCATTGTTCTGAGATCGGTTCTGTTTAAGTTTAGAAGTCGCTTAGTCAGCTGTGGGTTCACTGCTGGCAGAGCCATTTTGGACTGCCTGCAGTCTGAACTATGCGACCATCGTTGATTTTGGATTTCGACGGATTTCCGGATAATCCACGTTCGAACCAGCGAGAAGGGCAAGGGAAGGAGCGGATACGGGCCATCAGGCGTCATTCCGGAGCCTCTTCTTGCAAGTTCGTCGGCAGCATCATTGCCGAGAGAGCCACTGTGTCCTTTTATCCACTGCAAGGTAACCCTATTGGTTAGTGTTAAAGCCTCCAGTGCTTCATGACACTCCAGTATTAGTTTGCTGTTTATCTTTTTGTTTCCGAGCGCCATCAGCACGGATGCACTGTCGGATACGAGCTTAATGCAAAAGTCATTAACTCCTAACCGCTGCACGGCTCTGGCTGCCTCCGTTAAGGCGACACATTCACATTGAAAGATCGAGCTCTGTGTGCCTAGGGGTAGGTGTATGTTGATGTTGAGATCAAGAGAGAATATACCAGCGCCAGAGCCACACTCTGTTTTTGAACCATCTGTGTATATACGTAGCTCATTCAGGGTAGACTGATCACGTTCCTCTTCTCTCAGAATAATATATGACAAATAATAGAAATATAATTCTCCTGTTTTATTTTTTAATCAGTACAGTTAATTTAGAGATTACCCAACAAGTTGTTGAGTGAACTGGCAAAAGTTCTATTGTTTGTTAGTACGTAAAAAAAAATCAGTGCCGCTACAACCTCTTTGTGTCTTGGCCTCAGTTTTCTGAATCTGTTTCATGATCATTTTTAAATCTTATAGGCAAGTAGGTGATCTGCCTCCAGTCAGACACACGTCGACTTTTTGGGTCTAAGACATGTCGGTTTCCTCACGATGTTTTCCATCACCGTTCGAGCAAAAATTAAATTAAATGCGCACATAGAAAGAAAGTCCAGTGGTGCACAGCCAGGGACCTCAGGTATGAGAGTCGCACGCTGAAGCCACTAGACAAACACTGCTCTGCCTATAGTACTTAGTTAGTTAATTTCTTGTATTAAGTATTTAATATGTAATGTTGTTTTCCTAATTCATTTCGTATGTTTGCTTTTTTTTTAATTCGTCTGTAAATTTTATTTTCTTATCACTCCTATCGCCTCAAGTCGCCTGTTAGGGCAGGAGCGTTTTTATAAATAAAATAAAATTTAAAACTTTACAATAGGTAAGTTACTGTAGTTAATATAGGGTTCGGTTATTATGTTTGTAGCGACACCTACAAGCGGAGCCTACAAATCACTACGGTGACTTATACCAGGAAACGGAAAGGAAGTTATTTAGGCTTAGGATGTATACAACTTCTTCAAGTGGATACGGGTTCTTTCAGGCCTGTCAGTGATTTAACTGATACCATCCTTCCTCCATAAGTTTATCCATTAGAAAAACATACATAAAATGTATTTATAGCTTACATTGAAAAAAAATTCAAATGTTTCAGTTCATGTATGATTTCTTTAAAATAGGTATATGCCACCATGTGTCCAGCTACATCGCTGCGCACCAGATTCTGGTTGCTGTTACAATGAAGCAGAGGTCTGCGCACCCGTAGATGGAAAATATGTTGCCATATCTTTCTTTGTAAGTTTCCACATTTGCACATGATATGCTTCAGCAGTACGACTGTCATCTGACCGACTTACTGAGCGCCTTAAGGATTTTGCTGAGCAACTATGTGTAGTCCTCATATATTGTCTAAGTATTTTAACCTAAACTATAAAAATTTGGCGCTCTAGATTCTAAATTAACTAGATACTATTTTAGACATTTTTTTACAGAAAAAAACAATCTAAATCATGCTTCGTTACAATTGAATCTTATTTTACTATTATATTATTTATTAATTGTATACATAATCTGTAGTAGAAAAGAAGTTGGTGTGGTGGAAACAAAAACTGGACATAGTTTTTCTATCCACCAGGACGTCGAACATATTTAATTTATTAACTTATATACTAAGGCCAGTGACATATCTATACATATATTAGTATAAGAGTCCCCGCAGACTACAAACTTTTTATCGGCCGATAGTTTGGTCGGCTTCTTAATCAGTATGAATATGTATGCAGATGCGCACATTACAGTGATTCAGTATCGGCCGATAAAAAAGTTTGATGGGCTTCACGACTGCCTTCAAACTAAACCATCGGCGAACTATCGGCCGACCGCTTGATCAGTATAACGCTCTTCCCTTGCCGATTGTTTCATCGGCCGACTCGACTCCTTTGATATTGAAGGTCCATTTAATTTAACGAGTTCATTGGTTATGCTCATTCGATACAAGGGGAAAAACTTTTCCGGGAAGTTTAGTAATTTAGAATTAATTGTGTAAAACTTCCCTTGAAATAATCTGTTATTGTAGATGGGATGTACCCAATACTCTCGATTCCGCTTCTTCATTTTTTTTCTCCTTTGTATCAAGTATAAGGCAATTATAATATTTTTTTTCGACTGATCTCTTCACCAACTAGTAAATTAACCAATCGGCCAAAGCATTTGTTGGCTAGTCTGCGCACTCGCGACCAACCCAACTGTTTTGTTGGGACAGTGTGCGCACGAACAGGCCAACTCGACTAAACTATCGGCCGATAGTAAGTCTGTAGTCTGCGGGGACTCTTATTGTAATAATAACAATTTTATTAGGAGCGCGACAAATGCATATAAAATAATTCTTTAACTTGTTTTTTTATGTGGCTTAACTATCTTATACCATAACTTCTGTTTGCAATTACTATAATAAGCGCCGTTATAAAGTGTTTAACAATTTCCCTTTCATCAATTTTATACGTGTTAAGTATTTTTATATCGCTTGTATTTTACGTACTATTCTAGTAATAACGTTGTTTTATTTTTCCTGAAAAAAATAATAGATTTTGCTTTTACGACTTTGCTCCCCGTAAGCAAGCAAGCGGTATATTAGGTTGAGATACTATTTTAGGCATGTAAGTCTAGCGCTGGCCGATACGTGGAGGGGATTGCTGCGCATGTGTACTGTCGTGCGGGGGCCGGAATGCGACTGGAGAGCCAATCGACGCTCTTCATTCCGCTAGCCCCCCTCAGGTATCTTATTTTTTACTTCTGCGCAATAACGGTCAGCGCTAGAGTTTCGTGCCGCTACTTGTACGTAGGTTAACTTCTAACGTTCTAAACCGATCAGCTGACGCCTATTAGTCGACTGTAAAAGAGCGAACTATATGTTTAGTGATAAATTATATCTAGAGAGAGCAAATTTATTAATTTATTCTCGTTTTTCAGCTAAGCAAAGCGGATGGTAATCTCACAGCATCACGCATCTTATTTTTCAACCATACACGGTGTGCATGCGTTTCCAAAGACACCCTACAAAGCACTGCTCGCACGAGAATCGACAGAGTCTCTTACGACGAAAGACGCGAATCCAAGGAGAGACAGAACGATTGGAGAGCTACTGAAGAGCCAAGGTTAGAGAGAGACGAAGAACAGACGTCTCCGCCACAAATGCGGAGGTAATTATTTCTTTATTACTCAGAGGCTACTGAATCTTTCAGAATTGTGTCGTGCTATGTTGTTGTTGGCTCATATACCAATAGCAATGGAGTCTTTTGTGTCAGATTTCTGTATCTGTTCCGTGATCATTTCTCTTAGGCAAGTAGGTGATCCACCCATCTGTGCCTGACTCACACCGTCGACTGTTTCTGTTCTCACGGTGTTTTCCTCCGCCGTATGAGTAAGTGTTAAATTCAAATATAGACACAAAGTTCATTGGAGCACAGCTGGAAATCGAATCCGCGACCCCAGGGCTTATTCAGCTCATAGATTACCAATTTCCTAACGAAACTTCATCTTCCAGATGCACATGTCCTCGCCTGTTCCGAAGTCAAATAACAGATGGCGCCTGCTATTGTGTTTGTGATTGGCCCGACGCCACGCGGCGTCGCGAGTGTCTCTCTCTGGCACGTGGACGTGAACACTTTGGCCTAAGGGACAGAGTATGCGTCGCACAGGGAAATTGCAACGCGCCAACTTGCGAATATGGCGCCTATGAAAGGCATTCAGGCAGATGTCCTTTGAGAAGGTATAAGCGAAGATTTCACATGAGAAGTCGGTACAACCCAGAGAAAGCTGTGTGATCTTTGGTACATTGTGGAGCCAAACGGGAAAATAATAAATTAATCGCCAATGCTGCTGCGGCTGTTTGTTAATGTATCTAAAACTTGATTTACACTGAGATTCTACTTTTTTTATTACAGCTTGCGTCATAGGAAGCCATAGATAAAATTCATACAATTACTAAAGAATTGTGAAATGTATACACAATTGATATTAATTTTATGATTTTTGTTCATTGTATTGTGCCATATTGAAGGAAATTTATACACTTAACTAAAACGTCACAATTTCAACGCTAAACATGCGTAGTCCAGTCGCTAGAGTTAGTTTGTATTGAAATAATTTTTAGCCCAAAGAATGTCGTTCTTGCACTGAATTAAACGTGAAGGTACTTTTATATATACTTTTCTGCATAATATTTGATATACATATGTATTCTAGCATTAAGTTCATTATAAGTTGTAAATAAATATTTAAATTTGTATCATTTAAATTATATTCAACTCCTAAAACGTATCCATAGAATTTTCAAATTATTTCTATTAATATCAAATTTGGTATCAATGCATAGAATTCTGAAAAACCTTTAAAACAGTAATATATGATAAAGCGATTTTCAACCCAGACATAGTACGATCCTTAGCGACAATTTAAATTTTTAAAATTGTAAATTGTAACTGACGTGACGTCGCCAGTCACATCCTGCCAAGCCAAGCCAAGCCATGTTGACTGCCCCTCCAACACACCGCCATGCCTGCCAACCGCATATGCCAGCCATTTGGAGGGGATAAATCTATTTAAGCCAAAGCCAGCAGCTAATAAAAAACAAGTATTCTGTCAGTCTACCAATTGATTTTCTCTGTCAATTATAATAAATTAAAATACAATTATCAATAAAAGAATAGAATATATCAATTACAAAATGCATCTGCAAATCGTGACGAAACCGTAATGTGTTAGGTAGTACATATATATATTTTTTTGGGAAAAAACTTTTAAACAGAAACCCGAGAGAAAATAATAATAGCCTATAAATAATAATAGAGAATAGCCTGTATCTATAATAATGTATAGAATACTATGACATGGATTGCATAAAGTTTATGTTGTTATATTAGTACACTACCAATGCCGTAGTGAAGGCCTCCATATTCATCCATGTCTCTCATCTTCACTACTGGAAGATGCGAGATACTAGTCTTAAATTTCACACGTTATTACAGAGCTGAACACACTTCTGAGTAAGCAATAAATAATTTTTTTTTAAAGAACAAGGGGCAAACGGGCAGGAGGCTCATCTGATGTTAAAATACCGCCGCCCATGGACACAACTGAGGGTTCGCAAGTGCGTTGCCGGCCTTTTAAGAATTGGTACGCTCTTTTCTTGAAGGACCCTAAGTCGATTTGGTTCGGAAATACTTCAGTGGGCAGCTGGTTCCACATAGTGGTGGTGCGCGCCAAACACATCGATGTGATACGGATGGAATATCGTATTTTGCCTCGACGTCTGTTGATAAAACTCAGCTACAGGTATTTATCCGAACAACTCCTCTGAATACTCTCCATAGTAAATGCGGTAGAAGATGCAGAGTGAATAATAATAATATACATTAATAAAAGCACAGAAAAGTTAAAGAAATATTTAATAAATAAACTAAGTAGCTAAAGTACACAGCAAGGCGGTTCCTCTCTTCACCCAGAAGTCGGGTATTTCCTTCCCAGAGTGGAGATCGACAGCCACAACGAAGGCGCCCATTCGTTTCGGGTAGTAGTAGCAAGGACAGACGTAGCGATCTATATTCAATACGTTTAGTTACAATTACTGTCAGTAATTACTGTAGTTAACGCCCCGTGCTGAGATCTTGTTCATGTTATACCAATTATAAATAATTATATCTGCTATGGTAATCGATAAATCTTACGCCATAGTAAAAATACATATTTGACATTTTCCATATATTATTACATATTAATATAATGTATTTCGTTTTTCTAATGAAACGCTGTAAAATAAGTTAGTCATATATGATATGTCAAATAGGATATGAAAAATACTAACAAATAATATAAAGCTTTTTTATATGTGGCTTCTAAACGGGCCATGTTTTGCTGCAATTGATGGCTGCACTATTGGCAAGTAATTGCCCGGCCATCACAAAAATGTTTTAATGCAGCTGATGGCCGAGCAATCTATGGCCGGACCATGTGTTGCAATATGACAGCAATTGTATGGCCCATGATGCAGACTCCTAAACGGGCTACACATACCGGCAACAATGGCTGACGAATCACACTTATCGCAGCAGCTTATATTGTTTTAAAAAACAAACAGAAAAAGAAGAGATTGTGGATTCGACCTTACTTAAATAGGCGTGAAACTGTAGACAATTTGAGTCTAGAAATAAGCCTTGATAATAAATTATTCAAGAATTATTATTATAATTTTTACGTAGTTGTCAAAATGCAGCTGATTGCAAAACACAGAATAGAGCAACATATCGCGTAGAAAAGGATACACTGTGCCATAACAAAGAGAGTGACGGAAACAACAATAAAACTGGCTGTGCAATATTGCAGTTGAATTCGATAGCCTAGCGATCGTCTGGCAACCATGCAATAAGTGGCTATACAAAACATGTTTGGCTATATGGCCGGGACATTACTGCAATATTGCATAGTATGGCTGCTATTGTTTGCAATGTTGCCGGGCAACTGTATTGCAGCCATCATTGCAGCAAAACATGGCCCGTTTAGAAGCCCCAATATACAATTAATAGTCATAGTTAATTACTGCGCAACTTTCGTCCCGTTGAACGTATTGGTTTAAAGTGTATAGGCGTAACTGGAAACACGAGTTGCATCGGCAATGGTTCTTGGAGATAACCCTCCTTCTTGTTCCAGCTAGCTCCTTCTAAATAAAGGCCTCTGTAATAAAACTTTATTTTAACTAACTACTAATCATATAACAAAATATAGTTATTTGTAGATGGACAACATATTTCAATAAAAGACCAGAACTCTAATGATATAGAAGAATATACCACACATGTAAACTATACTGGTCTCTAAAAGAATTAGTTAAAAATTAAACAAGCAAATTATACAATACATGTTTAACTTATGGATGACTATGGATGGATAAACAAAGTTTGCCAAAGCAGCATGGAAAAAACATACTTAATATAAGACTACGACATCGATGGCAACTTCAAAAATAAAAAAAATAAAACAAACGTCAGTGACGTTGTTCAAAAAATAAGAAAACTAAAGAACTGAACTGGACATATGAGGACTAACAAATGAAAAGGACAAAGATAGAGTGGTACCCGAGGAACGGGAAACGAAAACGAGGAGGTCTAATTAAAAGACGGGAGGACGATCAATCAAAGGCAACCTTGGAGAAGGTCTGCCAGGATTGGTCAGGATAGAGAGACGTGGAATCAATTGGGGAAGGCCTAAGTCGACAGACAACTTGTCCGAAGTGGTTGCTAATAAATTTATAATTTTGCTACGTGAATTAGATTTAAGAATACTATCAATTTATAAGGAAAGCATGAAAGTTTAAAAGGTGACAGAATAAAGGGGTTTTATTATAAATATAATTATTATTATTATTATGCCACTAACAGCATATTGGCATATTGGAGAGCTTCAAGGCCGATCAGGGCAGATTATATAGGTCTTTCCATAACCCAGGCGAAGAGGCATTCCGAAGACAGGGGAGACTCGACGATGTTATGCGGTGCCAATAACAGACTTTTTTATATAGAACAGGAGGCTAACCAGCAGAAAGCTCACCTAATGTTAAGTGACCAACGCCCCTGGACACTCAATGCGAGAGGGCTCACGAGAGCGTTGCCAGCCATTTAAGTATTGGTACGCTCTTTTCTTGAAGGACCCTAAGTCGAATCGTGGTGCGTACCGGAAATTGCCTTAAAAACGCTAAGAGTGCGATGGAAGAACAGCCTAGAGCCAAGATATTTAACGGCGTTTTGTGAATGTCGATTGCTTCGGAGACAGTATTGAGCTCACAACGTCTTGGTTAATTAAATAATAGTAAAATATAAATAGCATTTACTACCGTATATAGACACCGCCATCTCTGGGCGGACGGACGAACGAAGTCTCCTCCAAAGGCATCACCGTAAACTCCCAACACAACGTGTCTATGGGCCAGCCTTCGCCACGAGCTGTCGTCTATCAAAATTATATTACATACTAGCAGTGCCCACAAAATAGTTTACGAGATTAGCATGTTTCTTTACATTTATAATATTAGCCATTATTGTTACGTTACGTTACGTTACGTTACAGACGTTCTTGGTATGTACAGTATGTAAGATCAGGTAACATAATTTAACTATAAATATTTGTATACTAAACTTTAGCAATTTGAAATCAAACAAAGGCTGAAATAAAAACTATCAAATAATATTTCAATTTTCACTCCAAAAAAACTTATTAGTCTCTTGACAATTTAAAAATCTACATCGCTATACGACTGCCTTCAATACTAAGACTCACCTGCATAACAGCAGTAAGGAAGCCCGTAGGGGCGACTAAAGAGGGAAGCCAGCAAAGCGTCGGCGGAGAGCGAGGCGCATTGGCCCACGCGCCCAAGTGCGCGCCTCGCAGGAAGAGCTCGCGACACCAAGCGCCCAAGGGCTTCATTGATGGGCGGGCTGGAGATTTTTACTTCGTAACAAATCAACGTTTCGTATTACCATACAAACTACGTATCCAATTAATTTGTTTTTATAGATCAGAGGGATGCATCTCTAGTCAACTTACAACTCAGAGATAGGTAAGGAATCTTTTCATATGAGCAATAACATATTTTTTCATTCTAATGTGGGTAATCTTATCAAAGGACGTGAAAAAAGAGCAGTTAAATAATTTTTTTATATTTTTTATGTTTCTCTTCTCTATGCCACCCTAACCATTAATTCAACGCAGGGGAGTATTGTTCCGATCTACTCCCTTGTTAAGGACTTTTGTGTCTTTTTTTTTACTATTAAAATATATTAAATATAAAATTAATCAATACAAGCGATCTGCAATGGAATTTAGCTGGTTCCCTTAAATTCACATTTTCAACACAAAATCTAGTATCAATATACAAATATTGAATAACCTTTTTGCCAGAAAGTGGGAACTCTCCCTTCAAAAATACACGTGTACATAATTTCCAGCATTTCAGACATCACCACGAGGCCTTCAATGGCACGACGTAATTCCTGTTAAGAGCAAAACAGGCTTCAGACAAAATTGTAGTACTTTAGTCAATACGAACTGGAAAATGCACTTTAAAATTAAAAAAAAAAACAGTGGGAAACCATCCCTTGTTCTAAGGCTCCGATTTCGGTATGTTTCATAGTCATTAATTTTCTTAAGCCCCAAGTAGTCGTGATGATCAGCACGTGTCTGACACACACTATTGATTTTTAAGGCATTCCGATTTCCTCACGATGTTTTTCTTCAGCTAGCGGGTGATCAATGCGCATATAGAAAGTCCATTGGATTTAAAATCTACAACTTCAGGACAATGGCGTAGCTACCTCGGGTGGCACCCGCTGCGGAAGTTGGTGGTGTCACCCCATCGATAGTTAAAAGCAATAAATATTATATGATAAAGGACGTGGCTTATTTATTAAAAAAGATCGCGAGTATGGGACGGGGATCCCCCACGACAGCGTCAGGCTCTTTTGCGGGAATCCACGAATTCTTCATAGAGCTGAGCTAGTGCTACTGGAGGAATCCCTGAAATAAAATTTTATTGCTAGCGATTGTTTTTTTTGTACGTTGTTCTTAAAGTTGAGAGAACGGGCGGGTGTCACCCAAAAAAGGTGTAATCTGGTGCACCCCCCCCCCCTTTGCTACGCGACTACTTCAGGAATGAGAGTCGCACGTTTAACCTGCTCAGACAAACTAACGCCATTTTTTATATCCAGTCATTTGCACCCGTAGTAACGATAAAGTAATACCTTCAAGCCAGAAGTGATGCCCGATATAAGCACATTATAGTATCCGATTTCCTGCAAAAGGGAGACGCACATGGGCATCACAATCTCCGGCCCCATCATCCGTTCTGTGGTCTCCACGTCAATCTTCGATGGCAGCTTGACTATCATCTCAGCTGCTAATTCGTCCACCTATCAAATACCACGATGTATCTCTTCTATTTCCAATTGATAATGTTTCTGAACTTTTGTTTTCTATCAAAGTGTATGGGATGTATATCAGGGATTTCGTTTAATAGGTAATGTCTCTGGCTTCATTGCTATCATTGAATTGTATATGTAATACCTGACATACACTGTATTGTATGTGTAAGTTATGTACAAAAGATACTGGTTTTCAAATGTTAAATATCAATTAAGATTATATTAATTAAGTGCATTGTAGCTATAGGTATATTCGCCGTTGTCCGGATTTATACATTTTGAGTTGTCAAGTAATGTTTGGTTTTGCTTTGCTCTGTATCATATTTAAGTGAAATTACTTTATCGGCGTTGGAAAAAAATACCGTCACATTCTTCGATTACCCGCCATCTTTTTCTTGTCCCTACCACGGTTGATTCTAAGAGTTTCGAAGCCATTAATAAAAAAAATATAATAACGATAACAATGATAGAATTATTCCATTACAATTAATTATTAATTAATTAATATTAGTAGTAATAAGGTAAAATTGTTTATCATAATAAAAGCCTTTGGTTAAACTTTATATAATTTAAGTTACGTACACTAGTACACACACACATTTTTAATTAGTGAAACTTTTTGTGGATACATCATGTGTTTACTTTTCTTATTTTTAACTTTTTTTATTGTATCTGTTTTGTTTCCAAACAAATAAATAAGTGATTTTATTAAAATCACTTATAGTATTTTTTTAAGCTGAAACCTGTTTTTACATTTTGAACATAGATGAATAATATTCTTAAAAAAAATTTGATTATTTCTACCTATCGAAACGGTAAAAAAAAAACATTAATAAATAGTTTGTCAGATCTTATATTAGTATTAGAAGAATATAGACTTATATAAGTATTTAAATCACGTTTTAATGTCGTATATGTTTTGTGTTATATGTTAAACTTTGTTAGCAAGTTATATATTTCGTCTAAGAATACAGACCTTTTGGTCTTCCCCTCCGCCACCTCCCCCTCCGCCCGTGGAGGCCAGAGCAAATAGGGTCGAACACATTATTAGGGCATCCTTAAATGAGTACGAAGCAATTTAAGATTAATACGTTAAGAGATAAAACAAATAAAAATTAATTAAAAAAATATTGACATACGGGAGTCAGTCTTAATTAAAAGGCTATTTGATTTGATAATTTTTTTTTTTTAATTTTCTTTTCTTTAGAAAATATTGAATGTAATACAAACCTGTGCTTGCGTAGCAACATCAGCAGAGGCATGTTGTCCAACAGACTCAGCTCTTTCATAGGCCGGCAACAGATCCAGGAAGTCACGATAGGACTCCAGGCTTCCGTCTCTAGGGATGTGGTAGGAAGGAATGCTGGAAAGCCTGAAAAAAATAAATAGTAGGTTCACAGGTACAGATGTGTTTCTCACTAATTATAGTCGCAATTTAAAAATGCGCTTACATAACAGAAGTTTGAATTTTCTGTTTTAATATTACATACTGCAATACTAACCCAAAAGATACCTGTGTACTCGTAAAAAAAAGCACAACGCTAGAGTACATATCTATCTCTTTTCATTACAGCCTAAACACCCTTTGATAGAAAGAGGCGAAATACTACTAATTAAATAAGCTTATCCGGAGCTAATTCGGTAGTGGGCTGATGGTTTTAGAAAAAGCATTGTTGGGTGCCTTTCTCAAACCTAATTCGCTATTTTGCTGATGATTTTTTTTTCTCTACTTTAAGTACCAACATTCTTGGCAATTTTATTTTATTTTATTGTGTAATTGTCTTATCTTGTTTATGTTTTTAATTGTATTTTTTTAATTCCTATTTTTAGCAAAACTTATGTTTACATATATTGTCGCACATATTAGATAGAAGATTTTATAAAATTATCGGTAGATTTCGCTGATCAATAAAAAAAAGAGTGCAATTATTGAAAATGATTTAGCTTAGGCTAAAATGTCAACCAACTAAGCATTTTTAAGGCACTTGTAAAAATCATTCATTCATATAGTAGGTAACACAACACTCATGAACGTCAAAAAACTATATGTAATAATTGAAGTATTTATTTCGGGTCCTTCAAGAAAAGAACGACAGGTCTTGAAAAGGTAATTCGATAACACATAGTAAAAAGAATGTTAATGGAGACAGTGCATCAGCCCTCTCTTGGATTTTGTGTCGTGGACAGTCTCTTGCATTTGACTTGGATGATTTTACTTGACGGAATAAATTTCGCAACAAAACTATTGTTACACAAGAAGAATACGTTCCTTCATTTGGGACAGGTTTAGAAGTTGTGCAGATTATTTGTGAATATACAAGTTTTTCAAAGAGTGCTTAAAGGGCCTCTGAAAGAGAAAAAGAGTTGGGCGAAGGAAGTGCGTTTTTGGGTACCTTACAAGAAGATTTGTGTTGTGTATGATATGGTGTGGTCAGTGTTTGTTAAAAAGAAACTTCTTAAAAGGTCAGCAACGCATTTGCGAGGCTTCTGATCTTATCACTTAACATCAAGGTGTTACCTATAAAATGGAGTCTCCAAAGCCTCCTCGCAGAAGAACTGGTTAATGTACGCGATGAGCACCCGCTTGTCCCAATCGTCTGTGATGTGACCCCCATAGTTGATGATGGCGAATAAGTACCGCAGAGCATCCCACGGGACCTCCTCGTATTCTTCCAGGTAGTTCGCTAGGAGATTGTCCGATACCTGCGTTTTGTTTTAGCTTCTATATGACACAATTCATATTCATATATAAATATTTCTTGATTTCTGTACTGTTTAGAACAAATAGTTCCAGCCTAAAACTACATATTAAAAAAAGTGCGTGCGTACAAAGTACACATGTCAGACGTGAAACTGCTTTGTAAATTAATTATTACTAAGGTAAAAGTCCCTAAATATGTACCACTATATGATCCCTCCAGGTATTTGTATATCTATATTCACACTGTATTACGTGCTTATGATAATACAAATAAATAAAAAATCTGCGTTTACTACACAAGACGTTATGCGACAGAATAAACTAAATGTAAACTAATATGTTACTACTAAACGAATACAGCGACCAATAGCGTGTATTTTTTCTCGATCTCCCTTTCTCTCTCTCACTCAATCGGTCTGAATCACCCTCTCCCTTTTCTTCGACAAAAACGCTGCACATCTTCGAGACGTATCCGTAAAAAAATACCCGCCTAAAGAAGTTCCACTTCAATAATTGAAATGAGGAATAATTATTTCAAAAATAAAAACTACTACTATTGTTTTACGTGATGTCCTTCAAAATTAAAGTAAATTACATTACCATTAATCAGGCAATAACAATCATCATTTAAAAATACAAGTCAAAATGTAAGGTCCAGTCTAATTCGTAACTAAAGACACAATCTCATCTTAATCTTTCAACTAAAAGAAAAACGACAAACAGTCATAATTGTCTGTACTCATAATATCACTGCAGTTATAAAAATGACAATACGAAACTTACGTCAAAATCGGAATCATTAAAACTGTACACGGCATTGTAACCCAGCTGCCTGAATCTCTTCCTGGCAATGAGAGAGCAGTGGAAGAAGGAGACACAGAAGAGAAGCCGTCGATACTTCGGTGTGGCCTCGTCAAATTTATCCTCGTTCAAGTTTGAGAATATCCGGACGAGGTTACCTTTCAGACCCTGGAATGCCAATAGTCAACGATCACATGAGAAATGGCTTTAGGGTGCAACTTGCATCTGTGAGGTCGTAGGTTTGATCCCCGACTGCACCAATGGAGTTTCTTTCTATGTGCACATTTAACATTCGCTCGATCGGTGAAAACATCGTGCCGAAACTTTCGACACAAAAAGTCCTCAGCGTGTGTCAAACACAGGAGGCTGAACCTACTTGCATATTAGATTGACAATCATGAAACAGATACAGAATATGAGGCCAAGACCTAAAAAGGTTGTCGCACCACTGATATTTTCTTTTTATGGTGATACACAGTCTAACTTGATTCACTTTGTTTTTTTTTGTTTAGCTTGATATTATGATAGAACCACTTGATTAAACTTTTGCTAATTTTATTTATTAGTAACGCCATCAATTGTATAATTTCTTAGTGAGTGTTTGTACGTATTGTAAACTTTTCAAAGGCATTAAAAAAAAGTACGTTTATTTTGGAACATAGGATCATAAGAGTATCACTTATTCCACGTCATCAAATTCGAGCCTGTTGGCATCCCTACTCATCGGCAAAGAAGACAGAAGGCGTTGGCCGAGAGAAAAAGCCGGCGTAAAAAACTCTCGGTACTCTTTTAAAAAAAAAGCAAATCATCAAACAATTCTACAATATTTAAAAAAAATATAGCAAATTAATTAGAAGTAGCCTAGCACTAGTCCCAGGCCCTTTTATCAACTAGATAATCACTAACTTTATCGTAAGCCTTTTTACACAGCTTTTATAGCATAGGATTCTTTATATTTTCAGTCTGGCCTATCGTTGTTTCCGTACTATTTCTTTCTTACCCTTACTTGTGTGTCTTTTTGAGATATGAACTTAGGATTATTATTGTAAGATAAAGTAGTGTATCCACGGCTACTGATCCGTTCTTCGTGGTACAATGGTCAATTTTACAGAATTAAGTATTACATTGTAAATGGATGGACGAATTTGTATGTTTCTGTGTGTGTTATGCACGAATCGGTTATGCACGATTCCTATGTTATATCTCACAAATATATTTACTAATAATGTAACAAACGTAGCAGGCTAAAGGATTGGTAGGTTATGATTCAAAGAGAAAATTAAGCGCGAAGTAACATAAAAAAATATAAACGATGCCTAAATTCGCTGTTTTGCTGCAGATTTTTCAGGTTTACCAAAAATGTCTGGTCAGTTTCTGTTTTAATTATATCTTTTAATTTTTGTTGTAACACTTATGTTTACTTGTCATAAATTTTAGACGGAAGATATTGTAAAATATGCCGTTGATGTATGATGTGGTAAACTTTAATAAATTAATAAAACAAAATAAACGTCTAGAAGGTTGATCACCATAGTCTTCAATAATCTGAGGTTTAGGATTTAAGTGTATAATTATGTCACCTGCGGCGGCTCCGTGGTCATCTTAATACTTCTCTGCAGAACGCTGAGAGGGAACTTATCATCGGGCATGGAAGACAGCCAGAGACGGAACCTCGGGTGAATCTTCGGGTTGTCCAGGCCACGGATGGAGCCCAACCACTCACACGCCAAGTGGCAGTTGGCCAGGTATACCCAGCCGCCATCGCGCATACCAGAGATGAGCATCCTGGGTTGTTAGGAACAGAAAAATCGGAAGATTCTTACAGACGTAATTAACAATCAATCAATCTAAAATCATTCAATCATGTGGGTAACATAATGTACACGTATGAACGTCAAAAAGGAATTATACATTAAATGATTCTAATTACTGCCAGTTCTCAAATCAAAGAACGGAAGAACTGGCAATAAACTCTCCGCAACTCTTCTTAACCTTTTTAATCTTTTTAAAATAAGGCAAACGCAGGAGTCTGACCTAGCCAAAAACCGCATTAAAAACGCTCACTTGAGGAACGACGATCGTCAAGGTGAAACGGGTGGAATTTCGTACTCTGCCTAGATGTCCGAAGATGAAACTGATGTCGTCCTCTCAATCCAAGTCGAAAACTTGGGATAACTATGCTATTGGAAGTTACAGAGTACCAGTGCTTTAACAACCTAGCCGGATTCTATTAAAATACTCACCTAGCCGCTGTGGGCGCCTGTCCCTGACCCAAGCTGAGGGACTGGAACTTGTCAAACATCTTGACATCTTGCGCCAGTTGGATAAGTGCCGCAGTCGGATCGACTCCTGGGGACAACACAAAGAGAAGGGACGTCTTCCATGTCGATTCTTCCCAGGCAGCCTGAAATTAAACAGAAATTTGTTGTTCACGTTGATTCCAAAAAAGGAAAAAGTCTAAAATTCCAATAATCATTTTCACTTAAGGAGTATATTTTTTTGGAATTAGCTCTCGGTAACTTTTGAAACAATTGGTATTAACAGAGTAAAGTGAATCTCGCGAGTACGTTATCGGCCTTTCAGGAATTGAAGGACACCAATTACAGTTTTCTTTTAGGATCCTAATTTGATTAGTTCGTTCTTCAATAGGCCGGTTTCAGTAGTTTTCGAAAAAAACGCTTTGTGCTCTAAACGATCAAAGGGATAAAATTCATAAGGCAAAAAAGTTTAATTAATACTGGTACACCTTAATATCAAGCACGGGCGGCTCCACGTAGCGCGGTCCCAGCGTGTTCACGATAAAGGCAGACACGCACGCAGATACGCGATCCGCTCGTAGCGAACGTACGAATAGTATACGTTGGAACTCGTTGCATATCTCGTTCCATTCGCCTGATTAAAAGATCTATTAACGTTTCCCAGATCACTTTGGATTGTCATACAAGTTATGTTGGAAAAACAATATAATATTGAAATTTAAACTTGTCTCAAATGATGTCTGTACGTTTCCTGGTTCATCGGTTTTGTAATCAATGCTTTAAATAGAATATGTTTATTGTTTACGTTTATTTTAATTATTTAAACGAATTACGTTAACCAGCCGCGTACAATAATTGAATAAATTAAGCTCAATAATAAAATAAATGTCTTTATTAATTAAAACTATTATAACGTGTAAGATTTGGTTCTTTTTAGATAAAAATACCAATGCCAGTGTTCCCAGCCCCAGTTCCATAACAAACTTAATAGAAAAATTCCACGCAATTTTTTTTATTACAATTGTAATTTATGCAATATTGAAGAGAGTGCTTATGTCCGCCTAATCGCCGCCTATAAAACTAAAAAAGCCTGAGTGAGCAAAATCTACAGCTTCATAAAATGTCCATCAAAATTAAGTTAATATAGACTAGGGGAGATACGACACTTATATTTTGCATTTATATATTAAGACGATAAAATTACTAAGATAAATAAATGTTAATATATTTTTCAAGTTATGTTCGTGTGACCCTACCGACAAGCGGTTGTGATTCCGGTTCCGGATGAAGATACCATTCCTTCCACTCCTTTGAAAATGTTTCAAAAGCGTCAATGACACCATGGAAGCCCGGTATCTTGTCCAACTCAGTGATATTATCCCAACAATCCTCTGGTAGCCAATCTGAACAACACACAGATTTTGTATAGATTTGAACGCTTATCAGGTAAAGGAAAACATGAGGCAAGCTATCACTTTTCTCTATAAGCAGACACTAGTTGCCTATAAAGGAAAAAGATGGACCAGATCGGAAAATTAAAGTTATTTCAGTTTTTTCGGGGGAATATTGATTATTGAACCTTAATCTATTTATAAATACTTAATAGCTATATAAATAATATCATCAAAATCATGCTCCATCAGACGGTGAATATTAATTGCTACTCTACTACGTAACTCGCTGGTGCGAAATTATGCAAAAGAAATTAAAAAATTTCAAAAACTAAAAATTACAAATAGTTAAAATATATAATTTTAAGAAAATATTACTAATACTAATGAAAACATATAAAAATTGAATTAGTAACAATAACCGCATATATCTCTTCCACTCGATTGGAGTGTACGTCCGAAGATTCACTCCTTCTTTGTATTCGTACAAAATATGATTCAATCAAAATGATTCGTTTTATTTATTTAATTATTTCATCAATATTTTGTTATGACATTTTCACGTTAAACTATTGTCCGTAAAGAGACTTTATATACAACCCCTTTTTTTAAATATACAAAATATTGTATAATAATAACAATAAATAAATAAAACCCCTTCATCACACAATACAAGGCAAACCCAATCATTCGAAATTCCTCGTTCTAAGATCCAACTATTTACGAAACTTGGTTATGTATCGTATATCTACAGATTACCAGCAAATCGATATATTTAATGTGACTAAAAAAATCTTAAAAAAATATTTAAAAAACTCAGGTATATTTTACTAATAATGGCTTTGTTTGTTCCTTCATATTAAATATATATTTTAATCTACCAATCAGTGAATCTTAGAACTGTGCTTTATGCTTCTGTTTCAATGTGTATTCCGTTTTGGCTTTTGTGTGTAAAGAAATTGTTTGAATATTATTTAGGGATTAGCTGTAGGAATACTCAAATAAAATAAATAAATAAAATAAAACTATTTCACAAACTAATAGTACGACAGCTGTCAAATATACACACGTGTATTTTGAAGGTTGCGGCTAACTAAAAATTAATTACTTATAAATACTAGGAGCGCCATCTATGTGTCAGCTACGAACTTCTCTACAACCGTTTACATACATAAAATATGAAAAAAACTACTCACTCGTAGGGTTATCGGGTTGTTCAGATCTGTCGAGAACTATACCTCCTTTCAATAGGAACAGATACTCGTTCATATTCATCTTTCCCATTTGGAATAGAATTCGCGAAACCATGTGGAAAGACAGCAACAGTTTGTGTCGTTCGAATAACGCACGACATGTGTTTCTGAAAATATTTTCAAAAGTAAGACGATATTTACAAATATAAGGTCAGGATTCCCACTTAGATCTTAAAGTGTAGAAACCTTTACATATGTGTTTGGTACTGAGGTCTAAATATAAAAAAAAATACAAATATTTTTTAGAAAGCGGGGTTTTACAACACTGGTTGGTCACTGTAGTCAAAGATTTTGTTTTAAAATACATATTTATATATTTTATGATTAAATATCGTAAGAAAAAAGAGTCCGTACGTACAAAACCAATACACCAGTAGCTTTGACACCTCTCTCTCTCTCGATCTATTACTCTCACTCCATGGCTATTTGCTTCATGCAAAGTTCGTTCTTTCTCACTCTCTCTCAGTCAACTCTCTCCCTTTTCTTCCACAAAAACGCTGCATATCTTCGTAACGTTTCATTCGTAAAAATTTTACTCTCATGCGCCTAAAGAAGTTTCACTTCAAAGAGTCTTTCTATATATATCATCTGAAGATTAATGTTACGACGACCTACCCTACTTCATGCAACCCTCATTATGGCTTTACCAGCTGTATTGCCTAAATAAAGTATTGCTTAGTTGTCTCATGCGCCTCAGTCACGAGGCAGTCGTAAATCGACACCCGAATGGAGCGGATGTGTATTGATTATAGGAATAACATTTAATTTTTCTATCAAACTAGTCCATTGATTTTCTTACTGTTCTAGTATATTTTTGCTATTACGACCGCGTAAAACACTTCCTAGTAAATTATCCTGAAAATCAAAAACTTACTTGTAGACAGAAAAAGTGTGGAACTCGTTCAAGTTGTTGATCCTGTCCTCCAATTCCCCTCCTTTGGGGCTTCGGTCGATGGAGTACGTGAACAGGTCGATATACGCGTCCAGAGAGAACTGGTACATGGGGTCTATGCGCGACAAATCGTTCAGGGCGAAGAACAATACTGATGCTCGCACTGCGACTGGCACGTACCCCTATTTAAGACAGGGGGAGGGGTTACATTAATTAGTTATTAATTTTCTGTCAATATATCGAAAAATTCTTAAAAGGCCGGCAAGGCACTCGCGAGCCCTCTAGCATCGAGAGTGTCCATGGGCGGCGGTATCACATAACATCAGGTGAGCCTCCTGCCCGTTTACCCCCTATTATATAAAAAAAAATTACTTATAAAAATAAAGGAGAGGATATCTAACAAGTATGACCCTTATTTATTTATTAGATCTGAGACTAGAAATATAAATGTGACTTGGCCGATTCCGTTAAGTACAAAACAATTAAAAACTTAAAAAGTTTTATTTTATATGTTTTTTCTGCACTTAAAGTATTTTTTATTTGAAGTTTATGCTAGACAAACATGCATTTGCTTCAGTTCGGGTTAAAATGAAATATTTAACATATAAAGGCCTCGTGGACAAGTGTCTTTTTTTTTAGATCAATGTCACTACATAGTATAAAACAAAGTCGCTTTCTCTGTCCTTATGTCCCTTTGTACGCTTAAATCTTTGAAACTCCGCAACGGATTTAGATGCGTTTTTTTTAAATAGATAAAGTGATTCAAGAGGAAGGTTTAAATGTATAATAACATCCATTAAATAGTGGAGAAGTACTGTTATTTTTGAGGTTTCTAATGTGATGTCGTAAATAATTACATTTTTTCCGCTTTCATTGCAAACGCAGGCTGAACCCTACGAGTTTTATCAAAATAATGTACTAAGTACTGTACACATTGAAAAGGTCAACAGAAAAATCCGTGATGGTATATGTCTATATGGTATATGTCGCGTATATTATCGGAGCTTTCCAGCGACGGAAATAACAATACAAAATAAAAACCTGCTTTTCATCAGCAATGCACCCGTGCGAAGCTGGGGCGGGTTACTAGTTTATTTATAAAATCCATAAAATACAGACTAAGCTTTAACTAAACTTTTTTACCTCTTTCTGTCAAATTGTGTTGACGCTGATGAATGACACAAAAATAATTAAAAATTTAAATTCCTTTGAAAATATTTATTTATTGACAAACCTGTCTGGCTGTATCAATTTCCTTTTCCGTGACTTGTGATGTGATGAGGGCTTCCTTCACTTCAAGGGACGTGCGCTAAAAAAACGAAAAATGAATTTCCAATACTCTTATCAAATTTGTCAAGAATTATTATTAACTACAAGTATAGACAAGATTTTACAGTCGTGTAATTTTTGGTGGGTTATATAGAAATGTTAATAAAGTTACTTTCTTAATAATTATAAACAGGAATATGTATTTACTTGCGAAGTTTGAAGTGTTACGAACAACTCCTCGTTTTCCAGAAGCGGCACTTGAGACTCGTACATAATACGCAACAAGTCGTTTTCCAAGTCCATCTGTAATTTATACGATACGATATAGTATATTTAATTACAAGTGCGGAAAGCCTGTCATTGCAACGAGTTCCGCACGTGTACTGAACAACTATTTTTAATACAGTTGCGAAAAAATTAAGCCATTTTATAAAACTATTTGCTTTTTTTTCTCTTCTCTCCACGCAATAAATTCGTTGCACGTAGATATGTAGCGATTTTTACGTTTCCGGTAAAATGTTCTCCGAAGCATTTTGTGCAATTATACTGAGTTCGGGTGATATTAATTCAAGTAAAATATCGTCGAAATTACTCATTTTGTTTGTGAAATTACATTTTTGGAAAATGGCGCCAATTTTCTTTTCTTCACCCATTCTGGGTAGGCTAAGGGAACTTCGCCCATACAGACAAGTCTTCCGTAGAATATTTTTATTGATATGAAATGAAAAGAAACCAAACCTAACTCATTGAATCCAATCATTAAATCTGATATTGAAACAAATTAGTAGCTTCTTTTTAAAATATTTGCGTGAATCACAAAAACTTCTATGATTTTTTTTAGTAAAACCTTCGTGGTTGGTTTTTTCTTTTTAATAGACATTGTTTTGACAGTTGGGAATGATAACGCACTAGCGGTAAAGAAAAAGCTAGAGTGTGTAATAGCCCTCTTTCCGCACGCTATACGTCCCTGCAATATGCCACTTTTTCAGCAGCTGTATTAAAAAATTATTTGTAAAGAGACGTCCCTTACTTAAGTCTCGTGTCAATCACCAAGACTCAATTTTACTCACCAGGACTTTCTTATTATTAGCAATGGTCATGACGAGGTTGTCCTTCATGAGCTCCAGCTGCGGTCTCTCCTTGCGCACCACGATGCCCAGCAACTGGGACGTCAGACCTTGCTCCTTCACGGCGAAGTTGACCATGGTCGTCTTGGTCAATGTCTCGGGCGTGTATACAGGATTGCCTGGCAAATTAAAACAGCATCTTCATGGCGGAATATTTGGTTAATTCACTCATTAACAGCTAACTGTACGTAACGCCGTAATAAAATGCATTTAGTATATTAAAACCTTTTTGCACCTTGTAAAGTAAAATTACATCTTTTGCTAATATTTAATTATTAGTAAATAAAAATAAAATATATTTATTTTGGAATATAAGATACGGGTGACACTTATCGGCAAAGACAGAGAGTGTAGGCCGAGAGAAAAAATCCGGCGTAAAAAACTCTCGGTACTCTTTTAAAAAAGCAAATCATCAAACAACACCCTTTTAAAACAAATATAGCAAATTAATTAGAAGTAGCCTGCCCAGCACTAGTCCCAGGCTCTTTTATCAACTAGATAATCACTAACTTTATAGTAAGCCTTTTTACACAGTTTTTTTAAATTCATTTCTTAAATTTAATAAAAGGCAGAGATAAAAGAGCCTCTGGGATTTTATTAAAGAAGAGTATCCCTTTTCCCAACTTTATAGTACCTAAGCCTTTTTAGTCAGCTTTTCTTTAATACGTTTCATAAGTTTTTTTAAAGTCAGAGATAAAAGAGTCTCAGGGATTTTATTAAAATATATTAAAAATGATTAAAAAAACTACAACGACCACCTCTCGGGACTCATATAATCTCAATTGAACATTTAGTCCAAATGTTAAGATCATCCAGCAAATATAACGCAAAAAGGGCTACTCACCGAGTTTCGTCGTTAGATACATTCTAAAGTTCTGATTATAAGGCACCATTTTCTCATTAAACTTAATGACGAGCGCAGTTCCGATTTTCACTATGGCCTTATCCAAAATGGGTGCAATAGAAGGGTCTAGAACTTCGCCAACGTTTTGTACTAGAATTGGTTTGCCCTCAGTGAGGCCCGTTTCCATTATTTTAAGATAATTTGGTTGACCAAAGTCGACAATCTGGAATATTATTTACACAAATCATCGCAAATGTGATGTGTAAAATGTAACAAAATATACAATACCCCTTTTCTATACAAGTCCGTTGTTTCAGAGATATTAAAAAAGAAATACATTTATCATCTAATTTAATCAATCATTAGTATTAGATTGACTAGCATTAGGTCAATTTTGTCACAACAATATTTCTGTCTCGGATAAAGTTTTTTATTATTTATTTATTTATTCATTTATTATTTATCTCAATGTCCGGGCTGAGGTATTTCCTTTGAATTAAAAATGTGTGCGTGTACACAGTACAGACGTAGGAAGTGAAACTTTTTTATGACCTTATTTTTCAAAAATAATATGCAACTTTTCAGGTTTATCAAATTGGTTAAATAAAGTTAAATTAGAGAATTTCTAAATTAAATACTAAATATAAATTCTGAATAATATTACGAGTATATATTTTTTGTAAATTAATTAACAAATTTTTACAAAATTCATTTTTAATATTTCATTAATTGTAATAGAATTATTAGTATCGTTGTTATCGTTATTATATTATATATTTATTTTATTAATGGCTTCAAATCTCTTCGAATCAACCGTGGTAGTGACAAGAAATAGATGGCGTGTAACGAAAAATGTGGCGGTTTTGTTGGGATGATAAAGAAGTTTACTTCAAAAAAGATATCGTAACAATTTTATATTAATGATATAAATGTCTCATCAAATACCTCAATTTCATTCTTCTCCTCGAGATGCGAGATCCAAATAAGCGCCTGTCCCTGAGGGTCCACGGCCAGGGGCCATCTCGTCGCACGAACCACTATTATGCCGTTCTCAGCACTGAAGTTGTCATCTACATATATCAGTTCTTTTAAACCATCTGGTAGAAACTGACCAAGCACCGTAATTTCGTAGCATAATGTTATAAATTGTAACACTGATTATGCTTGTTGCCATAACTTTATTAAATACAAAACCAAAACCAAGTACATTTATTAACGTCAACATAAAATTTGTTGTGAAACTACCAGTTCGCAAGTCAAGGGCGTACAGCGGGCACGAAGAACTGGTAAGAAGTCTCTTCAAGTCATACAAATTGCTTGAAGTGGAGCAACTCAATCCCAAGGATTAGGATCATTTAAATAATCGTCAAATTTATAAATAGTTTGAATGTTTAAAGAAAAACACTTTTTTACGGATTATCGTTATGTATTATTGTATTTAAACTTATAATTATTAAGATAATTTAAAATTTAACCGAATTATAAGTTTAAATATAATAATACATAACGATAATCCGTAAAAAAGTGTTTTTCTTTATATGCGTAAAAGTTATGTTAATAAAAGACAATACTAATAGTTTGAATGACTAATTTATCATTAATGCGAGTTTCGCATTTATTCTCTAATGGGAATTTGTTGTAAAAACAAACACAATTTTCATATAAGGAGTGGTTTATCTTCTGGAGCCTGATTGATCGAACGCGTAGATTATTTCTCTTTCGATTATTACTAGTGATGTCAAGTTTTTTAAAATCATTTTTAGTTTTACAACAAGGCTTTAAGAATATATTGACCAGATAGCGTCATAATATTTTATTCCATAAACTAATCGAGCTACAAAAGCTATTTGTATTAAGATAAGCATACATTAATTTCGTTCTAAAGTTTTCATGAATATTACCGGGTAATCCCATATAGTTCCAGTCCCTCAAGGTAGCATCGTCCAAAAGGAAGTACTTCATACTGAGGTCCATTGTACAAGGCACACCTTCATTGTACACCTATGAAGCAATATGTAAAATTAAATAAAGGGTCGCATGGAATTTTGAGTTTTTTACGCCGGCTTTTTCTCTCGGCCTACAATCTGTCTTTGCCGATGAGTAGGGATGCCTACAGATTCAAATTGAATGACGTGGAATAAGTGATATCTGTCTGACTTATGTTCCGTAATAAACATATTTTATTTTTATTTTTAAAGAAATATTATTACATTCAAAGGCATTTCATGAACTTAAGAAACTAATTTTTAACTAAGGAAAATGCTATGCTTTTGTAAGTAAAACAAACAATAAAAATAAACTTGATACACGTAATAATATATAATAAGCCTTTTTATCAGACATAACATTATTATTAGTATTTTTTATTATTATTATTTTTTTCTTTTCGTAGATTGTTTTTTTTCTTCCACTTCTGCTTGTCCGCTTGCCAGGTGGCAAAAGCCTCCTCCAATCTTCTCCATTCTGGCCTTTCTATGGCCACTCTACCCCATGTTGTTGCCGCGACTTGTCTAATGTCGTCGTTCCACCTTTTTTGTGGTCTACCTCTCTTTCTCTTTCGAGAATATACACGTATAATATATGGATGCATAGTTAAAAGAGAAATTACACAAGGATTCCTGTGTCGTGGGTAGATATATCTAGTCCTTTTGACATATTAACTGTACTTGACGTAATAATTTCTACATAACACAATTTAAACTTTTATTACACAAGAAGAACTTTCCGTTTCAGCATAAGAACCATTAATAAAATTTTAATTAGTAAATTGCTAAATATATATGAAAATATTCACAGTTTCGTTTTATTATTACATGTTTCATGAGTATTTATGTTCAACAGAAAATTAACGCCTGGATTAATATAGAGGCAATGACGCTTGAAATCATTTTTAATATCAGATGGCAAAGTTATTTACTGTATAATTCAAATGTACATGTCATTCAGATTTTACGGCTGCAATGGTTTAAAAGTATTATCGATATCAAGATCAAGATAATTTTGAGGCAAACTTTGTGTTCGTAATTGGTAGTTTTTTTTTAAATACAATAAATTAGTTGAGCCTGTGCCTAACACACGCCGTCGACTTTTTGAGTGGCAAGCCGGCTTCCCCGCGATGTTTTCCGTCACTAACGTCACTGACGTAATGACATTTAAAATTGGTGCAACTATTTAACTCTTCTTTAGATCGTCATTACGAGACAAACAATTGTTTAACGTAATTAAGTAATAAAGTTTTTACACTACTAATATTTTAAATAGAAAACTACCGACTCGATTTCAAAAATTGCTTTACAATTATAAACAAAATCCGGCCATAATATTACCTCATTAAACCAGTCATACATAAGCGCCTCTCTGTACTCGGATACAAAGGGTCCCAGGTAAGCCACGAAGCCTGTCGCGATGAGACAGTCCCCAGGTAAATTGTCAAATTCCTTGTCTAACCGCTCTACTGTCAACTCCCATCGCTCTCGTTCACCTTTAATGGTTATTAATTATTTAATCTTTATTATTTAACTTAACTAAAAATAAATAAACAGTTTATATTCACATTAAATAAAACAAATACAAGAAGTAACGAAAACGAATAGAATAAATAAATTATGTATGGAAGATTTAATTTTTTTCCAAAATATAATAGTATACTAGCCGCGCCCGCTTCGTTTCTCCTTGATGTGATTTAATCAGCCTATATTTTTAGTATATACCAACATGGAACATTTTGCTATGCAGAGATTGTTCGGTTTCCCTGTGATTTTTTCTCTATATAAACCACAGAGTTCAAGTCGTAAGTCTTTAATTAACAAATAAAAATCAAGGTTGATTGTAGAGGAAAGAAAATTTAGGGTTGTATGTATTTTTTAAAGCTGTATCATAAAAAAATAATTTATCCAGAATTGAAAAAAAACAATTTAGAGGTGGATTACCCTTAACATTTAGGGGGTTGAAAAATAGATGTTGTCCGATTCTCAGACCTACCCAATATGCAAACAAAATTTCATGAGAATCGGGAAAGCCGTTTCGGAGGAGTTTAACCACAAACACCGCGACACGAGAATTTTATATATAAGATAAAATATTATATATATAAATAGAATAGCCAGCGTTAAATGTACACGGCCAAGGGGACCAACCTTTTTAAATTTATTTTGTTTTTAATAATTTTAATTATTACTTTGTATGTTAAGGAAATTGTTAATACAGTATAATCTCTTTATACGCGGGGTATATGTTCCACAAATATGCCGCGAATACAGAATGGTAATTTATATGGGTTTATACGTTGCTAGGTGCCAAAAAAAAACACAGATATATAAGAAAATCAATTTTATTGAAGACTCAGAAATAAGTAATTGTGTTAAGTTAAGTTAACTATTTAGCCCTTAAAAGTTATAGTAAATAGTTATTATTAACGAAGTCATGAGTCAACAGCCAGTCATGTCATGACTCATGACGACTGACGTGCTATTACGTATTAACTACAAGGCGCTTATATTTTTTAAATGTAAATGTACGATGTTAATATTTATAGACCCTTTTCAGGGTATCAAAAATTGAGTAAGACTCATTTGAGTGTTCCCCTCCACGGAAATCTTTAGTAAAAGGCGAAAGATTTATACGTTTTGAAGGGAAACCAGAGTAATATAATAATGGTTTGGTAAATTATATATACTCCTTGATCCGACACGCCGATAGCGCGTTTTAAAATACTAAAGCGCCATCTGTTATCACTACCGTGCATTCAAGCAATGCTTGACTATTATTTAAATATTGTATTATTAAATGTTGTCTTGTTTTAAAATTAAATATTATTTACATTTTAACTCGTATCCAGTTATATTGGTCATAGTAGTCACAACGTGTTTAAGGAACTTGAATTTAATAATAATTTACATTACTATATTTACATGTTTTATTAAAAAGTATTGGAAAAGTGAAAGTGTAAATATACCAGACAATCCCGTAATCAGTGCTTCAGCTCTCTCCAATTTGAGTTGCAGCATCCGAGCTTTCCTCTCCAGCTCTTCCTTCTGAGCGACTTTCTCGTCATACTCCTTCTGAAGTCGGGCAATCATCTCACTCAGCTCCCGCAACTTGGCGCGAGCCTCTGCCAAAATCTGCTGCTTCATGCGAAGCGACTCCAGGGCTTCTTCTAGACGCTCCTTTTTCGGTTTTACTATCCTATAATAATATTTTAAAGGCTTCAAAACTTGAGGTTATCAGCTGTATCTATCTACTTAGGCGACGACATGTGTATGTTTAGTCAATTACTCAGTCTGAGAAAGTGTTTCACAACGTGGGGCAACCTGCATCCGCTGCTAACCAAATTGGAACCCACTATAAAAGCTCTGTGACACAAGTGCAAGAATTGCACATAATTAAAATAAAATAAAAATAGTATAAAAATATGTTTATTAATATTATTTCAATGTCTCGTGATATTTGAAAATTTTCTGTTTCGTTAACAATTTCTGAGTTATTTCCAAAAACCTATAGTTTCTTGAATGAGTTAATTTTTTCATAAAAAATATCCTATACTTAATTAATAAAATAAATCAGCGAAATAATTAGGTCTGGCCTCAGATTTCTGTATGATTCATGATCATTCGTTAATCTAATAGTCAAGTAGGTGATCAGCCACCGGTGCCTGACACACGCTCTTGATCCTGTTAAGGCAAGCTGGTTGCCTTACGATGTTTTCCTTTACCGTTCGAGGGAATGTTAAATGTGCACATAGAAAGAAAATCCATTGGTGCACAGCTGGGTAACGAACCTACGACCGTTGAATCTTAGGGATGAGCGTTGCACGCTAAATGCACTAGGCCAACTTCTCAAATTAAGAAAATACTTACTTATAAACCTTTCCATACTTCTCAATAGCGCGTACCCATAGACACAACGACTTAGCAGCAAGGGACACAGTACCAACAATCTCCGGGTCAAAATCTGGTTTCGCAGTGTATGTACCAATTTTCTTCAGCGTCTTATCTGATATATTGTCCTTGTCGAATTCGCGCAGTCTGTCCAAAAAGTATTGGTCACCGAGTTGGCGCTTGGCTTCAGCCCACGTCGGTTCTTTCTTCAATGATTAAATTAATTACTAGTGAGGATGAACTAACGAAATTCTATGTTACTAAAGGTAAAATCATTCTAAGTGTAAAAAGTTTTTAAATCGGAACAATTATTGAGTTTAGTCGTGAAAAAAACTTAACTGTGTAATGAGCAACCCGGACTTATAACGACCACTATTTGAGCTTAATTTGTTGAAGCTATCGCGGAATATGCTTGAAAGAAGCATATTCTGAATAGCTGAAGAATATATATATCGCTAAATGACCTGCATCATGAGCATAACCCCACATACACACGTACATAACCTCAATTTCACACACACAACACTGCCGAATCAGGTATTACTTAGTAAAATGTATTTAATATTTTTTATTGATATTTTCCTCTTGTAAATGTTTAAACCTTTTTATATATTATGTATTCCATATTTCTCTGTATCTTTAGTATAATCAATTTTGGTTTTTATTATTTATGTTCATAATCCTACAGTTACGAATTAAATAAATAAATACAAAAGTTAAATTCCGTTTCTAGGGACATAGATCTCTCATCTCTTTCTCGATTCTCGAAGCGGTATAAAATAAAATAAAAAAGCCTTTTATTTCCTACAAATTAATTTTACATATAATTTTTACTAGATAGAAACACAAATAACACAATACATATAAATTAAATATAAAAAATATAAATATAATACCTACAAATTCTTATTTATTTTCTATATTATTTACCTATAACTATTTTATTTACTATTATTCATATACTATATAATATTTGCTACTACATATAATATTTACTATTATTATTAGCTAGCTTGGTTAGATTTTGAAGCGGTATACATGGGTTATATTCTCGCGAGTGTTGTAAATAAAAGAATTGAAATATAAGATTTTTTGTGTGTTCTTCAACAATCGCGGTCTGCTAGTGACTGATACGTTGTAGTAGTCAACGTGTCAGTCACTACGTTATACTAGATGGCCAGACATCGTCAAGGAGGTTGGTTCACAATCGATGCCAGTGCAGGACGTATTGTAGAAAGATGAAAGAGGCCTACGTCAAGAATTGGAGCAAAAAAAGATGATGATGGATTAAATAAGTACCTGTAAAAGTATAAGCACCGCTTCCAGCACCATCTCCACCTTTTGTGGTGGTTTGGCGTAAGACTTCACTTCCGTGATGTCCTTTTTATTCAAAGCGTCTAGAGCCTAAAAAAACGTTTGATCTGTAGGTTTTTTGTCACGTTTCTTCATTCACAAAGAAACACTAGAACGACAAGGACAGACCATTTACTTATACCAGCGAGTTGATCAAAGAGCTAAGCAAATCACATGAATCGTGGAATATCTTTCATGTCGCTAGTTAAACTAGTTGGCTGTGACATATATATTATGAATAAGCGTATACGAGCGCATACGTTTAAGTCACGATGTTTGCGTATAACTGTCAGATTGTCCTATATTCACAATAAAAATCAGGATTCATGAGGTATATTATATACATAAAAAGGTCTGCGATATAAAATTCACCTGATGAGAGCCTCCTGCCTGTTCTATAAAAAAAAAATATCGAAATAATATGTCCTAATAAGAATTTCGTATTTCTTATAATATTCGAATACCTTAACAGCCTCTTCGAGAGCCGGCATGGCGCTGGCCAGATCCCTCATGGCAGCTTCAGCCAACTTCTTGCACTGAACTTCCTCTTCTTGCGTCTTCTTGCTGCGAGCCGCCACGGACCGTTGCTGCTCGTCGGCGTTCCGTTGTTGCACGTTAATAACACCCATGTACTCAATACATTGCTCCGTGTATTCTGCCACTTGGACCTGATAATACATTGCTGCTATAAATGTACTGCTGACCTAGGAGCTTGTGTGTTTTAAATTATGTTAATGAATGAATAATAATACATACTCGTACGGTGAAAGAAAATATCATGAAGAAATCGGCTAAATACTTAGTAGACACGAATAAGAGACTATCTACTCGCAACAGAGTCCGATACTGATGGTTGTAGTCTAATTTTTCTTAAAAATAAACATTTTAGTAACTAAATCATAGTTCTTGCTTCAGAGTGTCTTTTTTGTGTGTTTTGTGACTTACAAACTTTGGGATCAAACATATGACGGCTTCCTACCGATTACCAATTTCTCGTACGTGTAGTGACAACAAATTTTAATTGGACCCATAGAAAGAGAATGCTAGTGCAAACCATTGGTAATAAATATGAAAATATTTTGACGTAATATTAATCAGAATTACTATATTTTCAGTTAATTAAAACTATGTAGGCCAGTACTCAAAATATATCTCAACGCCACATAAATAATCGTACCTGAGAAACGGCGAGTTCCTCAGACATCTGTCCAACCAGTTTCGTAGTTTCCTCAACTTTGCCCAGACCGTTACGAAGCTTGTTTGCTTGAAGCGCGATATCGATACGCTTCAGTCTCAACATCCTTCAAATTTAATACTAGCTATAAGCGCCATTATTATACATATATATTCTTAAAGAATAAGTGGCCAATGGGCAGCAGGCTCATCCGATGTTAGGTGATACAGCAGATGGACTATCAATACCAGAGGGCCCACGTGAGTCGGCTTAAAAAATGCTCGCTTGTGTCGAGGTGATGTGATGAAAAGAGTGGCGGTGAATTTATGACCAGTTCTTCTCAAGTGCGGATGTAGCTTCGGCGCCAGGATGGGGGTCACATAGTCGTGGTCAAGTTAAGAATTTATACCTATTTATTCTATTCATATTAAGCCTATGGAAGATAATAAGTTTCAAAAAGCCTTAAAATTCTGTCATTTCTATGCTATATAAACAATAGTCGAAGATAGACAGAGAAATAATCGTTATCTAGAAGTATGAAAGCAAATAGTAACTCACTCTTTATATCCCGATACGAGTTCCAAATAGTTAGTGGGCGTGACGTAGTTGGTTCTTCTCATCTCTTGCCACATACGCACAGAGTATTTCCCCACAGACGAATGTATCAAAGACATGATGGAAGCCACAGACGCACGTAAGGCGTCTTCGCGGCTTTCCACGAGGGATTCCTTTCGACGCACCTAAAGATATTGTGTGAATCAATATAACAACAATAGAACGACGTACCTAATCTTCGCGACCATTTTCTTCAAATAATGGGTAAATCCAAGGTAAACGGGTAGAAGGGTAGAAGTGGAAGAAGAGTGGAAAAAACATGGCTTCATAACGTTAGGGAGTGAACGGGTATGGTGCGACTGTGGAAGACTTGGCGCACCTGGCACAGGAAAAGACCCACTTCACGAGATTTTATTTATTTATTTATTTATTTGGTGCACAAAACACATTATAATCTTTACAAAAATAAACTTAAAACTAAAAGTTATGAACAGGATTCTAATGTAAAACCATGTGCACACTGCAAAATTAATGTTACATCAATAAAAGGCTCATAACTAACAAAGGTAACATAGTAAAAAAAAAACAATAATAATAATAATAATAAGTTCCTCGACACCAATTTAACGTAACGTTAACCAGGACCACAAGGGTCAGCACTTAACCTACGATGGAGGATGTCTTTAACGACACTAATGAATTTATTGATGTTGCGACAGAATATGTCCACAAGTAAGTGGTTGCTCTTTGCCATCTCGTTATATTGACGAGCCATCCTGGTCAAAGGGTTGTAAAAAGAGATGTTATTCTTATAAGTTTGAAGGGAAAATAAATTGACTTCGTTAGCTCTACGGGCACTAAATCTAATGTTAAGGCTAATGTGAGCTAGTAGTTCGGGAGAGTCTATAATGGAGTGGGTGATTTTGTAAAGGTAAACTAAGCCGAAGACTATGCGTCTGGATTCTAATGGTTGAACTTTAAATTTCAGGAGTCTATCGCAATAATTTAAGTTAGACCGGCCAGGTTTTATACGATAACATAAAATTCTGAGAAATTTCCTCTGAATTCGTTCAATATCGTCAATGTGCACCTTATAATTCGGCGACCATATTGGACTACCGTATTCTAATATACTTCTTACGAGGCTGAAGTATAAGTACAAGGTGCTACGAGGATTTTTAAAACCTTTTGTGGATCTAAGAATAAAACCCAGTAGATGGTTTGCTTTAGACGTGATGTGACTATAGTGGGCACGGAATGAAAGCTTGTCATCGAACAGGATACCTAGGTCTTTTGCAACATCTGATCTGTTAACTAATTGACCATCTATGACATAGTTCCATACGATTTTGTTTCGTTTATTAGTAAACGATATGACAAAACACTTGTCTATATTTAAATACATGTAGTTCGTCTTGCACCATAGTGATACGGTATTGATATCACGCTGTAATGTTAAGCAGTCATCTAAATTAGTAATAGAAGTAAATATTTTTAAGTCATCTGCATATAAGAGACAATTGCAGGACAGTTGTTGAATAAGGTCATTAATAAAAACTACGAAGAATAATGGCCCTAAGTGGGATCCCTGAGGTACTCCCGATGTAACTGCGATAGGTGCAGAGATGAAGCCCTTTAACGCAACCAACTGAGTTCTAGAGTCTAGGTATGAGCAGATCCATCTATATAAACTGCCGTGGATACCATGTGACGCTAACTTATGACAGAGCAGATGGTGATTTACTTTGTCAAAAGCCTTAGAGAAGTCAGTGTAAACAGAGTCAACTTGGCCACCTGTGGCAAACACTTGACAGAGATAGTTTTTGTATTCCAGAAGGTTAGTGACCGTAGACCTGTTTCTAACAAAACCATGTTGCTTGTCTGAAAGAACAGGCTTAAAATGACTGAACAGATGAGTATACATCACTGACTCAAATAATTTAGCAGCGCAAGATAAAATACTTATCGGTCTATAGTTTTTACAATTGGACTTATCACCACTTTTATAAATAGGTATTATGTGGGCAGTTTTCCAGCGCTTAGGAAACACACCACTAGTTAACGATTTATTAAAGAGAACACATAATGGAATGGACAACTCCTTTCCGCAACTTTTTATGAAAATAGGAGGCAGAAGGTCAGGACCCGCCCCTTTGTTAATATCCAAACTATCTATTTTACGTTTGATATCTGTTACCGTAATAGAAAAGCCAGATAATATATTAAAATACGTGTTATTTACAGCACCAGATTGGTCAGTGTATATAGTTTTATTAGTTTTATCGTCAAAAACTGAACCAAAGTATCGCGAAAAAAGGTCACATATCCCCTGACCGTCTGTCTCAGAAGTATTTTCAAGTGTCATGGTGTGAGGCACTGAAATATGGCCTTTACGATTATTCACAAATCTCCAAAATGATTTTATGTCCTTGGCCAACGAGTCCTCGATGGATGCGATATACTTGTCGTAACAAATCTTGGTAAGAAATTTGCATCTCTCCCTCAGCAAAGAGAAAACGTCGTAATCGCGGGGATTCCCAAACCTCTTAAACCGTTTATGATATAAGTTTTTTTCTTTATTACATTTAATTAAGGATTTGCTGTACCAGACTGGATAAGATGAGAATTTGCTACAACAACTTGGTGTATTTCTTGATATTATTTCAAATAAAAGCTCATAAAAAGCTTCGGTGCACTCATCAATACAAGGGGACGATAAGATTTCGGACCAGTTCACAGACTGGAGTTCAGATTTAATGTTTTCAAAATTACATTTAGCAAAATTAAGCCGTTTAATGTTAGCGCGTTGAAGCCCTTTAGAAATCTGAATCGGAGAAAGAGTAATCAAAATTGCGGGATGATTTTTATCTAACAAACTTAATGCAAGTGTTTCATTGACACTTATACAATCTATATTAGAAAGCACCAAATCCAACAAGCGAGCGTTTGCATTTGTGATAAAGTTATGCTGTTTTAGATTACACAGTGACATTAATTCATTTAGTAGAAGGAGCTTCTTACTCGGGTTAGGGGAAATTGACAGAGAGGGATTAATCGAATCAGAGTAATCAGGTGTGTTAAAATCACCAATTAATAAGAAATTATCCAAAGGGAAACGATTAAGAAGTAAATTTTGGCAATGGCTATAAAAGAGTTCAAGCTTGTTAATTCTAATATCAGGAGGCAAATAGCAAACACATAAATTTATGCGAGAAGTGTCACGTGCTTCAGGAATAAGAGTAACCCAGACATCCTCCATATCACTATCCCACGATGCTTGACGGATGACCTGGTATTTTTTATGGACGGCGAGTAAAACTCCACCTCCCTCGGTTTTAGCACAGGAGGAATCCGCACGATCTCGTCTGAAGAGATTGTAACGGGCGTCAACAACTTCGCCATCGAAAACACTCATATTTAAGTTCGTTTCCGTCAAGCATATAATATCGAAGTTAGAATTTAACAGATTTAAAGAAAATTGAGTTAACTTGCTACGAATTCTGTTTACATTTTGATAAAATATATTAATCATTGTGGAAATAACGTGTGATTCAGTATATAAAAACAAAAATTGATCAAGTAACTTACTAAGCAATGATAAACAAACAAATTAGTAGTAGTAATAACAATTAAGACAATTTAGTGAAGGAATCATGACTTTTAATTAGAATGGCCGGGCTTGATTCATCCTTACGAACATAAATTTGGCCAAATCGCACCCAAACAAACCTGTAGTTCTTGTCAGTAGAAAATTTACGTGCCGCACGGTGTAACTCTTTAGCTTCAGGAGACAAATGTTCAGACAAGTATATCCTGCTCGACGACGAGCCGCCAATACCAATATCGGTAGTAGATAGTTTGGTGTCAGGGTGGGACTTATTGAAGCGAGTCAACGCAGACAAGAGTGTATCACGCTGACGCTGCGTTGAGAGGGTAACTAGTATGTTTCGCGGCCTTTTGGAGTTTGAGTCCATCTTAGCTACACGACGACATGCTTTAACATCACTCTCAGATACCACAACATTTAAACACTCACAGAGTTTTTTGAATAACTCCATCAGATTCTCAGTCTTGCTTTCGGGTACCTCGTGAATCTCGAGGTTTAAGTCACGTGAAATCTTTTCAACTGTAAATAAACGACTCTGGAGTTTTGATAACGTGTTTTGAGATTTCGTAAGTTCAGTCTCGAGTACCCTGATTCGATTGTCTTTGTCTGCAATATTTGACTTCAAATCATTTTGTTCTAAGATGATAAAATCCGTTGTCGTCGTGAAGTCAGCCTTTACCAACTCAACAGCTCGGCTAACCTCGTCGGTCACCATGTCCTTCAAGTCCTTTCTAAGCGCGGACCGTAGATTTAGCATAAACGATGAGTCAGGGGACAGTTTCAAGTCTATAAGTTTGCTAATACTGTCCAACGTAACCGGCTGCTTAGAAAAGTCAGCGCCTGCAGAAGTTTTCGTAGCAAAATCACACTCCGGCTCTTTACACGTCGTTATATATGAGGAGGCGCTTGGTGATTGGTTATTGCGACCCCGCCGGACAGGAGTATTATCGTCATTGTTTTTACGCCGAGTTACATTCTGACACAGAGGACAATTAAGTGATGCCAATTGCTCAGCACTGAGCTGCTTAGTCGACCCGGCAGCAACATCAAGGCATTCATAACAAAACTTGCGTTTGCAATTATTACACTTTAAAAAATGATCGACATTTAATACGTTATTACAGCCATGGCACTTCATAGCTCGATTAGATTCACTATTATTCACTTCACTGATTTTACGTATTCTGTATTACTTCAAATTTGACTTATAAAAGCTAACACTATTGTTAAAAATTGAATAATAACACTTATAACACGGCTAATAATACTTTTAACACGGCTATGGACTACCTTCCACCACGGTTGAAAATGAGATTGATGGCCAACCTCCAGTAATGGAAGACCAAACGAAGAAAATTTTTCACAATACTTATCAATACATTTATATATGTCGAGTAAGCTAATGAGTTTATTAATATAATAAACGAATCATTTTTAAAGATAGAAACAACATTTCAGTGGATGAGGTGGGATAGACAGTACAGAAGCCTGTTGTGTGTCTATTAGTATGTTGAACACAGTGTTTGTTTAATGATTTTGGAACGAATATCTAGTCAAGTCGTACCAGAAATTCGATGAAGTATGGGGTATACAGATGTCTATAATTGAGTCTTAATAGTTGACCAGAAATTTATATTAATTGGGTACACAAAATGTCTATCATTGATAGGTGATGTGCCTTCTCCATTTTCCAAGATTACATCAATATGATATAGCAGCATGTAAGCATGTCTTTTTGTATTAGCATTTTCAATTGCGAAAAAAAACTAACCCTAGGCCCAGTAATAGAAGCGAGTAACTCGACCCCGTCAAGGAACTTGTAAGCGACTTCAAGAAGCGCTTCTCGCGGCCATTCCAGGAACCAATTTGTGGTTGTCGCGTTTATCAGCGCTGGGTACTGCCGGATTCGGTTCCTACAAGCCAGCATAAACATTTTTACAATCTTTTACTATTTTAGAAATCAAGCTATCTATTAGAGATCCTTATTTTATTAATATATTAACCTATATAACGTATAAAATTTGCGTGTACGTAACAGCGTAGACGCACACATACGTAATAAATGTTTTATGTGTAAAAATATAAATGTTTTATTTATTCAAATACATACAGTATATTGTTTTCTATCAATTTCAAAGATTCTTTATTATGTTACCCAAATTTTAATAGTGCTACATATATAGTACACGTTTAGTATTGTCTTTAATTAACGTAACTTTTACAACTTGAAGTTATTTATTATTGTAAACTTATAATTATTTAAACATAATTTTAAATTTATCCGATGTTTCGCGTGCTTTACAGCGTGCGTGGTCACGATGACTGAAGACAAAAGGTGTTGAATGTCAAAAAAGTATCACAGCTGTAGAAAATGTTGTTTTAAACTTAAAATTATGTTTAAATAATTATAAGTTTACAATAATACATAACTTCAATCACGCACAACGGACCTATTGAGTCTAAGTGCGGAAAAGGAGTCCCTACATACATAACTTTAATCAGTTAAAAGTGTTTTCCTTTAAATAATTTTTTTAAAACGTTTTTAAAAACTTACTAAGTAGATAAAACTTAAGTTATTATATTCCGAAAGGTTTAACATAAACAAACTAATTTTAGCAATAAGGTAAACTACCTGGGTACTATTCAATCTTTAGACGAGATTTGCATTTTTGACATATCTAGATTGAATAACTAAATATAACTAAAAGTAAATAGGGCAGCACCAAGGCCAAATTGTTATGTATTTGACAAGTGAAAATTACCCTTAATAATGTATGTTATAAATACCTGAACTCATCTCCAATAGGGCTGAAGCACAGAACAATATGCATATTGGCCCTCACTCGGTCCACGAGAAATAGATATACAGCCTCATTGGTTTGCATGAGGTTTGCGGCCTTCATCGGCTTCTCCAAGGCTTGCTTTATCTAGAAATAAATAGCTTACAATAACAAAAAAATAAGTGAAACTTTTTCTAAAAGTAGATTTTAATAGATTAGAAATCTTTATGATACTTTTTTTTCGATTATTTGTAGAATAAATATATAAGTTTATAGTGTAATGTTTAAACTTGTAACAGAAATAGACTCTATAGCCATATCATTTGCATGCCTATTTTTGTGTGGCTAATTGTGTGGATTTTAATATTTGATCGTTATAAATGCACCACTTTCTTGCAAATAAATGATTTATTATTATTTTCAGCATAAAAGTTAATTTCCTTAATGTTTTTCATTATTGGCATAGCCTGAACTATTTTATGTATAAGAAAAACTTGATCAAATTACACGAAAAAACCTTTCGCATGCCTCGGGAAAAAAAGGCGTAAAACCATATTTTTCAGAAAAAAAATAAAGAAGTAATGCTATTATTACTAGGATACTTAATATATTACATATACAAATACATATATTATATATCAAATGAAAGCTTTTCGTCGCTTAAAGCAATGTTATGTATTTAGTGTAAATACTTAGAAAAGCTAAATGCACATCACAGAATTTTTTCTAACTATACTGAAAAGCAAATGCGTTTTAGAATTGTGTCACTAAGTGGAATGTAGATACCAAAAAAAAACTCGTTTTCAAAAAAAAAAAACTTTTGCTATTGAAGTTGCATAAAAAAAAACTTACATCTTCAAATTCGTCAGGTTTGAATAAATTAGTGACTTCGCCACTACTTAACAAATTGTTAATTATTTCGGTAAATGTCTCCTCCACTATCTGAGTGTCGCAGAAGATGAAAGTCGTCTTCTTGCTGTCCACACCACAGGTCGTGTAAAGGACCTAGAATATAAATATGTACAACAGCTAGTTAATTAAATAACCTTTTGCTAAAGAACACCTTTTTTAAAATGGTTTTTCAAAGTCCTTCAAAAAACCCATCATACAATTGTCGCATTTAAAAAAAAAGACTGGTAAGAGTTTTTTAAAATGAAAAATTGCATTTGTTGTTACAATCATATCACAAAGGGCTGATCTGGCGATAGACAAATTTGCGGGGCGAAATAGATAAGAACCACAAAATAATCAAGAGGCCTTTACCCTAAAAGAGGTTTTTTTCGGCACCAAATCATAACGAGCGAATCTCATATCTGTTCAAACATTTTTTATTTCTTTAATACAACAATAAATCAGTAGCGCTACAACCTCTTTCTGTCTTGGCCTCAGATTTCTGAATCTGTTTCAAATAGGTGATCAACCTCTAGTGTCTGACAGACGTCAACGACTTTTTTGGGTCGAAGACATGTCGATTCTTCACGATGTTTTCCTTCACCGTTCGAGCAAATGTTAAATGCGCACATAGAAAGAGACTCCATTGGTGCACAGCCTGGGATTGAACTTACGACCTCAGGTATGAGAGTCGCACGCTGAAGCCACTAGGCCAACACTGCTAATTTATTTCCCTAAACAGTATTGAAATAGATTGGAGAAAAACTTCCCGTGAATCCGCGCTTGACTTGAATTTAATAGATAAGTTTACATCGTCAGTTACAGTTTAACTTGCGTACGAAACCAGATTGAGTATTACACATTTATTCGGATAGGCCTTGTCAAATTCGGATCAAATCCAGAAGGTCAAAAGTAGAAGAAAGTGGAAGAAGCGAGAGAGGGCCTTAACCTTAGTAAGAAGTTCTCTGCCTTCTCCTTCGGGGAAAGGACGTATAAAATATTACGAATTTATTGGGAATATAACCCTCACAGATGCCTTGGAAATACAAGGGATTTTACCTTCAAGTCTTCCCTGAAGTCCTTGACGCCATAAGTTTTTGTTACGACCACTTGGAACGAGTTGCACTCGCAGATGTAGGACGCGACTCTGGTCAAACTTTGCCGACCTGAGCCACCTGTGAATATTGAAATCGTTTATTAGCTAAGATTAGATAGATTAATTAGAAAAATCCACACAATCAGCCATAAATTTAAATAGACGTAAATTTTATGACATAATACTAAGCAGTGGCGTAGCAGGAAGGGGGGGGGGGGGGCGGCAGTCCGCACCGGGTGTCTGTCTTTTTGGGGTTACTCTACAAACAAAAAAAAGTCGCTAGCTTATAAATTTCTATTTCAGGGATTCCTCAGCACTAGCTCAGCTCTATGTAGAATTCGGGAATTCCCGCAAGAGAGCCAGACGCTGTTGTGGATTACCCGTCCCATACTTTTTTTTTTATAGAACAGGAAGCAAACGGGCAGGAGACTCACCTGATGTTAAGTGATACCGCCGTCCATGGACACTCTCAATCCCATAGGGTTCGCGAGTGCGTTGCCGGCCTTTTCAGAATTGGTACGCTCTTTTCTTGAAGGACCCTAAGTCGAATTGGTTCGTAAATACTTCAGTGAGCAGCTGGTTTCACAAAGTTATCTGGCCCTTCTGCTAATAAACAAATACATAGTAAAAAATTACCTATCCCCACACATAGCATATGCCCTCTTGGCTGCGATATAACTCTGACAATTCTGACAATATGCTCAATCGCGTCTTTAAACAGTACCAGGTCCATTTTGACAACTCCCGGACAACTGTTGTACTCCTCCATTTGATTGGCTATGTATCTGTTGATATTTTTAACCAAATTTAAGCATTACTTACTTCACCTGCGTTTATGAGATCACAGATAAAGGGTAAAATAGAATTTAGATTTAGTTGTCAAGGGTCAAATATAATTTAGATTTAATTGGAAAGGGTAAAATATAATTTAGATTTAATTGGCAAGGGTAAAATATAATTTAGATTTAATTGGCAAGGGTAAAATATAATTTAGATTTAATTTTTAAGGGTAAAATAGAATTTAGATTTAATTGTCAAGGGTATAATATAATTTAGATTTAATTGTCAAGGCTAAAACAGAATTTAGATTTAATTGTCAAGGCTAGAATATATTTTTTTATATAAAAATAAAAAATCAAAATAATATTTAAAAATAATACGAAATAAATGTTAAGGTCAGTACAAAATCCATTAATACCTGCGCAGTGCATTAGCATCATTGAGATCATCATACACCTCAAATGGATTTAAGAAGTGCCCAAATATGGGCGGACTCTTAGAGGGGCAGAGAGCGTGGAAGGTCAGCTCAAAGTGTTTACCCAACATGTCTCCCATTTGACCCATAAACCAATCACGATCTCTGAAAATTAATTGCATTAATTTTAAGAAATACAATAAGTAAATAAGGATATACATGTAAGTGTGTGTGTGTTGGGGTAATCTTTGGGTCTACAGAACCGATTTAAAAATCTTTTATCAATGGAAGGGTATTTGTAAAAATAAAATAAAAATACATTTTCGTGGTAGTTGGATTTGCAAAGTTGAAGAAAATAGGGTTGAACCGAAACGTTTCATACGAACTCTAGATATATAATTTATAAGATTATATATAATACTAGGTGACCCGGCAAACGTTGTTTGGCCATGTATGTTATTTCTAGGAAACATATTTTTAATTCGACTTCAATTATAATATTTGATTGCCATCTTGCAACCTTATTGCGGATCTGTGGATAGATTAAAAAAAAAAATATCGGGATGAAAAAATAGGGGTTGATCGTATAAGAGTGGAAATTGAGAAAGACATGATTTTTTTTTATTGTCATCACAAAATAAAAATAAATTTTTTTGCCAAAAAATTAAAGTTTATAATTAACAAATAAAAAATAAGGGTTGATCGTAGAGGGGTGAAAATTTAGGGTTGCATGTATTTTTGTATGATGTATCATAAAAAAATAAAAACTAAAAATTTTGTCTGAAAAATAAAAATAAAAATTAACACCACCCTTAACTTTTAGGGGGATGAAAAATAGATGTTGTTCGATTCTCCCCCCTGGTTAGTATCCTCGATAAGGATCACGAAAATCGGTCGAGCCGTTTCGGAGGAGTTCGGTTACTAACACCGTGACACAAGAATTTTATATATAAGATATAATATACAATGTTATACATTATAGAATTGATTGAATTCTATATGTATAACATTGTCTGCCGAGTCAGCTAGTAAGTAATAAAAAAAGAAAAAGACTGGGGAAAATATAAATTAACAATTTCCTAAAAAGTGTTACATATAATGGGGCATGGGGTAATTCCATTTCTGTGATTAATTGATATTTTTAGGCTGCCCCAAAAAATATTGTTTCACTGTACGATGGCTATGCACGATACACGATACACGACTTTGTACGAGGCACGATGCCTAAGATTTTTAGGTTCCATATACAATAACTATTACACAACATAAACAGTAAAATATTGACATGAAAATAGGTTTTTAAATAACAAACAAACTCGCAGGCGGCTCATTTGACGTGATACCACCACCGATGGGCACTCTCAATGCCAGAGTGTTCGCGAGTGTGTTGCCGACCTTTTAATATTTGGTACGCTCTTTTCTTGAAGGACCCTAAGTCGAATTTGTTCGGAAATACTGAAGTGCGCAGCTGGTTACACATAATGGTGGTGTTGAAAACAGCCTTAAGAACTGCTTTGTTTCGACTTGGATGGAATTTCGTATCCCGCCTTGACCTTAGATGATGAAACTATTGTCTAATAATGCATATTGGTAAAGAATTAAAATCAAACAAAAACAGAATGAGAAAAAAAGAGAAAGATACTGAACTTACTTCTCTTCGGTCAGTCGATCACAAAACACCCGGAAGCATTCGTGGACCCAAAGACGAAGAAACCTTGGTTTCGTGTTTTGATAATCCTTGTTACTCCTCAGAAGACCCTGAAAAAGCACAAAAATATTTTTAGGAACAAAAACATATGTATACATAAAAATATAGTCACCTAATAATTTACATATAAATATTAAAGTCAAGTCAAATTAAATTAAAATTTAATTATATACAATTACCTGAAAAATCTTCGAGATGTCTCTCAAATTGAACAGGTAGTGCATTTTACTTGGCGTCGGAAGTAACTTCGCCACAATATTGTTAAACATATCTATTGTTGCAGTCAGCACTATTTTACCTATAATTACAATACTTTTAAATAGTCTATTATATAGCTTTTTAAATAGTCTTAAAGTTTATCAACCCAAAAAGACTTGTCAACTATTTATAAACCCTACTTTTCTATGCGTTGCCGGCCTTTTAAGTATTGATGCCGTTTACTTAAAGGACGTCGAATTGGTTCAACATGGTAGAGTGAGGCAGAAACTGCCTTAAATACGCTAAACTTGTATAACTTATGAAGGAATTATACATATAACTAAATATATAACATAGACGTCTCACCGATAGTCTTGGTCTCCTCGTCGAAGTCAGACAGATGCTGAGACAACATAGTCCCGAATATCTTGATGAGCTGCTGCTGCGTGGGTGGGGGTAGAAAGAAGGCGTGGAAGCAAGAGAGAAGACGAGGAGGCAGATTGGACCTGGCCCCGCCTGGAGGACCGGCAGCGCCACATAGGACCATATCCTTTAAAATTAATAGTTTATATTTGCGTGTTTGTCTTTTAATTAATAATATTTGTTTAATATATCATAACGACAACTAACTGAAATTCTCTCAATTATAGATAGACGTCAAAATCCAAGCATTTAATTTTCAAAAATATTTTTTATTCATATTTCTAATTATTAATCATTTATCAATCAACACAATTCCCTAAATATTTGTATAAATGAAAGCCAACACCAAATTAATTAGATATAAAGCTGTTTAAACTTATAGATCAAGCTAACTCATATATACATTAAACGAATTTCATAGTAAATAAATTGTAATGACACTCGCTCACGATAGCCAAGACTCGAAGCAAAACCAAAACTTCTAAAGAGATCATTGTAAAATAGACCTTAACACAAGGCAATAAAAACTTCAATAACGTAAATATATAGATAAAGACGAAATTGCCTAAAATTTCTGAGGGTAATTTAAAAGTTTTTTTTTTGTAAGTTGAATTATTATTTTCTTTATAGTGCGAGCACGATAGGTACACTGCCACAGGGACCAATCATTTTCGATTTGTTTTAATTTTCCATTCAATAATCATTAATTATTATTACTATGGAGGTTAAGAAAATTGTTTAATCTGTATATTTGTTTGTTGAAAATAAATACTATAAAGTATACATAACATAATTGCCTCTAGGGGCAGGACAAATACATGGTTTAAAATTGAAGACATATAAATATGTCTTCGCACCAAAGACATTTTTATATGTTCGGATTATTCACAGGAGTTACCTTAACATTCTTCCGCCATTGCTTCTGTCTATCAAACCAATAGCCATAATCATGCCAGAGGCGCACTAGTTCCAGAGGTGGCTGAGACCCGTAAGCATCACGCACCGGCATATTTATGTCGTCCATAAACGCTATCATTCTTTTGCCTATATTAATACAACTTAATCAGAGTGAAAGGAAATCTTTCATCCACGACTTAATATAGTCAAAAAAGTAGTCCTAATCAAAATTGGTAATTAGCCACTACTTGTTCCAAGCACTTTAAACTTTATGTATTGTAAAACTGAACTTTGTGTATTGTAAAGGGTATTTCAACAAGAACTTTGTTTTCTAAAACAAAATAAAACAAAGAATTTAGAGGAAAATGAATAAATTTTTTATTGTATTACAAAGAGAAAAGTTTGGCAATTATGAATGAAAAATGATATCTGGCAAATGTCCACCACGACCACGCTGACAGATGTTGATTCTTTCATCAAAATTTTTAATCACTTTTTGGCAAAATGGAGGGTTTATTTCGTTAATGACATCACGGATTTTGAGTTTTAAGGCTGCAATCGATTCGATTGGCTCCGTATAGACTCTGTCTTTAACATAGCCCCACAAAAAATAATCCAGTGGTGTTAAATCACACGATCTGGCTGGCCACTTAACAGCTGAATTTCGCGAAACACCCTTTATATAGAGTTTAACACAAACCAATAAACATTCAATTTGTAAGATTTCAAAGTAAATAAAGTTTAGTATGAATGTCATTTAAATAGAAATTGAAAGATTCCAATTTCTATTAGGTACCTAGAATATTTATTAACAATGAAAATTACACTATATAGTTGGATATTTCTATAAAAATCTAGGAGATAGGAATGTTAAACTGGAAACATTGTTTACATTAATTGATCTAAATTTTTTAAAAGGATTCCTAAATTTCCTAAGATTTTTTTTATATTTTCCTGACTAAATTTTGTACCCAATATCTATGTTCTTTTATCACTGCGCTAACGTCGCTAGATATAATCAATACTGAATTCATTTGCACAAACTTATTAACTTAATAGTATAAACAAAAAAAATTACCTCCCGCCGGTACATAATTCCCTTTAGTCCTCTTCTCGAGTCGAGCTTCAATAATATCTTGCACATTAGCCGCCGTCGTCTGAGCCGACATATTAATCACTTGCATACTATATCTATTAAACGAAAAAAGAGGAATTAAAAATATTAAAAATCAATTTTTAAAATATTAAGCATAACTTTACGTCAAAAATTAAAAATAATGATAAAACATCTTTAAAAATATTTATCATACTTTGAAAAAAGATTAAACAAATTTAAAATTTTAATCATAATTTTGAAGAAAGATGAAACTTAACATTGAAAAAGATTTAACAACAACTTTAAAAACGGATTAAACATAACTTTGAAAGAGAAGAATTTATGATTTCTTTAATGAGTGAACGCACAACGGACGTGCTAAGAGTCTAATTGCGGAAACGGAGTCTCTACAAACATGAGTGAATGCAGTTTTAAGATCATTTTAATGAAAGTGATCCAATTGCATAAATATATCTCTATAATTATTTGATACAAAGCTTTTATAAAATCCGTTTCGATATTTACTAAGTCTAAGGCACCATGCCATCATATAATACCAATAAATATAGTTCAAATACGAATATAAAACTGAAAGTACTCACCTATCAGGATCCAATTGAGCAAGAGTTCCCTGAATGAGGAACGTCTTCCCAGTTCCGGTCCCTCCACCAACCAGAACACCATATCCGGCTTTGAGCATATCCAATGCGATTATTTGAACCCGAATAAATTCCACTGTCGGCACCAGGATGTTGTGGAATCCCAAACTGTTATTTAGCCCTTACTTCGTAAATATTGTGTTGTCATGTGGATTTATTTACAATTGTTTTTTTAAGCATGGCAACCCTTAAATTGTGCCCTTAAGGACGGGATGGACAAACTATTTTTAGTTGTACGTTAATATGTAAAAAATAATAGGATATTAAAAATGTAAAAGACTGGAGGAAGTATGGTGTACTTCCTCCAACCTAAAGGGAGAATCCTCGACTAGTCTTGACTGGTGCGAAGCAACCAGTGCCTAAGGTTAAGAGAAGTTCTATATGTGTAGTTACGTATGTAAGAAAGAATCTAAACCTTTTTAGCAAAAAAATATTACTAGAAACACATATAATTATTGAACTGATGTATACAAAATATTGTAAAACATATTTTAAAAGATTAAGTGTGAAGTTTCTTGCCCATTCTTCACATGACACTACTTGTGGAGAGGGTAACTAGAAACATCTATATATTTTATTGTTCAAAATGCCCTTTTAGGTCTAATTAGGATAAATGATTTGACTTTTGCTTTGTTAGCCTGTTTCAGGGTCATCACCGCATTTGTAAGCGCCGATTGCAGATCAAACCCAAAAAACCCTGATTCATCTTTGCAAAGTATAAATTGTCAGGCGTTAAATATACCATAACCAAAGACTCACTTAGGATTAAACCGCCAGTTATCAGGCAGTTTATCCTCCCAGGGTTTGAAGGCCCGCAGCCTCTCATCAACGTAATAATCGTACACAGTGTCTTTCAAGGGGAAGACACCTTCATGTTCTCGGACCCAGTTGTCCAACTTACGACGAGATTCTTCTTCCAGAGTTGCACATACCGACCAAATCATACTGTGGATGGTATTTTATTATATCTAATCGAATATCCTTTTCTATTTTTATTTAATAATTATATACAATATTTTGGAACACGATTAATAAATAAAATCTCTCAAATTATATACAATAAAACAAAATTATGTATGCCGTATCATAAAAATATAAAGACAAACAAAATTGTCTAAAACATATAAAAATTATTGGGTTAAACAACTTGCTTAGGGGTACGAAAGATAGATAGTAGCCGATTCTCAGACCTACTGAATATGCATAATAAATTTCATAAGAAGCGATCGAGCCGTTTCGGAGGAGTATGGGAACTAACATTAAAACGAGAAATTTATAAATATTATTATAATTATTTAAAGAATGGCATAAATATTTAAAGAAAACAAATAAATATTTAAAACAACTGCCATAATTTGTGACACTCACGCAAAGAGAAACCTCATTTTTGACAGCCCCTCATTGTCTTCCTCATCGGGCTGTGGCGGTGCTGGGGCTGGTAAGAGACCCAAAAGCCGACAGAGCGATCTTACACCTGTCAGCTCCTGACCCCTCACGCTCTGGCCTTCTACTAGATGGAGCCTCTTTAGCTCCAGCACCGGTGTTAAGATGTTTAGGAAGTGACGTCGAAGCTACGGGATTTATGTGTAATTAGCGGATGAGATAATGCTGATTATTTATTACTGTTCCCAAGGTATTATTCCACAGCGTACCAGAGTCTGTGGTACGAGAACTGTGGGAAACGTAGCTAACTAGCAATTTGGTATATTGACTATGCTTACGTCATTAGTTTGACAGCAATCTTGATAAAATGACTCAAAGAATACATGTGAAGATTAGATGGAAAGCTATTTAAACTTATTGATTAAGCACATACGGCAGCTAAAATATTCGTTATATACTGTAAAATTATATCCAATTCAGATTTTCGCCGAATTTAGATTGATCAATGTCAAAATGAAATTTTACAAAAACAATCGATCGATCGGTTTTCACATGCAGTGGCGCCTGGGGATGTCGACATCGAAGGAGTGAAACTTAAGGGTACTTCCAAGTAAGCGTTGCTTGAAAGGGGATGAGAGAATCATATATCATCAATTATCGTTATACAAACACAATTAACAAATACATAATAATTTGTACAAATTACAAATAAATATAATTAGTTGTATATATATAGTTGGAAAGTTGGAGTGATCGGCACAGGGTTTAGGATCATAGGTTACATAACGCACTATTCGGGATGACGTAAGAGGAAAAAAATTGGCAAAAAGTAAATATTTTTAACAACAGGAATGAAAAAACTGTCACATGGTGTACATTTTCTGGAATAAAAGCAAAATTTCCATAACTTCAAAAATACATGACTAAATGTTTTTTTTTAATTTTTCTGATAACTGGTGTGGCATTACCTATGAGAAAATTTCGACTTGACGTCGACTTTTGGGACACCCTGTATATATATATATATACAACTATATATGTTATTTCTGCTGTAAAAATATTATGTTTGTATACAAAAACAGTGATAAGTTTACGTTCGTCTAGTCGTCACGGTCAACTATCGTCAGTAAACCGACTTTACGGACAACCGATTTTTTCAAAGGGTATCAAGAGGTTTTTACGCCGTCATTTTCTCTCGGCCTACACCCTCTGTCTTTGCCGATGAGTCTACCGCTTCAAATTTATTGACATGGAATGATACGTGTTTCTTATATAATATATATATTTGTAAATAATTATACCATTTCCCTATATTCCAGGTCATCAACAGTCTCAAGCCACGAGTTCACAAAAGGCCACCATCCCCAATCCTTGTAATCATTGTAGACCATTCCATTACGAGACACCGTAGCTGGAGATGCCACAGCAAGGTCCAATGTCTCTATTAACAGTGACACCTGTCAAAATAAATAAATCAATCAAAATACGTTTTTTCTTCTCGTGCCTGACACACGCCTTCGACTTTTTGGGTCTAATGCAAGCCGGTTTCCTCACGATGTTTTCCTTCACCGTTCGAGGGAATGTTAAATGCGCACATAGAAAGAAACTCCATTGTTGCATAGCCGTGCAAACCTATAAACTTACAAACTCATATTTTAATAAATAATTATAAAACCTATGCGGTTCATCATATGTTATCAGTGTTAGTTCATAGCATCAGACATACTTTTTTTAGTTCTAGTTTATCGCATTCCACCTATCAAACTCTTTAAACATTAACCTGAGGGGGCATAGAAATCCTCTCACTGTTCACCAGCGTAAGAAGTTTATTGTCGTCCATCACTGAATTCAGATTTTCGATCCAAATCGCGTCCACGGGCCCGTCAAATATTATCCACTTTTGATCAGGTGACTCGTCTAAAACGCATACAAGGATATAACCCAATAATCTAACATTATTTAACTATGCTATTTAAATAATGTATTTATTTATTTATAGCCTTATATCAGAATACAATAAAAACTTGAGAGGTGTCAAGGGACACCCGGATGGAACGAAGTTCCTTTAGGATAATTAGTGAAGGAATTGTAACAAAATTTTATTTTTTTAAGTTAAAATATTTTTTTATTATTAACAAATATAATGTTATTTTAAATAACATTATATTAATCATATTATTACAAAAGCCTACTACTGATTATATATATTAATCAGTAGTAGGCTTTAGTAATAATTGCCTTGTGGTAATTGAACTAGGAAACATATGTTTGGGATTCTGTTTTATTTATGTATATATTTATGTCTTGTAAAAACTGCATCGATGGTACTATTTTATTTTGTTGTTTTCATTTCTTATCCCTAGGAAAATAAAAAAAGACAACATCACGAGGTGTTCCCAGGCGGTCACCCACCCAAGTACTGACCTCGCCCGACGTTGCTTAACTTCAGTGATCGGTCGAGAACCGGTGTCTTACAACAACTATAGCAAAAAGTGTCGTGACAACTTTTCGTGAGATTTTTTTCCGTCTAGCCCCCTGTCACAACGCGCGATAAGGAACTTCGTTCCAAAATATATACATTATAGCTATTGTTTTTGTTAATCTACGATAACTGATTCTGTGTGCCCACGGGCAAAGGCCTCCCCCATTTTCCTCAATTTTTCCTTATTCCATATTCCTAAGGAAAAAAAATAAACAATAGTCACAGTTAAATAGTTTAAAAAAATGGAAAGGTAACGATAAACCATTTTAACTGGTATAGTAGGTATTGTACGTTTTTCAAAATACCTTTTACGGAACGTCACGAAAATGTGCAGCGTTTTTGTCGAAGAAAAGGGAGAGAGCTATTGAAATCGATTGAGATAGAGTGAGAAAGTAAACAATCTTCTGAATTGGACGCTGTTTGCTGCGATACTGTAGTAATATCTAAAAGTACCCAAGTCTGTAGTAAGTAGTAGTAAGTGTTCTTGATTAAAAATCAGCACAAACTACCTTGACAAGTCGTCCTCATAATGGACGAAAGCACTCCATCCTTCCACTCTCCCGTGGCCAGGTTGTACTCTCCATACAACTCACCCAGGGTAAGAGCTTTGGGGTTCATTGGATGGACTTGGACATTCTCGAAGCCAGGCACCTTTTCACGTTTCAAACGACTGATAGTGAAAGCTAACATCTTCCAAGAGACCGTTTTAGCTGTGTTCGTATCGCCTAAGAGAATACTGGAGTGCCGCGAATTCTAGAAGGTTTTATTATTGTCACAATCTAAAATTTAAAAAAAAAAACTCTCAATTCACAAGTGGTAGATTTTAAATTTTGGTTTCGAAGTAACGATAGATATATTTAAGTTTACTATCAATTATTAATTTTAATAAAAACTATGAATAATAGTAGTCTTTTTTCACTATCTAAATGTAGTATTAGACATAAAACTACAATAAATATAAAATTATTTTTAAATAAATTTTAATTTTTAAGTTTAATATCAATCTTTAATTTAAAAAAAAATTCAAATGAAGAAAGGTTTGAAAGTCGATAAATCGAAAAAGCTACAGTAAAAAGAGACATACATATAAATTCATAAGATTGAACGTGGAATAAAAGGGCATAGGAAGTATTATACAGTGTATTAACTTTAAATTTGAATTTATTAATATCATATCTAGATATTCGCAGAGTGATCTTACAGTAGGGATATTGTGTAAATTAGATATCTTATTAAATTTTTTTCGACAATCGTCCTGTATTATTACAGATAAATGTATGTATTTTTATAAATAAAATCAAATTTAAAATTAAATTATCTGTATTTAACCTTATAAAAATTAAACTTACCTTGGTCTCATACGTCTGTATGACCTTATGCAATGCTGCCTTTACCGGTTGGAGACCCACCAGCCTCATCTCAGCAGATATCGCGGTCTCCAGCATCTCATAGTCCAAGGTTGGTACAGTCACATCAGGGAATATATCTTGCATGATGCCATCAAATAATGGCACATCTTTGGCTGTCAACCGAGCCACATTCATATCACGCATGGCCAGGATCACCATCTGAAGTTGTCAAGGAACTTTTAGTTATTAACATACTAACATTAAATTACTTTTAAATTAATTTCTTATAATTAATTTTTATTCATATGTCTTTGGTTACTTTCAGTTTATTGCATGTACGGCTATCTTTTTATTGTGATTATTTTAAGAACGACTAGATGATAGATACTAGATAGAGATAAGTGACATTTTGGTCTTTTTTAAGTTCTTTTTTTGAAATAAAATCTTTAAACCTTTAAAAGTCTTTAAATGTAAGATTAATATTTATATCATACATACATTAAAAAACTACAAATTCCTTCAAGATACAAGTAAAAGACAAAATTTGCAGAAAATGATCAGAGAATTCTGTTCTAACTATTTATACAAGAGGGAAAGAAACTTCGGAAAAACAAAGTCTTAAATTCCGACTATGTATTTCATCTTAAATTTTAATAGTAATCATTGATCTGTATTTATATGTTTATGTTTCTTAAATACAAAAATTTTACTTGGTTTAACTTTTAATTATTGTCTGAAAATCTCGACTAAAATTTTTAATATTATTTGGAAATAATTTAGGCCTTCAAACCTCTAAATCCGCCTTCGTATATATAGTTTCTAGACGTCAAATAATATTCATAATTTTCGAATGACTTCAGTATTCATAAAAAACCTACATAAGTATAAAAAAATTAAGGTAAAGAAAATCGTTAAGGAAGACAGGACTACGCTCTGTATTTCAACATACAATACATTTATGCTGTACGTGAGCCGGACAAAACGTATTGACTTTTGCCATAACCGCTAAGCTAATTTTATACAGATGATTAATGAAATAAAGAGGTTCTGGCGTCTACATAAATTAGTATATATTTACCTCCTGTTCAGGCAGGTTAGGATAAGCTCGTCTCTTTACTCCTGCGTACCGGAGTAACGCGACCATGGAGCGTAGACCGAAATCATAATGATCCTGCTTTGATAACTGCTGCATTGCCAATTCATATAGCGTAAACACCTAATAATATTTTTTTTATTAAGGTTTTAGGAGTAATATGTAATTATTCAAAAGATAATCAAGTGAATATTAATATTAAGTGCAAGTACGGTATCTCGGACACACGAACAATGTCAAAACATTAGTGCTGAAACTATAATGAAAAATAGTAACCAACTGCTAGAAAAGCTTTTTCACAAGAAATTCTAATTATTTTATTAATATAATTTAATGACATTAAAGAGATGCACACAGGCATTGAGAGACACAAATAAATTTCTACAAACATATTACGAAAATTGCTTAATCTCACTATTTTGCGATACCTTTTTAGCGTTAATCTTATAAGCCGTAAAACCATCCGAGAATAACGTATTTTCAGCGATAATGAGCGAGTCCGGCACACACATTGCGATCGGACGGAACATGGACTTTAAGTTATCCGGTAGCTCTGTCCGGCCAGCGTAACTGTTAAAAATGAACTTTTGTGTGAAAGATTCTTCTAATAGGCTCTTCTGATGTTAAGTGATACCCATAGACACTAACAATTCCAGAATACTTGCAAGTGCGTTTTCGGCCTTTTAAGAACGCTCAATAAAATATTTAATCTTTGTGTTGATTGATCTTTAAATTAATACAACGATTCAACTCCGCATACGGACTCGCCTGCCTACTATATGTCGACAGCGAATTATATCTTATTTCGCCCATACATAGAGGCGATGAGAACTTGAAGATAATATTCTTTCATGACTCATCGTCCCCAAAACTATACACTGTTGATGAAGATGTTTCCTGACTACCACAGCAGAGATCTTTAAATCATAAAACTATATACAAAGAAACATTGTTAGAAACTATATGAATCTGATTTTTATTTAACATTATTTTTTGCTTTACTGTTGTATTTATGTAATTTTCTAGTTTCGCTATTTACAATAAAAACATTTCTGGTCCTTTATAACAATATTTACAAATCATTTTATCTCTTGGTGATACTTACCCAGGATTCATTGTAATGAATATCCCACAGTTGCCGTCGAGCTTGATTTCAGATCCTTCAAAGACGAACCTTTTCAGGAAGAGAGACAGTGCCAAGAGCACTGCCAGAATCTGCTGAGCCACTACGGAGAGTACTTCAATGTTGATGCGGTTGAACTCGTCAAAGCAGCCCCAGCATCCACTTTGGGATATTCCTAAATGTATGGTATTTTATTCATAATATGTACTTTAAAGTCGCTGTTAAAGTTAAAGAAAATATGTTGGATATTTACCCGAAAACGGTAATATATAATACCAGAATCTCAAAGGTATATGTATAGTTATACCAATCCGTCAATTGTTGATCATGCGTGCTATATGGCGAGCACTTTGTTGATCCGAAAACCTATGTTGATCCGGGTGGTTTTTGTTGATCCAATATAATATTTTTCATACAAATGTGGTTCCGACCGGATCAACGATTTACTCCGTTGAAGTTTAGGCAACGCAACCGAAATGTTGATCCAATATACAAATCCACTCCGATAGTTGTTGATCCGATTCAAATGGGCCAATCAGAAGTCAGCAAGTCCTCCTATTGGACATACCTAAGGTATTAGGATGGTTTAATTCCTATAATTTATTACAAGATATGGTAAGGAAATTTGAGATTTTAGAAAGGCAAAAAATGATCTTATCGCATCATATCAAAGTTGAGTTTGGATGACATTTAGAAAAAAACATTTGTTATCAATCTTATATTTTTTTTATATAACACCTTTAATACGTTAGACATTACTCACATTTACAAAATAATTTTGAAATTTTTTTATTTTTATTTATGTATGATTGGAAATATTTTTTGACTAATTGTATCTCTTCATCCGACCACTTTCTATGACTGTTTATATTGACATATGATATTTTTATTTGTAGAATCTTTATGATATATATTATTTTATTTTCTCGTCTAGTTTTACTTCGTTTCTGAATCTGTTTATCACCATCAACATCGCTTTCACTTGTACTACTTGACCATTTTCTTTTCGTGGTGCTTCTGTTTGGCTTAATTTTGGGGTCTTTATTTTTAGGATCTTGGTTGTAATGATTTCAGGTTGAGATTTTTATATCGTCCATGTTCTTATTGACTGTAGTTTCTGGTGTTTCGATAGATATTTTGAGGTTTGTAAGTAAGCTGTTAGATTGGTCGCTTTCTATTGCCGAATTTTTTGAAGATGGCGTCTCTTCCTCAAAGTTTTTAATTTCTTGGTTGAGACCTAATCGTTTGTATTATGTTACTCTTCTTCTCCATTAATGTATTTTCATATTCTAAGAGTTGAGATCCTACAACAGCTTTTTGGAGTACTTGCATATGCAATCTATAATTTTGTGCATGAACTGATATATCATGCCCTAGAAATCCTGCCAATTGCTCAGTATAATGATCATTTTATTTAGAATGAATTAGGGACATTGTAGCAATATGATCTCTCATTCCGGTTGATGTAATCATCTCGGAGTGTTTCAAATTACACTGTTTTTTTATCATATCCAAACACTTACCGCCCTCAAAAGGTTCTTGTGTACCAGGTCTTGGAAATAAATATTGGTGGGAGCTTGGAATTTTTAAATCTTCACGGCAAGCTATTATTAAATCTATGTTTTCTCGCATTATTTTTGTTAGCAAAATAGGCACACCCCTTGTTCTTTTACATGGAATCTGAAATAAGTCTAATTCTTTAATACACTTCCTCTGCTCTACTGTTAAACTTTCCAAAACCTTTTCGGGCACTTCTTCATTCTTTCTATTGATGTATAACGTAAGTTCAGCTTCAGCTACGTCACCTGAACGATTTCGGTCCAACATTATAATGTGAGCTATTGTTACTATGCACAATAATTCATAATTTAAAACAATCTATCTTTTCTCAATCTGTTCGCATATTTAATTTCTAATTTATGGATTTTTTGCATAACCGTATTAATGTCACTATCCAACGGCATGACTTTATCTTTCGTTAAGTGATTTCGTTTTCTACTTTTCTCAGCGTTCGACGAAATCTCCCACTCCCAATTGATTTCAATTAGGTAAATATTTAAAGTCATCTAGATTTTTTTTATATGCTTCCTTATAGGCTGTGGATTCGTTTTGCATAATAGATTGTGTGTATAGTATTTCAACACATCCCAAGACAGCGGGACGCATACGTGAGGGTATGCTTATAATTTTGACCATGCCTGTTTGTTCATTAAAGCCACACATTTCTTTTATGGCACTTACAAATGTATCATATTTTTCAGGATCAATTGCGTCAGTGAGATTTTCAATAGTTGTGTCTTTTTTCCGCAATAAAATTAAAAGAGTAGCTAAATCTCTCATTTTGGAGCAAATCGCTTTACGACTTCGTCGTTTTTTTTTCTTCTTAAAGAGACGAGCACCGTATGCTACGATTAAAGGATCATTTTAAACTACTAATGAAATTTCATCAGAAAGAAGATACGACAGTATTTTTTCTTTTAGCTCAATCGAATTGGGAACGATTGTTAAGCTGTGATTAAACAATGCTTTTCTTTTAAGTGACGGAATAACATGTTCAGAAGCTTTACAATTTCTTAAATGTCTGAAAAATTAAGATCTTTTAAATGTGCCCAAGCATATTTTACAAGTAGCGTAAGTTGACGGACTAGAGGAACCCTGGTTGCTTCGTTTTGATGGTTAAATGAGCGTCCCGATATGAGCTCACTTTAGAATTGTGTAAAAAAATTCCCTTGTTTCTCAATTTATCTGTAATTTTTTGTCGTTTTAACTTTCGTATTTTAGGGTCTGTATCATTGATAGCTTTATACTGAAGAACTTCGATTTCTTCTGCATGGTTACGTAAAAGATGTCTAGAATAAATAATTAGTTACAATTGCAGGACCACAATTAACCACAACCAACAAGGTTCAAGGTCAAAAGCCCTCGGATCAACGTTAGTTAGTAAGATTTCGCATATAAAACGGATGCACATTTGACTCGTCGGTATAATATTTGCGACCGTTACGGATCTACAAAAATATTATGTTAATGTATTTTTTGATGGCAAGTATGTTGCAAAGCGACCGATGCAGATCCCCAAACAAGCCTTCCATTTCTAATTCGGCACAAAGTATATCAGTTATATTCGTTAAGAGCCAATTATACACTGCAAGAAGGTGGATCAACATTTCTTTTAATATCTTACTAGATCAACGTTTACATAGAATGGTTGTTTATATATATATATATATATATAAAATCCCATAAAAAAAATAATAATATATATATATATATATATTTATGGGATTTTTTTTTAATTATTAAAGTGAATGCAATATAGAAAAATACAAATACTACATTATTCTACCTTAAGAGTTACTACTAATTCGATAGAACTCCAATATAATACCCTCACCAATTATCCTACGTAAAAACATTAAAAAATTTAGACCTTTAACGATCAAAAATTTTCAAGGAATCGTAATGTTAGCTACATATAAAGGAATAAAATATAAATAAAGACCCTGAAACATGGCAAGATTGATGACATACTGTGAAGTATATACCATATAACATATTTAGACAATTATGATCCGTATTTTAGGTCACAAACACCTCTTGAACCATATCAAACATATAAAACTTCATAATGAACGCGTATTCTAGAACATATTATATTTATGACCAAGAATATACTCAAACTTCAGTGCCTATCAATAAGTACTGTTATTTCCAGATACTTCTTTTCATAAATTGTCGAATAATTATTATTAAATAAATCAAAATTAATCAGTGGCGATACAAGCCTATTAGGTCTGGCCCCACCTATTTGCATAATAATAATAATTTTTATTGAATACCCGCAAAACATTTGGCCATTGATTTATAGTCCAATCCATCAGAACAATTGGTGACAACGACCCATCTGGCTAAAGCACGACCGAGATCTTTGGTAGTCTCAGTCTTGCCTGTCCCCGCCGGGCCTTGGGGGCTACCCCCACGGAATAGATGCAACGCCGTTGTTAGAGTTATGTAGCATCTGGAAAGTGTGAATGATTGCTTCTTGCGAAAAAATACATTCTTGTTAGTGATAAATCAAAAGGTTCAAAATCTTTCTAACTGAAATGGTGCCGCATATAAGTTGAGCTATTTCACAGGTCAGTTAAAAGAAAAATAATAAAGAAAAAATAAAAATAATAATTTTTCGTTGAAAATGACGTTGAAATTAGAACTTTGAAATTAAAGGGTAACGCGCAACCAAATTTTATTGAATTATACGGATAAATAAATAGTACACAATAATTGTCAAAGCCATATATTTTTTCTTTAGAGGGAAAGAAAATATTGTCTATTTCAGTGTTGCCAACATTAAAAATGAGTAAATATTTGTACTTTTTAACATGCTACACTGCACTTAATTGTTATAATTCCTTACCTGTCAGTTAGCGGTGTGATAACAAGCCGACCTGAGTTTCCTATATACTCGTAAGTATATATCGAGTTGGTGTTTGTCTGTCTGATAAAACAGTCCTCCCGCTCCCGGTCCCAGTAGAACTTTAACTGTGAGAACCATTCAAAGGCCGATACTGTCATACAGCCTGAAATTAATATTGTAAACATTTACTCAATAGAGTACTTTAAATTACCAAACTACAGGCATAATTGTTTAAGTTATTGGCAAAAAAAGATAAAATTTCGAAAACGAATAGAGATCTTAATCGAAAGTTGGCTGATGCCACACGCTTTTTCCCGATGACCAGTGGCCGCAGAGGCCACGGAAAACCACTTGCTAGCGGTACTGTCATGGCATGATGTTTCATGGCATTCACCATGCATACTTATATAATGCCCATAAAAGACTATGGGTACCTACTTTTGACTTGGCCCTTGTCACCAAAAATAGTTTCCTATTTCATTATTTTGTCGTGTCGATAGGTAGCTAGGAGACGACTATAAGATCTCTTCAGGCCAATAGCGACTGCATAAAAAAGTAAACAAACCCAGTTTATACATCCTATCAACAGTATCTCTTGAATGTATCTCGATAACACACAAAGCGTTAACTTTACAACGCAAAATCTTTGTAATCTCTTTTCGCGACATATTTTGTAATGTACTGAGAATTAGGTTTTGCTTCTTGCGCAATTTCTTTAGCGGCTTTTTCTCTTTCATCAGCTCACAACGACATAGGGTACGTGTGCAGTCGGACGTCCATTGAATCTGCTCATAAACAACATACATAAGTAAAATCCAAAAGAATAGAAATAGAATGGAATCTCTTCGCTTTTTACAATCTTCATAATCAATATAAACCAAATAAAGTGAATAAAAGCGTACAAATTATATTAAAATTTACATGTCTATGTTAAAAACATTTTTTTTTAATTGTTTTAAAAGCGTATGTAAGTTAAAATCTTAAGAAAGGATATTGTCACACTTGAACTGTCATTTTCATACTATCCACATGATTGAGATAGGTTATTGGGCTTGGGCGTAAGTCGATTTAGAATATAATTGTAATATAGGTTTTAGAGGACCGTACAAGTAAGTAGCCACACATACAAACAATACTTTGTTCAGAAGACTCAGGAATCAGGACGTACCTTGCTACAAGTGATTCCTAGTTGGCCAGGAAAATCGTTAATCCATTGCTCCCTTTGGTAACGACATTTCTTCAACGCAGCTCGAGTCGCCATTAAATTCTAGACCAGTAACAAATTTTGAAATTTTTAAAAACAATCAAAATCAAATAAAAAATCATTTATTCATATAGGTAAAATAATGTACACATACAAACATCAAAAAAAGGAAAAGAAAGAAGAAAAAAAAGAAAAAAAGAAAGAAGAAAGAGACAAGACACATATTTTCTAATAGTTTTCTTGTCCACCAGTTACTCGAATAAACTAACATCTTATTTAGTAAAGCCAAAGATTTTATATTTAATAAAATCAAAATATACACACTGATATACAGTATTTGCAACTCAACGATATATAGAATACATAACAGATATCTTATGCAAAAAACGGTATATAAAAGTTGAAGTATAACCTTGTTACAATCTATGTCAAAATTATCAAAAGTTACTCATGATTTTAAGCTCAAGAAACAAATCGTGCACCAAAGGATACGAATACATTTGAAATGAATATTCCTTTATTTCGATCTTATATTAGCAGGCGAGTTTCAACGAACAAAAACACTTTCTAAATGGACTTACAAGTGTCTGCTAAAATAAATAAATGATTATGAAGGCACCTAGCATTACTCTATGACTTGGTCCCAAAAAAAAATTCTCTCTTCGCGTATTCAGAATAAATTTACGAGATACTTTTACATGAAGTTACATGGAGTGTATCCATTTTACCTAGTTATGTATCCAACTTTGTCTTGGGTTTGGTAAGATACAACAAGTTCCGAGGCAAGAAGGAACCTTACTGTCACATTATATTTTTTTAAGGCTTAAGAGGTAGAATATTTAACGCGGAAATATTGGGGAGCCTGGGGCTGTGAGCCAAATAATCACACTCGGCTCGGTATGCGGTCGCAATTGCTTGCAAGTGCCGCGAGCGCGTACGTATTTACTTAGTGAATCACCATTTACTGCTGGCTTGCTAACCAGGGATATATTCAGTTGCACACTGGCTGAATTCACATAATTGCATTATTTATAATTATGTAGTTATAAAAAGGTTTTTATGTTTTCTTTTTTTTCATATTAGGTCCTTACATATGAAATTGACATTAATAATATTCCACTTTGCTTAAGAATTCCAAATTAATAAAAGATTCAAATCTCAACCGACACAATAATGAAGAGGATTTTAAATCAAATCATTACCTGTGTTTAAAAGTGGATCCTGTACGATAATGCTACTACTAATTTATGTGCTATATTTATTTTTTAAAAGAGTACCGAGAGTTTTTTACGCCGGCTTTTTCTGTCGGCCTACACCCTCTGTCTTCTTTGCCGATGAGTAGGGATGCCTACAAGTTCGAATTTAATCACGTGGAATAAGTGACGCCTTGATGATTTTATGTTCCAAAATAAACGTATTTTGTTTATCTGAATCGCTTATCGCAATGGCTGAACACAGCCAAATTGGGCGCCAAGCAAAAATTTACTCCAAAGAAGTTACTTGTAAGCAACTGCAAACCGTGATGGAACAACCAAGGCTAGTTTATCGCTCTTGATAACTGCTGCTTCACGACAACGCTAGACAGCACACCTCCATCAGACTGCTAACAAATTAGAGTTTCAATCGAAATATCGATGACAAATGTTTAGAAAATTAAAAACGGCTTAATGTAGAAAGTAGCCAATATGTACTTTTATTGTTTTTCGATGTTATCTCAGTTCCTCTCTACACATCCTCATTCGATGGAACCACTGAAAAAAGCAGTGGGCTCATTCTTCCTTAGGGGCTTTCTCTGGCGTTTTCGCCCGCTTTAACCGCATCTACAAGGCTCGTAAAGCGAATACCTCGAATTCTTGGGAATAAATGAGAGTTGCAGGGTCAGCACTGTATGGCGGATGACTCATTATCTCGACACCTGCCATAGTCAAATATTTAAAAGTCAGTTTTACGGAGTGCGCTGAAGCTTTATCGTGGTGAAGGAGGATCCTACTTTGAGGACGCTGCTGTTGAATTTTTTCCAAGACAACAGGCAAACAACGATTGACATACCAGTCTGAAGTAACTGTCCTTCCATCTTCTAGCACAACTGTCGCGAATTGACTTTTACCTTAGAATGCGGCAATCAAGTAAGCCCACAACAAAAGTCATAATAAATCATTGACCGAAAATTTCTCGCGTTTTGTTCATTGGTTCATTTTCACGTGTAAACAAGATTTAGATTTGGCGCCAATTCATAAAAACAAATGACAAATGAATGCAATATATTCTAGTTCAAGTTCTAAAATTGAAATTCAAAGTTTTCATTAGCAATATTTGTAACTGGCCAGTCCCACGTACATACATTGATTTATAAAACATATTCTATTTTAAAAAAATCTACATTTTCGTCCTCCCATACAGAACAGCAATTTCATATGTAAAGACCTAGTATTACGTTATTAGTTTAATTTTTATATTAATAAGATTTCTAAGGCATTCATATTAAGTTGCTATAAATAGAGAAAATACATAAATATAAATCCCTCTATATTTCTAGGTATCAAACGTTAAGATAAGCAGTTGCTAACTACTATCAAGGCTAATAAAAACTAACTACTAACTGACCTCCCTTAAAACAACTCTCATAGTATGTTCAAGACCAAGAAGCCAAACTTCTGCTGGACCATCCAATATTAAATTATACTTCCACTCTATACATTCACCATCATCTGACATCATTGCTTTAGCCACTGGGAGACCGACAGCATTCTGAATATAAGATACTTTTAGGCATAGAATTTAAGCAGTTAAATATCAAATTTAACTAAAAAACCGTGTATGGACCTCAGATTTCTGAATGTGTCAATCTAATAGACAAATTAGTGATCAGAGTCCTGTGCCTGACACACACCATCACCTTTTTGCCAGTTCGCTCTATGTTATAATAGAGGTTTCACATAGTAAGACAGCCAGAGACCAAACCTATGACCTCTAGGATGAGAGTGTCATGCTGAAGCTACTAGGCCATCACTGCTCTAAATTAACTATAATAACAAAGTAATTACAGGGTTGTAAATTGAAACACAAAATAAACTGTACCAGTAATTTATTTTTAACACGTGTATAGGTCTGTTATCTAAAGCTGGCGGCTTCAACACATTTACACTTTGTGCTTGTGTAGTGTCTGTAGTTATACAACATCAACAATCTTAGTAAACTATTTCCTCGTATTTTTTTAGAAGTTATTCACATTTTCTGATATTGAGAAGCTTACTCTAGAGTTTTGGTTAAGTCGTTTTGATTTTTAGATACATTTCCTAAAGATTCTTCATTATCATTCATTTTGTTGTGCAATCTATTGTAGACGTTAAACCCCATTAGTTTATCAGGCATTGTGAGCAGTACTTTATATAAGGCTTTTTTATCTTGATCAGAGCGACAGGACAGGACCATGTGAAAATAGTGATTTAATAAAGATTGTGATTTTGCATAGGGATGGTTCATTAACAAAATTGTTAATGCCTGTAACAAATATAACAAAATTAATATGGCATGATTCAACTAGGAAAATTAAGTTACTGTATTAAACCATAATCATATGTTTTAATGTAATTCTAATTATTGTTAAATTGTATTGTACACATAAAATAATTATAAAATAACCAAAGTTAATTTAAACAAATAACATGACAAATATTAAATATTAACTTACTCTAATGTAATGATATTCAGTCTTTTTATTAATGTGTTCATCTATTGGGGATTTTCTTAAAATATACAGTAACTTATTCCAATCATGTGAATATATGGCTGTGTTAATTGCCTTTAAAAATCTTACTCTCCAATGAACACAACCATGTGTTGTATCTATTCTTTTTCGGCTTCTTATAATGACTGTAGATAGTTGTTTGTCCAATAAGGTCTGTCTACATTTTTTAAGCATTGAGTAGTGCTCAGATTGCACTTTATTTACATAGCGCAATGCATTTTTCTGAAATTGAAAATAACAAATTTAATAGCACATAACCAGTACTTAATGCATTCTAGTATTCTCTTTATAGAAACACATATAGTAAGTAAAAATGTATAATAGAAAGTTTATAAGGCACTTACAATTAATTTTTTTGGCATGAAATAACTTTGTCCAAGTTCCTCTGGTGTAAAATTTTTATAGTTCTCAGCCGCTTCTTGCTCTGCCTGAAGTGATATTTCATATAAAGGATTGTCTTTAGTTTCATTGTCTTGCATTTCTGTACTAAGATTATGGGATGCCACTGCTGCAGTAGCTGCAGCTTCTTCCTCTGCCCGAAGTGATATTTCATGTAAAGGATCATCAGTAGCTTTTAACTTTGTTAAGTTTACTCCGTCTACATCCACACTATCTTTGCACTGATCAGTGAAATCATCCGGTATGCAGTCATTATGCAAAGAATAATCAGCTAGCCTTTCTTTGACAACATTATCAATATCGCTTATAACATCTTCTTCATAAATAAAAGCCATGATTTATTTTTAGAGAATGATAATATTATTAATGCACCAATCACTTTAAAACCATAGGCATTTACTAAATAAGTATAGGGAGCACACAATGTTTCAATTATTTTATTAATCAGTTACCTGATATTCTTAATTCTTAAGTTTAAATTTAAAATTATTTGTATTGAGATTTCCTATTCAGTCCCAACTCCCACGTGGAATTGACATTGACTGCTGACAATTGACAACAAAACAAAACATTTTGGCGGTAATTTATTATATAATATTAATCTGTTTAAATAGAAATAATGGTTTTGTTTCTTAATTAAAAAACTTCGATTAACAATTTTTTTGGAAAGAACTCCATCCAAAAAATACAGGTAAATCGGCATTTGTCAAGTGTATAATAATTTAAAAAATAATAGTTTCAAACGAAATAAGCCTATTTGAACCTTCTTAGCAAAGCAAAAAACTAACAATTAAATTCATTTTTGTATTCATAAGAATAATAAATTTCCGTTATTATCGTAACGCTAAGGACTCACGAAGCCGCTTGCACCCGTGCCCGTCGCGCAGCCTCTGCGGTTGCGATTATGGCCCGAAAACTTGGGAGGTTGATTATTGCAATACGGGCGGTTACAAAATATAACTGTCCACTGCGGTCGCCCGCCAATCGATCATAGAGCGCGCGGGAGCAACCCGCCGCGGCTGTAGGACCACAACCGTGCCCGCCGGTACAAGATAACCGCCAGTGTAGCCGGCAGCGGGACCCGCAAACAAAAGCACTCGTCGTGGGCGTAAAACACGTCGTGAAATGTGATTTAATTTTTTACATAAATATCTGTATCCTACAAAGGCTGGCCCGCAATCACGGCGGGCGCGGTTGCATACCGCTTCGGGAGTCCTTAGCGTAAGTACTAGGATAATATTTGAAATTATTTAAGTACCTTATCGATTCTTATTTTGTTGACGTTATCGAACAACTTTTTCAGATGGACTTGAATAAGTTGTGGTTTCTTTGAATTCCCCAATATTTCTAATAAATCGTCATTGGAAATGAAATAAAATCTAGGAAACAACTGTCGCTTCGTTTCTAAATACTTTTCTAATTGTCTTAAAATCCCATCTAAGTTGTCAACCATTGTATTAAGCTTATTAAATAGATATGGGGCTGGTTTGTACAAGCAAGCTTCGATTGCATTTGTCCCAGCGTACATACTAAAACAAAAAGAAAATTAAAATAAGAATCCTACCAAAGAAAATGGGTATTATATACCTCAGGTTAACATGGTTTCAGGGTTCTCAAAATTGCTTACATCTGTCAAATAACTGATAATTCTCATCAGTGTACCGAATTTTGAATTTTCTACGCAAGTGTACCTATGCATAATACGGTAGCGGTATGTCACGATTGGAGTCATGGAAACTAGGTAGGTATTTTAATATGCAACACGATTATATTTTTAACCTAACTAGGTTATTAACTATTGAAAATATACAAACTTGCTGGTTATCTCTGTCCAGTCAGCAGATAGTGCATCAAATATTTTGACTTCATTTGGTAATTGCTTGCGAATATCTTCTCCACTAAATATACTTTCGAGATAAAGATAGCGCCTTTGGACTTGTAACGATATCTATAACAAACGCACTTTTACCTAGGCAGGTATTTTAAAAGTTATATCAAATGTTACTATGGGGTTTTCACCATATTATTTGGGAGATATAAAAGTAAACAACAAACGCCTACTATAATATTTTAATTAACACAGATCATACAACACTATAGTAAATGACACACTAATAGTTGGCAGGAGTCGTAGAATATTTAGATTTAACGATTCATGTACTTATACTAATACTTTAACTTTCCTCGCCCCAGAAACATATTTTTAGGAGACTTAAATTGTGCATTACAATAAATTATTTAAATCGTTTTTTATACCTAATGTATTTATCATCTTTATATTTGAGCTCTATGAAATAATCAGTCTTAATTCTAAAATCTGCTAAATAATATAAACTAATGTTTCACCTCTATACACTCCGCTACATAGCCTAATGATTTTTCCCAATAATCAACTTCTTTGATGAACGGTTCAACATATTTGGTGGACTTCATAGAAGATAATTGTACTTGATGGTCTTCCAAAAACTAAGAAAATAGTATATTTATAATATTATAGTTTTTACCGGGACTTTCCTAAGTATATCAGTTTTAATTATCAAGCTCATGTAAATAAATCTAACACACGATGTCGTAATATAAGTCAACATGTCTTTACAGTACGTATAGAAAGTAGAAAACTAAATTTTTAAGAAAAATTTGTCGACACAACTACCACAGACCACTGTCAGATATTGTGAATTTATTAAATTTTTAACATAAATTGACGTTGACATAACATTTTAATAGGCTTTATATAAGATCTGTCGACTTGATGTGACATTTGGATGTCAAAACGTTGAGTTAATTATGAACAGACATACTGTACAGTCAACCTGGGTAAGTGAGAACTGGATAAGTGAGAAAACTCTATAAGTGAGAGTAGCCAGGACCAGTCATTTTAAGCTCCCAAAATCTCTATTAGCGAGAAACAGAAACCTCTGTAAGAGAGAGTCGTTTTTCCCTCATGGATCTCCGTTAGTGAGACTGCTACTTATCTATACCTCTATAAGCGACAGTCGAGCTTCATTTATTTATGTATATTATTTAGGAGGAACAAATGACAAATTTAACATCTGCTATTGTATGACTCATTCTTAACTTTCGTGGAACTTCTTATCATTATTAAGAAAATTCCAATGAAGCTAGCTTTAAATGCGTTGGAGACGGTCCATCAGTACTTTGAATACGCGGCGGTTGTTGATCAAGTAATATTCGACAAAATTTATGAGTTAGAGAAAAACATTCAAAATACAAAAACTGAAACCCAAACGAAATTGACGGATTTTTTTAAGCGTAATTAAGTTCTAAACAAACTAAAATTACATAGTGCATGAATATATGACTTGTTATTGCTGCGTACCTCTATAAGAGAGAAACGCTACACATGTACCTGCATTAGCGAGAAACTTGGGTTAGTGAGAAACCTCTATAAGCGAGAATGAGATTGTGCTCCCTTAAACACTCGCTTATCCAGGTTTGACTGTATTATATTTGTAAAAGAAGTTTTGTTTAAATTTATAGATCTCTCTTATCGAAGACATATTAATATTTAAAACGCTTTACTTATAAAGTTTAATTAAAACCTGCATAACATCTTCAACATTTTTAATTTTATACATGTCGCCTCTGTGATGTTGCATTTCATATGTTGTGTTCTTCCAAACTTCGCGAATCGCTTTAAGACCATTCTCAATATTAAGTTCCATGGTGGCTGCATTCGATATTTCGGCAATATCTTCAGCGTATGCTTGGAAGTTTAGACGCATTATCAATTCCAGTTTAAAATCTTCAGAGTTTTGGTCAAATTCACTGTTAAGATAATATAAATGAAAATATAATATAAGTTTCTGATCTGTGGGTTTATATTCTCTGCCAGCTAAAATGGTCGTTTTCTGTTCGTAACGTAATAATTACTTACGTTACGTTAATAACATAATAATTATTGGAAGGTACGTATATCGTCCGGATTGTGTTTTAATAGGACGACGTATTTTACCACGATTTCTGCCAAAATTATATTATTAAATATTTATAAAAGTTTTTCAACAAATAAAATTTAACCAAAATCTATAGGAAAATCGATTTCATAGTGTCAAATTTAAGATTTAAGTTACAATATCTAAACATACTTTAAAAGGCTAATGCCTTACCAAATAGGTAAGGCTAATAAAGTTTAAGGTAAGATGGTAAAGGAAACCTATCCTTTTACGTCTAAAGGCGAAGACCAACTTTATTAATAAAAATAATTTTATTTTATTTTTATTAATAAAAAATAAAAATATTCCTTCTTATTATACTCACACGCCCATAAGCGTTTTAATCCTATCCCAATGTCTCTCCCTCATACAAGGATTCTTCAGATCACCTATCAAAGGTAGTGTTCTTCGAAAGGCATCTACTTTAACACGAGTTGTGTCGATTATATCCCAGCCTTTATCTTTTAACTGACGAGATAATCGATTGAAATTTCTAAAAAAATATCCCAGACCTTTAGATGTAGTTATACGAGTAGATATAATAAAATATTCAATTATACCTACTCACAAATATTAATTTACTATTTCTTTGCAACAGCATATAATCAAAGAGTTTTTAAAGCGGAGATATTTTTAAAGAAAGAAAAAGAAATTACCTAAAAAGATACATAACGTTTTCTTCCATTTCATCTGTCTCCATTTCCCAAAATGTTTGGGTTTTATATTTCTCCCAAGATTCCTCCCATTGATACACTAGACCCCACACTTCTTCTAATTTCTCCAGCTCCTTTTCCATCCTCTGAAGGTCCAAATTCACTGGAGTCCTAATCCATACAAAAAAAGTAACATTATTGTAGATAGCTAAGACGAATATTCTCACAATACGCCAAATTACAACTATGGAATATAAATGACATGACATCTAATAAATACGGCGAACTAAAACTACGCCAAATATCTTATAACTCTACGAATTATCTTTACGTCAAATTAAAAACAGCCAATCCATCCTTAATTTGCTGTTCTTGAGCACGCAACGCGTTCAGTTGTTCCCTAAAAGCTTTCAATTGTGCCATCGCATCTTTACCGCTAACTTCAGAGCTGCATGGAGCAGTATTATAGAAATCTTCGCAAAATTCTTTAGCTGCTTCTTTGAACACCTATTACAAATGAAGGCTTTAAATTTTTACTTCATAGTTGATTATATTTTTTCTCACATTACTTAGATTTATTGGCTTTGAATATAAAATCGATATAATTTATTTACTCTTTAAGGCACTTATTACCCACTACATCTTTGTGGAATTTCAAGGGCCTTCAAGAAAAGAGCGTACCAGTAAAGTTGGCAACGCACTGTGAGCATTGCTTCCATGGGCGGCGATTATCACTTTGCTCAAAGTCTACCTAATCGTTTGCTTTGTCCAGTGAACCAGCATTGCAAGTGCGCCATTAGACAGATTTCACTTAACGTCAGGTGCATCTTCAGTTATCTCATCGTTCACAAACAGTCTTACCTCTGCTTGTTCCAAGAGTTCAGCCTTAAATTTATCCTTATTCAATTCCAATGCTTTTTTAGCTTCTTCCAACAAATTCAAATACTCCGCCCACGTCACCGGTATATTCTCATGACGAGTTACCATATCTGAGCTTAGTTCGACTTCAAACTTACCTGCAATATTCATTTTAACTTGCTATATTAGTTCAGCCTATACCATGACTACTGTTATTATATTAAAAATAATAATAGTGCTACCTCATGTTAAGCTTGTTGGCAAAAATAGATTGTACGAGTCATAGCTATTTTAACAAGAATCGGTAAATCATTCAATGACTTTAAATTATGAGAACTATTATATATATCAGTCTTTATTACGCATATAAATCTTACCAAGAGTAGTCATTTGGTCTGTTATAGGAGCAAATGTCTTTTCAAAAGGAGCAATTTCCGTAAGTAATCTCTCATAAGTAGCAATGGCCGTCGCAAGCTCTTTTAGGTCAGCTGGCATCTAAAATACAGTAGTGTAATAAACATTTTGATAGACGAAATATCTGGCTGAAGCTAAAATGGCTTTAAAATGATTTTTTTAAATTTATTATTGGTGTCTACTTGCTAGTTTTGGCCTAGTGACTTGAGCGTGCGCCTGAAACCTGACGACTAGTATTTTGCGCGTAAAAATTTCTCAGGGTTTTGTTTAAATAATATTATGTTCTTAGTTTAAGTTGTATTAATACGTTTATATTGTAAATAAAGAAATAAATTACTGTCTTAAGACTGAAATGGTCGATTACAAAACTGAATTTTTATCTAATCACTCATCTTAGTTTTTAAGCACCTTTGGTACCAATGAGCACACATACAAATTTAAAAACAATCGAATTGACCAAATAGAAGAGAAGTTTAATTGTTCTCATGGCGTTTAATAGTTAAATTTAAAACTGACTTAAAATGATAGTCACATCATGCCCCAGCTGTAAGACAATGTAAATAGCTGATGATACATACAGTCATGGCTTCCACGCTGCTTCTCTCTATATACGCATAAACAACGTCAATGTCACTCTCTGTAATGGTTCTTAGTAATTCCCCTAACTTCGTTTGCCACACGGAGCAATGTACTATTATTGACTTTTTCAATTCGCTTGAGTTCAGTGTAATAAAGTGTATCTAAAAAGACGTACAAGGCATCAAGGATATTTTATTTATATTATTAATACACACACTTACTAAGCCTGTGTAGGTTTTCGGCACATACATCCAGAATGTCGGTAAAATACTATGCGCTGGTTCAGCTGTCGCGAAGATAATAAAAAAAGCAATTCAAGAATAAGACTAGCACCAATGGTGGTGTGTCCTACTTTAAGCACTGGATCTTTTAATAATGGTAAAGAGGAAATGCGGTCGAATGTTTTTGGGGTTAATTTTAAATTACTCAACCTAACGCCAATACACCGAAAACCATTTCTGGTTCGTGTGTCAAAGTCAAAATAGGCAATTGTCATCCTGTGACACCTTTTGAGCATACAAAGCCATATCGTGGAGTTTAAAATTATAATTACTTATAAAATATACATAAACTAATAATGATTACATATCGTTACAAAAACTATCGATACTGTAAATTCGCTCTGCAAATATATAATGCCGTAACTACATTTTTAAGATTAAGCAAAAATTATGCTTAGTGAAATCATTTGTAGTGCACCTAATGGGCCGTTGGTCTATTTGAATATTTTGATCACAAGTACCCACCCAAAAAACAATCTATAGAGTAGTAATTGGATTCTCGATATGATAAACAACAAGTACAATGGAAGAGTGTAGTGTCAATAATAATGTGAATAAGTCAAGCAATTTAATTTAAAATAAATTATTTTACGTCATAATTTCCATCTTTTTTATTTCTGCCATATAATAACTATCGTTCGAATGGCCAAAGTATAGCCAGCCAGTTAATTAAATGTTGTAACAAACGCTACGGCTAAATATATTTCAGGCCGTTAGTTAAAGGCTAGGCTGTTAATTGCACGGCCAACTAAGATACTTGGCTGTGACCTATACACATACACTGACCTATACACTGTATATTAAGACCATTACAAATGTTTGTTTTATGTATATCACACTTGAGTGGTCCTTAAATACCTGATTAAATGTCTCCTGTATCTGCACAGCGTTGGCTAAATCACTATAGTTTATAATTAACTTATCAAAATCTGCCGCAGTATGCCCTTCTTGTCGATATTTCTCCATAAAGTCGTCCTTATCGACTTTCCATATGTGAGCATATGGATCCCACATTCGGATATGCTCGTGTATAAGTCCGAGATTATATTCAACTTCTAAAATAAAATTATTCAAGCTAAAGCTTAGAAATTAATACTATAAAATCACGCTTTATTTATTACAACGGTGATAATTCTTTCCCTAAAAATAACTATCAGATGAGGAGGCCCTGTTTGTGCCCTGTTCTATAAAAATAATGAAAGAAAAAACTAAGTCCACTAGGATTTTCTGTGTTGTGGGCAGCTAAACTCTTCCTTTTCACTTGTAAAGAGTATTTTACTGAATTATTTAAAACTATTTTTGTATAATAAGAATATTTTCTGTATCAGTGTAGGACAGGTCAACAAGATATTGTTTGAGATTTTTACTAATGTGATTTTTGAAATGTTAGTGATAATTTTGTTTTTAATGGAGTGGTTACAGATGAAAGGGCCTTTGAAGGATTAAAAGATTTTAATTAGTTTATTTAAAGACTGAGGTGCGTTATAAAAGTAAGAAACATGAATGTTTTTGCGGTATAGAATATACATACACACATTAAATTTTCCGATTGAAAATATGTACATAATAATTATTACACCATACCGTTATCAATAAGAGATTGCAGCTTATTCGTATCACCATCCGTCTGTATGACGTCACTAAAGTTCTTAAGGCCGCCTGCAGGGAGGCCAAACTTTTGAAACAGCCGCGGCATAGTGCTCAAAATATGCACAATCTCATCCAAAACAGTTGTAAATGTATCGACTATTTCATTTCTCGTTGGTAGATATATAATACTTTTATCAGATAGATATAGACTCATTTTAATCAACGGCGATGGGGCCATCGTTCCTGAAATTAACATAGATAGTAGATATTCAGTACTCGTTTATCGAAAAAGATATAATCAAACCTGTACCGACACCTAAAATCAGATGACATACCCTGAATCGCGCTAAAAAGTGTTTCCGACTACTAATACCTCAATTACATTCAGCCCCTGCTGCTGCCCCTCGCGCTTCCGGCGATAATTCCCTCAATACTGCTGCAGCAGGATCGAGAGGAGTGTATGTTTACATCTCCACCTACCACTCACTTCACTTTCAAGTTTCGGCAATGGCAGACGTCGAAATTATTACAGCGGACGCGCTGGCTCTTTTTGCCATACATAGGTAATTATTTATTTATTAACACTTCGTTGCATTACATAAAAGGTAAAAAAAATATATTAAACATAAATTAATGAAAAGCAACTGGCGGGCTTATCGCTTTTGAGCGATTTCTTCCAGACAACCACTGTGAGTAAAGGAAAAAAACCACTGTGAGTATATTAACTAAGGTAGGCAAGAAGTGTAAAAATACATATTACAAATAATAAAAATAGGAAAAAAAAAACATACTTAACAGGAACAAAAAGAAATAAAAATAAACTAAACTGATATAGGTTACATAAAAAAATTATGTTCGATATTTAAAAAGAATGTTCGTTGTAGACGATCGTGGATGATATCTATCCATCGAAATAGAACTTTGCAAGTACCTAATTAACAAAAAAACCTAAACCATAACCTTATTGTTAAACGTTGATATTATAAATAATCAATAGATATCTACTATCGCCAGTGTCGAGGGGCCTTAAAGATTACTTGAATTTTCTATGCAGTTAGAACATCACTATGACGTCATTACAGCGAGGTTCCTACTTCCTAGTTAACTTCTGCGTGTTGTATACAAGATCTCAATAACAGCCACTGGGGCCTTCGGGCCATTCAGTAATTAGCCAGGTATCCTGAGGGTGGAGGAACATAACACCGTCAAACACAAATCTACTTACCATCGCCGTGTACGCATTTGTACATATTTTGCATAGTAGCTTTGATGGCTAAACGTAAGGCATCTTCAATAAGACGATCAAATCTTCTGACGTATTTCACCCAATGTTCAGCCATCTAAATAATCAAAAACAATGTTTTAATATAACAGGAAATGAAAATAAGTAAATTAAAAGCTTTTAAACTACAAAATGTAAAACTGCCTTAAAGAGAAGAGTCGTGAACAAATTATAAAACTTCTATAAGAGCAATTTATAAATGCCTTACACTTATATTTTTTACCTGTCCTATATATGATTCAAATCCTTCATAAACAATAATGATATAAACAATTATTTCTTTATACATCTCCAATATATTTGTAATCGCTTCGGTTTCCATGTTCCGAATAGTCTCTCGAAGTGTATATATTTCAAAAACATTGTAAATATCAAATTCAATAAGTGGTGAGTCACAAATTTTCTCCATGATTTTAACTAAATTAATATTGCAATTTTTATAGGTCGTCAAAAAATCTTGAAGCTGAAAAGGAAATTTTATGTATTAAGATTTAATAATATCTATAATATTATGTTAGCACTATTAAGCTTACTCACTTCTCCGATTTGTAGTACACAATCTGCAATATATGCATCGGACATTGTTGACGTCCATGTAAGTTTAAAAATTCCCGGTTGAACCTTTTTTTCACAGGCCTAAAATCACGCTCAAACTTTAAATATGACTTTATTGGATTTTGAGGAAAAGCAGTTATAACAAACTTATTAAAATTATTTTGTAATTTGTATTTTGTGCTAGTTACTTTTGTATAAAAAATAAAAAATAAGTTTTTGATAGCCGGTGTAATGTAAATTGTCATCACACATCAGACTGATCAGTCTATTTTCTTATCTCTAGTAAAAATAAAGCGCTAAAGACAAATTTTATTACAACTACCAACAGCTTATTAAATGTGAAGAACGGTTAATGTAATTTAGAACAACGTTAGAATGTGTTAAGTTTTTTATAGCTTGTTTATAAGCATACATCCATCCAATGTGAACTAGTGAGAACCGAAAATATGAGTGTTTTAAATTTAGGAGATCCAGAGTTGGAGCTAATTGATCCTACACCAAACATCCACGCTTTATTTTTACACTTTGATAAAACATTTTTTTGGGAAAAGTTAGCAAGTCGAACTGTAGTTCGTTGGAGTAAAAGGATGTATTCATGTGCTGGAATTTGTTCGTAAGTATCTATTGTTTTTATTAGGGTAAAATTTAGAAACGTTATTGAGTGCGAGTTGTTAAAGTTAATATAAGAATGTGTATACTTTATGCTGCACCATTCCCTTTTCCATTTTTTTAAACTTTTTAGCTATAACAGAGGTGGGCTTTGCGATATAGCATTAAGTGAACCTTTATTAAAACTCCGACCAAGAAAAGATTTAATTGAAACATTACTGCATGAGATGATACATGGATTCCTTTTTATCACATGTAGAGATCAAGATAGGGATGGCCATGGTCCAAACTTCAAAGCCCACATGTTTCGCATTAATAAAGCTGCTGGCTTAAATATAAGTATTTACCATGATTTCCATGATGAGGTCAGTAAATGTATTTTGCAAATTAATATGTATCATATTATTATATCAACATATTATATATGAGGCTTAGTAGCCACTGTGTATAGAAACAAAGCAGATGTTTACATACCAAAGAAGTCATAAATTGGAGAACTAGCACTGAATAAAATCTAGTGAATCTAGAACCTGGTTTTGAAATTAATTTAATACTTGAAAATTAACTCAAGTTGTTGTAAAGTGGTATAAAATTACTTATTCATTGGTAACTAGAAATCTTTAAACTTAATGTTACCTTTTCTATAATAATACTGAACCCCCATTTTGTTTTAAGATATACAGTCCAAATGGTTATGATGACATCATTTAAAACTTGATACCAGTTATCACCAGTAGTTATTGACCAAAACCGTATATAACATTGTTTCTTTTATTTCAATTTTCAGGTAAAACTTTATCAAACACACTGGTGGAGATGTAATGGCCCATGTCAATCAATAAGGCCACATTTTGGAATTGTTCGGCGTACATCAAATAGAGCACCAGGCCCTCATGATTACTGGTGGAAGGATCATCAAAGAAAATGTGGCGGTAACTTCATTAAAATCAAAGAGCCCGAGCCAAAACAGAAAAGTAAAAAGGAGAATAAGGTCAATAATGGTGATATCACTAAATACATTTCTAACAACAATAATATAAAAGGCAACCCTGTTGTGACTATTCCAAAGCCACTTAAGGACTCCAATTTGAATAAACCCAAATTGAGCAATAACAATCTGGTGGTTTCAAAGAAAAATATTGTTAAATTTAATCCAAAAATAATAAAACCTGTATTGAATGACAAACATCCCAATGAGATAACACAAAATTCATCAGATGTTGTTATGACAGTTAGAAACATTTGGGCTAACAAAATCTTGTCTCCATCTATAAGCAGTAGCAATGTTACTTCTAAAAATGACAATAAAAGGGATAGTACAGTTCTTAATCCCAAACCTGGCCCAGAGGTGTCTCAACCAAAGAAGATTATGAAAATAGACAACTATTTCAGTAAAACTGCTTCAAATATATTGAAAGACATATATGGACAAGATTTTAATATAACACAGTCAGAAAATAATAAATTAGTTCCAGTTCCAATAAACCTAGTTAACTGTCCCATCTGTGATGCAAAAATTAACAGTGATAAAATAAATAACCATCTAGATGAATGCTTAAACAAAGACGTAATAGAAATTATAAGTCAAAATAATGATAATCCTGTGATATGTAGTAATAAAATAGAAAATACTGTTAAGCATGATAGTGAGGTCATAGATTTAACAAATATAGAATTTGAAACACCAAAGAATGACATACATCCTTTGGTGACATCAAAGGTTAGTGAAATAAATGATGTGCAAGAGACTAAAGATGCTTTTGAAGATATGGAATATTTTGATAATATAACATTAGATGTAGAAGAAAAGATACTTTCTGGGAGTAGTAAGCTTGACTACAAGTGTCCATGTTGTGGGAAAGAAACTAAATCAATAGAGGAACATTTAGACCAGTGTCTTGCATTTTTTGATGATCCAACATTAATACCTGAAGAAGGTGCATCGACAAGTTACATAGATACCAGTGAAGTGGATGTGCATGATGAATCGTTGATTCTTAATGCTTCAGGGACAATGTCGCCGTGTCCCTGTTGTATGAAGATGGTAGAAATGTCCGATATGAATAATCACCTAGACAACTGTTTGAGTTCTAGTTTTAATCAAAATTTTGATGATACCTAATGTAATTATTTAGTAATATTGATGTTATTTATTTTATGTTGAATTTATATTAGGGCAATTTTAATGGGATGAGATTTTGTTTTTTGTTCATATTCCCAGATATTTGAGTGATCATGTGAAATACTTGAAATCAATTGAAATGATACTGGTAATAAAAGTGATTTTATTCAATAGGTACATAATAAAGTTTTAATATATCTCTCAAACTTACTAAATATTTATTTAAAAATATTAATTGTGAGCGATTACTCCATGTTCACTAACGCCCAAACCCAATAACCTATCTCAATCCAATTTGACCATTTGTGATAAACATCTTAATCCAAATACCTATTGAAAAATTGTGCCAATGGATTGTAATAGCCATCTGTCGATATGAGCTATCCATGGTAGGTTGGATCAGTGTATGTTTGTATGAAAATGACAGTTCAACTGTGCCATTATCTTAAGATTTTAACTTACACATGTTTTTAAAATAATTAAAAAGCTATTCAATGTGTTTTAATCATCTTTTATATTTTTTAACGTCATCATGTATATTTCAATATTATTTGTAAGATTTTTTACTTTATTTGGTTTATATTGATTATCAAATATGAGTAAATATCTGAAATTGTTTTCAATTGAGATTGTGGATTAGTTATTGGGTTCAGGCGTAATACATTTACACTTCATCATAAGCGAATGCTAGACTAATTTGTTTAGTTTAATTCGATATAAAAATTACTATTATATCTACGTGATATCCATTGTACTATCTAAGTATGGTTTAAATGTACATACTAAAGTTAAAGGTTTGAAGAGTTGTCTTTCATCATCTGAGAGGGAGTCAATTATCTTATTATATCCCTTCACGACCGCCAGTACGCTCTCGTATACGTAGAATACGGTCTTGCTTTTATTGTACACCTACAAATTATATTAATGGTAGGTATGAAATAAATTAGGACAAGTGATAGACAAATCCCTACAGGTAAAATTGCGTAGCCTGTTAAACATTTTTTAAATAGTACCTGATAGGCATGTAATGGTATGTCTAATCCCAAGTTCTCCCAATGGTGAGCTTCTTTACACAAATCCAGGATGTTTCTACAAACAAAAATATAGAGCCTCAATACTTAATAGTAGGTAAAATATACTACCTATAATCTGGTTGGAACAAATTTCGTGATATTATTTGCGATATTATATTTCATATCCGTATTTTTTAAAGTGAGCTTCTGGGTCGAATAAAGCGACAATTATATTCTAACTTAAACTAGATCACCTTTACTCCCACGTAAGTGCGCGTAGAATAGTTATTTTTAGTGATTTTATTCATAAATGTTTATCAGGTACATAAGCTAATGAATATTTAGGGACAGGATTTGGCTCTCGAAAAAAATGAATTCATACAATGTTAAGTTGTAATATGGCAATAAATTTTGCAACCTATCTTTTCGCACCTATAATATTTTCTCATTAATTAACTCACCATCAGAGCTCAACAGTTTTTTTTATAAACAAACTAGTGACCATATAAACATATAAACCAGCTTCGCACGGGTGCAATGCTGATGAAAAGCAGGTTTTTATTATGTATTGTTATTTCCGTCGCTGGTAAGCTCCGATAATATACGCGTTCGATCGCTGCTAAATAAGCTGTAATGGGCTGTATAGATCTATATTGAATGAACAATGTATTCAAGGTATTTAATTGGTTAAGTTAATCCTTAACCAATTATTAATGCTGTATTGGTTAAAATCGCTTCGAAAATTAGCCATTATTTGTCGTAAAAAGTAAATGACAAAAAAAAGTTATTGTGGGTTATCCATAAGAGATAGACATAATATACCATCACGGACTTTTCTGTAGACCTTTTCAATGTGTACAATACTTAGTAAATTATTTTGATAAAACTCGTAGGAATCAGCCTGCGTTTGCAATGTAAGCGGAAAAAATGTAATTATTTACGACATCATATTAGAAACCTCAAAAATAACAGTACTTCTCTACTATTTAATGGATGTTATTATACATATAAACCTTCCTCTTCAATCACTATCTATTAAAAAAAAACCGCATCAAAATCCGTTGCGTAGTTTCAAAGATTTAAGCATACAAAGGGACATAGGGACAGAGAAAGATACTTTGTTTTATAATATGTAGTGATGAAACGAATGAACGAACGAAACAAATAAAGTATTAATACGTAATGACTCACACATCAATGTTACATTCTAGAAGACCTGGGTTTTCAGCGCTCTTCCTCATAAGCGTCTTGTTAAGTCCAGCACCGCACTTTTCATCGAGATTATGCTGTAATTTTACAAACGATTTGAATATAAATTACAGCAGACCAAATATTCATATATTCAGCTACCAAAAAAATGTTTCTAAACAACTTGCCAAGGCGACCATTGGCGGCGTATCGAGACTCTTGAATTGATATTCCGTACTCCACTTCACTGATTTTAATGTCTTTGTCATTTGCGTTGATATTTAAATAAATAAATAAATATGGTTTTTATTGTCTTCGTAGCTAAGTGTTGAAGGGCGTATTATACCATACCGTCCAAGATATAAAGAGTTCCCGTATAGCAACATCTATGGCTCCCATAAGCCGATTCACGTGCATAATGACATCTTCAGAATTGCTGCACGCCATTAGCCACACTGACGCATCCGTCATTACCTAACGATTTATATAAAATATTTTTTAATATGAATCTGAGCTTACTGTTCCATTGTTAATATCCCGTCAACATATGAAATATTATTGGTATTTTTAAATTCAAGTGCGTGAGGACGCACATACAAAATAAGGACGGCGAAAGAGTCTTGCACGTACTATATTCCTACTATATAGAATTTACGACAGTAAATAATATATAATATAAAAAATTATACGTTTAAAATTGTAATTAATTTATAATAAATTATTAATATAATGAATAACTCTGAGTATCCTTACCTTTTTCAAATACGCAAGTCTGTTCTTTCTCATACGTAGTACTGCGGCTCTGCCTGCGAAAGACGGCAAGTCCGTCGGATACTGACCGCGTCCCGAAACCATGTCTTTCTTTGCTTCTTGCACTTCATCACTAAACATGGCCCAAACCTGTAAATTGCGATTTCATTTATAATAATTTAACTGCCTCGTACATATATCAGATTTCAGAAGACTTAGATCTAATAGAGTGTTTTCTATAGTGTTTATTTATACTTGAATAATGGCCGCCATTTGTGGCCTATTTTAGTTTAGTACGCCGAGAGGCGTTTGCGTTTATAAAACTACTTACTTCGGCGGTCTTTCTCTTAAAGATTCGCTTAAGACTCTTCCGCTTGGAGTAATTATGGAGAGAGTACAACGCTACAACAGCTTCCTCAACATGATTCACGCCTTCGAATACCGTCTCCACTAGATTCTCTATAATTATCTGAAATTCAACACGATATGTTATATAAATTCAGAGTTCCTTTTCAATAAATTTTCTTTACTTGAATTTTATTCCTATCTAGATAGGACTACTGCTGTAAAGCATCTTTATATTATAGTCATAAAATAAGTAAGTAATAGTAAATAATTTTTAATATTATAATAAATTTAGTGTCTACCTCGATATCTTTGATGACAGCCCTAAATTGTAGTATATCATCGTACCACGAAGGCGCTTGCACGTCCAAGATTGTGTCAGCGACAGCTCTCACGTTGTCCAAGGCGTCTTGGAACATGTGTTCGATTTGATCACATTTCGCCTCGAATTGATCACCACGTGCTCCTCCAAACATTGGCTTGTTTATTACCTCTAGTTCATCAATTCTACAATAGGGTACGTCAATATTTTATGCGTGAAAAATATAATTTCTACGTAATAAATTAAAAAATAAGAATAATTAGGGTAAAAGCCGGATAGTTGCCCCACTTTTCGAAAAAGCTTTATTTTTTTTAAAAATATGAACTTGCTGAAAATTATTCAGTATGTATCTCACAACATAGGTCTTTTATCTTCTATAAAAGCCTATTTTTGTATACATAATTAACAATGGTTTTGAGTAAATACTGTTTTATTTTATCTCTCAGAAGAGGGATAGTTGCCTACTATGGCGGATAGTAGCCTAGCGTAGAAAATGCTTCGGGGGATACTTGCTTCGTGCGGGGATAGTAACCTCAGTATGATTTTTATTTTGGATAGAAATAAATTTAAATAAATTAGAGTAATCTTTATTATTCATTTAACAGTTTTTATAATTTACTGAGATCTTTCATTAAGAACAATTTTAAATATTAATTATTATTAAATAGTTTTCAGTTTTAATTATAAAAATTATTTAAATTATTAAAATATTATTTAAACTTAAAGTTATGTAAGTTATTATAAAATATTAGCATTTATCTTAAAAATACAACAATTTGGTAATCAACTTTGGTATTAAAATTAATTTTTACCAGAAGCTAAGGTTTCTAACTTTCCACATCTCATACAACAGTGTTTGAATGTTGTACATGTTTCATGCAACCACATCCGACACATCTTACATTGAATCCAATCTGATTTTGATTTAGTTAAATTGTAGTTATCAAAACATTGTACGCTATAATCATCAATTGAAACTTTTTTAGTCATATTTACTATTGAATTAGCATTTTTGACTTTTAATATCTTTCGAGTGTCTCTAGTCGATTTCTCGTCTTTTAGATTTAAGACATTTTCTTCACTTCCACTGCTGTTAGAACTGTCAGAACTGTAAATTGGTAATTTTCTCTTCCTTGATGTTTTTACTTTGTCCTGTTTCATAATATCTATGTTATCAGATTCAGTCTCACTGCTAGTCATATCAATATATTTTTTAGTCTTTTTCTTTTTTTGCGGTAGCCCTTTTTTCTTCTCAGTGCTTTTCTTGTCCCCAGCTGGTTTGTTTTTTTTGGTCTTTGTGGTAATTTTAGTTTTCGTAAGGGGCAACTATCCGCGACAGTAAGTAGGGCGACTATCCTTTTTGATGCGGATACTTGCCCTTTTTAAATGCGAAATAAATAAAAATTATTCAGGAATAAAACATAATAAACAATGTAATTTAAACTCTAATGCATGCAAAAAAACAAAAAGTTGACTGAAACCACGATCAGTAATAAAAATATTCAATAGAAATTACTTCCCAATATAATTATAACGCCCGTCAAAGTTTCGCCGCGGAAGATTTTTGCTCACACGGACAAAACACGTGCGCCTATTCCGATGGCTTATGCGGCATCGGCAGGGCGATCCCGTGTCGCCAAACTTATTCACCGCACTTCTGGAATTTATCTTCAGAAAGCTGGATTGGTCAGGGTTAGGAGTAAATATCAATGGCGAAAATTTAAGCCATCTTCGGTTCGCAGATGATATTGTTCTAATAACTGAAATCGTAATATAGTTTATTAAACACCGGGGCATGTATCCGTCCGAGGCAACTATCCGGCTTTTACCCTATGGCTAAATGCAAATTTTTAAATTTGAAATTTTTCCATTGTTAATTAACATTATTATTACTATGGAGGTTAAGAATATTGTATATTTGAAAATGTGGAAAAAATTAAATTTAAGCCACAAGTTGTGTAAAATGGGTCTTACTAACAATCGTCAAATACTTACCTTCCAAAAATAATCATACAATTACACACGTCCAACATGTCGAAGCACCTCTGCACAAATGAGTCTATATAATTAAATATTGCCCCAATATCCAGTTCCCAAGTGCCAGGATTAACGTCACTATGTGCTTCGGCCATCAGTTCGTAAATCTCCCGGTATCGTTTGCAACAATCTATACACTTGCTGAATTCACCTAGCGCCTTCTTCGTGTTTCCTTCGAATAATTCGTCCAATTTTACGTAATTTCGGCAAAGGATTATTATCTGATTACTGAGAGCTTTGAAGAGATTGGTTATTCTTGCCTCAGAGTTGTAATATGGACTCTCCATCCATATAACCCTGAACAGATTAATAATTTGCGGAACGTGATTGGCTATCTCATCTGGATCATCCACACACTCCAGTACGGCACACGGTTGTTTTATTATTTGAAGGAACTCGATATTCGATGTCGCTTCTTTGAGCTTTTGATTTATTTCATCACAGAGAGATTGAAATTGATGGATGAATGTCGAATGGGTTGTAACCAGAATTTTTGTTATATGTTTAACGGCAGGATTCCTTAGTTGATACAGGAGTGCACTGAGGTTTTCATCTGAAACGTTATATTATGTAATTGCGCGAGTAGTTCACGTATTACAACTTAAAATTGTTTCGATATTTGCTAAGTTGTGTGTACCTACTGAAAGGCAAAGTATATAATTATAACCTTTCCCATTGTCCTGTATTAATAATTAGTGTCGTATCACTACAACTAACAATTGCGTGACTTTATTTTTGTGTTGAATCAAGGATAAAGTAGGGAAGTATCTAGGCGTGCTTATGACTGACATAAAATTAAAGATTTGTGTGTAAATCTGTGTTATTTGTTCAATTACTTCTATTTATTATTCATTGTTGTTGTTTCTTTGTATTACTTTTGTGTCTTGTATTTGTTAATAGTTTATGCAAAGAGATTAATAGATATTAATGTCTCTGTGTATTTTTAAAGTTGTAACAGAAAAATATTCTAAAAACATTATGTACCTACTTAAAGCATTAAATTAAATTTAAATACGACGACGACGTATTATATAATTTTGTATCTTACCAAGAAATAGAGTCTACTACTAAAACAGTTACGTACGTCTATAAACCCAGAAGTCATATTCATCGCTTGGACATAATAGCTCCTTTTGAGAGGCCACCGAAGACTGGTCTTCAATACACGATTTGATTTGATGTGTCCAATATACCACGACCCCTTCGAGTCGTTTCACTAACTCCCTATCTGCACTCGCCTTTTCAAACGTCAAATGCTGACCTTCCCGGGGTATGTAAAGGACAGTCAGACCCAACATTTTATAGTACATGTCTGTTAGTTTGGCGAGAAACGTGTGGATTTGTGAACAAAATTCGCTCTTGACACCTGAAATAAATAAATGATGCGGTGCTGTGAATTTGTACATTTTTCGATAGATATTAAGAACATTTATACAATTATTTGAGACCTCGGCAGGAGGGCTGATGACGTCGTCAAGGACATTGGCTCCCAGTAGATACAGTGAGGCAAGTGCAGGGCGTAGTGGAGGAAAATGGAGTAGGTCCAGAAACGGGCCCAATAAAGAGGTTGATGATGATGATTTAATGATTATGTGTGTAAGATTAAGATTTTCGCTTTGCTTATGTTTTGTTGATTCCACTTATTCAATTGGAGGGTCGATATTAAATCCGATTGTATAATTGGTTTAATCTTAAGTTTGTTGACGACTCAATATTATTTACTTTATATTTTGAATTCGCTTGCATAAAATAAGAAAAAATAATTTGTATTATCCTTTAAATAGTATAAATTACTATTCAAATAGGTTATGTTAATCTTCTGGGCCTGATTCCCTATAAAAACTAATTGTTTCAATGTAAGTATGTAATATACTTACTATCAGGCCAAGTGTTTACAGAGAAGAAAAACGGAGCAAACACCAACTCTAAGTGCTTGATAATATTTGACTCTACAGAGTCAACAAATGTGCCAAAAATGATATCGTCATGAAACGTTTCCGCTTTGAAGACGAAATCAGGCTGTCTTATAAAGTAAGAGAGGTCGTACACTGGTGATAGGGGAATGTCTGATGCTGCTTTTAGCACATCGCCCTTAAAATACACGCAAAGTATGAGAGCTTTTGGTTCTGTTATCCATTCTTCTATAGCTAATTTTGCTTGGTCGTTCCAATCCTCTGGTCGTAGGTCATAGATTGTTGTCATTTCCATGATATAGGAGACCAGTGCCTTCAGCTCTGATGGCTCATATACAGGTTTTACGGGAAGTGCGGCTAATTCACGCTCGAGTTGCGCTTGTCGTTCACGCTCTAGGAATAAAAACTTTAGATAATTGTAAATTTGAACAATAGGATATTATGTATCATTTTTAGCATAAGTTTTATTAAAGGTCAGCTTTTAGGACTAAAACAATTTTATTTAAATTAAGGCAATTATTGTTTCACAGGGATCAAACCAATGACAACTCTTTTTAGCGCCACGCATCTGTACTACCAAGCCAAGGAGGCGGTCAGATATTTTTATGTTAGTCTCACAAAATATCCTATTACAATGTTCTAATTCCTAAAATTACAATTATCATGATAAGTATTTATTATATTCAAACAGATAAACCGTACTTAAATCTATTTCAATTCTTTATGATAATCGTCATAGCATTCATACAAACCTCTTTCTTCCTCAGAATTATGACTTAAGTCGTCGCTCCATGTCACTTTAACTCTTTTTATATTATCCTCCATCGTCAGTTATACTTTAACACCTTAAAAATAACTTTTAAAGTTAATTATAGGCTTATTACATAAAACGCCATTTTGAGCATAAACAATTGAATGTTTTATCGTCAAAGATATGATTGTTGATGGCCAATGTGTATGTTACCATGGAGCTTATATTGATAAAACCTTGAGTAAGAAAAAACATAGAAATGGAACATATACCAACGAAGAAAAAAATGTTAATTGACCAGGTTGATACTAATTTTTTTTATTGATAAAAATAGTATTAAATACAAGAATTTTATCATATACTTATTAAATATTAACACTCTGACAATATATTATGCAGAAAAGAAGCTGTATCTACCTCAAACTCAAAAAATCTTAATTAATATAGACACTTATAAACGTAAACAAAAAAGATGTTAAATTGATTCTAAATTTACATTTTTTACCAGTTCGCAAGACAAGGGCGAAGAGGTCACAAAAAGAACTGACAAGAAACTCTCCGCCACTCTTTTTAATCGCCAAGTTTTTAGTCATACGAATGGATTGGAACTGGAGCAAATCAATCCCACGGATTAGGATCATTTAAATAATCGTCAAATTTATAATAATTTTAATTGATTCATTAACGTTGAACGAGAATTTTGAATTAATTCAGTGATAATTCTCTAATTTAGGGTATTTTGATGAAGCAAACAAAACAAACAGATAAAGGTATTATTTTATTGAATAATTTAATGATATAAAACATAGACAAGCTTATTTGGTACAGTGCACTTTGTTTTGATTTTTTGAAGTTTATTCAAATGATAGCAAAAACTGAATAGTTTCGGGGCACTTTGCACATCATAAAATGAGAAACATATAACTCACAAATGAAATACCAACTTAATACAATTTTAACCATCTTATTTTTACTTTTTGGATAGGTATATTATTCATGAAGATGCCGCCAAGGGTGAATCCAGCTTTGGCGCCAGGAGGGGGTCACATAGTCGTGGTCTAGTCAAGAACTTATACGTTTGTCATCATACAAAGTTTTTGTATTATAAAGGGAATTTCAACAAGAAGTTTGTTTTTCAATTGTGGCAACACCGAGATCGTGATAGTTTTGACATTTAGTTTTTGGCGGTATTCGTAGTAGGTGCTTTGGCAATTATTACAATGAATTCAATTTCGCTCGAAAATCGCATTAAAATAATTCAAATCCACTATAAAAATGGTGGTTCTGTTAAAGTTACATTTCGTAAAATTCGTGATATTTTCGGCCAGCATAATCGTCCTTCTGAGACCGCTGTTAAGAATTTGGTCGCGAAATTTGAGTCGACAGGCTCGGTACAAAATGGGCCAACATCAACACGTGTTCGACCGGGTCGTTCAACAGAAAACATCGCCACCGTGAGCCACAGTGTTGAAGAAGATGAAAATTTGTCAATTTATCAAACGCCATACAACATGGCGAATTTTGCGAAAGGATTTGGCTTTGAAGCCTTACAAGATTCAACTGGTGCAGGAATTAAAGCTGATCGACCATTCAAATCGCCGCAGATTCGCTCAGTTCATTCAGGAACAACCTGCTGGTTTTTTCTGAAAAAAAATCATTTTTTCAGACGAAGCCCATTTTCATTTGTCAGGGTACGTCAACAAGCAAAATTGTCGCATTTGGGCTTCTGAAAATCCTAAAGCAATTATTGAGAAGGCTTTGCATACTCAACGTGTTACTGTGTGGTGCGCTATGTGATCTGGAGGCGTGATTGGGCCGTTTTTTTTCGAAGATGAGGCTGGAAATGCGGTAACAGTCAATGGATCACGGTATCGCGAGATGTTAACCACTAAATTTTGGCCTATTATTGATGACATGGATATCACTGAAATGTGGTTTCAACAGGACGGTGCCACATGTCACACAGCCAATGAAACGATCAATTTATTGCAAACCAAATTTCCCGAGCGCATAATTTCGCGAAATTCAGCTGTTAAGTGGCCAGCCAGATCGTGTGATTTAACACCACTGGATTATTTTTTGTGGGGCTATGTTAAAGACAGAGTCTATACGGAGCCAATCGAATCGATTGCAGCCTTAAAACTCAAAATCCGTGATGTCATTAACGAAATAGACCCTCCATTTTGCCAAAAAGTGATTAAAAATTTTGATGAAAGAATCAACATCTGTCAGCGTGGTCGTGGTGGACATTTGCCAGATATCATTTTTAATTCATAATTGCCAAACTTTTCTCTTTGTAATACAATAAAAATTTTATTCATTTTCCTCTAAATTCTTTGTTTTATTTTGATTTAGAAAACAAAGTTTTTGTTGAAATACCCTTTATTAAATTAATTAAATATTAAAGATATGTAGTTACATAAAATCTGGATGGTGACAAAATATTGAAATAAAATCATTATGTTCAATTAGTGGTCCACGTAAGTCCTGAATCTAGCTCAAGAGGTCATGACCCCCTCCTGGATCCGCACAAACCAAAGAGGTTTAGAAAAAAATATTATTGTCATTTCTTAACTAATGACATTGACACAAGACATGTCAACTGAGTACAGCGCTAAGCATTATTCGCTCTATTAATTCAGTTATGGCTATAAAGTACTGAGGTCTTATTGGTGGTTCTAGGATGTCCCGCCAAGTTGTATGGCGTGGCGTGGGCTAACGTTCAGTAGGGAGGGCCGTGAGAGGCTGGCCAATGTACTTCGAGCGTTGCTGATCACACAAGTCATCATCTCGCTGGTGATGGCAATATTTTGCTACAACGTGTCATTTCGGGTTATGTCTTTGTTGAAGAATATTCATAAGGTTTTTATAACTATTCTACATAATTCTCGGTTTAAGTTATTATCCCATGATGATACCGATTTCCATGTTTAAATAATTTTCCATTTGAAGCAACCTATGGGTTACTTTTATTGGTTGTGCTAAAGATAAAAGGTAAATATTGCGTGTTTGAGTTGCCACAATAAAACTTCGACAGCACCCTTCATCGTTTTATTCATACTGGTTTTAGCATCTTTATCAGTGGACCAAAATATAAGGGTAAAAAGAAAAGTTGAAAACGATGGGAAATGTTATCTATTAGGCGAATCTAGATTCTAGGCGTTCTCGCGAAAGTACCGTAGAGTAATACAATATATATGGATATTAAAAATGCGACATGTTTAATGTATAAAAACTGAAAGGCATTTATTTATTTATTTATTATATTATTTATGTATTGGTATAATACATAAATTTTTGAGTATTAAACTATTTAATACACTCTCCCACACACACACACACACCCTCTCACCTCACTCACAGGGAGAACACTTGAACACTTCACACCATAATAGAATCACTTATTAAATTTATTGTAAATTACAACATATGTTTTATAGTTTTTTTAGATATAAGTTTCGCCAATGAGTCATGTACTTGATGCTAGTTTTTGTCTATTATATTTAAGGGGTTAGGCGCTATATGCTGAAATACAGGTTCACACCTTGTTCAGCGTCAGATAAACCTGACTAATTTTGTAAATATAACTAGGGCAATTAGATTTAAGTTTTTCCTCTGAAACAAATATGAAATAAATTATTATTATTATTATATTATTATGAACGGAGCATAGAGAATGAGAATACGCACGTAAAACAGCCGTTCACTATCATATTCTTAGTATCATAATGTTAGTACAATACAGGCCTCGTTCCTTTAAACTTAGCTTACAGTGTATCTACTCTACGGATTAATCCTGCTTCAAGCGTACTGCATGAAGTTACACTATACTAGTGGTCTTCGTCTGCTCACGTGGGCGGTACAGTATCCTCATTGGAAACGCACTGCTTGCGTCACTCGAATCTGGATGATCAGTGGGAGTCTCGTGGCTGTTAATGGCATGCTGGTGTATGCTGCTTGTAGGAGTACTTTGAAGGTATTATGTAGCGACACAATAGTTACACAAGTTTACACTTACGACCCCTATGTACATACAACATCTCGACATTAATTTTGGGCCTTTAGGCGGTCAGTCAGTGATTAGTCTGTTGATCCCTTGAGGTCAGAGGAACAGAACACCTTTCATAATCTTACAAGAGTTATGCAAGCTTATAATTTTATTGAACTAAATGTAGGCAATATTGCGTCTAAGCTATTTAGGAGATATTTAAGAGATTATTTTAGATTTTTAATCAAAACATCATTTATCCATGTAGCTAATCGCTCTCACGCGTCAGTAAAAAAATAATGTTTCTAAATTTACAAGATGATTTGCAATAACTCCGTCACCGTTTTAAATCGCCTAATTTTTTTTTAACCAAAATGTGTTTAAGCAATGATCATGGTTCAGTCATGTTATGTTTTAGGGCCTTTTAAAAGAGCTGTCATCATCATTACGTCTCGGCATTTCGCAGTATCTTACAGAGCCATCCTGGAAAACATTATTGGATACGATGCAGGTTCAAGCACTTTTTTTTGATAGGTCAAAAGTCAAGTCAAATTATTTATTCCGATTAGACCACCTAAAATGGCACTTTTGAACGTAAAATAAAATATAAAGATGATTCTAGTTGCCCCTTCCGAAGGGAAGTGTGGAGAAGAATGTTCCTCACATATTTCCAAACAGTGAGATAAAATTAATATAATTACAGTTTGTAGTATTATAAATGAAAAAGTAACAAAAATATGTAAAATTAGATCAGCAAACAATTGATCTTGTCAAAAAGGTTGTAAGAGTGAGATTTTTTTAACAATAATATAAATTTTAGGTGGAATTGAACTGTTGCGGTGCCGATCAGCCGAGCGACTGGTATGAGATACCCTGGATTAACATCGATTATCTGAATGAAAGCTCAGATCTTGCTATGAAGTAATTTTGAATTGTTACTTTGTTTAACAATAGAAATAAATGTCACCTGACAATTATACCAATGCATTTAGTTTAATAATAGATATTTCTTTAAGCTTTATAATCGGGGTTAACGAAATTTAGACTTCAAATTAGGTGTTAAGCTTGGCCTATATTTTTATGATATTATTGGAATTATATATTTGAGAATGATGATCTATTTAACATTTCAAGCAAGTTCACAAATTTATGTAAAACAAATCAGGTATCATCTTTGGCAACAGTTTCATAAAATTTGTAGTAGTAATTTTTGAAGTACGTCAGGCCTTCACTTTTCTGGTAATACATACGTATAATATCAAATTAAAACGATGGATCCCAACTTCTTGATTGTATCACGACGCCAGAAAGGTGCGGGCGATCAATGTTGATGGTTCTTAACAGTCCATTAAAATTACTCCACGCGTATTTATTTACACAATTATAAGTATACAGTCAACGTCAGACTTTCATTTCAATAACTGAAATCTATTTTAGAACGTAAGTTTCCTTATATGACCTTTTTTCCAGAAGAATTTAGTTACTTAAAGTACTTATTTTACATGATTATAGGTTGGCGGGTTCAGACGGTAGGGTCTCACCTCCAGTAACGCCATACTCATGTTGCACCCCACGTGTGCTTGCTGCGTGTTACCATGACCCATTGCAACAAGTCAGTACATATTCTTCGGAGTTTTTACTGTCTTTATTCAAGAATAGCGAATAAAGTTATGTTATATTTAGTTATAAATACGGAAGTATTTATTATTCGATGTGCATATAAGTTCATCTAAAATTTACCGACAATTCATACAACCAAAAATTAAAATATTTGTGCACATAAACTTCAACAGCCTAGTTGAACTAAGTTCATAGTATTGTTGACAATCCTGTTTTGTCGTCTTGCGGCATTAACTGCCGGAAATTAATGTAACTATCATTCAGGGGCAAAATTGAATTCGTCCGAACCCCAGCTGAACTGATCCTTCTCCATATTTTTTGAGCTCAAACATGTTTTCGTTATTATATGACTTTCAAAAAATACTACACTGAGACAAATCGAATTGAGCTAAGTTTTGTATACAATGACAGCCGAGTCTAGTACACGAAAAGGTCTTATTACAATTCCTAAAGAAACAGATTCAGTTTCAAAACATTATAGTATCGTTGCAACGTCGCTCAATAAGATAATATCACTCGGGCGCTGCTAGTGTTGCCACTTGAAAAACGCACGAGTGCAGAGGGTTAATTCCTTGCATTGCAAGTCTAAATATGATTCTGCTAATTGTAGTTACATAGCAAAGAACGGTTCAATAGTAAGGTTTCAATATATCAATACTATTTTAGTGGGAGTGGCGTGAAGCTTGGTCGAGTTCTCACCCGTTGGTGGGTGCGTCGCTACACGCTCGCGGGTGCGTAGACGCTGTGCGAGCGCCGCTGACACGGGCTACCCTTGCACTTCAGCTGTGTAATTTGCTATCTCTTATTGTACAGGTATACATCATTGGATGTCATGCTTAAATAGATCTTGGCCTAACATTTCTATATTAGAATTTTTTTGAAGGCAATTTGATGACCTGTGTATGAATTGATCTTAAACTGCTAAGTATTATTTTTGTATGTCAAATCGAAGACATCTCTAACATTAGAAGATATTACAATTTAATTGTTAAGTCATCCTAAATATAAAATGTCTGGTAATTAATTGGATTTTAGTTAAATTTACTAAAATTTTAAGTGAACAGTTAAATATTTTAATTATAGGTGGTAATTGTGTGCCTGAGTCAAGTGATGGTGGGCAGTGCTCGTGATGCAGTAGTACGGGGAGATGCTGCGGGGCTTGGAAGAGCCGCTTTGTTTACACCACCAGTAAATGATGACACAGTACGTTAGAAATTTTAATATTATCTCCCCTAAATACTAGCTAGTGAGATACGAGACAGATTTCTAGTCTTCCAACTTGGTCAACCAAACAACGTGTTGTTTCCCTGGACCTATAAATGTGGTGAGAAGCCGAAGTATAGATTTTTTATTTCTATAAGAAACGACCGAGCTACGTGGACGATTGAATGACCCATGAGGTCGTAGTCGCGAGGTAAGATTCAGACACTTAGCGCTAAATTTAAGAAAAGAGCGCATCAATTCTTAATATACCGGCAACGCACTTGCCACTTTTTTGCCAATTTGAGTGTCCATGGGCGGCGGTTACATATCACTTAGTAACTTCAGGTGAGCCTTCTACCGTTTAGCCCTAATTTAGAAACGTATTGAATTTCGACGTACGTATAGTTAGATTTTAAAGTTATTTAAAAAAAACGGTATATTTCAGTACTGCGATTTATTATGTGTATTCCTCAGGTAATAGAATCGGAAGTATGCGTGGCTCGTAGCTCGGTTCCGCGGCGACGGCGCGTGCGCAGACTACGAACGCGACTCAGCTATCCCTATCTATCTTAAACTAAGGGAAATGTAAATAAAAAGCGTACAATCAATGCAAGGCTTTATTGACTTTATAAACAGTCCTTACAATCTATTTTAAGTAACAATGCGTGAATAAGCCGTCGCCTCGTATCATTTGTGCGGCGCCATCTTTAAATACAGATTATATAAATAATAAATATTAAATATATTTTTATATAAATATTTCGTTCGATCCGGCGCATCGTCGACGCCCGCGCTCGTCTTTTAAGCAAACGTTACAAATATACAAAAACGTATTATAATATACATGCGCGGGCGCACTAGCACCTATACATGGAATGTCACTCCGCGCTCACACGCCGCGTTTTATAGCAAAAGCAGGGTTGAGCGCACACGCGATTGTCAAAATGGCGGAGAAATATACAAAATCTAGTCTTAAGAGGGAAAGACCTGGATTTGGCCTCAGAGAATTCAGTACAAGACTCCCGAGGGAGGAAATTTACGAGATTATAAATAATGCTTAAATGGGGGGTGGGCCGTCGGGATACCGTAACACGGGCTGGAGACTGGGCGTGGCCCGACAGTCTGTTTGAGTGTGAGGGGCCAGAGCGGCCGCCCCTAGGAGGAGGAGGAGTAGGGCCTGGAAAGGCAGAGATGCGCGTGCGACGCGACACACGAATCGTAAGCCTCGTTGGACGCCCGACAGAGAGCGCTCTTCCGTTTCATCGCTCGCTGGTACGCTGAAAATACAACATATATTAGACATTTCTAATAAACACACGTTTTATAGACTAAACTAGTCATTTTTGTGAGAGAGAGATTTCAAGATTAAAATTAAACTAAGGAACTTCTCTCGTCCAATTAGAGCGACACGACACGATCGTGATTGACCAATCACAAGCGATTAAAGAAAATTCGTTTAACGCTCAATGATTTAATAAATGATAATACTATAATAAAATGCAGCTCTTATAAGACTTTGAAGAACAAGAGAACCTTTTTTTAATATTCAATATTATTTATATATTTTGTGCTAGGAAAGTATTAAAATTGAGCTAGCTAATGTTTAGAACACGTGTCTAGTCTACGGTAAGTTGTATCAGTAAGTGAAAATCGTAACGGCCAATCTCAATATCTACCTAGATAGAAATATAACAATGTTTTTAAGTCTCAAATACGAATTATTTAATAAAATCGAAATCGTATTTATTAAAAAAAATATTATGAGAAGGAATTAAAAAGAATCCTTTATGTACTCAAGTACCTAATAGTTGCTTGAAAAAATTAAGCAAAAGCCGTAGATATATAATATATAATATTACATAGATATTAATAAGAATATTACATATGAAAAAATGATAAAAAAATAAACAAGTTCAGTTTGTCAGATTATTGAGACTGGCTCTAATCAAGTGCGATACTTACTCGTTGTCGGTGAGAGGCGGCAAACTGAAGCTGGACTCTTCATCATCCTGCATCAGCTACGGAGACAATAATACGTCAAAATACTGTGCCAAGCTCTACTAGTGAGGACACTATTTTAATATTTTATTATTTAAAAGAAAATATCAGTCAGATAGCCCCGTTTGTCTGTACTGTTCCCCAGTCCCCGTGAACTCATCTGTTTCTTTTCATCTGCGCGTAAACATAATTTGACAGAAAGAGACGGTGAGTATCACTTAAGAGTGCAGACTAATTTTTATACAAATTAAAATAGTGTTAGTAGGATTTTCTAATAATGTATATATTATAATTTAATCTAAAATTAATAAACTTCTTGAACATATGATCGCCAATGTCCAAATTTTTACTCTTGTAGCAAAATCTGTTTTTAATATATGGGAGACGATTAACGAAAAGGGACAATCTATTTTGTAAAAATCTAATAATTTTTTATTTATTTATATTTAGCTATTATTAGCTGCTAATATGATTGCTGAAAGGGCGTGGCCTGTTCATGGTCCACCCGCAACACGTACCCCCTTTTGTATAAAATCGCCTTTAAATCCGTTAAAGAAGTTTTTAACTCGGGTAATTTCTTCGGTAACTATGCAGTGCATTTCTGTTCATTTCTCAATTGTGTAAGCTTTTGCCAATGTGCTTTTAGAAGCTGTGATAAGCGAATTGTTCATTTTTCAATACTAATGATATAAGGTTCTAAATGAAATTAGCTCAAAGATATAGATAGCTTTTCTAATATTCAACAAATTTATTTAAACATTTAATAACGTATTGCATGAACCCAGAGATGCTGAGTTTGATAACCGGCTAACTTTAAAAAAAATGTTCGTATGTGCGAGCGTATACGTATGCGTACGTACCTGAGGCGCAAGCGTCGCGGCGGCAGCGGCGAGAGCGGATCCAGTAGCGGAGGGCTCCCTGGCCAAGGCTGCGCCCAATTTCAGAGCGTATACGGCTGACAGTTTACGGAGGGATTGAAGGCGCAGGCGCAGCTCACCCAAACTGCAAAATATATAAATCATCTTACTATAAATATTATAAAAGGCTACTTATGAAATCAAGTCTAGAAGAATAAAAAGCATGTTCTTTTTAGGCCATTACACAAATCATTACATACAATTGAGGACTAATAACTGGATGGGCAAAGATAAAATGTTTTTAATCAACTATATGTTTTTAGCAATAAAAGTAATAAAAAATTTGTTAAGTAAGATTTAGGCTAATATAACTTATAAAAACTTCTACTAAAAGTTCATAATGTCATAGCTCTCCTTGCCGACATCACACTTGAGCCTAACAGGCCAATATCACAAGTTAAACTTACTCGCCGCCCTAACCATAAAGCTGTTCCCTCTGTGACTGTTGTGTACAATATTGTGTGTGTGGTACTTATTTTTTATTGATTCCGGGATATACTATTCAACTTAGGGTCCTTCAAGAGCGTACCAATAAATAAAAAAAATCTTAAAATGCCGGCAACGCACTCGCGAGCCCTCTGGCATTGAGTATCCATGGGCGGCGGTATCACTTAGCATCAGGTGAGCCTCCTGCCCGTTTGCCCACCAGTTTTATAAAAAATATAAACTTTAGACACTCACCGCCTACACACATCCTGTGCATCATTCCCGTGTAAGAGTTGGGCGGCATCCCTCAAAGCCAGCACTCTGGGTTCAGCTCGACTCAGTTCGTCGCGAAGTTCGCTAAACCTTCGGAACTCCACCCTCAGCTCGTCTGGAGGCCGACTCAAACGCAAAGGCTCCCGGGACCGGACCAGGCGCTCTGCGTTGGCGAGTTGGCTCACCAACTCTACCACTGTGGATTTAGGAGGTTTATAATCTATGGTATGGCTTTATGGAGGGTAGCAACAAATTTTTTTTTAAATAATATTATCACCATAAGCAGAGACCACTTGCTACGTTCCTGACATAGCTAAGATATGTGTATCCTGTCCCTTCTGGTAAAGGTGTACTGGCCTTTCTGGATTTGGACCAGGTTTACTACAAGACCTTCCCAACCTAATCTCATTTTACAAAAATATCTCACAAAAGAATTGTAAAAAATGTTGAGATTTACGTTCCTAAAGAGTAAAAAACAATTCTCTTTCGGGTTTACTATATTTTGCTTTTAACACGCTTCTGAAGAACGCATCGTTGGACATCATCTTAAATATATACTTGAATCAATTATTACATTTTCTTGGCATAAAATATCATCTCCAATATTATTCTTCCTTTATATATAACTATTTATCGAAAATCTTTCTCACATAAGTCAGTTATACACTCTCAAACTCACCAATATCATGGAACTCCCGATTGTGCATGAGCGCCCTCTGTAGCTTGGTCTGCCATTCTGCTGCTCTTGCGCATGCTTCGTCCCATCTCCGGTTCGCTTCGGCGAGTCTTTCGCGGACACGTTCGGCCGCAGACACGTCACGCGCGTGACGAGCCACGTGCGTGCCCACCACGTTGAGGGACACTACGAGGGCCTTGTGAGAGTCTAGATCGAGCAGGAATTCGCGGTGGTCCTGAAAATAGATTTTTTATTAATTGAAATTTAAAGCGAATTATTGAAAAATACTTATAACTTCTTAAAAAAAAAGTCAGTTTCAGAGTTTCAGACATGTCAGGTTCAAAAACAAAACAGTACCTTGCAAAAAACTCCAAAATACATTAAAAAAAATATGCAAAATATTAAAGAAACGTTGTTCTTAATCTGAACTTTCCAAATAAATGTAAGACCAACTTTAACATAATTTTTTACTTGAATAGTATCTTCGAGGGCATCATATTGTTCTGGAGGTTCATGTCTCGCTTCATGCGTGGCTTCAGCGAACTGGAGCCACTGCTCGAGTCTCCACAAATCGTTATCCAACTGTTTCCAGTTCCGGTCAGAGCAGAGAGGACACGTCAGCCGACCAGATTCACTGGAAATGTTATTATTATTCCTAAGTACTCTATATATATATATATATATATATAGTAATTGAGTTAAAATGAATGGTAAAAGCATATACATAAATATAATATAATACTTTTATACGTAGAACTATAAGAAATTGTGTAAAATTAATTTATATACAAGTGAAAAAAATTAGTGCATTCAATACTACATATACATGCGAACTATCTATACTACAAGCCAAAAATCGTTTTATCATCTGTCACAATATCTTAATTATATTAAAAAAGCAGTGTAGCTGAGTCCAAAATTTTTTTTATATAGAATAGACGTTTGGCCACTATCCCTTTGGTCTTTGTTAAGAGAAATGCGGCCTATTAGGCCTGCCCGGCTTGTCGAGTAGATGCCGATTTAACTGCTGTTTAGTAATTCAGTTAACTAAGAAGATATTTATTTGGTTTCTAAATCAAAGTACTCATTTGTGGCTGTCAAATTATATATACGCTGTCAGCTTTATTTAAACCCTGTTTTCTTACATATTTATTTAATTACAAAACCTTATCAACGCTTGGCACACTGATACATTGGTACAAGAATAAAATAAAAGGATATTAGTAATTTAATTGGTAGTAAATTAAATTAGAAGCATTTAATATATATATTTCTTTTTTGGCGTTCATTGTGTTACCTATATGAATAAATTGACTTTGACATTGAATACATTGTGACAGATAATAAATCCGGAGCAATCGCAATGTGTGAAGGTGGATTATTGTAAGCGATACTCACTGCTCGCAAGTGAGAGCGTAGGACGCGGAGTGCGGCAACCTAGGACGAGAAAACCACTTTTTATCACGCATGCTATTAACAGGCAACACTTTACATTTAAACCTTACTCATCATTTACAATGACAATTTCCGTCTCAAACTTACCTAGGTACAGTCGTGGATAAAATTGCGTAGTATATTTTTCAATCATGTACAATCGTGTACAAATGTATCAAAATTAATTACTAAATTTGAAGTTTTGACGCTTTTAAAGCCAAAGCAACCGTTATTCTTGTTAAGTGCTGGAAATGTTTAGTGCTAAAGTACTGAAAAGCCCACCACCAAAGTGCTAGCTGTTGAACCAGCTCAAATAAACCAGAGATGTGTTTTTACAAGTAAACTACCTTAAGTTGTTGATTTGGAGTTCTCGTTTCTTGGCCTGGTTGAGCAGGTCTTCGTATCGGAGTGCTAGAGATTCCACTTCCTGCAGCATAGCTTCATCTTCCGTCGCGTCGCATTCTGTGAGGAGCAGCTCCGATAGATGTTTGGCCAACTCCAAGGTTTGTGAGGGTTTCGTGCCAGCTTTGGCGATCTCCTTGGCGGCATTGGCCAAGTCTTCGCTGGGTGCGTTTTCTGGTATTTCGTGAACCAGGGTTGTTCTCAGACCTTCTAATGCCTCCGAGGCTTCCTTGACGGCGGAGGCTAGTTCAACGCGATAGGTTTCTTTGGAAGTTAATGTGTCAACTTGGAGTGCGGCATCCGTTTCCCATCTCAGAGTGTCCACCTAAAATACATTTATAATTTAGCAGATATGTCAAGAATTTCGAAGGTGCAAAAGAAATTGACGTAAATATGTCACTCCTATTTTTTATTGGATTTCTTTACAAAATAGATGTAAAATCCAACCTGAACTGCAGTATCGACATCTCCAACGACCTCAGCCCTCGCAATGTCGAGGCGCATGCGCACGTCGGAGTAAAGGGCCCGATACTCGGCCACCATGTCTGGTACTCCCGCGACACTCATCACTGAAGCCGCGAGTCTGTCTCCTGCCTCGACGTACGACTGGCATTCTTCGAGATCTCTTTCTACACCCTGTGTAACAGAAATGGGTAGTGTTCAGTACATGCACGTGTTTTAAGGTGTTTATAACTACTACTACTTGTAAATAATTTCATAGTAATATAGATTCATATTTATAATTAATTTTAAAATTATTAATAATTATTTATAATTCATATTTTTTTATATAATGAAGGAACATAATTTTATATTTCATAGGTGTAAAACTGTGTATAATATAATCTTGCGCAATATGAATTGGTAAAGGTTATCATTTATTGCGTATACTTCCCTTTAATAATGAGTACTTTAGAAGTAATTAAAAATGGTGCTTCATTTATTTTTATATAGGAATAAAATTAAAAAAAATATCGACTGTGATTAATCTTGTAAATTGTATAGAAATATAAAGTTAAATTATTTTATGCCCTTACCTCCAATTCCTTGAGAATGGCTTCTTTATCCGTAGGTGTGGGCGAGAGGTGTAAGGCTCGCGTCAGTCTGACATCGGCTTCGGCCAAGGCGACCACGGCCTTGCCGTGAGCAGCCACGAACTGTCTGTGGGCGTCAGCTCCAGCCGCATCCACTCTGACCCTCAGCTGCTGCCAACGTCTCACGGCCGCTCGTAGTCTTGCCGCATCATCTGCGCCATGTCCACGAAGCTCAATTCCTCTGGCAGACACGATTCGACCGTACGCGTCCTCCAGCTTCTTGATATCACTCTCTAAACTGTCCAAGTCTTTGATGACAGCCTTCGATACGCTTTCATCTTCGTTCTCTCCGCGTTGTTTTCTAGCTTCCACCTTTTCTACGCGCTTCTCTATCGCGTCCAGTTTCTTTTCGACTTTGGGCAGCAAAGAGTTTGCTAGTTCTGCCGATTTGCGAATTTCTTTGAGAGCGGTCTTGCGTTGCTCCGACATTTCACATATGTTTTTCCATTTCTTATCTACAATTTCCACTCCTGTGCGTAAATTGCGCAGATCGAAGTTGCCTTTTAACACGTCGGGGTCATTGAAAACTAGTTCGCAGAGGTTCAGCGTATTACCCACTTCTTCGCTTTCGTTTTCAATATCTTTGTGAATTTCATCCCGGCTTTGGAATTGGGAGTCGACTGCTTTGGTTGTCAACTTTTCTATAATTACTGAGGTAGAAAGCTTAGATTCAATGGAGTGTAACTTTGTTCTAATTTCCGTCAATCTCTCCTCAAGTTGTGATATGGTTACCAAAAGCTCAGTGATTTTTGCTATTCTAATTCTTCTCGATTCTTGCAAGTGATGCCAACGTTCCTGAATATCCTTCAGTTGTTTGGAAGTGTTCTTGCTGTAAGACTTTTCATCTTTCTTAGACAAGTCAACTAAGGTAATGCCTGTTTCAGTTAGCCATTCGAACTCACGTTCCTTCATAGCTGTCTCATTTTGCAGGTCTGAATTAATTCTCTTTATCAGGTCATGTGGGTCTAATGCGCCAGCTTCGCTAGAGGTCATAGATTCGAGTCTCGTTTCAACAGATTTTAACCATTCAGAAAACCGTAGTAGCCTGGAGTCGAATATCGTGTAGATTTCTATCCTTTCCTGCAGTTTATGAATGATGATAGAAAGCTGGTGTTCCAAATCAGCACGCTGTTGGCGGAGTTGCCATACTTTTTGGTTAACTATTCTAATGTCCTGAGGACTGAGACATTCTTTCAATTGTTCTTGAATAACACTTAGAGCTTCGATTTGGGATTCGGTTTTGTCGATTTTCGTTCTCAAGTCAGTAAATTTGTCAATTGCTTTTTTGATTTGAGGTCTCGACAGACGTTCTTCATCGGAGTAGTTCATTATGTCATTTTGTGTTCCTGAATATAGTTTTTGTAAATCAGTTGTTAGTGTTTCATACTCCGCAATGAGCCCTAATATCCTCGTGAGGAAGTCACGCCACGTGTCTAAGCTAGCTTGCAAATTATCGACTCTCTTTACGATACCAGCATACTCCATCCTCACAGATGCACCGTAAGTATCTTCTGTGAATTCTAGAACCTTTTTCAGGTTACTGGAGAGTTTTTCAGCAAACTTTCGTCCTTCAGGAAGTTTGTCTGCGAGATTCTGTACCTGTGTTAGCGTCTTATTTATTCTCTTTATGTGTACATATCTTAGTTGTAATTTTTCTTTCTCTCTTTCGAGTTCTTTAAGCCATTTCAGTAATTCAGTGTAGATTTCTCTGTAGTCATCCCAGGCGGCAATTCTTGTGCTGACTTCATCGTGCCTTTCGACAATTCTTGCCAAAGTCTCATTGTGAAGGTTAGTGAGCGTATCAAATTTATCGGCCAAGTCACGATTGTTGGTATCTCTATTTTCATTAATTAAGACAGATCTTTGCGACGCCAACAAGTTTCTGTGAACTCTGCATAGTCGACGATGCTCAGTTAGATTTTCGTAATCGGTGGGAACTGTACTGGAGAGGAACGATTGTAGATCCAATAAGTATTCGTGCCATAGTTTAAATGCTGTAGCAGCGTCTCCAGATCTTACTAACGCAGTGGAAAGTCTGTGATAATGCAGGAAAGTATCTCTAAACATCGCCTGCCATAACTCCAAAATCCTAACAATAGAATGTTCCTCAGATACATCGCGGTCAATCTCCGGTAACTCTGCTTTAGCGGGAGCAATATCCGCCTCACTTTTTCCGAGTGCGATTAAGTTATCTCGTAGCGCGATTAGTTTATCTTCGACGATTTCCCCATCTTCGTGAACTGGAGTTAGATCCTGAAAAGATAAAAAACTCTATCTTTAAGGATTTATCGCGTAATACAATTATGACGATATGTATTACACAACATGTGATTAGACGGTAGAAGCATTCACCCGTCATAATCCTATGGGTCGACACTGACCTAATAAGGGGATCATATCCCGTGGCAACTGGTCACGTCAGAAGCCAATTCGGAACATTACGTGACTTAACTCTAACGGGAAGTTATAATTAGCATCACGAATTGATTTCCGGGTCAATTATATTACTTTCGTAATATAGTCTTACATAGTTGTTGATATTATACTAATATTGCTTACTACGAACGTTTCAGTTACATTGGACATATCAAATTATTTTCAGTTTTCTAGTTTTAAATTTAAAGAATTCAAAGATTTGGTTATTAGCAAAATAATGTAAGCGCTGTTCACATAATTATAATTAATTGTAGAGGACGTCGCTATTATCCAGGCTATTCAACTTCTTGACACCATGGGCTAAACAGTGATAAGTGAAAAACTAGAACACAAGAACAGAGTGTCTTCTCCTTAAGGAGTGGACACTTTTCATATTAAATATCCTTATTAGTAAATTCGATTAGACATAAATTACTTATGAGTTTTGTCTCAGTGAAGTCATACTAAATAAAATGCAATACAAAATCTCTATACAACTTACTTGTCTCATATCACAGAACATCTCTTTGGCGTGTTGGGCCTTCGCTCTGGCGATTTGTCTGGCCTCTCCCAGGTCAGCCAGGGCCTGTACAGCACCGGCAACGAGCTGTAGTCGTCTGGCCAATGCATCTGCGTCAGCCTGTAACGCGCGGGAACCTGTCTCTGCGGCCACCCTGGCTGCGAGAGACCGCAGTTCCGCCACGCGGGCTTCTTGTTCTAGACATGCCTGGAATAATAATAGACTATCACGTTTACGGCTATAGACGGCTAATGTACACTACATTCCCAACCTATTTTGTGTCATGCCCCAGCTTAGGCCTCCTTAAATTCTTATGACTATGGAACTTAGTTCATATTTAATATTGAAACTTGAAACGCTTAGAAATAAAATATGTAAATTAGTTACTTAATTTATAGATTTTAGGAAAAAATTACATGGAATATATGAAAAACTGAAATTACAAATAATTATAAAAATTATTATAAATTTATGAAAAGCCCCCTTTATAATCAAATTGACCATCTGTGGGGCGTGGGCAGCACGTTGGTAAGCACTGGGCGGGCGTATGTATACATTAAAAAAATTATGTCATATTTTTCTTACGCGTTAAACTTCGGGTCGCAATTCTGAGATGGTTAATATCAGTATAAGTAAGATATATCATAATTATTAATTTAGGCCAAGTTATTGTAGAAGCTTCTATAGTAAATGGCCAATTATCCGCATCTCTTCACTTTCAGCGAGAGAAAAGTTAATGTACATACGCGTGAGAAAACATCACCAATTATGTATTATTAGTCACAGTGTAATTTATTACGTCAAATGCTTTTATAACAATCGTAACCGGTGGAAAGTATGTCAATCATTGTTGACTTTCTATAAAGACTTGAAAATAATATTTTATTTAGATTGTGTTAAATAAAATATTTCATAAGTTTCTGACGTTACATATAAAACAAAACAATTAAAATGGAACTGCGCTGAACATAATACAGAGTAGCAAAATTGTAACACTATGGCAACCGAGAGTCCATAAAAGAAATAGAGGTATGCAATGGCTGGATAAGCCAAATGTAGACCTGAACGCTACAGGTTTACAATAAGGAAAAATGGAGGATAATTGGGGAGGTCTTTGCCTGTAGGCACACAGAATAGAAAAAACATATATATTTTGTATTTCTTATATAATAATACAGAAAATATTTTCTATGTAAATATATTTACTTATTTAAAACGCTAATCATATAGCAAATTAGATACAAATATTTTAATAGGCTTATCGTTACGTATTTTTTAATGAATTTAGGTCAGTAGATCGTTTGGAAGTTTTATCAACCTTGAAGCGATTCCAAGGGCTCCAACCAGTCTTATCAATGTTGTTTATCTTAACTCTATTAAATAACGCGTATTTCCTTCCTTACGTTTATATGAACAAATATTGTTTACTTGGATTAACTTATTTCCTCGATTGATTATTAATTAGTTATATATACAAGGTAAATGCAATATTTAAATAATTAATTTAATCCGTAGAAGGCTTTAACGCGGTATTTTAAGTCTAGGCATAGTCTTACACTGATTTTTACGTATAACTTTAAAATAAATAAATACCTTATTAAAGCGAAACATAACTCGTAACTTATTCGAGTAGGTATTGTGGACAGTGTAAATTGTATACAATTAAAAATAATGTTAAATAAAACTTTCCTATAGAAATAATTAATTCCTATATATTATTATTATTCCTAGTGTCATCATCGTGCGACTCTCATCCCTAAGGACGTAGGTTCGATCCCGGCCTTGCACCAATGAGACCGGCTTGGCTTAGACCCAAAAAGTCAACGGCGTGTGTACGGCACAGGAGGCTAATCACCTGCTTGCCTATTAGATTGATTCATGATCATGAAACAGATGTAAACAGAATGTAATTGATGAATTAATTTTCAAACTCAAAACAATTATAATGCAAAAGTGAACAGGTCAACGTTCATTCAGTAATGCTTTTACATCGTGAAATAAACCAGATATTCTAAATGTATTTACCAAAGAACTTGAAACATTAATTCAAACGCTTAAGCGGTTGTAACATATAAACATGTTACATACAGTTTTTTTAATGTAACAGGAGGCAAACGCTGGCTGGTGCCTCACCTGATGCTAAGTGATAGTGCCCATGGGCACTTACACTTTTAAGAATTGGTACGCTCTTATCTTGAAGGACCCTAAGTCGAATTGGTTCTGTAATACTTTTGTAAGATGGTTCCATGTATTGGTACTGGCAAGACTGCTTATAACGATCAGTTGTGGAACGACGGACGAACGTCGAGGTGATACGGACAATACTACAATTTTGTAGTCCGATGATGAAACTCAATTCTTGAAGGAAAATACACATTATGTATGTAATACTTTATTATTTAATAAAAGGATACGGGACATCAAGCAACGACTGTTATATTAAACTCTAATTCGGGTGTAGATTATTTTTCTACTTTATAGTTTGGTGTATACCACGACAGTCCTTTTAGTTAGAGAAGAAATTCAGCTTTTCTAGACAATTTACTCAAACAATGTAAGACTTCACATCTTTACGAAGTACTCTAACTTGGTTACATAAGATATTAAACTGTAAATAAGAGCCCTTAAAGTGTCGAGTACATATACAGCATTCAGGATGTTCAACTTTCCACCCATACCAACATTGTGAAAGTGGATTGTAATAAAAGTAAGATGAACAGTTAATTTTATCACTCAACTGTTTATTTTAGCAGTTCATTAATGTCGAAGGGGTTTTAATTATGTTTAATACTCCCAAGAAATAGGAACGAAGGCTTTCATTCCTTACGTTAAAGGAAATCATGTAGTAACCATGAAATCCAGGAACACGAATTAGATAAAGTTATTTAGTTAAATTTTAAAACAACACAATTTCAAGGTGCAAAGGTTCGGAAAAGTATGGACTTGACAAACAAACTACAGGAATATAACTTGAGATATCTCCGCGTTATATGTGGGACGGAAATCGCGTGTTTTCCGCGTAATACAAACTTCATACATTGAAGTGTAGTTCATGAATTCAAAAACCATCAACGTTTTAGAATTATTAGAGCTATATGAATCGTACGATTATTTATTAGCGTTTGTAATCAGACTTTGTAAAATATATAGACAATACACAATAGATATATTGCTGTAAATATATCACGTGTACGAATAAACTAGGCCATACTATTTTCGTGAAGAAAGCATATTTTAATCATCTTACAAGAAGACCTTGTAATAAATTGCACACATTGAATTACGTACTGATTTAATGATGTACATTGTTGATGCGTTTAAAAGACAGGATTAAAACTTAAAACATTTACTGGATTTCCTAAAATAATACAATATCGCTTAACGAATTGAACAAAGGATATTGTCAAAATATATCTGGAGGATTTAAGAATATTATAAGGGACTAGCGGATCCGACAGACGTTGTCCTGTCTACACGTCTTTAATTTGAAAATTTCAAACTTTTTTTAATAAGCTAAAACATTCTGGACCATTTTGATGAAAATTATTATTCAAATGTTATGACAATATCTAACGATCCAGCACATGGTCTACAATAACACAATGATAACAAAACTTTTTTTTAATTTGATCGCAGCACTAACCGACAGGGATAGACTAAAATTAAAATTCGAATATTATTTAAAATTTGACACTGCGATGGTAGCGCCGTCTGTCGCATCCAATGTAAAACATTCCAAAATCAACAAATACTAATAAATTAAAAATTTAATTAAAAAAACATTGTCCAGCGGACAAAATTGTGAATCTAAACCATTCCCAGATCCCCTTGAACACACACAAAAAATTTCGTCAAAATCGGTCCAGTCGTTTGAGAGAAGTTCAGTGACACACTCACAGAAGAATTATATATATAAAGATTATCATATTTTTTTCTAATTTGGATGTTCCAGTGATTAGGCTATCTCACTCTTAAGACTTGATTACTAACATCGATGAAAATATTGATGTGTTCTACAAGTCTGCCAAGTTACCGTAACCTTATTTATTATATATTCATGCTCTTAGAGGTTGAGGTTTTTTTTTGAGGTGAGGTTTAAGTCTTCATTTATTAGCTTTTTATTGTTCATTTTATATTGTTTTTAATCTTTTAAGTTATGTTTTGTGTTTGTTTGTTTCAATTTTTGCCTTGATAGATTATTTATGTTCTACTATATTTGTGTGTTAAATTTGTGATGTCATATTTTCTTGTATTTTTTAAATAAATAAAATTCTGACCAAATTACATAGCCAAATATTTAAGTATAGTTGGTGTTGTGTTACAAATCACTGTGTCCATACTTCCACACCCAGGTTTCTATTGATTAAGGGTGTTTGTTTCACAAGGGCGCACCTTTACGCCATCAAAACCGAATGTGATACAGACCTAAGCATATTTAGACCGACTACTGAACACGATTAAGATTTGAATTCAAATTTTTTTTAAAGGACAGAAAACAGCCGCTTCTAGAATTTGTCTATCCTTTTAAGGACACTAATTTCTATGTCCGTGGTAAAATTTAATGAACTTTTAAAATTGACTTAAAATTAATTATTACTCAGTGCGAAAAGAACCGTTTGCATTACAAGTTCACTCACCTAAGAAGACGATAACCTTTAGGCACTGCGCAATCTGAACTAACTGACCATATTTCAGCATTTAAATGTTTTCTTATAACCATGAATGTATAAGTTAAATAAATTATGTCATAATACCATTTACTGTTCCCAAAGGAATCGCTATTTCACCCTATTTCCTCCCATTCTTTTTCAATTCGAGCTGGTAGTTCGTAATATAGTCGCATTGAACCAGATAAAAACTTTATTTATGTATCAATAAAAATCACGGAGTCCTGGGATCCAAACAAAGTTTTTTTATAGAACATGGGGCAATCGGGCTGGAGACTCATCTGATGTTAAATGATACCGCCTGTGGACACTAAATGCCGCGAGTGCGTTGCCGGCCTTTTTATTATCATTTATTACATAACAACACACAGGGTTTAGCCAAAAAAACATTTGAATTCAAAAGGAAGAAATGTTAATCACGTTAAATATCGCCCCGATTTTTTGGGTTTTGTTGTCGATTTATACTTATAACATACAAAATGTCAAACTCTTTTTGGGTATAAATTTACACATAATACACGAATACATTTGTGCAGGAGGATTGACCTCTTTGGCCCACATTGGGTTAATATAATCAACTGAAAGCAGTTACAGAATTAATTAAATACTTTTACCAATGATTCTGGACCAGAAACGCACGCAAAACTTTACACAATTAATCTCCTGTAATTATAAATTCGACTTTGTAATACATGCCGTCACTATTGGTATATTTTTTTAATTATTTTTATACCAGGGTCTTTTTTTAAACCAGAATCTGTTGCACAGTTAACAAAGTCGCGCTAACTGAATAGATTTATATATACCTATTTTATTTTAGTATTATCATAGCTAAGAATAATATATAATAACAAATAATTATTTTAGACATGCATATGACAGAAATTCCACCTGATCCTACGTCACGATCTATTTACCCGTTGAGGAACCACAAGACCAGACCATTTGAGATAGAAGGAGTTCCACATTTATTAAATACTCCTTACATAGCAATAAATAATCCCACCATAGTGGTTCAGTTCTACGCATTCATAGTACAACATCGATTAGGAAGAAAGTCCTTGGAAAGTCGGTGGTTCGCTAATTACTGAAATCAGTACAATTCTGTTCTAACATTTAACAAGTTTTACTAAATTGTTTGGAAACTTCGTTTTGTGTTCTAAACTAACTTTAATAGTCATTGAATGATAAATAGGTGATTTAAAACGAAGATACTGTTTTACATGACTGAAAAATAGCAAGACTAGGAAAATATGATTTACTAATGTAATGCAATTTCTTATACGAAAGTTTAGGCATTCAGAATGGTGTTAGTTTATAAAATTTACGTCAACACTAAAACTATTCAAAAGTAATTTGAATGTGAAATTTGTATTCAGAAACTTCGTCATAAAATTGGTTTACATTTAAATAAAATAGATTATGCAGGTATGTCTTGTAGTGACAAATATATATATAATAAGACCACGACATAAATAATATCTATGATCGATATAAAAAAATACACGAAATATTATCTATGATGATGATAAAACGTTGCGTGAATTGTATTAAAATAACGGAATTGTAAAAATCCAAATATAACCTCCTAAAGAAAATTTAAAAATTTGTTTGTGAACCATCTCAAAAGCACTCACCTCTTGGAGCGACATTATCATCCAAATCACAATTGACGCACATGCCGTATCGGGTCCATGGAAAATCTCATAACTCACAAACACCGCACTTTGAACATATATACTTTCTTATCTATGGCACAACTTCCTACCTACGTCTGCACGCTATAAGAACAAATTTTGAACTGACACATGAATTCCAAATTCAATTGTTTTCAAATTTATGGAGTCATTGTCAGAGACAAGGACATCGCCAAGGACTAGTGCTAGGAACTTAAGTCATGTTCACATACGGCGTAACAATTAATTGTAATGGAAAAAAAACTATTTATATCAGATGTACTAGTTTCAATAATATTCGTTTTACTGTATAAATTTAATTCAACGCGCATTCTTATTATACAAATAACGAAACATTTTTGCGGTTTTATGAATTTAGCTGTGACTCGCACGGAGATAACACAACAATATTTCCTTAACAATTTTAATTAACTCATGTCAAGTGTTACATATATGAAAACGTTAAATTTAAAACGACCAAAACTAATCGATCATCACTAAAACACACAAAATTATGTATACAACACATGTCACTGCATCCTAGCGATGACCTTGCGATGAAAATTTGGTTTCGTTTGCACTGTGGCTATTCGAGTTTCGTTTGTTCGCGAATTTAGCGTGACAGACGTCCGAACTCGTGGACGCCTGCTCAGCTACTGCCAAATGATGATTGGTCGTTGAATGCCGTTATCAAGCTCTTATCAAATAATTATTCGCGTTTCACGTTTTTTTCTTTGTTTTTTCGTTTCAACTGTCAATTTCAGTGAAAATAGTAGATAAGAATTTCCAACAGTAGAAAGTTTCAGGTTTTAGGTAACCTCAATTGAAATACTATGTTTTTATAAATTACATGTGATAATGCCTGCCAATGCATTTATTTACTTCGTAACCCAAATTACATTGAAAAATAATATTCTAAAGATAAGCCATAGATGCAATACATATGTATAAAAAGTTTCACAAATTTAAAAAAGGAACAAACAATAAAAGTGAATCAAAACATTTAACTAAGTTATACCTAATTCGGCTGTGTTGTGTGATGGTGTAAAAGTGAGGGTATCCTCATGATGCAGGTGATATTTCGCTATAGAAATTCTTTGTGCTTTTAAGCATATTCCGCGATAGCACAAACAGTTCAAGGCATTGTATCATTAAAGGGGCAAATAAGAGAAATTCAATAGCTAATTATATAAAAACGGTCTTTCGTACGAGGCATCACACTGTCTTATAAATCGCTGTACTGGCCTTCATAGTAGATCAAGCACATTAAGAGGTGATCAATATGGCTTCACATAAAATAGGTTAGTACTTAGCGTCTATTATTCATGATTGGGTCAAGAAAACTTGCGATATCTGGTTGCGTGCCCAATATGACATATGCATATCTGTACACACGGTAATGCTTAACTACTAGGTATTTGGGTGCCTTTTTTTGGTAAAGACCTCCTGCAACTTCCACTATTTCTGTCTGTAATGCCACTCCCTGCCATATACCTGCTATTTCCATAATCTATCAACCTTCTAAATTGTCTCCCTCTTTATTTAGAGTTAATTATATGTTGGTCACCAGTTTAATACTTTCTTGCTCCATTTCTGTACCTCTTGCCATGTGCCGCATTATATACATAAATACTATATAACTTTTTAGTAAACCACCAATTCAACTTAACTCTCCTTGGCTCAGTGGTTAATGCATGGTTTAACCAAAAGGCTCATCTGACTAGTGACATCCCCACTATTCGCTTTTTACTTGAAGGACCCTCGAATTGGTGCAGAAATACTTCAGCGAGCAGCCGGTTCATAGTAGTGCGCGATAAAAACTGCCTCAGTTGAGGAACGACGGACGTCGAGATGGTTGTATTTGTATAGTTAGAACGTGAACAATGAATTTATTTATTTATATATACATTCTAAAACAATGTGTATGCCTAAAAAATACAAGAAAATATGACATTATAAATTTAACACACTTACACATACACATCAATTACATTAGAACTTAAGCAATATATCAAAAGAAAAGCAAATGAAACAGCCACACAATAAAGAAAAATAAAACAAAAACAAATTATTAATAATAACTAATAATATATATTGATGTATACGTAGATTAATTATAAGGTATGATCCTATCTCACAAAGACTATGGGAAGTCAAAGGAACGGATAAACGCCTGTTGTTTAAACAGTCAACAATCAACCGGTATGATGTTTGACTTGACCCGTTGTGTAAACATCGCTGTGCGAATTACATCGTAGTCTGCAATAATCTTTAACTTATATTTAAATGTTTTTGTTCTTAGGTTAATAGGCGTATATTTTCGGTATTAATTTTAGCAAGCAAGACATTGGAACAATAATTACGCGTAACAATTGAATTTTTTCACGTGCTCTACATAGACTATCTTTTTTAAAAATATCTAGTTAACTAAGCAGGGTATCGTTATTTAAATAATCGCCTCGCTTCAATTAATGTCCACGATCGTATGTTTGATGTCACAAAATGAAGACATGTCATAATAATTGTTTCCATCACAGAAATGTAAAGGCTATAGTCGGGTCCGAATTAGTATAAGGCATATTACTGTTTTGACTGTCCCAATTTCATTCTTAGTCGCATTCCTGTGCGTTAATTCTTTATGTAAAAGACGTTTGCCGTTTGCTTTTCGTTATAGTACTTGAATTAATGATAAACCCTGGGATCATGACTCTCAGAGCCACGGATTCGCTTTGATATCATTTCACACATGCATAGAAGTAAGCCAAAACCCTTTCTTAGTTATCCGTTATGATCATAACTAAAATATTGCGGGTAGTCTAAGTCTATCCTTTGCATCAAGTGCTCATAAAATAATAATTATATTATGGTAAAAATATAGCATAAAAAGCAATCATTTGGCAATATCAGTGGATTATGTCTGGAAGGCATAGTTACTTTGTGGAGATCGGAATATATAAACTTTTAATTTGCATATTTGTATTTTTAATTGAAATAATCTAATTTATTGCTTTTTTATTGTATAAGTTCTTTTCTCTTTTATTTTTATAATGTTTCCCTTTACACACTTGGCATTGATGTACATGCATGTATTGTGTTATTATAATTCGTGAGTTGTCTGTGTTTGTATGTGTTATGCCTTTAAAAAAATAGCTCCAAGCAGCACTAAAGATTACTAAAATAAAATGTAAAATATTGATCAGACAATGTTGTGATGACATCACCGGCTGCTTATAGCGCATGATATGTGTCGTATTTGGTAAGTCAAAACGTTTTTGTGACTTTAAATTAGCCATTTGCATTGCGTAGGATATGTAGTTTGAAATAAATATTATACTGTTTATTATTTCCCTATACAACGATTAAATTTTTAAATTAAAAGCATCTGAAACTATCTATCTATTTCACCCGTGATACGGTAAACAAAGTCTCGCGGAAATCACTACAAAAAAAAATTTCGCCCATAATGATTGCCCATCAAAATTGACCGAAAATTTAGATTTTGGGGCTATATAAATAAGATTTAAAATGATGTTATAAGGTACTCTATACTTATGTTACAGGGGTGAGAGTTCGTCAGATTCCGATACTTCATATATTCATACATTAGGGTAACCACGGCGGGGAAACCTGTGAAGTACTCACATTAGCGGTAGCCGGTGCATCATCTGGTCTGAGGGCGTGGAGCCTGCCTTCCTGGGACTCGGCGAAAGCTCTAACGGCAGCGGCTGCTTCTTTGTATCGGCTCCAGAGGTCTACTGCCTTGTGATATCTATAACAAGGATAACGTGAATGATTTTTTTATTTAAAACATAAAATATTATTCAGATTTATATTGTCACTATGAGATCAGTTTAGGTTAGCTAATCACGTAATAACTTAAAGAAGTAAGAACAAAAGACAAAATATGCCTTAAGTAGGGGCTGAATAAATAAACCGACGACATAAATCTCATTAATTTTTACGGTAGAAAAATGTTTTTGATGGCATTTAGTTTAACTTAAATAGTTCAATTGTACACAATTGTTTCGTTACTTACAAGCAACGAAACCCTACGAAGATAATCTATTTTTGGCGACTGATAGAATGCAACCTCTTCGCTCTTTACACTCATATTTGATCATCAATATAAACCAAATAAAGTAAATAAAACTAAAAAAAAACGCTTTTTATTTAATTTAAAATATTAAGATATGATATTGGCACAGTTGAACTGTCATTTTCATACAAAAGTACTCATACAACAATCCGACCTACCATGGATTGCTTGTATCGACTGATGGCTATTACAATCCGTCGATTGGTTATTGGCACTCTTTTATAATATATGGATCAAGATATCTATCTCAGATGGTCAAAAATGGATTAAGATAGGTTATTGGGTTTGGACGTAAGACTACATCGAGAATTAATTACAATAACTCAAATAATAAAACAAATTAATTTACAATATGAATCCGGTACCTCGATTTGTTAATAAATATACACTTTATAAAAACAAGAAGGCACTATCGTAGATGGAAGAAGAAGATAATATCAGAACTATGTCTGAACTAGAAATGTAAGACATTTTATTTAAATTTAAATTCTAAATAGGAATTCAAATTATTGTTTATAGTACTTACTTGTCACACAAGTGTGTTAGATTAGCGCAAGTGTGCTCATAGGCGGTGGCTGCGTCATCCAATTGTCGGCGCAACTTAGCCGCGACACTTGGCTCTGTGCTGGCCTCCAACGGGGCAGCTGTTTCCCGCAATTCACCCACCAATTCACCACTACGACGCGAGAGGGAGTCACTGAGCGTCTGTTTGGGGAAATTAAACGATTTAAAACCAATGTATTGAAGTGAAAGTTCTTTATTCGCATGAGGATAAAATTGTTACGATCCGTCACGAAGATGTGCAGCGTTTTTGTCGAAGAAAAGGGGAGAGCGATTGGAAACGATTAAGAAAGAGTTAAAATCGAGAAAAAATACACGGTATTTGTTGATGTATTCGTTTGGTAATTAAATATTAGAACTTTAGATGGAAAATCTTTTTTATAACGTATTGTGCAGTAAACGCAGTTTTTTAAATTTATATTATCATTTGAACGTGTACACTATGTAAACAGTGTGAATATAGATATATAATTGTATTTTACATTGAGTGATCAAATACATGATTATCTATTGCGCAATCATATTCACTTCTAATATGCGTACTTTGTACGCACTTAATACTCACACGCATAGAAAATCAGCCAAATCACTACAACTTAAATTAATTTTGTCAAGGTGTTTAGATAGAAACAAGGAGAGATTGCTTTTGTCAAACATAAAAGTTTTATGAATGTGTCGGTATTCTTAAGTTAAACAGGTTCTTTAACATTTAGTTTTACAGTGCAGTGGTAATATACACTCAATACCATTGTATTTAAACGTTATTATTGTTCTTTTCTTGTCAAAGCAAATATAATAACAATTTATTCTGTATTACGACGAGTTGGTGGAAAAAAGACTAGTTTGAAGTTTACAATGTTCCACTTTAGGGGAATTTATTTAAGTTAACAGGTGATAAATTGGTTCGTTGAAAATGTGTCCTAACTTCATTCAAATTAATTCAATTATGAAAGGTCTTTAGCATAAAACATTTTCTCATGTTTTCCGTATTTGTACTGTAAAATTCCTTACCTCCAATCTCTCGGTGGCTTTTAGCAGACGATCATAATCCACTTGCCCTTGTACAGTCAGCAGCTCAACCATATAGTCAGCTTCTCTTACAGCACCTTGAACCGATTCCAGTTGTCTTTCGAATCGCCTCCAAAGTTGGAGCTTGCTTCTTAGACGGACGCAGAGATCGTTGCACGCTGCTTCTAACTCTGCGTGGGTCTCCTGCAAAAAAAGTGGAAAATTCCAATAAAAAATAGCTCAATCGAGTTTTGCTTTTTAATGATATATCTGATAGATACTTCAATTAAAGATTCTTATAAAATAGTAACATAAGAATCGATATCCAATATTTACTTTATAATACACACCTGTAAAGCAGAAATGTCCCTCTCGATGCTGGTGGGCGACACGCAAATACGAAGACTGATAGGTAATGTATGCAGAGCTTGTCTCAACGCCAGAATTTCCTTCCATTGGGCCGCCAAGTCTTCCAATAGACGCTCACAATTTTGTGAGGCTCTCTCAACGACATCACTTCCCAAGCGTTCCGCCGTTTCACATTCTTCCAGAGTAAGACGCGCCCGACGTTGACCCTTTTGCACGCGCGTAATACCAGCCTGCACTTGAACAATCTTCTCTTTCAGCAACATGCTCCTTTCGAGTTCTTCGGCGATTTGGTCGTCTAAAATGCCAGACTGTGTTAACAGGGCGCCTAGGCGATCTGATTCAGCGGTCGGAAGTAAACTTAATCTTCCAAGTTCATTTTGTATCCGATCGATGCGGCTGGTCATCACCTGCAGCCTTTCGATATATAGGTTTAGTTCGTCTTCGCTTTTAATTACCCCTTTGAGACCTTCCAGCGAACCTCGTAATTCTCTCAGTTCGTCTTCCAGTAAATTCAATTTCTCACCAGAAGATACACCTCGGTCGGATATATTTTTAACGGCCGAGGCGTGGAGATTGCCAATTCTAGTTGATAAATCTCGCCATTTATCTTCGATCTTCAAGAAAAATTGACGCTGAACCATTTCATCTGATATTGGTAGAATTTCTAATGCCTTTTCGAATTGGATTCCGCATTCAGTCTTCAAATTATTGTGCACTTCGTGCTGAGCTTTTAACTCCCAGAATCTTCTTAGGTTACCGGTAGTCGTTATGTTTTCTGGAGTTATATGTTCCATTTCCCTATTAGCTAGTTTAATCCAGCTTTCTATTCTATTTATTAAGTGGTCATATGTAAACCAATTCTCTTTGAAATCTGTGAGTCTTACTAAGGATACGTCGATGTTTTCTTGATGTTTCAATAATGTTTCAAGAGCCATAGAACACGTGGACTCTAGTCCCGGACAAACTATGAGATTTTGTAGACCCTCCGTTACAGACAATAACCGTAAAATCTTCGCATAATGATGGGAAACATCAAGGCTCAGGGATTGGTAAAGATTAATGTATTGCTCGTGGTCCATAGATGTAACGTTAGTAAGGTCTGGAATACGTTGTTCGGCTACCCGAAGCCATTGCAGTTCTTCCTTCATACCTTGGTCTAACATACTCCATCTCGAAGCCGCCAAAGTCATTTGCTGAGCTCGGCCTGCGGCTCGGTCTATAATAGCAGTTGCTCTATCGTGAAGAGAATGGTGCAATGAAGCAAACTTAGCTCTGGTCTCGTTATCTAAGTTATCCTCTAAAGATTCTAGTATAGCCCGACAGTGGCTTAGATTAACAAAGAATTTCCTATGTTTCTGTATTTCCTCGTGAAGGTGGTCCAAGTTTGAAACAATAATTTTACCGTCAAGTAACGCCTCGGCAACGTCAGTTATTTGTCCAAAATCTTGAAGAGTTTGTTCGTATTCTTCAGCTAATGATGTTAATTGCAAAAGACGATCGCGTTCTACGTGTATAGCATTTTCAATTTGTTTTGTGTCTTCGTCACATAAGTATAGTTTAGACGGACACTCCCTTTTTGAATTATTTTCAACTATACTCCGATAAATCTTAAACAATCTTTTCACATTTACAAAGTTGTCACTATTGTCATTTTCAATTTTATCGAGTTCTTCGAGTTTTTGTGACGATGGCACTTCCGAAGTTATCAGATCTTCTAATGTGGTTTTCATTCTATCGACCGAATGGGCTAAGTTATCAATTTCATCAAAGAATTTACGCCATTCCTCTTCACTAGCCTTTACTTTTGAAACGCTTTCGTTACTTAGATGACTAACAGCGTTCATTTGACGGGATAAAGTTTCAATTAAGGTAACAATTTCTTCGTGGACTTCAGTGACATAAACAATCTCCTTAAGATGTTGGACATGTTGTTCCAAATCCTTAATCCGTTCAGTTTCTTCAGGTACCTTTTTACCCGATGAAATAGCAGCATGTATTTTGTATTGAATTTCTTCCAGCCAAATAGATATTGTTTCAATTACAACTATGACAGTTTTCTCTACTTTGTTAGGATCTTTGTCTTCAATTGCATTTTTAACTTCCTCTAACTTAGAGCTAACAACAAAATCATATGATTTTTCTACAGAGGGTTCTATTAAAGCTACCGTCATACAATTATCCGACAGTCTTTGTGGGTCATAGGTAGTCTGAGTACGTTTTTCAAGACAATTTAGTAATATAGCCTTTTCAGATTTAGGTGTTACTAAAGTTTTGCTAGGAGACGGCGACTTTGATTTAGATCTTTGCACAATATCGGAATAAGTAGGCCTACTGTGTGTCACTACCGTTTCCTTGTTTGTAGATAAATCAGTAGTAGGATATTGGTAAATACCCTCATCTATGGAATAACTGTCTTTGCTTGAAAATTCATCGCTCGTAGGTGTCACCGACAAAGATAACTCTGCATTAATCGGGTCTGATAAACTTTCAGGAGACTTCAGAGGCGATTCTGTTTTTCTTTTTACTTTTCTTTTTTTCTGTTTATGTTTATCGCCCAAAATGGTATGTGGATAATCTACCGGTTCACGTTCACTATCTAAGAAATCATTAGTTACTTGAGGTATTGATATTTGTGCTCTTAAATGCACTTCGTATGGCTCATCAGTGGATGTTGAAATAGAATCATCTATGTAGCTTCTAGGTGATGTTTGTTGTATACTATCTACGGTTATTATAGATTTATCGATTTCTTTTTCAGGACACTTTTCAGCGTCTTGTCTTGGAGTTGTTTGTTGTGCTGATTCTGCTGTTACAATTTTTTCTATACATACTTTTCTCACATCACCATTTAATTGTTCTTCGCGTGGTGAGGTTTGTTGCATCGTGTCTACAGTAGTTATTGCAAACTTCGTAGTTTCTAAATTCTTCTCTTCATTAATGATCCTTGGTGATGTTTGTTGAGACGTCTCTGTAATGTCGACTTTATCATATGATGTAGATTTTTCTTCTAAACATACAGTGGAAACTTCCATGTCCTTTGAAACTTCTTGATCAGATTGTGTAAATACACTCGTCGTAGGAATAGATGTAGTTTGAATACTTATATCTAAAAGATGTAACGCTTCTTCAGGTGTTGTGTTTGTTTCTTGGTCGACATTTTCTTGTAAAACAGTTTGTATTGTTGAGTCCATCGTCTCAATTGAAATTTCTGAGGCCTTCTCATCGTACTCTATTTTAGGGATGGGTGACGTTTGTATTTCTTTCGATTCTGATACCATTGCAGGTACGTATCCTTTCTCTATTGAGGGTGTTGTTTGTGACGATTTGTGATCGGGTAGTGATATGTCGCTGGCGAATACCTGTGTCGTAGCTTCTAATAAAACACTTTGTTCGGGGCTTTCTGTTCTACTAGTTTGAACAGACCTATCAAGTGCCTCTACTTTTTCCATACATTCGACATTATCGTTAGTTTGAGTATGAACTTCTTTGTCATCTTTGGGCATAGTCTGAATAACCACATCTGTAAGATGGGTGGGCGAAGTTTGTAGAATACAGTCAACAGTTTCCAGTTGGCAATTCATATCTGGTTCAGATTTTTGTTCACTTAATTTTGGTGATGTTTGGATGGAGTAATCTTGAGTAGGAATTTCCTCTATGACTGATACGGGGTAGGTAATAGTAGTTGTTATCTCGTCTTTGATTGAATCTGGACTCTTTGCAATGCATTCTTCAATTATTTTTACAGTACTTATGTCAGATGTTTCACTCATTGTGTGATATGACTCTTCTTTAGGCGAGATAGTGGTTATTTCTTGAGCAGATGTGGAATGTGGTATCTTCTCAGATTCTACTGAAGCTTCTGGGGATTTTATTTCGGTCTTCTCAACAATATCTTTCACTTTATCTTCATGTGATGACAATATTGACGCCTCATCTGGTGGTGTTTCTATAGGATACAAAGTTTCCTCACTACTTTTGTGAGACTTGCGTTTCCTAAGTTTCTTTTTCCTTTCGGATAAAGCTGGTTCTGCCGATTCACCGTCGGGCTCATAATCTTGTTCATCAATAGATTTCACATTTTCACTGTCGATAAAAGAGTCAGAAAGAGTTGGCTGTTCAAGTACGGGTCTTGTTGGTTTTGGCGATTCTATGGGCGTCGAAGCTGGCAATTCCACGTAATGACTTAAAGAAGAACTATCAGTTTCGTCTAAACTTTTCTCAGGTGTTTTGATTGGCGATTCAGTACTTACGGAATCGCTTTCACTATTCTTCTTATGTTTGTGCTTTCGTTTTCTCTTTTTATCTGGTTTAAGAAACTCAACGTGTATTGTTTCAGAAATGAGTTCTGAGTCGTTGGATTTGTCTTTTACGTCCTCGGTCATTTTAACATCAACTGGAAGATTAATCTCAATATCTTTTTTTACTAGTTGCGGAGTAGAATCAAATTTCTCAACAGATATGTCTAAACCAAGTTGTGGTTTTAAATCTGATTGCTCGTCTGACTTGATTAATTTCATTGTGATATCTACTTTTTCATAAGACTTATTTAGAACAGCGTTTAATTCTTCTGTTTGTGTAAGTTTTTCAATAAAGTCGTTACCTCCTCCCACGTTCAAACATTGGCTAGAAATCTGACGTTCTGCGTCTATAAACGTATTAACATCGTGTATAACACTTGGAGATGTACTCACAAGATGATCACAGGTTGATCTGGAATCGCTGAAATGTGCAAGCATAGTTGGATCTTTTTCTTCGATGTTAGTTTGTGATTCTGATTTATCTTTATTGCTCACGTTAAATACTTCGGGAAAAACTTCCATATTCTTAACCGATATTATAGCATCAATATTAGGTGTTTCATGTGTTATATCTTTTTGTTTATTTTCTTCCCCAATACTAAGATAAGATGTCATCACAGTGCCCATTGTTCGATTCGCAGAATCCAGATCAAACTTTTCTACACTGTCATCGGTTGTACTCTGATTTGAAGGCCGTGCAACGTCAGCGTCTTCAGACATTTGTCGATTTGAAACATTTTTAATACCGATATTTTCAACAGCGGTTTCTACAACAACATCTTCCTTTCTTTCAGTTTGAAGTTGACTCGGTGTTATATTTTCTTTTGAAAAGCTTACTTTTTCAACAGCACGGTCTTTTTCTATTTCATCGGTTCGGGGTAACTCTATTTCGTTATTTCCAAAACTTAACTCAATATCCTGAAATGGTTCATCTTTAATTTCAATGGCATTTTCGGGTGCATTGCTTGTAACATAATTTTCTATTTTAAGGTTATCAATCTTTGTGGTTATTTCTGTGTCGGTATGGTATTTTTCATACGTTATGAATTTATTTGATTCATCAATAACATTAACCGAACTCGGTGCATCTTTTGCTTTTTCTATAAAATCGCCTGTATATGGGGTTTTATAACTAACTGTTTTTGAGTTTGGTTTCGTTAATGAAATACCAATTTCAGCAGTAATTGTGGAGTCTGGAACATATGTACCGCCAGGTTCAACGAAAACCTGTTCAGTTATGTGTTCTTTACCATCAATAAGTCTAATTTGACGTATTATCTTTATTCGATTAGTATCTAACCCTTGTTGCTGTAAAACTTGAGTAAACAATTGATTATCTTTCTTTGTTTCTAGTTCTTCCATTTCTGGTTCTTTGACAACTTCTTCAATAACATGTTCCTTACCATCAATTATTTGGATACGCTTTACAACTATTGTACGAGGAATATCAATTAGTGATTGTGTATTATCAGATTGTGCATCTGTAAGGTTAACTGATTTTTCACTCGCATTGCTGGCGTTGTCTCCTAGGTTGGTTATGTCGATATTGGGATTCTGTTTAACGTACTCTTTATTTGAATCTCTTTCTGAAGGTAATTGCACGTCTCCTATCTCCACGCTTCGAATAATTGTTTCTTCAGAAATTACTGGTTTCTTATTCGCTTGGTATTTATCTGTATCCAATCCGGGCTTGTCTAAAGATTCGTCTTGTGTATCAACGTGGATTTTGTCTTTTTTGTCACCTAGGCATTCTTTCCTAATTATATTTTCTGTAGTAATTTCACTAGGATTTTGATATATATTATCCTTTCCACTTAAAAATATCAAAGCCTCTTCCTGTGTATTACTCTTATTAGAATCACTAATCTCGCTGTCAATTAAGGATTTAGTCAATTCCACAGTAGCTTTTGCAGTTTCTAACCTTTCTGATTCCAGTGGTATCTGTTGGTCTTGACCTTCTTGGATTATGTGATCAGTTTTGTTTCTGATATCACATTTAAGTGAATTTACAGGCAGTTCTTCTAAAACATTCGATTCTTGTAGTAGTGTTTGAAATGCTTTTTTTTCATCAGACTCGACTACTTCTTCCGTAGTTTTACAAATTTCAGATATTAGGTTATTGCTTGTAGCTATATTTTGATTACAGATTTCTTCAGGAGCTAGAGTTACAACGTAATGGTCTGTTTCTGAAGGGTGAATACGATCGTCAATCTCAGTTTTAATTGTTAAGGATGGTTCATATTCATCACCTGAATCTTCTATAACTTGTTCAGTGGTATGTTCTTTGCCATCAATTATTTGTACTTGTTTTATTATTCTTATGCGTTTTGTTCGAGTGTTTTGCTCTTGCAACGTATGGCTTATTTTGGGTTCATCTTCAATTATTTCAATATCTTCTGGTTCCTCTATAACTTCTTCCGTTACATGCTCCTGACCATCGATTATTTTTATGTGCTTTATAATACGTTTTTTTGTTCTTGTTATTTTTCTAGTAACCCTTTGAATAACGGAAGAAACGTTCGTCATAGATGATTCTATTGTGGAATCTCCTATATATTCTTGCGGGTCAAGCTCCTGTGATTCCTTTTTAATTGTGGACTCAATTTCAGAGTTACCTGATTTAGAATCAACGAAAACAAAACCAGGTAAATCTTTATGGTCGACTTTGCCTTCATTTTTTATGAACTCTTCTAAAACGCTCTTTAACTCTGTTTCTTCTTTTTGAGTATCTTGTTCCGTATCTTCAGACTTGTCTGTTGTTTCGGGCGTTTTTGGGAAATCTTTGTTATCATCATCCTTTTGAACAGGTTTTTTACTATCGTGATCTTCGTTATTGTCGGTTTCCGTAAATTGCCTATCTGAAGCAAAATCTCTAACATTTATTGATACTCTTGGAATCTGTTCTTCTGAAATTTCTACGTTTTCAGGTTCTTCTATGACTTCTTCGGAAATATGTTCTTTGCCATCAATTATAACGACCTTTCTAATTATACGTCTTCTTGTTTTAACTATCCTCTTGGTAACTTGTTGAACAATAGCAGTTACACTTGAGGACGACGTTTCTATATGTGGCTTTATTTCACCTTCCGCAATTTGTAGGATTTCTTCTGGCCCCATACCTTTCTCTAAAGCAATGACTAAATCAGGTTTTGAAGTAAATTCTTGAACAGTTACTTCTCCACTAGGAATACTAGAAAGAATTTCACCACTATATGTTTTATATTGTATATTTTGAGTAACTCCACCTTCTAAGATACTAGAAGTGGAACCTGAATCACCTGCTATAGTTATTTGGCTAAAAGTTTGATCACGTGGTATATTCTCATCTAAGAATAACTGTTGTTTCTGCTGTTGAGAGTGTACTACTTGCTGTCTAGTAACAAGTGTTTTTCGTACCTTCCTTACAATTATTCTTTTAGTACCGTCTGCGTCTACAACTACTTCTGTCGTAGTTTCATCGGGTTCTACCATGATAGTTTCAAATGATTGTGGTAAGCTGTGTGTTATATTGAGTGTAGTATTTTTATCGACATCGGAATCATTGTAGTCAGCACCTATCACAAGAGATCTTTCATCGCTCTTAAAGTCACGTATAATTGGCTTACTTTGAATTTCAATTGTTTCATGTCCATCTGAGATGGTCTTCTTAATTTCTATATTTTCTAACATTTCTTTTTCTTCTGAGGAGGGTTCACTTGTTTGCACTTCAATTTCTTTCGGTGGTGCACAGGTTATGGACACATCATGTGTAGATATTGGATCAGGTTGACATAATACAGACTTGTCAGTGACAGAAGGTTCGTCAGACATTAAACTCTTTCCAGTTTGAGTTTCTATCGTTTCAGTTGTTATTTTTACTTTAGTTTCGAATGGTTCCTTTATTTCTGTTGAAACTTGTGTGATATTACTTTCATGCATAAAAGGTTCCTCTACATAAGGTTGCCTTTCCGTTTTGATTACTTTAGTATCATGAGGCGAAACAATTTCTTCAGGCATCGACGTTGAATCGATTGTTCTATCCGTTTGCGATATATCCTCTTCAATCACCTCTGGCGCACTTCTTATTTGTAACAATATTTCTCTTAGCCTTTCTATCTCATTAATGACTAGATGTTTGGTTTCTTCTAATGTTTTTTTAGTTAAAGTAACCTTTGCCCTAATTTGACTAGAATCCTCAGATATTGAAATCGAAATGGACTTCAATATAATTTCATATTCTTCATATTCTCTTATATAACGTTCATATATTTCAATGTATCTTAAAATATTATCTTCAGTAAGGACATCTCCTTGTTGTGTAGATTCTTTAAGCTCAGTATTAATCGTTTCGAGCCAATGATCTAATTTGCTAATTTTTGTTTTGTATTCTTCAATGTCCTGTGTTTGTCTTTCTATTTCTTTTTTCGCTTCCTGGAAACATAAGTAAATCATTGATATACGAAGACTGACTAAAAATAACTATAAGCTAATAATTAATTTTTCACATAAAATAATATTTATTCAGTAAATAGAACAACCTAATCATCAAATAAATAAATAAAAACAAACGAAAATTATTCAGAAAATTACCTTTCTTACCTGAATGGTGGCCAATCCTTGCCGAGCTTGAATTAACAACTTAGCAATCCTAGATTTCATGGCAACGAGATTCTTCATCAGGTTCTGTGCTTCGGGCTCTTGACGGTATTCCATAACGTTTTGCTCTAACATATCGGCTGCTTCTCCACACTTGACTAGAATTGATATGCCCTCCTGAAAACATTATTAAGAACACTCCTTATTAAATCCAGTTGAATATACAACAAGGAACAAAATGTCCACAACACGTGTTACGTTCATTCAAATAAAAAGATTTAATTCACAAAATATCACCTAGGTTATCTTTCACCTTGTTACACCACTCAGCAAAATATATCATAACCTTCGTATCGATGAAAATTCGTTTGAATTTGTCGTATAAATTATCGTTTTCGTTTCTGTATCACGCCAAGCGCGTTTCGCGAACAAATGCCCTACACCAGTACAGTTTACAGTATTGTGCCAACCACTCGAATATTATTAAACGGTGTCGTAATTGTTATGTACGTTCATGACATCACCTATCTTGGGAAAATGCAGCCTGCCACATTACTAATCAATTGACACAAGGCGATAATTGTCAACATAATGATGATTCATTAATGAAGATCATAGCGAAGGTTAATTCTATAGAACAATCTGTACGACTTTTCTTCCCTTTTCTATGGGATCAATCGGCCAATACTGTAAAATCCCGATTAGTTGATAGCAAGGAAATAGGTAACTTAGCCTAACATAAATTATTTTATTAGTATAATTAGGTAATTAAAAGACTACTCGATCGACTGCACTCTGAGATTCTGTATTATTTCATTACAATTTCGCAATGTAAGGATCTGAGATAGTCAAACTATCGAGATTTTCTAAATCACATAAAATTACGATAGCCGAATTGGATTTCGAATCTACGTATCTTGGTATGACTGAGATTCCAAAAATTAGCGCACACTTATAACAACTCTTAGCTACACTCTCAAATAAATCTTACATGCGGATACACACCAAGTCACATACTCACACATTCACACATACTTAATGTAAAAGTTGTAACACTAAACTAAACAATAAAGTTTTATTATTTTTATTTTTAAATTCCAGTCAACTGTACGCGCATAAAATGATGATGAATAAAAACATACTACGAATGAGTCCGGTATAGACACATTGATCACATATAAAAAGCAAACAATAAAACAGACAAAAAAGTCAGCGCCTTTTTCCACTTTGTAACAGGACCAAAATTGTTGACCAAGCAAGAAATTGCTGTCTAGCTAACACGACAAAGTATAGAAAAAGGTGATTATACACTCATACCACAATTATGTTAAATTAGACTAAAAACATATTTATTTTACAACATCGGAAGTGATTACAGTATAATACTGTCATGATAAATAACATATTTATGTATCTGACGTAATTCACCGATTCTAGTTTTGTTTACACTGAGGCTCCACGATTGTGATTTAAACATGGCTTGATGCTTTGACTTTAACAGATAAACGTAAACCAAAGAAATTTAAGTAAATATAATAAAATTTACGGCAGCGTCGTCGTCATACAAGTACGACTAACGAATTATTACATCGTAATATTTGTTAGACTAGTATATATTAAATCTCTTTGATCACAAAACTCTTTGAAATTGGCCGTTCAGCAATCTGTGCTTTCAGCTAAACCAAAAACGTAACGAATTTCCGGTTCAAACGGCTTTTAAAGCGATTTTACACACTCGGTAGTAAAGATTATGAACGCTGCGGATACCAAAATTATGCTTTTCAAAATAAATGTGATAATGTTTCGTACATATACACAAAGCAAAAAGGCTAAATATCAAAAATGCTTCAACAACGAGGTAAACAAGAAAAAATACTGATATCCAGTCAGAGGTGTGCAATTCCTCGTTTCTCAAACGTTGCTCACATTTCAATGCAAAATATTGCTTGCTCGGCTTGTCGTATCTCAAAATGTACGCATATACCTTTATATATATGTAAGAGCAGTGTTGGCCTAGTGGCTTCAGCGTGCGATTCTCATACGAGTCGTAGGTTCGATCCCCGGCTGCACCAATGGACTTTTTTTCTATGTGCGCATTTAGCATATGCTCGAACGGTGAAGGAAAACATCGTGAGGAAACCGACATGTCTTAGACCCAAAAAGTCGATGACGTGTGTCAGGCACTGGAGGCTGATCAACTACTTGCCTAATAAATTTAAAAATGATCATGAAACAGATACAGAAATCTGAGGCCAGGACCTAAAGAGGTTGTAGCGCCACTGATTTATTTTTTATAAAGGTATATGTATATAAAACATCAGCCCAAATAAATGACCTACATCCAGCAAATTATTTGAAACGCTGAAATATTTTTATAATGACATCATGAGTCTCGTTAATACAGAATTGAAAGCAACATTTGGTATGACTGAAATAGCACGTGAGCGCGAACGAATGTCTGTTCTATTTAAATTAGTTACGTCATTTCTATGGGAATGAAACTTACCGCGAGTCCATGCTCCATCGCCTCGAGACTTTCATTTGGTAGATCCGTTAAATTTGCCTGAACTATCTTCACCTCTTCGAGCAATGTTTCAATATCGTAAGACAACTCATCCTGAGAACACAACTCTACATTACTAATGAATGCAAAACCAGTGACGTTGGATTAGCGCATGCCAAAACCGATGCCAAAATATAGTGTAGGGAACAATGTCTCGATGTGCGAGGGGAACGCATGCTAAACTAATCGGTAGCTGGCTATGAAATAATCCACGTCAACAATGTAAAACAAAAAACATATGCCACAAAAATATTCCTGCTACTATAATTGTTTTGTAACTGGAATATTAAAATTGCAATAAATTTTAGTTTACAAACAACATCGAAAACAACATCAATTTTATTATTGGCATGACATGCTTCACACGGGATCATTCATTAACATTTAGGCTTAAAATTAACGTGCGCAGTACCGTTGAAAACTTTTTGATACAAATGCATGGTAATTGAAAAAAAACGCCAATTATTTGTAGGTTAGTCTACAGTGCAGATTTTAAAAATATTAACGATATTGCACATGTTATCTAAGGATTCATCCAATCAAACAAAATATTACTACATGTTAGGAAAACTCAACTATACAATATTTGTACCTTTATAAATCGAAGTTGATGTTTAATAAGCCATTTAAAAGTTTAATGCTGTGGCTGTGTTGTACCATCAGTCATCCAACAGGGCAATATAATATACGTCTCAACAAAATAACTTTGCTATCAGTAAAAATTTTAAGCCCAAACTAAAGCATCTATAAACAAAGCAGCTGCGCTCGTCTTGTAAAGCCAATTGATTCAGCAAGTAATTTTGAACAAAAACAGGGGTTTTTGTACTAATACAATAAAACAATGTTAAGCACACTCATTTTATTTATTAATTCGACAAAAATAGTTGACTAGACATGACTAGAATTCGTATTTCACACATTAATTAAACTGTAACTTAAATGCGCAGACTAGAGAAGCTTACAATGAGTTGCCAATACTTGGCTCTACAAGACGATCGGCAGGTGGCAAATTGTACAAATTTTTTACTAATCGTGAAATTAATATTTTTGTAGTAATATCATGCCAAACATAAAAAATGAAATTAAAAATTGTACAATACGACTGCAGATCAGTCACCTTGGTAGTCCGGGGTCCCACTGCGGCCGACGGCTCCTGTAGGGGGTCAGGTAGGGCGACTGGTTCTAGGGTAGGGGTTGTTAGTGAATCCTCTGACATATCGAAACCTACGCGTGATATTTCACTCACTGACTCCAATAAGGAATCTGAGGGCGTTTCAATGCTAAGATATGATGTTTGATCTTTCCAACTACAAATTCCACCGGGTAAGTCCATGGATATGTAGTTGGAATCAGACGGAGACCCGCACGATCCATGCGGATCCTTCTCGTCCGAATCAGAAGAACGACTGGAACCGCTACCGGGATCGCGATCTTTATCATTCTCGTCGTTTACCTCAATATGGATATTAGTATCGTTGACTTTAGTTTTTACTTCCCTTTGTTGGAAATAACGACACTCAGCATCATGGTATAAATACTTTTCAGGCCAAAATGAAGTGTCGTTGATAAGATTTTCTTCTACCTTAACAATTTCCGGTTTGGTATCTATTTTAACTAGAATAGTTTCCGGCTTATTGACAAGTGAAGCTAGCATGAGTTTTTCCGCATCATCAATAAATGATTTTTCTACCCAGAAATTATCCGTTTTCAAGTTATAATTATTTTGTAGTTTATTGTTAGTAATGGAGTCACTATTAATAGATAAGGATTTTGTACTGTTTTTATCGTGTTCTAAATTAACATGGGATTCACGTTCTGCTGGTTCTTCTATTTTAAGTGCCACTTCTTGCTTTTTAAATATGTCTTCATTCTGCTTATTTGTTTCCATTGCGGTAGTAGTTGGAAGCGCTTCATTAAAAGCAATTTTAAACTCTCGCATTATGATTTCATCTGCCGGAATTTGTTGATAATCTTCAGGTTCTGGTGATGCCAACGAAGGAGACATATTTTCAGTAATTTCATCTTGTTCATCAAGAGATTCATTTGTGTCTGCTAATTCTTTTGGCGTAACATCACTGATCACTGAATTATCATTTTCTGGCAAAAGCATCTCTTCAATTTCCCTTTGCAGATCAGCCATTTTGCTTTCAAGAGATTGCTCTTCCGATAGGTTAGTGTGGATTGTGTTATTGTCTGAATTCAAAGAGTTAAGTGGATCGGGTGTGTTTACTTCTTCATTTGATTCAGTAAAGCACGATTCGGATTGGACTGATGGTCTAGTTTCAAATTGTAATTCTTGTTCTGTGCTTAACTCTATTCTTATAGTTTCAGATAAACTGCTTAACTCAGTTGCGTCGACTTTCCAATATTGAGCATCGGAATATACACGATCTTTTACAGGGGTATGTATAGATTCCGGTGTAGATATATTTGTTTCTAATAGATCACTTTTGTTAATTTGTTTCTCCTTGCTTAATCTTTCATGGAAAATTTCTTCTGTAGCCTTTGTATCTTGGGATGAATCTGATATTTTGTTGTTAGATTTTTTGTTTTTCTTCTTTTTCTTAGACTTTTTCTTATTTTCTGCATCATCTGATTCATTTTTAATATGTTCTACTTGTTGAGGCAGGACTTCTTTTAACTTTGTAGACTGTAGCTTTTCTTCATATTTTAATATTTCTGACTTTTCTTTTAATTTGGGGGTCCTACTTTTTCTTGGCTTTGGTTTATTTTCTTGTTCGTCCTCAGAATTAGTTTTTTGGAATTGTTCCACTTCTTCCGACTTCAGTATGTCTAAAAGAGCATCAAATCTATTTTCTGATTTATCACGGTGCGAAATAATTGTACCTCTATTCAGAGCAGAGACTGATTGAATTTCTCTTGACCTTGATCGAGAATGTCTACTTCTTTCAACAGTGATAAAACCATCAGCATCTATTTCCATTGGTATTTTATGATGATCTACATCAGATTCATCAACTAAAATAACTGGGGTTTTATTATGGATAGTAGCTGGAACAGATATTGTTTGTTCAAATGTATTCTTAGTAACATTTAATGAGGATTTTGTGGCTGCTATCTCAGCCCATGAGCTACCAACCTCTACTTTTGTATTATCGATTGCTAAATCTTGTAACGTATTTTCTTTTACAAAACTTGTGGACTCTTCAAAGTTTGTAGGTTCTTGACATTCTATCTTTTGTTCATTTATTGTAAGCCCTTCCGCTACAATTTCTGCATAAGATTTACCATCATCTAACATTTTAACCCATACATTTGCCGTATCTGTATCAGCTTGAGGTGAAATAGACGTGTTTTTAATTTTGAGATTTTTAAACAAATCACTATCAGGATGGTTTTCTGCATTTATATCATCTAGTTTTTTATGTACGACTGTGTCTTCCATGTTTTTGCTTTCCATTGTGCAAGCAGCAGCAGCAGCAGCAGAGAACGATTTTGAATCCAATTCCTTGCGTTTCACTTCAGTGTCAGCATTACGGACAGTGTCAGTAGGGGTACTTTGGAACATATAAGATGGAGTAAACTCGGGCGCGTCAGCGGATAAGTTAGAAAAGAAAGTGTTAGGGTATGTGGGTTTAAATTCCGGAATAGAATCTATCTCTGGCAAAAGTTCATGCAAGCTATGTATGGGTGATTTTTCAACCCGATTCTCAACTTTTGTGTCTTTTGTAACGATTTCGTAATTGGTTTTGTCAATATTGACTGTATTTAATTCCGTACTGTCTTTTTCCGTATCAAAGAGACCTGGCGTATCAGTAAAATGAGACTGAAGGGCATCAGTCGATTGGATTGTGTGAACAATTAAGTGGTCATCCGCCGAGATAGGTACAGGCTCAATAATTTCAAGGTCTTGAATATCAGAAACAGGAGAAGTAATTATTTCAAAGTCAGGCTCGATATCTGATGGTGTTTTAATTTCAGTGACCGATGGGTTTGAAATATCTAAGTTGGAAATTCCTCCGACTATTTCTGATTTTTCTTCGTCGGTCGTATCACATATATTTGTAGGATTTGTTTGAGCTTTTTTATTTGTATCCTTTAAAGGCGGTACCGAATAATCAACTAAATGTAACGCCTGGTTTTCCTGTCTGTCTACTTTTGCAGATGCATTTCTTACCGCCTGATCGATATTTTCATAAATATCATTAATCATATCAACAATAACAAAATCATCCTCAACGTTAACTAAATTAACTGCATCGTTGAGCTCTACAACAGACGTCTGCTCAATAACTTCTATTTTTTCACATACAGTATTTCCGAAAGGAATTTCATCCTCCCGACTTATATTATCTATCGTACATGTGGTAATGTCAGCTGAATTTTCTTTTAGTTTTTTATTTAAAGTAGAGTTTAAGTCACACTCGTGTGTAATAATCTCTTCCACATACTTTTCATTTTCACTAACTAATGACTCCTTTGAAAGAGTTGAATCTTTTGTAATAACGTCATTATTAGTGCTTCCTTCTAGTGCATCACCCTTAGATACCCCGAGGTATACTTCGCTTTTCGTGTTATTCACATTAGAAGATTCAAAAACAGGCAAAGCAGTTTCAGTATTTTGGCACAATTTGGTATTTTGGACACATGTATTGGCATATTTCATTTCAGCGTTTTGAATTTCTTGATAGTTGAATCGTGGTATTTCCATGATTAAGGAATTATTCACAAATGTGTTAAGGGGTATCTGGACAGCTATGTCATTTAATGGTTCATTTATAGAACTTTCTTCAGTTTTAAAAGTATCATCCAAATCATTTTCATTTTTCAATGTGTCTTTTAGTGGCTCCCGGAGGACAAAAGTGGTTATATTCGCAAGTAAAATCTCTGCATCTCTCATGTCAATGTACGAATAATACGGAACTTCTATCAAATGTGAAGAATCATTTTTGTGTTCTTCTTTGTTTAGATCAATATCAATGTTATTCGTTTGTAAAGCCAAATTACTTCCTTGACTATTTTCTATTATATTTGCAGGTTCCACACTTGCTTCTCTTGAATTTTTTATTGCCAAAACTTCTTCAGCCTTTTTAATTTCTTGATAATTGTATGCTGCTTGTTCATATTCACATTTTACTTGTTTACATACATTGTCCGCATTCTCCTCAATACCAGAAATACTTTGTTGTATAGGTTTATTTTTTATATCTGTGTGTAGAATTATGACATCTTTCTTCTTATCGTTATTTACATCAATAATATACAATATTTTATTGTAATTCATGACCCCCAAGATATTCTCAGCATCACGAAGCTCATAATAATTTTGCCGTGGTAACTCAGATTTCATATTACTTACGAGCTTGTTTAATAAGGTTGTGTTTTCTAAATTGTTTGTCAAATTTTCATCATCCAAACTAGATGATTTTATCGTCGTTTTACATTCAAGTAACGTCTCTCTCTCTTCTATATCATCCCTTTGAGATACATCAGACAAAGGCGAAACCACTTTTACATTTTCCAAGTCATGAATACTTTTAACACTGCCCAATAGCCTTTCAGAATCTGTAATTTCGAAATAGTTATCGATAGGCTTTTCATATATTGCTGATATTTCATTTAAACCCTGAGAGTTAGATTCAGTTAATGCTAAATCGCGTACAGGCAATAACTCTGTCTTCGAGGATAAGTCGTTTTCTTTATTTTGGAACTGAATTTCTTTTTCGCCTTTTGTCAGCTCATAAAAGTTATAGTCTAATTGCTGATAATCTAAATTTATGGAATATGTTTTGACTTCGTCGATGAGCTCTTTATAGGGAATTTCTGTATTTTCTTTGGATTTATTTCGATCTTGAACCGATCCAAATATTACTTCTTCTAATGAATACATTTCAGTTTTGTCGATTTCAGTTACTAATTGAGGAGGTTCTTCAGTGCCGATATTCGGTATAGTTGTAACAGCATTTTCATTTACAGTTTCATTATAATCTACTGTATTAAATGATTTCATTTCGGATGCAGTTTGCTCGTCACCGAATTGTATTTCTTCATTACTGGTCACAGATTCAATGCACTCGTCCGTTATATTTAAAGTCAATGGCTCATTATTGGGATTTTCAATCATTACATCAACGGTTGGAACGTCCTTACTTGTAAATACTTTGACAGTTCTAATAGGTGGTAGCTTCTTTTCTTCATGTGTTATTAGATAAATTGTATGAGTATCTACGTCGTGTGGTTTACAAGTTTCGGTTTCCACCACAACATTAATCTCTTTTAGAGGATCAGTCGCTATGAATTTGTAGTTGTTATTCTTCTCACTTTTATTTGAAATAATTGAACTTGGCTTAATATTTTCAGGAGTAGATTCGTCAACGATTGTTTTTACATATTTTATGTCACGAGATGAATATATTTCAAGTTCCTCTTTACTTTCTAACGATGGTTGTTGACCTTCTTTTTCATCTAATTGATATATCATGTGTGGTTGCTTTATTTCTGTACCTACATTAAAATCAATTGTACACGTTTCATTATTTAAACTAGGCAAGGAGGTACTTTCTGCAGAGAACTCAGGTTCTTGTATCTGGTTTGCATTTCGTAGCTCTTCATGTTGTTCAACAATATTTTGACTAAATGGTTCCGTGAAAAGGTCAGGTATAATATTTACTTCAGTAGCAACTTGAGCCGATATATCTTTCATTTGATAGTTTTCTCCTTCGAGAGGAATTGAAGATTCTGTAACATTTTCTTCTTCCTCCATTAGAGCATTCCAATCCAGAGTAACCAAATTTTCTTTTACTGTACTATTTTCTTGTAGTGTACAAATTGTGTTTTCTTGCAGTACATTTTGTTTGAATTCAATCATCTGACTTTTGCTTTCAACGTTATTTTCAATAGATTGTTCAATATCAGCTAATTTTTGTGCGGTCAATTCCGATGAAGCTTTATTCTTTTTACTTTTCTTTCTTTTTTTACATTTTTCATCAGTGTTTGTAAGGTTGCCTGTAATAACAGAATTATCTGTTTCCTGACATGCAGAATCAATAGATATATGAATAGAAACATCTTCAACATTTTGTGTTTTAATTTCTTGTTGATCAGTTACATAATCCATGCTTATCACTTGGCTTGTGGGTTCTTGCTTTACAATTTCCTCGGACACGTCTAAAGCTTCTGTATTACATGTTATAGCAGAGGCGCTTTCTTTTTTAGGTTTGTCATTTATATTTTTTTGTTTCTTTTTTCTTTGCTTGGATGAACTTCTCTCGATTTCTTTTAGAGCTTTTTCTATCTCATCATCACTATTTTTAGTACGTTTTGATTTTGGTTTCTTTTTTATTTTTTTAAGAGAAGGTTCAACGTATTCTGCTTTCGATTCATCAACATCACTAGCATTTTTGGTTTCTACCGAAACTGTTAATGGGGACTTCAAAATGAGATTATCTTCTGATGCTTCTGACAATGGTGGATTTATAAAAGCTTTTGTTGATTCTGTAGAAACAACGTCAGGTGTTTCTTCGAATTCTTCTACTTCTATAACTTTCTTTGTTATTTTTTTCTTTTTTAATATTTGTGTATCATGATTTTTGGTCGGTCGTTTTTCAGGCCCCCTTCTTTGACGAGGCATATCTCTAGAGCGGCTTCGTTGTGAAGGTCGCTCTGGCCTATCTGGTCGTTCAGACCTGTATTTTGTAGTATCTTTAGAAGTTACTTTTTTATCAATAAGGTGTTGTTGAGGAGCTCTTTCAACTTCAACGATAATTTCTTTTACTATTTCAACTTGGGCTACCTGGGGTTTTGGTAAAGACATTATAACCTGTGTTTTTGGTTGCCTCTTGAGTCCAAGAGCTAAAATTTCAGCATACGACAGATCTTGCGATCTATATTTAGTCGCTGGACTCACTGACCTAGCTCTATCGTCAGGAGGTTGCAATTGTGGTAAAGAAAGTATCTGAGACGAATGACTTTCTACTGATGTCGTTACATTTTGTTGGATGGCGGAACCTGCATCCAGATCGTCATTTCTGCCGTATAAGTAATTTTGTGTCTTTGAACCTGAATCATAGGATACATTTTCACTGAATATATCACTCTCACTATTGCGGCACTGGGGCATTTCACTGTGATCCCACGTTTCACTCATACTTGGTGAGGACTTTCTCACTACACTATCACTTTGCTTTATTTCAGGACTCGCGCTGCCAGTCGTCATCTCTCTAATGACAGGTTCCTTGATTTCGACTTCCGTCGCCTCAGGAGTTTGCATTCTGTGCGTGAGTCGCTGAGCGCTATGCTGTCTCGAGTCAATAGAGCTGGAGCGCGAGTTTTGGCCCTTGACTATCTCGGCGTAGGTGGTACCAGGCAGCAGCCAGGCGGGCGTGGGCGGACTGCGGACCTCTCGCCGTTCGGGAGAGCGTGGGCGGCGATTAGCGCGCGCTCGGTCAGCCGTGGACACGAGCATCGCTAGAGTGGCCGCCGGGTCGTCTTCCACCACGTAGAACGGGTCCAACTCGAAGATGCTCCGAGTCAGCTCTTCGATACGCCGGGTGAATTCCTGATACGTAAGTACGGACATACATAATTTAACGGGTTCGGTGAGCGATGAAGGAGAAAAAAAACGAGGGTGGCTGCGATATCGGTCGTTTATATTTCGCAAAATTAATTTACAATTAATATAATAAGTTATTACTAAGGGTCGACTTAAGCCTAATGAATTTTTTATCGACGCATCTAAGCGTCTCTGAGAGGGTCGGCGTCCGGACCGCCGCGCTGTACGAGTAACTTGATGCGTTCGTTTCGTGCCTGAATTTTACTCTGAAGTGATTTTACTTTATCTCGACATTCCTATCAGAGGATCGTTTATAAGTTAGTAGGGGTAAAGGTTGGAAGAGAGAACAAAAAGAACATAAATATGAATCGCGTGATCGGTGATAATATACAGGTGTATACGGTGCTGTAAGTGTTTCTTGATGAGAGAGCCTCACCACTCGATAAACAAAACTAGAAAATCGCTAGCCACCTACTAAATATCGGTGCCTGATGAAGCTAGACGTTGCGGTTCTTACCTGTTGGTGCTTGAGTTTCGTGTCTGGATCTCGAGGGCTGTAGTTGGGCTGAGCGGCATGCCTCAGCCGCTGTTCGGCCTCCAGCAACTGAGTGCGCAGGCGCACAATGTCAGCGCAGTAGACTTCCACTTGGGCGAGTGCGGCCGCCAACTGCTGAGCTTGGCCCGAAGTTCTAGCACCGAGGGAGTCTAAAGACTCGCAAAGATCTCGCGCTAGAATCTGAACTCCTTCGGGGAACTGACTCTGCGAGGCTACGCCTTCCGGACCAAAGTGTACCTGTTCACAAATAAAAGTTCAAGTGTTCAAATTCGCACTTGGATAACATGATCGAGACAACATTTTATTACGACCAGGAATTTTAAACCAACACCATGACTAAGCAACCCAAACCGAAAATATTACACAAACTCACGTTGAGTTTCTCGACGGCATAAGATATCTTTGTTTTCTGTGTTGATATATCGTTAATGAGTTTCTCTCTCAGAGCAAGTCTATCTCTGAGTGGCTTCTTCGTGCTTTGAGGAGCCTCTAAGGTCCTCGTAGTAGCTTCTATCCAGTGGCCTACATCCTTTAATTTCTTTTCACACCTTTCCCATTCTTCTGCTAATTCTTGTAATAGTCCATTCTGTAAATGAAAAAGCAATTTAATTAACCACAAGTTAAACAACATCTAAATCTTTTGTTAAAAAATACGGACTGTTTTAGCTAATTTCTTTTCGACATCGACTGTAGCATTTTCAGCCGCTTCCAATCTAGAAGGTAAATCTCCCGGACTTGTGACGCGTTCTATAACTTCGATTTCTTTAGCCATGTCTGCCAAATTTTTAGCTTGCTGCTTACAACTTTTAAGAGCATTCTGAAAAAAAAAAGAATAAGATAGTAGATTTTTATTTCTTACAATTAAAGCAACAACAGTAATAAATTATACCCCGTATTCAGTTTGTTTCTGTTGGGCCTCCTGCAAGTCGGCCAACGGAAGTGGCCGCGCAAGGAAAGCACGTTGTGTTTCTACCCATAGTAGGACCTTCTCCAACAAGGCAAGGAATCTAGCCACGGCATCACAAGCGTCTTCGACAGCAGTCTGGCGAGCTTCCAGTTCACTACAGACAGCGCTGAATTGTTCAGATAACGCCGTGACTGTGGATTGAATGAGTTGGCGTTCAGCAGCGTCCCTGCTTCCTTCTACAATCGCACGGGCATTACGGCTAAGTCTTTCCATGCGGTCTGCAATATTAGGAATTTCAGATCTGGTTGATACTAATCTTTCTTTGTATGCTTCTGGGGGTAGAGTCCTCTCTTTGGCAGTGAGCTCAGCCGCCCGGACCCATGCCTGGACGCTTTCGACGTCTGTTGCGTATTCGGTGCGGGCCGTCTTCGCTCTCTTCCACTCCCTCTCCTTCTCCTCCATGGCTGCGGCTAATGCTTCTGCTGATAATTCTAAAGAAGACAATTCCTGCGCAACGTCAGCTGGCGCCGAGCCTCCGTATCGCTTCCTACTATCTTCGGTGAAGCCCTTTGTTTTGTCAACTAGATCAGAAACTTGTTTTGCTAAATCACGGACACCGTCCGCGTCGTCTTCCCCGTATACGTAGAAGGTCCCGACTTTGGCGATGTAAACTTCGATCTGTTGCCGAAACTTTTCAATGTTTTCCGACACGCGATCGAATTCAGAAACGATTTCGTCTATCTCCGCGAGTCTCGCCGCAAGAGTCTGTCGCAATCTGTAACAAAAAAGGAACGTTATGCACGTATACAAAGTGTGCCGAGTTCCTAACAAATGGGGAATAGCTGCCAAAATGCGACGAAAATAAAACCGGCACGGCGTGACGTGGTGTGACGGCGCAAGGTCGCAGCGGTTGCAATGTACCTTTTCGTTCGTGGCAGCGGCTAGCGGCGATCCGCTCGCTATGCTCGCCCGTCGCTCAATGAAGCGCTCTATACATTCGACTACCGTGTCTAAATTTATTTTACGCGACCCAATGACATCATATTAAATTTTCGCTGCACTAATGTTTACGTTTAGCGCCGGCATATGTTCCAAGCATACGGTGACGTGAGCGGGCGACCTTGCGCAGTACTTGACAGGTGAAGAAATTAACTCATTGCGCAACCGAGGGACATGCGCTTATCGGCACCCCTAGCCGGCCGGCGCCGCAGCGTGTGGGCGAGGTAAACACTTAAAATCGCCTGCCAAAACCGTCGAGGGAAATAAAATCACCACAGTTCAACCGCGTGGACGGGTGAGTCACCGGACTATAAATAAACACTAATACATACAACGATACGGAGGCTCCGGATACGCGAGGTTATGTCGGTTGAAGGCATGCACCAAAATTGCAGGTCTTCACGTCGAATTTTATATAAAGGGTTGAACGATTCGTCCGCATTGCATGTGAGATGTTAAAGTTATGCTGAGTAATAACGAGCGTTCTATGTATAGCACTGAGACGGTTCCAGTTCATACTGCAAGGCCCTGACCCATAAAACACGAACCACGCATGCGCGAACCGATCTGAAATAGTCTAGCCGTTTGAATACGTAACGATTACACCCCCGACCACTGTCTGGTAACGCAATCGATTAAATATCAACCCTACGTTTCTGAGTTTATATTATATTTTACACCGAGCACGCAAGTACTTAAACGCTGATTAGCTCGATTCTGTATCTCACGTTTAAGTGTCTTCTATGTAACGTTAATTTAATTCCAACGCGATCGTAATAACATGAACATTCTCGTTTCGCTTCAACTCCGAGCTAAAAATAACTTACAACTTCCATATTTTGCTTGAAATATATTCGTTTATGCCTGCTACCATTCTGAAATACGCCTCTTGAAAACCACACCGTACCAATACGCTAATAATAACATAGTCCTCTAATTCTCCAACAATGTCTATGAGTAAGCCGGCGTGTATTTTAAGTTCGGCAAATAAATTCACCATCGCTCGTCTCAAGGCGCTAGTTACATCATTGACGAAATTATCATAAAAATGATTATATACGTCGCTCACTTAATCATTCAAATATTATCATTGCTGGGACGTGACGCCATTCTATCATTATATCACCGACAAATATAGATGGTGAAAAAGTTTTAAGTTAATTTATAGATATACATACTAGCAGACTCGGCCAAGCGTTGCTGTGGCTAAGATTTTGTTATATTACATAGTAGTAAACTATTCATCGGGAAACGGTAGGAGAACTTATGTGAAAGATAGATAGCTTATGTAAAACGTTGGTACTTTTAACACAGCGCCATCTGTTAGAATTGTATCAAATAATAAACAATTTGCAATAAAATAATATTGCGACTATAATTGAAGATCAAAGCTTATCTCTTAAGTTGGACCAGACTGCTCACAGTGTGCCAATTTAATTTAAAATCGGTTATGTAGTTTAGTGACAGGAGATTTATATATATTAAGATAAACAGATTTTTTTCCTTAAAAGAATACCCAAATCCAGCATATTATAATAATAATTAATAAGTTATCATTTTTTGCTTAAATATTTACCCTTATTATATTTAGGGACCTGGATGCCCGAGCTTTGCTCGGTATTTATTTATTTTTATAAATTGTGTTTTTTGGAAATTATATTTCAGTACGAATTACATAGTAATAAAATGATGAAATATGAATATAATTATATTCATATTTAAGTTTTTAATTGACTGACATCTTAAAACGAGCAATTCTATGTCTAAGTCTTTATTGACTTATACGAATAAAATTACATTTTCTAGAAATGATTTCTAGCTAGATCGATTTATGGCCCCGAAACCCCCCTTATACTAAATTTCGTGAAAATCGTTGGATCCGATTCCGAGATTCCAATTATATATAAATATACAAGAATTGCTCGTTTAAAGATATAAGATTAATTTTGTAATCAGTGTCAATGATAGCGTAAACAATTTGGAAAAGACAGTAAAAAATTTTACTTAGAAAAACATTTCCAATTCTTTCAACCAGATTTATCGCATTCTGGAATAAGATACAAAAGTTACGAGCGTGGTTAGTCGTTTACAATATTGCTCATCTGCCAAGAACGCAAAAACTTGTACCGAATACCATAAGTTTAATTCTGTATCAACCAGAAACCAGTGTGATATAAAAATCTAGATAACATACATTTAATATTTGGTATTAAGGAATATTAAATTATCCCTAACTGTCGTTCTAACACAAATAATCGTGATTTTCTCCCCATAGTGGTAACGGGAAGAGATCACACGTAATTAAATTATTTTAATCGACTGTATATCTGTACTACGGCAACAAAGGGTTAATAAATAAACTTTGGTTCAAAATTCCTGTAACTGTGACTTCAAAATAACATACTTAAACTATATGTCACATAAGACAACAGTATATGGGGAGAAAGAACCGGTTTTAAAGAAAAACTGAAGTCTAAAGAATAAATTTAAATAAGTTGAAACTGGTTGACGTATTCAGGCGGAACATTATTTCGTGTCTTTTTTTTACAGAAAAGGGCAGGAGACACACCTGACATTAATTGATACCGCCGCCCGTGGAAAATCAATGCCAGAGGGCTCGCAAGTGCCTTGCCGGCCTTTTTTAGAATGAGTAGTATTTTTTCTTAAAGGACCCTAAATCGTTTGTTTCAGCTGGTTCCACATACTGTGGTGCGCGGCAAAAATGTCTTAAAAAACTCTTATTAATAATAAGCACTAAAACTTCACTTTATTCAAACGAATGTATCTTTAACTGATTAAAACTACAGATTATACTTACTATATCTCAAGAAGTTGTAAGAAAAGAATTCTTCCATTAATATTTGCAATATTAATAACTGCGTATTAGTTAATTATACGACTGAAGCCAGCTAAGATAATGTTCAAGTGTACCGGAAAATCTGTTTAAGAATTCGCTATTTACGCAGTGCATTTGAAATCGTCACGCCACATTAGCGCATATTTTCTTCGTTTCTAAACAAAGTTTTTTTTAATAATCGGGCAGACGGCTCACCTGTTGATAAGTGATGCCACCGCCAATGGACACACGCAATAACAGAGGGCTCACTAGTACATTATCGGTCTTTTAGGAATTGGTACCCTTTTATCTTGACCCTAATTCGAATTGGTTCGGAAATATGTACTTCAGTCGGCAGCTGGTTCTACATACTGGTGGTGTGTAGCAGGATCTGCCTATAAACGCTCAAGTTTCGAACGATTCGATAGCGAAAGGGGTTTTGCTGGAAATCGTTTATATACCTATATGTATATGGTTTTGAAATGAATTGGACGCAGAAATGTAAGTATGGGAAGAAATGTAGGGAGTTTAAGTGTAATTTCCTCTGGCTTCATGGTTCCGATTAAGAGTTGATACTTAGCGCCAATTGTATCAGAAACGTATTGACATTCAAGAGTCATAGTTCGCGGTAAGTCAGACTTACAATCTAACCGCGAATACCAAATGGGACATTAACAATCATCTACGTTTTAGCTAATTTAAAAGGTATCATATTAACCAACTAACAAATTAAAAAAAATAAGTAGTATTTACTTGTTGTAAAGCATGTAAGTTATTTCAAAGCCAATTAGCAAGAACAAAGTGTTCTGCTTAGCGACACTTGAAGAGCATCTTCAATATGAAATGTTCACTTTTGTTTACATGATTTACTTAAGTGGATATATTCTATGTACACAGATACTATGTGTACTATATACATAAACTGTAGATTAATTGTTATATTAACTTAAATTTTACCTCATGAACGAAGTAATATATATGGCAAAATTATACAAACTTTATTAATTGGTTTCTCGATGGTTCCATGTTTAGTGTTAATGAACCCAAAGCCAGAGAATACTTCCACGTTGGTCATCTATGTATCTTTAATTTTAATAAAATTTTGACTTTTCTTATTACCTTTTAAACCTTACACCTAGTACTCACCATTTTACCATAATTATTTAGATCAATCTACAACACTAAATAGAGTTTTATGAAATTTTAATAAACTTCTTTAAAAAAATCCGCTATGTATATAATAATAAGTACAGCGCCATCTATTTCCAAGCCAGTAAATCTTATATTTCTATGTAAAATACTAAATCACTACAAATACTAAATACATTTAAATGTCTAGTAAACATTTAAATTATTTATTTATAAATTTATGCATTCGTCCAAAGAAAGGCAAAGACCACGGATCTTGCAATCTCTGCCTTCATCCACATTCTTGGAGGTCGGTTATGGGTACCCTTAACTTTTCCTACTCCTGTATTATGTCCAAGTATGTACGACATGACTTTGCTATCCACGTTTCCCCTGTAAAACTGGTAATCCGCCTATCAATGATCCGTTCATGGTCAAACGACCTAAGCATTCCCTTTCGTACCCAATTTAAACATTGCATACATTCACTCATACTCACTTCTCATAGGCGTCTGCAAGATCTTGTACACCAGCGCGCGTTTCTTCAGCCAACTGCTGCGAATGTGGTGTTAGTAGGGATACGACGAAATCCGCGTGCTCCAACAAGTCGTCGCGACTCTCTTCAAGGCTTGATACTTCGGTCTGCAGCTCCTAATAAAACAAAAATCACAATTGTGTAAGTTCTAGTCTGAAAATCGAAAACCATAAGGTACTAACTAATAAACTATGAACATTACATTATCAATACTTTGAATTTCCTTTATTTATGAAACCATCTAAGCGGAGTTTTAAGCTAGTTTGACAGCTTCAGCGCTACCGAAAGATAGAGAAGAAAGAGAACCCCTAAAAACAAATGAGAAATGAGGAGCAAAGTATGACTTATGAAATGTGAGCGTACTTAATCAGGCTTTGCTTCCTTGTTCTTGTTCAGTCTAACCTACACTTTACTGAGAGCATTTAAAAAATAACTCAGTGACACCACAACCTTTTTAGATCTGGGACTCAGACTTTTGTATCTGTTTCATTATTATTTGTGACTATTAGGCAGGTAGATGATCAGCCTGTGTTCGAGCCATTTTGGCTTGAAGGCAAACAATATGTTTTCCTGAATTTTCATGAAGAAAGATGTTTTCCATCACCTTTTAACATGTTGTTTCTAAGATACATTTTAATTATTTTTCTCACCTGCAGAGCATGCCTTGTGTCCACAGCGCGTCTCCTTGTACTTGGACTAGCGTCTAACTGTCGAAGCCTGTCGTTAGCAGCAGTGATGGCAGACGAAAGACTTCTTTGTGTGTCCAGTAGTTGGGTCCAACGGTGGAGTTGCGTGTCTGCGGTTGCTGCACGCTTGGCTAAGCCTGGTATAATAAATACTCGATCAAATCGATACAATAATAAAAAAAGTATCAGTTATAAAGACTGATAGCGAACTAAGAATATATGTATACATAAATTAACTGCTTCAGAATATGTATTAATTTACGTTACATTACAATTGAAAACAAAAGTGACATTAATTATTAGGGACGCAACGCAGCCTTATCACTAATAAGCGATCTATTTCAGGCAACCCTAGTAAGGTAAATCTTTTACAAAAAAAATAACTAAAAATAAAATTACAAGTAACACGGAAAAATTATAATACAACGAAATTTATCTAAAATATACCTTCGCATGCGATATTCCAACGTTCAGCGAGTTCCCTCGTGCGGTGCTCGACGCGTTCACCGCTGGCTGCGTCTGCGCCGCTCGACAACTCGCGAGCACGCTCCCGAACTACGTCGAGAAGCGGCTGCTGGTTCTAAAAAACAAATTTTAATATAATGTAATGTTGTTTATAGGTGTTTTACAGAGTCTATAGTAATAATAAATTAGTAAAACAATTTAAAATTCTTGTATGTTATTCTAATTAGTACTATGTCAAATACCTAAGTTATATGTAATTTTAGTATTCAAACCTAAGTAGATATTTGTAATTTAATGTGTTTTCGGTGTACATAAGAAACGTACCTATGTGAAAATCAATCATGAAAAAATCGTTTATTGGCAAAAAAGTGGTACACCATAGTGAAAAACTGAAATTCAAATTTTAAAGAAATCATCTTTCATATAATTAGTGAAGGTTAAATCAAAATTAAATTTGAATAAAAACGAACTATTATTTCTTTGTAAACTGAACTGTAGAAATAACACTTTCAAAATAAACATTCCTCATGTCTTGCAAATATTTAAATGGTCCATTGTTTAACTTACACAACCACGCAAAAATGTATTTCCGCTTAAACCAACTTACAGACGATTTTTAAAACACTAAGAAAATCTCACATAAAAATGACTACTACTTAGCCTGAGTTTTAGCACATTTTAAAATGACTTGATTCGCTGATTCACCCAAGACGAAGTGTATCGTAAATATAAGCTTATCATATCACCGGCGAAAGTATTAAAAACAGTTATGTTGCATAGTTTATTTACAATGTTATCAGTGATAAGCGATAACTAGCGAAATTTCGACGTACCGTGTCGATAATGACCTTGTCGATAATATTAGACTTAACATTCTTGTGAATTTTTAAAATAAATAATATAATAAATCGTTTATTTGCAAAGAAAGCAGTACAGTTTGAATAATTAAAAAAAAAAACAAGGCACAATCAGCCATATAAAAATAGGCATGTAAATGTCACATAATCTTTGTATATAAAAATGAATACCTATTTCCCTTGGTCACGGCATCACGCGTGAACGACTGGACCGATATCGTTTTTCTTTATTATTATTTTTTTATATTAAGTGTATTTGTTATTGTCAGAAGGTTCTTTTTTTTTTTAAATTGTGTGTGACTAAGTGAGACTAAGGGGAGCCTTACTCCCTTATTTTGACGAACTGGAGACACAATTTGCGACTTATCTTAAATCTTTCTTTTTTAGTTTCTCTTGTATGAATTTTCCTCGGTAACAGAAAATGTAGCTAGCTCGTGGTGAGTCTAACTTCCTCCTTCCTTCCTTCCGAGTTTGTTTTAGTAATAAATTAGGTTTCGATTGCATTCCTTTATTTTATCATTACGACTTACTAGAACCTGGAAACCTTTATAGACCTGGTTCTCTACTCAAATATAACTAAAGAAGACTTTCTTTGCCTGTAATGAATTAATTCTAAAACAACCAAACCGATTTTAAAAATTCACTCGTACAAAATAATATTATTGACTTCACAATAACAGATAAATAAGATTAAATATATGGAAACCAACGATGCCTTACATATGTAAGATAACATCTGATGGTTGCAGTAAGTCCGCTCTTTCATAAAGAAACTTAGCTAAGCTTCTTCCAACTTTAACTAGAACTTTGTTTGATATTTAGTGTAAAATGCTGTGTACAGATATAATTGGATATCAGATTTTCAAATGTTGTTTAGTGTGTAATCAATCTGTTTTCTGTTTTTGATACTGTCAGCGTTCCCCCTTTGAATAGCTAGACTAATTCTTTTTCCGAGGTTCTTTTGCCAGCTTTTCGGTCTCAATTTTTGCCATTTCCTTAAAAACCCTTATAGCGTTAGGACCGCACGGACCAAGGGTAACGACACGAAATGGTACAGAATCATATTAAACCCCTATACAATGCACATTTTTTAACTACAATGTCAGGAGGTCAAACTTGCTTTATCCGAAAACATGAAGGAAAACGAGCATATTGGCCATGACCTTGGAACTTGCATGGTTATCGCATAACCGCTATTTTTAGCGTCGCTTCACATGGTCAAACGTGAGCGGTGACTAAAGTATTTCAGACCTTTATTTAAAATATAAAAGTAGAATTATCACAATCATTCCTATATTTTTAAGACGGCATTATCTATTTTTAATATCACTTATCTATGACAAATATATTCGAATTGTACTAACGATGACTAAATTGTATATTTCTGTATGTAAAAAATTTAGGATCAATTTCAAAACTTCTGTCATTAATAGGAAGCTCAGTATGTAACTAAATGTTAGATAGGATTTATTAATTCTAAATTAAAAAAAAAAGTTCAGCCATGCGAAGCCTGTATAGACCCGTTAGTTGTAAGTTACCATGCGTTGAACAATTATTACATTTAACAAAGTAAAGAAATAGGTTATTAAACCTAACAATTAGGTTATTAAATATACGACAATGACTACGATACTATATTTTCTAAAGAAAATTTACTTGGAAAATTATTATAACCTAACCTAACCATAATTCTGTATTATATAGTTTATTTTGTTTATGAAATACTGTCAAATCCACTTAGAGAGTATATAAGGCAATTGATATTGGTTTGACACTGACGGATATGAGTGTAATATTTAAATTAACCAGAGCCACTAGGCGTTTTGTTGTTCCACATTAAAGAAAAGCGGAAAACTGGAATTGTGTAGCAGAACGACAGCTGATTACATCTTAATTAGATTACACTTGCGTTTGATAAATCTGAATAATGCATTTAAATATATCTTATATGTTCCTGGTCCTCTAATTAAAAAATACTTATTGATATTATACTTCTTTAGGAGCGATAGGAAAAATTACGAGTACATTATTACGAAGCGCGCGGATAAATATTATGCGACACAAAAAACCGACGTTCCGGAGATAGCTATATATTTTAGTTTTTTGTGATATTACAATAAGCTTTATATAACTAGATAATGCGTTATAATAAAACTATCAATATCTTAAATACCTTTTTCTATTGTTAATTTTGAAAAGATTTTTATCTTTTCCACCAAAAAAGTATAACTTATAACATACATAAAGACGTGTGTGTACATAATACACACATTTATTTATTTAATATTTATAAACGTACTCAGTTAGTTTTATGTTTTAACAAATTTATTATGTAATAAAGACAGGATTATATGAATATTAACGGCTTATAGTTTATAATAATTGGCAACACTTTTTGTATATACATATATTTAATTTAATTAATAGAAATAAATATGTGTTATTAACGTTTTATCCTACAAGTATTTTCAAAGCCAAAAATATTAATATAATTTAAATTTAACCGACGTTTCGCGTGCTTTATAGCGTGCGTGGTCACGGTGACTAAAGACAAAGGTGTTAAATGTCAAAAAGCTGTAGAAAATGTTGTATTATCCGTATTTATTTCCCCGGAGTTGGTATCGACTAAAAGATGTTGGGTTTCTGCAGAAATTGCTCACGGTGTCATACATAACTGTACATAACTATAATCCGTAAAAAAGTTTTTTTCTTTAAATGTGTAAAAGTTATGTTAATAAAAGACAATACTTTAAATAATATGTAAATATGTATCGCACTATAGTACAAACAAATATTATTTTATCCAATTAAAATTATTTACATTTTAACGATAAAACAAACCCGGTAAATGTATAGTTTATATAGTTTTTAAATATTTACACACAATTATAAACTTCAGAAACGTCGTCGAGCAATTCTTTGTAATATGGAGACCGGTTCAGACAACCTAGATATTAATCAGGATACAATACAACGAGCCGAGACCACAAAAAGGGCAGACGAGAAAGTTGAGCTATTTAAAAAATCCATGGCGGTACAACCTTTGGAATTGGCCGTCGATATCTGTTTCGTGATAATTTTTTCGAATAGGCAAGTAGGTAATCCGCCTGTACCGCCACGCCGTAATTTTTTGTGGTTTGTGGCATGGCTTTGCATTACTTCCTTCACCGTACGAGGAAGTGCAAACAGAAAGTCCATTAGTCAGAACCGTCGGGATTTAAACCTACGACGGAGATCGCACGTTGAAGCCACTGCTCTTAACTTCAATCTTCCGATTAACTAAGACGAGCGATCATATTCTATAGGCAGACTTAAATCTTGTTACCAAAGAGAACAAACATAATTATTGTGAATAAATAATTGATTGCTAACTTGACCAGGCACGCAAAAGCCCAAAAAATCATAACCTATTTTCTGTGACCGTATAAAACCAATGTTTATATGTACCAGAATTTGCAAGGATATTTGTAAAACAGTGTGAACTAACTGATAATTTCCTTAAAATAAACATTACAATAGACGGACATTTAATAAGTCGATCGAATTCTTAAAATATTCACTTATCAGAGTGAACCTATAGTTACGAAATGTCAGAATGACGAAAATTACACAATAATAACGTATTTATTTTTGTACGATAAACAAAATGCGAAACAAATTAGTAGCTATTACATATATTTTAACGGAGCCCTGTATGACTGTGATGTGAAATCATAATTATAAAAATTTCAGCTGAACTTACAATTTCAACCTAAAAATACTTCATTGATCGAACAAAATCCTAAACAAATTGTTAACGGATATAATTGTGAAACCGGAAACCAACCAAAACTGTAATGTCACGTATGACATCATTCAACACTCACCTTCCTTTTTCGCGGAATTTTTAAAACTTACAAATCCGTAATCTAAGATACAAATGCACAATGAGAAAGTTGATTGTGTTTTTGATGTCGGCGTTCTCATTGCTCTGTGTTCGGACGATGACTGAGAGGCCTTGAATTGACAACATTGCATGACATCACCAGTTAAGGCAACGTTTCGCTAATTGTACAATCATTTTCATAGTGATTCAGTATAGGGTTCCGAACTTCCGACGGTTAGCGACAGGTGTCCGAATGTTTGGTGATAATATTGCTCGGACATTTTTTTTTTTAAATAACTTATTTAAAAGTTATGTCTATGTCATTCTTAATTTGAAAATGATACAGCAATATATTTAAAATATTTATCTTATTGACTTTAAATTTAGTAGATAACACTATTTACTTAATTCAACATAAAGTTGAGAGTACTATTGTGCATTTATTATTATATAGAAATACTAATCACATTCATTGCCCTTTCCAGTTCTACAGAAATTTTCAAAATTGGGCTAAATAGTTCTTCCTACTATAACTCGGTATAACATTACAACAATGCAAAGAGAAAACATCATATTACATTACTGTAACAGTATTAATTACAAAACCACTAACCAAAAGTAATTCTAGGCAAAATATATTGTTACCTAGATTAAACAAGCCCCAAGAGTCTAGACGGGGACAGCTATCATTATTTTTATAAAAGGGGGCTTCGAAGAAACAGCGGGATTTCCCCAATGTATTGATTGCAATGAGAATTGGTGCATTGTAAACGCTTAATAGAGGTTTTCACTGAAATGCTTGTATAACTTCATATTAAAATTATTTTTAAGTTTTGCGTACAAAAAGAGTAAACCGTGTCAATAATAGCATAGTTCACCTTTAGAAGCTATATCATCGCTATCAAAACAAAATATTGTGTTCTTTGTATTCGATAATATAAATGATAGATTAATTTTTGGAATTGTATGGGCCTGATAACTTTATTTCAGTGAAATCAAAATTAATAATTGCAATATGCGAAATTTATGTTAAATATTGCTCTATATTATTATCTAACCTTCTCCGTGGTTTCTATAACGCTTCGTAAAATAAAGACCATTTGACTCTAAGCGAGACAATGGTTTTGTACATGTCTCAGTAAAGTGGTTAAATCAGAGAGTTAATTGAATCTCTTGACAATTGTCGTGACCGCCATCTTGTTTTACATTATTAATCAACACGCTGGCTTTCGGTCCGACATATACTTAAGCGAAGCTGCTTTATTTAAATCAAATGCTAACGACTTGATTGAATATCGATGTTTAATTAACTTTCTAGAGATTCAATTAACTCTCACATTTAACAGCTTTACTGCGACAAATATATCAACAACAAGTCATAAAGCAATTGTGTTGTCATTTTAATGTATATTTAATTCATAATATACATCTTCCTCATGAATTACACTTTAACCTGGACTTATTTCTTCACAATCAAAACATATTAGATTTTGCAGATTTTTGTAAACAAATTATAAATACGTGGTACAATGATCGCTCATATCGATGAACCATGAAATGAAGCTATTGTGGTATCGCATTAACATACACACAATTGCTGTAATTGGAACATGTAAATGAAACTAGTACATTTCAGAATGACATTAAATTTCATTGAAACAATGTTTTCATATAATATACCTTATTGCAGCCTATCGTAGATTTGTAAAAAGACCTAATGCCACAATAGTTAACTCTTCACGAGCGACTCTGAGCAAGACTGAGAACATTGAGCAAAGCTAATTTCTTGGTAGTAATTAAAATTTTTTTTAAACTAAGTCTAATTGCACCGTTTCAACTAAAGTAGGTATCCTTTGATTACACCGTCAACACAATTCGATCGTGACGAACGAAATTTTAGTTTTAAAATTCGACTCATTTATTTTATATATTTATGAAGGAGTTGAGTTTCGGTGCAAATTAGCTATTAATTTAACTTATTAATAAAAAAGTTCTTTACGCAGTCGTGGGTTTAATACAATAGCCATATATTTTACGAAATATAGACGCTGCACCTCGCCTTAAGAGCGATCAAGGGTCGTGATGTGAATTCAATAATGATTCAGGCTGGCTTTTGATAATTCTATTACTGACCGATGTCTGGACAAGATTATAAAGAAGATTGAATAACAACTGAAACGCGTTCTGAAATGGGTTCGCACGGGTGAATTTTTTTTGTAGATATTAATATATGTTTTGTTCCATCATCAATAGTTTTCGCAGGGGATGCGATGAAAGATATAAAGGCTATTTTTCAACTTTAGTAACATTATTGTAATTTTAGTAGTGATAATTATTTTTTTGCAACTAAAATTAACCAATTTGGTTCAATGAATCAAATGTATTCAAATGGTGAAATTATTTTTATAATCGATTCAGTAGTTTTCACCCAATTCGTTACAAGCATACTTACATACAACTCTTTCATCTTTATAATATTAATATAGATTAAACTACGTTTACGTAAAATAACTCAATGCCGCCAAAAAAAGAAAAAAGCAATGCCTTCAGTATTTAATACCAGCTCGTATAGTGAAAGAAAATATCGTGTGGAAACTGGAATTAGACTCATAAAGTTGACGTGTGTTAGGCACAGAAGGCTGATCACCTACTTACTAGACAAAACAAATTATCACGAAACAGATATCTAGAGCCCAGACCCGAACGGTATTTTGATAAATTGTAGGTAGTTCTTTTTAACTGACTTTAAATAACCATACCGGTTATCAATTCGAGGTGTTTTTTTCTTTAAAAAAAAATTAAAAGAATGTTATCGAGCTACAAGGTGACACTTTTAGAATCTAGTATTCAAAGTTAGTCAACTATTTAAATGTGATGTTAAAAGTTTGACTTCAGAGTAATTTGTATACGTTACATATAAACCCACAATTGTTATACAATTCAAACTATATTAATAAATATAACCATTGACTTATGTTACTTTGAAACCCCCATTACGAAAATGATTGGTCCATATACCTATCATACCTATCATACCCATCAATTTAAGTTATTTTTATTACTAAGACAATGAACAGTTCCGTATTCCGCAATAATAGTAATTTTAGAAACTAAATAAATAGGAAATGGGTGGCCGCCGGTAATGCATAAACTTGAACCATAAGCGGCAAGTGCATTCAACTCAAAATACCGTTTGCGTAGCGAAATCTGTATTTGAATTTCATCGGTAATAAAGTATATATTTAGATAATAAAATGTTTCTTCTTTTGCTTAAAAATTCCCTAACTTTATTAAGGATATTGTGGACTGTTTGATGTTGTATCAATGTAACAATTCTTTTACAGAAATTGCTCATATATACGTATATGTTCATAAAGAGTAATTAATACACTCAAATACTGGATCGATTACACCATTAGAATGCTACATGCCTGAGGCAAGATTAACTTCCGAAATATTATGAAGATAAGGCCAGAAATCGAAGCCGGGATTTTTTATATCACATTATATAACATGTTTCCCTGACATCAAACTAATGACACAAATGCTTAATGTTGCTAAGTAAATTAATAATTTCTGAGTTAATAATCAGAGACAGTGCTCGATTATATAATTCAATTAGCGCCAAATAAGTTTTCGGATAAATATAATAAAATGCACACGCCGCTCCTACTAATTAAGTAAATACATTATTTATGTAAAGTACACGATATGACGCGACATTTTGCATGCGAAGAAACGTTAAACAATTTAAATTTAATAATTTAAAGTAGTGAAACAATTAATCGTTTGTTCCTCTAAATCCTTACATCCTTATGTACATATAAACATGATAATCACGAACACTACCACCGATTTTTTTACCAATAAATACTGCGATTTTTTATGGGTATATTTTCATTAGGTATGTAGACGAATTATTGTTTAAGAGACCGTAGAAGATATACACAGAATGGAAGAACTCCACTAGAAGCCGCGGGTGGAAGCGATGTTTTAATAATTAGTTTAAAACGTTAAACCGTGACAAACAGTGTTTATATAAAATCACCTCGCTTTTAACTACGAATCGCGATTATGTTAAGTAAGTGACGTAATTCTAATTTGCATATTCTTGAAACTCCTCCTAATGTCGAAGCGTGATGGGCGATCGATCGATTTCAATAAGGTGTATTATAAATAATTCAATACAGTACGAAGAACTGTATAATCCAATAGTAGCGAGTATCGATCAGATATAAAATAAATTCTTCTTATAGTGCCACCTCCTTGCGAAGGTTAGCGATCATAGCGGCTATTTTGATTTTGGATGCCGCGGTTCTGAACAATGACTTGGTGCGTTGTCCAAACCATTGTCTAAGGTTTTTCAACCAAGACGTGCGTCTGCGGCCAGCTCTCCAGGAAGGAGCTCGTATTGTTAGGTATCACGTATAACGTGTCCAAAAAAGGACACGCTAGAAAGACTAACTCGTCGATTTACGCTGTTTCACGGATTTCATCAGATACTTATATAATACAATTGATAACGTATAAATAAATATATAATTAAATTTCAAAGCAAATGCAAGTTCTGCTAATACCATACATCATTATATATGTCATTAATAAGGCAACATTTCAGGAGTATCATCATAATATCAAATAAGTATACGTCAAATACATGTGGCAGTCTCCCACGCGATAGTTCGAAGTTACAAGTTATGTAAACAAAAAAATGTTTACAAAATCATATTCGTTGCTTGATATATTATACAATCTAATTAGGTGCATATGACTTACCTCTAAGTCAGACTTGGCGTGGTTCAGCTTCTCGAGGTGCAGCCGCAACGCGTCCACACTGGTCACAGATTCATCAGGAATCTCATTCTTATCCAGAATTGCCTTTATCTTCTCTACGAGCTGACAGAAGTCCTTCCATATCTCCAAGTCTTGCTCTAATTGCGCTTGACGTGACTTTGCCGAATTCAATGTATTCTTTAGAAGCTGTGTATTCTTCTGGTGTTCTTTCGATAGCTCTTCCTGTTCAGACGGTGTTAGAGAAGACCATATTTTGTCTACTATGTCCTGCATTCGTTTGCCAACCAAGTCCTTCATTTCTGGCTCCGATGAATTGAAGAATGATTTGTGCTCTTCTAAATCAGCTTCAATGTTCTCAAAGTCGGTCCCATTTTTACCCATTCCGAGACGGATATTCGCTTCGTTTACCCAAATGTTTAATTTCTCGACCATTTGTATGTATTGCTGTCTGTATTTCTTGTTGTCTTGAAGATGCTTTTCACGGTTTGCCAATTCGGCAGGGAGAGACGTTTTCAATGAGTTGCCATCAGATACCATTTCAAGTAGGCTTCCGGGTACACCATCGTCATTTTTGATGGCATCTGTGATGTTTGTAAATTTATCTAAATAAGATTGTACGTTCTTCGCCAAGGCAGCGTGTTCGACCAGTTTCTTATCGACACTGGCCACGTCTCTATTTAGTAGTGGCCTTGAAAGAACGACTGCTTCATTGTCGTGTAGCCATTGTAATATTTCCGAGAGGTCTGCCGCAAGTTTTTTGTGTTCTGCCGCAGCTCTTTCATGTTCTTGCCTTTTAGATTCAACTGTGCGTCTTAATGTCAACAACTGTTGCTTCAGGGATTGCAATAATTCAGTAATATTGTTTCTATCTATTACAGTGCCTTCAGCGGCGATTTGTTGACCTTTATCAGTGGCAGTCGCTAACAACGCCTCACAGCCTTGGATTTTAAGAATGATATCGTCATATCGTTTAATCTTGTCTTCTAGAGAGTCATTTGATTTTTCTATTTCGGATGTCAATTCTGTGTATTTGGTAATAAATTCTTCAATTTCCTTCACAAGTGCAAAGAACTGCTCACGCAATAATAACAGTTGTTTGAGTTTCGATATTTGGTCTTCAATTGTACTCATCAAATCCTCTTGTTTAGTAAGTATGTCCTGTAAATCATGCAAATTTCCTCCTTGCAGCTCATTTAGCATAGCTTTGTTTTTCTTTAAGTCGTCCAGAATTGTTTCATATGCTTGAATGATTGGTTGAACATCTTCCACTTTACTTCCTATTGGTTTGTTCAACATCTTTAGTTTGTTTTGAATCTCGTTAAGGAATTCAAGGGCTGCTGCAATCTTGGCAGCAGCGTCCTTATATTCTTTGATGTGTTTTAATAGAATGTTCTTTTTGTCATGAATAATAGCGTTAATTCTAGCAAATCTATCAGAGAGGATGTTCACTTGTTCTTTAAGTTGTAACTTATTGGAGTCCGATAAAGAATCCATAATATCTTTAGATTTATCTTTTATCTTATTGATATTCTTTTCAACATCGTCAGCTTCATTACTGAGTTTTTCAAACTTTACTAATTGCTCCTCTAGTATTTGAAGGCTTGTAGTTCTCAGTTCCGGTGTAGCCGCAACTTCAGCTTCATTCAACCAGCTTTGAATCTTAGCAACATCAGCCTCAAATTCATTTCTATTTTGCAATAATTTATTTAAAGCAGCGAGCTTCTCATCTATGTCAACCTTGGCGGTTGTGTACATTTTGTTAAGATCTTCTAACATTGCTTGAAGTTTCGCTCTACTTTCATTCGAGCAGTCTTTAGATACGGCGTTGCCCTGTCGGATAACTTCACTTAAAGTATCGTTTTGGAAATCAGCGAGCTCCGTTTGGTGCTTCTTGTGAATTGTTATTTCTTTTTCAATTTTTGCGGCTTCTAAAGGAATGGAGCCACCTAGTTTCTTAACTTCAGCTAACTTAGCTTTGAGCCAATTCTTTGCTTTCTCCATATCATTCTCTAATTTCTTTCTAATTTCATTACACCCACCCAGTCGTTCTATTTCTTGTTTAATCAAAGAAGCTAGCTGCTTTTGTTTAGAAGCTAATTCAGCGAGTTCCGATTCTAACTGCATTTGCTCTGACGGTTCTAATTCAGATTGAATATTGCTGATCTTTTTCTCAAGAGAGTCTATGGCTGTCTTTTTACTGTCTGCCTCTTTAAGAAGAGTAGCCATTTTTTTCTGGCGATCCTTTACAGCCTTACTTTCAAAGCCCAGCGGTTCAGGATGTTGTACAGTATCAATAGCTTTTTGAAGCCATTCATTTTGTGCAGCCACTTCACTCTTAGTACCATCTATAGCTTTGTAAGTTATCTCGAGCATTTGTAATTTACGTTGAATACGTTTACCAATGTCGTTGTATCTTCTTTCGACAGATTTCATCTAAAACAAAAATAAAAAATGAAAATGCTCTATTTAGAAAGAAACTCTACATCAATATTTGTGATCTCAGTTCTAAATGTTTACATACCTGTTCTTCCACTTGTTGAGATTCCAAATTACTAACAATATTAATAACTTGGGTTCCTATTGTCTTTATGTTTTCTACTTTCTCTTTGCCATCCTGATCAAACTGTAATGAAAGTTCTTTCAAAGCATTGAGTTTCTGTGGGCACGGCAAACCGGAGCCCTTATCGGCCAAGCACATTTTCTTGAGTACAGCGTCAAACCAGTCGTGGATCTCCTGACATTTGTGACGGAAGTTGTCAATAACGGCTTGGTTGCTCTTTTCCCTCTCAATAGATTTCAAAATTGTCTGTTCTAAATCAGCTAACTCTTCTTCTAGATTGATTTCATCTTCAAGGCCTAAAATAATAAAAACATAATTCAAAAATAATTCTCAAGTCTGTAACAGTATTTCCTAAATTGTATTATGTAACATACCTTCAGTTTGAATTTCAGTTAGTAAGCGATTCCTCTTCTCGGTCAATGATGCAAGAGCATCATTCATCGCAGCCATGTCTTGTTTAGCTGCTTCGGGGCGGAGTTTTGATGGATTTGAGAGCCAATCATTGGCTAAAGCTTTGTGAACATTTATCCAATCTTGAATCTCAAGAACTTGTTTCATCGCCTCTTCCATTTCTTTAACTGCATCTCGGAGAGTTTCTAGATGACTTTGTACCTATATTTAAAATTAAAGTAAATATCCATCCTTAATCGAATTTATATGTGCTTGTGCAAAAAAGCTAAAATATTTACATTCTGAAATTACACTTTGCGATCAAACAGAGCCTTACCCTATTTTCTAACGTGTCCAATTTCTCGTTGAACTCGGGTGCTTCGACATTCTTTAGTAAAGCATCGACGCGGGCGCTGCCCACTTCACTTATATGTTTCTAAAGACAAACCATGCGTCACAACAAACAGTGCTGGTTAGTGATTACAAAGTCAATAAACCATAAAAAAATTGATTAAACGTGATTATTCACTAATGAATATATAATATTTTTATTAAGAATCAATTTTTCTATGATACTAAGAACCTTGTAATGGTGGTGGTACCACAAGTGGTTTACATTACGATTGCAACTGTGCTAGTGTATTGTTAATTTTGGGTTAATTCAAATCAGTTAAATAATATAGAAGCGAACATTTTATCACTGACTTGGTAAAAAACACCTTTAAAAGACTTGACTATAAACCTACATTTAATTTTGATAATATGCCCGCTATACCAGGTGCAAAAAATACATAGCCAACGAAAGCCTTTGCTTCATCCTAACTACTTTTAACTATCTACCAAATTAATAAACATTAACTATGTACAATTTCCTTACTCTGATAACAACTCGTTGGTTCTGTTCTTTTTCGGACCTGGCAATCTTATAAATTAGTTTGAAATATGGTAAAAATTTAGTTTTTTACATAATTTTATCTGAAATATCTTTTATATTATTTTGTTACTGAAATTAAATTTTATGAACAAAATAGTTAATGAGAAAATCATTCCATCAGTAGTATCCACGTCAAAATCCAAGCACATCAAATGATAGTGAATGGATTGAGCATTCGTAATGGCAATCTCCTCTACATAAAGGAGTATTATCAGTAAATTATTTATATCCTAATAAAATAATATAGGAACGCTCAATCTATCTCTATGGATCAAGGCAAAGATAAAAGATCTGCAGCTAGGACAGTCGCAGTTGCTCGCATTACCTGATCAATAAGATCTTCCAGTCGAGCTCTGACGTGTAACTCTCGCGGAGGGATTGGCAGTGGGGCGCTGTCAGCCGGAGAAGATGGACGTGAAACAGATGCTGCCGCAGCAGAACAGGCCGCCACGGCTGCTGATAAACGGCTTTTTTCCGTTTGGAGACGGTTATGAAGTCCCTGAACATGATTAGAATTATATTGTCAATTTAAATAAGCCGCCCATAGCCGTTGAGGTAGACATTTTTCAAAATAGGGGTAAAAAGTTTAAATGTAAAATATTGCTTTTTTTGACCTTTCAAGTGTTTATAATACTTTTAAAAAATGGTTAAAACTAACGTATAATAGATCTAACAAATTTTAAAAAGTTTTCTGCAAGTCGCTTACCCTGGCTTTCTCAAGCAAATCTCGGCCGTGAGCTAATCCATCCACTGGCACGTCTAACTCTGTGATGGCTGGTTCACATTCATCCAAATTGTTCAAAATGCTTTCTAGTGTATCTTCGTACTCCTTAAATTTAGCCAATCCCTCTCTCAGACGTCTTTCGATTTGAAGCGCAGTGGCCAATAAGCTCTTGTGACTGTCGTTTACGTTCTTCAACTGTTTACCAACGGTGTCTCTGATGGACGGGGCTGTAGCTTCATATCTCTCAATTTGAGCACGACCCAGGGCTTCCAAATCATCCAAAGTGGATTGATACTTCTGGATGTCATCAAGTAGCACCGCATGTTGAGCTAATTGTTCTTCAGTCTGTTCTCTGTTCGATATGTAAAGAGAATTGTGTGCCATCAATTGGAAAGATATTTGCAGTAACCACTTTTCTGTGTCTTGTAAGGATTGGTGGTAATGGTTGTAGTCTTTGATTTCAGATTCTAGTTCCGTTTTCTTTGCTGCGCATTTCGCTCTAAGAGCAGCGCATTTCTTTTCTATATCTACAACAGCCTCTTTCACGGCCGGTTTTCTGGCCCAACTGCTCAATTCGTTGGCCTCACATTTGATACGTTGCAATTCCGGCGTTTTATTGTCTATTTCATCTTCAATGTGTTTGTATTTCTCGAGAAGTGTCTTCATTTCACCCAATTCTCCACCTGTCGGGGGAACTTTGTCTAAGTTCTGTTCTGTATCTTTGATCCATTGGTTTATTTTATTTTTCGATTCCTCAAAGTCCTCCCATTTGCCAATGGCTGCTTTAAGCTGGGCTGTTATAGAATTCAAATCTATTTTAAGTTGATCCCAGCTTTCTTGTAGAACTTTGACGTCATTTCTAAGTGCGTCCTGTTCTTCGGGTGGAGTGTTATTTAGTGCTTTCTTAAACGCTTCCTGCAAAACGACTAATAAGTGGTGACCCTCGGTCATTCTATTGCTAACAAGTTTTATAGTCTCAAGTTTGTCTTTAGTAGTGTCAATATCTCCTACTCCAATTGAATCGTGCACAGTGCCGTGGGCTGTCTCCAACCATTGTTGCAAATCTTCTTTAGCCTTGATAAACTCTGTGTGGTCTGACAGATTCTTTTCTCCATTGGAAACTAAGCTTTGTATTTTCGTTAAGAGAGAGGTGTACTCAGTTTGTAAATTAACTGTTTTATCACGCACCCATGCGCATGCACTAAGTTCCATCAGATTTTCACATCTATCATTAAGTTCTTCTAACACATGTTTGTTCGCTAATGCCTGAGCTAACAAATCCTGTTGAAGACAAATACATTGTTAAGAATTTTTATATATAAAAAACCTATGTATTATATAATATACAGAGAAACAATAAGACTTTATTCGTACCATGCTATTATTGTTACATTAATATTGACAGTAGCTAGATGAAAATATACTTAATAAATAAATAAATAAAAATAAAAAAGCCTTTTAATTCTTACCGCAGAACAAGTTACAAAATATACTTACGCGACATTTTTCCAAATATTCTGGAGTAATTTTATCAACTTTTTGTACAGCATTTAGTTTTGAATCAAACTCTTTGACCCACTTGGTCATTTTCTCAGATGTTTCTATGAAGTCTGACCATGTAGACAGACATTTCTCTAGAAGTTTCTTTGTATCTCTACAAATTTGTTGTAAGTTTTCCCATTCAATTTTTAATTGTTTAATATCTTGGTTAATGTTATCTTTGCCTTCATTTCCAGTAGTTTCAAGAACCGCTTCGCTCAAAGCCACCGCTTTGTCCAGTAATGCTTTGCCCTTAGGTAAGGAACCAATTATTTTATTTACGTTCTTCTGCTTTTTCTGTACTTCTGCTTTTTCACCATGTGAATCTGCAGATTGTTGGATCTCGATTTTGCAGTTTCGAATCCAATCATAGAAGTTGTCATAAGATTCCTTATATTGAATGTGTGAATTGACGTAGTCTTCGAGTTTCTAAAAAGAAGAAATGAAAATATAATGTTACAATCACATAAACGAAGTCAAGTAAATATAAATTATATATTAGATTTTCTTGAAAATACAGGTTTCACCAAACATTTTACTTACAGCAATCATGTCGTCAACAGTTTTCTTTATATCGTCATATCTTTGGAGAGTATCCTCGAAATCTTTTGTCTTTAACGAAGAATCTTCTTGTAATTTTTCGTTCAATTTATTGACCAGATCTTTGTGAGAATCAATGTCCCTGTTAAATGTCTTGAATTTCTCTAGTTTAGCCTTTTTCTCTGACAGATCATTAAGTAAAGAATCATCTGATTGGATTTTCTGATCAATATCATCCAACCATTCAACTAAAACTTTGTGTACCTAGAATATCAAAAGTTTTAATATCAGCATATGAAAGAGTTAATACTCGTAGTCATTAAAAGTTAAAAGATGTTACAGGAAGACTTTTATGAATGTGAAATGCATTGTATTTTTTTACACAATCACTCACCTTGGTAATATCATCGAATTGAGAAGCTCTGTTTGTAAGCTTATTACGAACATCTTGCAAGTCAGCAATAAGTTTATCAAACTCTTGTTTCAAATTGTCAGTATCTTCTTGTATTTTAGCTGCGCCCGTTTGTTCGGTGTTCATTATTACTTTTTCTTTAAGTTCTAGTAAATATCTTAGTTTATTTTGTCCTTGTTCTAAGGATTGACGTAATAGTTTTACGGTGTTAAGTTTGTGGTTAACTTCTTGAAGGGTGTTGGGAATTTCGGCGCATTGGTTTAGTTTTTCTCTAGTTCTGTCGAGCCAGTCTTGGCATTCTCCGTAGAGAGCGTTATGTTGTTGGTGTTCCTGTTTAAAAATAAGTTGTCAACAATGGTACATTGAACCTAACAAATTTGTATACTTGGCTATACAATGCAATAAAAATTACATACATATTTGGCTATTTACATCCAGCATGCAAAAAACAAAATTAAACATAAATAAAATTAAATGCACAAAAACAAATAATGCGTATACGGTTAATTTAATGTTATATCCATACCCAAATAGTTTTATCATAAACGTCTATGTTATTAAGAAATCCTGAATGTCTATCTGTCTACCCACAATGTAGAGTATGATTATGAACAGGACCGTATAAATTATCTTTTCTTTTAATATTGGATTTCAATTAAATAAATATAAGTTATATATAAAAAAAACCTCCAAAACAAGATATGAAATGAAAAAAATTAACCAAGATAAACATATATCACTACATATTTTTACCTGGTAGTGAAGCTCCAATCGCTTCATGACTTCTTTGGCTAAAGATAGTATCGCGTTATACTTCGTAGTTAGCTGAGTTATGCCGTTTGATATTCTTGTGTCTGCGCAGGTTTCTAACAAGGTCTGCGCTCGCATGTTAAGCTTATCTAACTCGGCTTGCCAGTCGAATAAAGTTTGTAAATGACCCTATAAATACACATTTTCTCAATGTAAATGAATAAAACAATCTACAAATGTTTATGACTCTTTATAAAGTAGTACTCTTTATTAAGGAGAAAATTAGAGAAATCCAGATTATGGATTAAATTACTACTAATAATTTTACTTATTATAGCTTCATTTTAGTTATGCTGTCCATTTAAATAGACAGACTAAACCAAGAAAATAACAAAAATTCGAAACAATACAGTATGTAAGCAAAGGTAAAAAATATTTTTTCTAAATGTTTTTGTTTTTTGATGAAATGTTTCTACTAACTTGGAACTCCTCTAGAACGATTTTCTTTTGCTCGAGGTTGTTTTGAAGTTTATTAAATGATTGAACTAATTTTTCAGTCTTCGACAACCACTCCAGGGCTTCCTTATAATGCTCTTCGTACTCCGTCCACTTAACTATGCCACCTTCAATTAGGGCCTTGGTGCTATTTAGCTGCTCGCTGCAATATAAAAAACATAATTTTAAAATAACAAATTTACTTTTAACATGTTTTCAGAAGAGAGGTTCACTTAAGTTGATTTAGTGATTGATGTAGAATTATTCATTTCGTATTTTATAATATTACTACTTAGGTTTAAAAGTAATATTATAAAGTACGTGCGAGTTTTAATATTTATAATAAACGAAAAAGACATTATTAACTTACACATATGTATCGTACTCCTCTTGCAAAAGAGCCACTTCCTCTTCAATGTCTTCTCTGTCTTCTTCATCAGCGAGCCCACAGGATATCTCCCCTTGCTCTAAGGCTTTTTGCAGTTTCGCTTGTCCTTCTGGTAATTCACTTTCCAAAACCTTCAGTTGCGAAATCTTGCTGCTAAGAGATTCTTTATCTCCTGTGGCATCGGAGCACTTCCCTAATCTCTCTTTTGCAGCTCTAATCCACTGGACAAAGTCTGTTCCGGAATCGATAAACGCTTGATGTTGCTCTACAGTTTCTTTTTGCTTTTCGTACAAATCCTTCGCCTGTTTCGATAATGTCTCGTATTTACTGGTAATTTCAGACGCAGGAGCTTGTTGCATTAATTCTGAAGCCTTAGATGTAACAGACTGAATCATGGGCTCAAACGAAACGATATCCTGAACAATATTGTTTGTTTGACGAAGGGTAGCTTTTCTTTCGCCTAAGCTCAGGCCTGTCGTGAGACCGGCAAGGCGATCTTGTCCCTTTTTAGATTTAGCTACTTTCTGTTCGCAAACCTCTTGCAATTTTGCCTCTCTATCAGATATCCATTGTTGAAGCTGTGAATAGCTTGAACTGTAATCAGCCCATTGCAACAGTGCAGTTTCGAGATGAACTTTAGCTGTAGTCATTTTCTTAACAAGACGGTCCCATTCATTTTGCAATTCTTTAATTTCTGTGTTAATTTTATCTTTTCCGTCTGACCTAGTGTTTCTCAATACTTTTTCTCCACTGTTTATGGTCGCGTGGACCAAGTTTTGACCTTCTTCGCGACGTTTGAGCAAGTCTTCGATTTGTTCTAAGCGTTTTTGTAATGCTTCTTTACTACTGTTGCTACCTGCCTCACTTCCAATGCGGGTGACTTCCCAGGCATCATCAATCCACTTTTTAGTCTTAGCATAATTATCATCATAAGCTTGATGTTGTTCATAGTTGTTTTCGACTTTCTTAAGGACATCATTACCCATGTTAAGCAATACTTGGTATCTGGAGTTTAAATGTCTAAGTTGATTATTGACATAAGTGTCTAAATGAGATGAAAGCAATCCAGCAGAAGAATCATTGAAGTTGTCAAAGTCTACTTTTCCTTTGCTTAACTGATCAACAATCTCTTTCACTTCATTAACTTGACCACCTTTTTCTTTAGCAGTCCCCAACAGTGCTACTTTATGGTTTTTAATAAGAATTTCTTTTTGCTGTAACCAATCAGATAACCTTTCATACTCATCTTTGTAATCTCTCCATTGGTTCACAATATCCTCGAGCTGATTCTTTTGTTGCTTAATTTCATTAAAGAGCTGATCAAAGCTTTCTTTTAAAGCTTTCATTTCGTTTTTAATAACCACCTGGCCCTCTGGAGATGTACTTGCAAGAAGAACTTCTCCAGTGTGTTGCAAATGTTCTAAAAGAAGCTCTCCCTGAGCTTGCTTGTTAATCAGGGCATCAAGAGGTGCTACAGAATTTTCGATAGCCAATTTATCACTAAGGGGTTTGGATTTTAATGATGGAACCTTTTCTCTCGCTCTTCCAAGCCACTGAATAAGTTCATCGTGGGCTTCTTTATACAACCTGTGATCTTTGTACTGTTCCTCTCTATCGGCAAGTAATTTTTTCACTTTATCATAAAGGGAATCAAACTTATTCAAGGTTTCTTGAGCTTTGGAGGCGGCGTGATTTTGCTGACCACTAGCTAACATTTCGGATGCTTTCGCTTTGAGGCTATCTACCTCTAAACGGTCACAACGAGCTTTTTCTTCAACTTCTTTTAGTTTTTCGAGCTGTGCCCTTTTATCGGTCATGGAACCTGCAAACGGCGTTAATTCTGCAAGGCTATTTTCTAACCAAGTGTTACTTTTTTCTAGAAGCTGTATTTGTTCCAGGAATCCAGCCCATTTTGTAACAGAATCATCTAACATATTTTTTGTGTCAATCATGCGTGACAAAAGAGCTGACCATTGTTCTTGTAAAGCTACTAATGCATTATTGATAGAATCGTGACCAGTTGGTGCGGTATTAGCCAGAACATTTTGAGCTAATTCTACTAAAGATTGAACTTTAGTATAGCCCTCGTCTTTGGTTAGTAATAAGTTTTGAATAAGTACCAACTTTGTTTCTAGATCGTCTTGGGAACATGAACTTAGATCGGAACAAAAATCTAGCTTATCTCTGAGTTCTTCGATCCATTGTGAACACTCTGTCACATTGCTTGAAAATTCTTGGTGTGTTTTTACATATTGTTGCCATCTATTGGTTAAATCCTTTACTTTTTGGCATAACATTTGATATTTAACAGTTAAGTCAGATATTTGAGAACCTCGAGGTCCTAACATTCCGGTATACAAATGCTGTGCTCTTTCTGTAATATTGTCAATTTCTAATTCTTTAGCGCGCACCTCTCCTTGCAACTCTTGGAACTTGTTGTATTGCTCTTGTTTTTCTGGTAGAGTTGCCTTTAAGTCGACACCATGAATTTGATTGTCTGTGTTTCTTATCCAAGCTAAACATTGGTCTTTCATATTCTCATATTCATTCCATTGTTGAATCTTATTTTCTATTGATTCTATTGTTTTATTAATGAAAGACACCAATCCTTCCCATTCTTGGTGAGATGCATCAATTTGATTTCTAATGTTGGTTTGGCCACCGCTGATTGTTCCTGGTAATACTTTTTCGCCAATACTTCGTATTTTATCAATGCGGTTTTTCTCTTCAGGTAAACTTAATTGCAACGACTTTATCTTCTCGCAATTACTGCTCAAAGCCACTCTTTCTAAGTTAACGTCTCCCCACAGCTGAGCAGTATTATGGGTAGCCTCAACCCATTCTTGCAAATCCATAACTGCTTTAGAGTATTGTTGGTGATTATTAACAATAGCTTCATATTGTTCTACAAATGATTTAGCTCTTTTAAGTATAGTTTCTTGTCTATTCTTCAACTGATTGATGTTTTTCTTGATGTCTTCAGTCACGTCAGGTAGACTTTGAGCACGCATTTCGAGTTCGGCAATATCTTGTTGATGAGACAGGGCATCTTGTAAAAATTCTCGGTAGACATTTAATTGGCTTCTTTTTTCATCTAAGGTTGCCTTAAGTTCAATTTCTTTAGGTAAATTTTTCTCGGCAAGAGCTAGCCAGTCTTGTACTGTCTTTAGATTATCTTCGAACGAAGACCATTTATTTAGCTCAGAATCCAGATTACGTTCAGCCTTTGTAATATTCTCATACAGATTATCAACAGCATGTTGTACATCTTGAAGTTGTTGCTCAATTATCTCTTTTCCATCAGGTGAAGTAGAAGGATATAACTTCTCTCCCAGTTCAAAAGTATTATTAACAAGAAGTGTAGCGTTTCGTCGTTGACTTAATAGATCATTAAGGCTTTCTCGCTTAGTGGCTATTCCCTCTGGAGTATTAGACAAATTCTTCTGGCATTCATCAAACTTATGTTGAGCTGTTGTAATCCAATCAATACATTGCCTATTTTTCTCCTGATACGCATTGTGGTCATTAACTGCTTGTTGACATTTTTTCACTAACTCTTTCGCCGTCGAATGTACAGATTGGAATCGAGATGTCATTTGCTGTAAATTCATAGTGATCCTAGTGTCATGACAATTTTCTATAAGGTCACTAAATTCGTCTGTAACTTTGTCAACGTCATTTTCTGCCTTTTTCAAGTTAGCCGAAATAGCCTGAAATAATATAAAAACTTTAAGATACCGATTTACTGGAACGTATTGTATATATGTAAAAGTAATTAGTATCATAGATGACAACCAATTAGATACTATTATTATTTGCGGCCTACACCATTTTATTATCAACTCTTGACTAAATAATACGATTAGTAACAATTACACCATTTTACACCTATTCCGACAAAGATAATATATCATTATTATTAGTATGCCCAAGACATACCCCCCTATTTATAAAAACTAAATCATTCCATTTGAACTATTTTACCTAACACAGTGTTTGGTACAACAATAACTTTCATCACAATTTAACAGAGATGAATGATCTCTTAAGTAAAAATTATGATATTGGACTGATTTAGTTTTACCAAAAAAGGAAGTCAGACTAAAAGAGCGCTAAGTTATAATTGAATTATTATGTGATATTAGGGATCAATCTACGGAAAATTAGAATAATTAAGTTCTACTGTGTTTTGGTAATACATTTTGTCTATTGTCCCTTACTTGTTCCAATGCTTCGCCCAAATTAATCACTGCATTCAAATCAGACTCGTGATTATCAATCGTCCTACTCAAATCCTGTTTAAAACGTGCCAAATAAATAATACGATTTTATACAAGCAAGTACTTGTCTGAGAATTATACAGACTGAAAAAATGTTAATTGTAGAATTTGAAGATGCGTTCATCTTAACATACCACTCAATAAAAGCAATTCAAAATTCAGGGCCAAAAAAGAACATATTTTATTGTAATATTTCTACTTCTTTTTTCCTAGTCAAAGATCACACAACCTTGACTAGGATATGACACCCCGCATTTTTATAGATTTCTTCCCAAGTATAGCGGACTGATCATTATAATGTATTTTAATCTATATACACTAGTAAATGTCAAAATAAATATTACATACCTGATATTTATTGAGTTGATCTATTTTCTCTTCCAATGTAGCTTTAGGTGTATAAGTTTTAAGGCTCATTTCGGTATCACTGAGCCAGTGCTGAAGACGATCATTGGCATTGTCAAACTCTATCCATTGCTGTATCTTAGCTTCTATACCACGTTTTACATCATGGACAGTGGTCGTGAACTTCTCTAAATCAGCTTTAAGTAAGCCAAGTTCCCGGAACATGGCTTCTTTACCACGAGGAGATAGTTTATCTGATTGGCTTTCGATCAAATCTGATAGTATTTTAAGTTTGTTATTACCAGCTGGAATGGCATCCAACAGTTCTTGAATTTTCGTCAATTTATTTTGTAATGCGGCTTTATTACCGGTAAAGTCTGATAAGAGATGTAGCCTGTCCCATAAACTCTTTTGATAATCTTGTAAAGATTTTTGTTGATCAGTAAATTGTTGATATATTTCGTAAGAACTTTCATGACTGTCGATGATGGAAGTTAGTCTACTAATGAGTGCATTATACCTGTCCCAAATAGATTTAATAATAGATGTTGTTTCATCAGTATCTTTTTTACTTGATTGAATACTGGCTGCTACAGTTTTTGCTTTATCGGTAACAGTTTCTATTACTCTTTTATGGGAAGATATTTCTTGCAATAATGTTTTGTTTTTTAATATTTTACTTTTAATTTCTTGAGCAGAATTAAGTTTGACCTTTTCTTCATTCTCTACGACTTTTTCTTTTTCATCTAACCAAGACAAAGTTTGTTGCAAAACATCCTGATAACTAGACCACTGCAATGTTTGTGATTCATATTCTTTTTGCTGTAATGAAATACTATCATTGAATTTATCCCACCTTTCCCTGAGTGATCTTATATCACAGCGAATATTTTCTCGGCCTGAAGCTGCTGTTTCTGGCAGTACTTTATCGCCAGCAGTTGCCAATATGCTCATTTTATGTTCACCATTGTCTTTTTCTAGTAAGAAAACTTGCAGCTTATTTCCTTTATTTTCAATACTTAGTTTGTCTTCAATCATTTTCGATAACTGTTCTTCTAGTGGTCTCAGCCATAAATCAAACTCACTTTGCAATTGGTTAAATTTCTTATGATCACCAACAAGTTCGGACCAATGTGTTACAATTTCTTTGGATATTAGATGCAATTGCTGATATCGACTATTGACTTGTGTTACAAGTGGCTTAAGTCTTTCAACTCCACTTAATTGTATAAGGCTGTGAGATTCATCAACGAAGCTGTCAATTTCCTTTTCTTTCGTGTGAATAGCGTTACGAAGGTCGACATATCGTTGAAGCTGGTCTTCTTTTTCTTGTAAAGTAGAACAAAGAGCCTGATCACGACATTTGGATTCCATGTCTTTTAGCCACTCAGTCAAATTCTCAATCGATGTTTCGAAGGTATTCCAAACAATTAACGTCTGCTTTAATTTTTGTTCTGAGGTGTCAATGCTCTGAACAGCATTACGTAATTGTTGTTGTAAATTATCAATTTCTGTCTTTATCAAAATATTTCCAGCCTCAGATGTACTTTTACTTACAATTGTAAATACAGCTCTAATTTCATCTAATTTATTGGAACCAACTTTTTCAATATCTTTTAATGCTAAAGCAGACTGTAATTTTCGTATAATTTCAGGCTTTTCACCAGTGGCATTTTCAATATCCAATAACTTTTCTGATTGGCCGCTTATCCATTCCTTATATTGTTGGATCAGTCGACTTAGATCTTCGTGTCTCTTGACACATTCTTCTAAATTCTCTTGAAGATTTTGAGATTTAGTAACTATATTTTGGAATAACTGCTTTATAGATTGTAAATACACATTCAAAGATGCATCATGAGTTTGATCAACTAATTGCTGTGCTTTGTCACAAACAGATTCTACCAGCTGTTGGTGAGTCATAATTTCTTGGTGCATAATTTTATGATTTTGTAATTGTGCCTTTTTTTCTTCTAACGATGCCTTAAGTTCTGTGTGTTTTTGCATGGCACGTTCTACGTCTTTTAACCATTTTGTTAGCTGTTCCTGAGCCAAAGAAAAATCGGAAAATTGCAGTAAACACTGATCCAACTTATTAACAGTTTCCTGAAAACTATCACCGAAACTATCCCACAACGATCTTACTTTACGTATTTTCTGACGAATTACTTCTCTGCCGTCGGGACTTGTATGTGCATACAGTTTTTCTCCAAGACTAAGGAAATCTTCGAAAATAGGTGTTTTTTTGTTTCTGGTTTCATAGAGTTCTTTAGCTTTATTTTGCTTCTCTTGGAGAACAGCATAATCTCCGACAATTTCATTTAAATCTTGTAATTCACCAAGCATCCCACCAAGCCAATTTTCCATGTCGTTATATTCATTTTCAAACGTTCTATGTTCGGAAACAAATACTTCATACTTTGATATGAGTTCGTTTACTAAGTTGTTCAACGTATGGAATCTAGTAGCCAATTTTGAAGTTTTGTTTGTTATTTCTGTCTCATTTGTTATATTTTGAGTATCAGATAAAGCATTGAAACTCGTCGATTTGGCAGTTAATTCATTTTGTATTTCTTTTAATCGCTGCAAATGTGCTACTTTCGCTTCCAGAGTACTTTTTAAGCTTTGATCTCTAACTAAATTTTCTTTAATCTTAAGCCATTCTTCTAATTCATCCAGCGTTTTTTGACTATTATTCCACTGCTCCAAAGTTTCTTTAAGTCTCTTATCTTGGTCTATACATTGATTTTCAAATTGATCCCAAGTTGCTTTTAATTGTTCAAATTCACTTATTAATACAGGGTGACCATTGGGACTGGTAGATTCTAAAACTTTATGCAATTGATGTTTAAGATTATCTAAACCTTGTTTTAACCCTAGTGATTTGGCCGAAACTTTTTCTATTACAGCTAGCTTATTGTCAATATCATCTTTTTGTGTGACAACGCCATAGTGCAACATACTATTTTCAGCTACAATATGGTTAATGGTATCGCGCGTTTCTTCAAACATTTGAACATATTTTTCATGATCAGAGACGTGACTTTCATATGATTTTATTCTATTTTGTATTGCAGTTGACATATTTGAATATTTATCTATAACGTTACTAAGACTTTTTTCAGCTTCGTCATCGGGCATTAATTTAATCTTTTCTGTAAGTTGTGTAAGCATAGATTGGTGCAATTCTACTTCTTGATACAGTATTTTATTTGCATGTAATTGAGCTTTTTTGTCTGGTAAAGTAGGAGACAACTTAAATTCTCCCAATTCATTTTCTTTGTCGGTTATCCACTTTTGAACTTGGTTAAAAGTATCGTCAAAGGACGATCTCTTATTAAGAGTAGTTTCAATATCCTTGATTACGTTATTCAGAGAATCTACAGAATCTTCAAACAAATCACGCAATGTTCGCAACTCATTTCTGACTCTTTCCCGCCCTTCTGGTGTTATACCACTAAATAACGATTCACCAGTTTCAATAGCACTATTGAGCAACCTTTGGCCTAATTCTTTGTTTTCATTAAGGTTTTTAACCTGTTCTAAGTCAGCCATTGATGGTTTAGAATGTTTGCTCATAGCAGCTAAATCAACTATTTTAGTAGTGGCTTCTTGTAACCAATTTTTAAAATCACTCGTTGTTTTCTCGTACTTTTCTTTATTTTTCTTTAAGTCGCTTAAACGTTTAATGTGGTTATCTATAAACCTGTCAACAGTTTGATATCTATTCGCTAAATGATTAATGTATTGTGTAACTCTAGAATCAGGATTTTTTGAAAGCACACTTTCTCCAATTTCTGAAAGCCTGTTTATTTCACCACTGTAGTTTTTAATCTCGTTTTGCAAACCTTCAAGTTGAATAATTTTATTGTCAATATCATTTAAGTCGCTCAGATTAGCTGCTTCCAAACGAACTTGGTTTTCTTTTTCTCGTAGCCATTCTGAAACCCGTTCTAATAATGTCTCATAATCTTGCCACGCATCAATATTTTCTTGCAATCTATTTTTTATCTCGTCATAATTCGACGACAATACATCCAAGTTTTTCTGTGCTTTTTCTGTTTGCACGGCAGCTTCCTGGGCACTAGCTGGTTCGGCTACAATTCTTAAAGTTTCACAAGCCTCTTTTAATTCCTTAATTTTTTTGTGGCATTCTTCTATACCCGTCCCGACTTCGAGTAATGCGGCGCTTTTTACCTCAAGGTTGTATTTATCATTATTAACATCCGGCATGCACCATCTTGTTTTATCATCCAATATCTTTAAATTTCTGTTAAACATGCTAAGTTTATCCGTGAATGATTTTTGTAAGAAAGTAAGAAGCGTTGTTTCAGTTTTATTTGCGTGTGCCATGACGCTTTCAAATCTCTTTTGAAGATTACTAAGTTCTTTTGGTACCAAGGACTCGTAGAATCCAGGATAATTAGCATTCATTTCTGATACGTTTTGCGATAAGTTATCTATCTCGTCATTCAAATTTTGAAGGTCAGCTTTACATAACTGGCATTTTTTCAAACGATCCAATATTTTACTATTATCACCGGACATATCATCACATTTTATAATATCATCACGTACGTTGCTTACCTTATCTGAAAGACGTTTAATAGTATCTTTAAATTTATTTTCCTTTGATTCGAGGGATGTTACAGCACTTTCTAAATTGTCCGCCAAAGATTTTAGAGCATCAAATTCATTATCTAAATATTCAACAATTGACGATACTTGTGCCGCAGGTATACTCTTATTTAGATTTGTAATCTGTTCACATTTAGTAATTATACTGCCTTTCAACCCTAAATATAATGGAAGTTCTTCTTTGTATTTCATAAGGTGATTTTGTCCAAACCTTATTTCTAGGTTATCACAAGCATTACCGAGATTCTGACCGGTTTCACTAAGCCATTGTACTACTTGATTTTTGACGTCATCAATTTGTCGCCAGACTAACAGCTGGGAGTCCAAATCTTGGATTCTTTTAATAATTGTATCATTTACTTTTTCCCAGTGTGTTTGAGTATTTAGGAAAGCGTCCTCTAAAGGAGAAGTATCAAAACCACCTAGGGTAGAAGACTGTTTTAGCACTGATTGCTTTATGACATCCATCTGGTCTAACAAGCCTTTAGAGCGTTTTAGCACTTCATACGACTTTTTCGCTTTCTCTAATGCCTGTGCCGTCTGAATGTAATCATTAGGTGCATTTTTACATTCATTGTATAGTTGTTCTGCTCTAGACATTTCCCTATCAAAAGCTACATTAAAGTTCTTTAATTCTTGTAGAGTTGATGAAAGTAATATGCACTTATTTTTAGTATCACGAACGGCGTTGACCACTTGGTCCCAGCTATTGTCTGCTGCGGAGAGAGCGTTTTGAATGGTACCCATATTTTGTTGATCTTCACGCATTAAATGCAGTCCTTCTTCTCTCAGTTCCTTTCTCACAGATTGTTTTTCTTTTAACTCTGCATCTAAATGATCCAATTGTTCAGTCATCTCCTGTATTGTTGCATCTGTTAAAGGAGCCGGTTTCTGAGACATGTCATTAAGGGAACTCTGAATATTTTGCAGAATATCCGACAAAGCTTTATGCTGTACGTTAAACTTATCCCAGCGAGCGCCAACTTTTTGAACCAGGTCTCTTTTTGAAATAGTCTGGTTTAGCAAAGTTTCAGCCTTTGTTTCGATTTCTTTCACCAAGCTAGACGGTGAAATAAGTCTTCCTGTGTTTTGATCAGTTATTTTTATCTTTGAAGGACCGTCCAACAATGCAACGTTCGTCTTTTTCTCTGGTACTTTAGTTAGTATATTAACAAGTTCTTGGCGAAGAACTTCGTAGCTCTCCGGTGTTAATTTTGGTCCATCAATTTGATACTGTATGTGGTTCAATTGTTGCTTATTGTCTTCATACCAGTTCAATAAATCGGACCATTTTTGAAGAATGGTTTTGTTTTGTTGAATAGTACTTTCAATCATTTGATAGTTGTCTGCAATGTTCGAATAGGTGTCATTTAGGGAACGCATTTCTTCTGGATGGGATGCGAGTGTCATATTCTTAACTTCATTATAAATATCAGTGAATTCCAGTGCTTTCCCTGCGTGTTCCTGAAGTAAAACATGCATTGACTGAAGAGTCGGCTCAACTCTGTCGGAACTTATTTGATCATAGCTTTCGGTTTTTCTTCTGAAATCAGTTATCCAGTTGTCGAAGTTATGCAATTTTGTAAGGAACTCTTGTTTAACAATTATTTTATCAGACAACTCATTTATTCTTGATCTTACAGTTTTCGCTAGGTTGTTTGTTCGCTGTTTAATGTCATTTACCTTATTTTTCAATAAATTAGCACCTTCTGGTTGTACACTATGACAAATATTATCGCATGCTTGAGATAACGTTATTATTTTAGCTTGTTGTTGTGAAATTTCATTTCCAAAAGACTTCAATTTGTTTAATTCTCGATCAAGTTTTTCTACTTGCGGTGTTTCAACATTAACATTTCGACTATTTATCAGCTTTTCCCCATTATCTATCCATACTTCAATTTTTTCTGCTTCCTTTTCAAAAATGTCCCATTGGGCTGTTAGTTTTTCTAATTTACTATTCCATTGGTCTGCTAGGTCATGGACAATAGCCCATCTAGAATGTATTGCATCCACTTCATCAGGAGCACTCGTTTTGCCTGAGAGTTGATGGCTAACACTGGACAATATCTGTAGGTTCATCAATTGTTTGTCACAGTCGGTCACTAATGCTCTAGACTGCTGCTGCAATTGCTGTGCTTCTGGCAATGTTGTTGGTTTGGGAAGGCTCCCCAACTTCAGTTCAGCTTCTTCAATCCACGGTTTAATTTCTGCGACTCCTTTTTGATATTTTTGCCAGCTAGCAAGATCGTGCTCTACCACTTTCGTTTGTTGTTCAGTGCATCTTTGTAGATCAGCCATCATTTTTTCTAGTAAAGCAATGTCACCTTTAAGTCTGTTGGAATCTTGAACTCGATGTTCAACAGCTAGTTTAGTTCCGTGTTCGGCGACATTTCGGATGATATCCATTTTTTCGGCGATAACTTTTTGTAACACTTGAGATTTTTCTACTCTTTCTTCGGGCGTTATAGTTTCAGATTGAATTTGTGATATTAAAGCCGGACTCTCTTTTTTAATCCAATCACGGACATCGTCCAGTTTACGCTCAATTTTAGTCCACTCTACGTTAAACTTTTCAAGGTGTATTACCTTTGTCTGCACTTCATCTTGTACTCTATCTAGCTTATGTTCAATCGTTTCTAAATCTTTTTCTATGACTGGTTTTGGCTTATTAGCTGTAAGAGATTGCAATTCTACATAGGCTTGTTGCAACTGCGGTAATCTTTCTGCTTTAGCTTTTTCTATATCAGCGTGGACAGCATGTGTTTCCTGCAATTCACGGTTTATGTTAGAGACACCGAGCTCTAAACCAGGATGCGCAACAAAATTTTCAATTTTATCTATATCAGAGAGCAATTCTTCTTTCTGATATTCGTAATTAGACCAAACTTTTTGTGTATCACATAGCTTATGTAGGCGGTCAGTATTCGATTCATAAGCAACATTCCATCCAGATTCAAGATTCCTGACATCTTCTCTGACAAATGCTGGAGCATTTGCATCTTTAATGAGTTCTTTTCCACGTTGCAACATGGACATAACTGAAGGCCTCTGCCTATCTAGTTTCTGGACAGTCGCTTGCTGCTCAAGTACTAATTGTTCAACTTGCTGAAGAGATTGAGGTTCAGGTTCGACCATTGCATGTTTCTGAGCATTTTCTAATATACAAATAACTTCATGTACTTCTCGTCTGTATGTATAACATCTAGTGTAGGTTTCAGTCTTAATCATAGTAATTTCAATAGTGGGTATAAGATTTTTATATCTTGAAATCAGATTTTCTAATTTAACCTGTTCTTCTTGAGCTTCATTATCAGAACAGTGATTCGAAAGCATATCCAATGTTTGTACAAGCCATTTCATGTCTTCACGTTTTCGGTCAGCTTCACGACAAATATTCTAAAAATATTAAATTCATAATTCCAAAATTTAAAAAAAACAACAACATTCATTCTAATCAATACATTAGTTGATCTTTGAAAAAATTAAAATATTTACCATTAATTCTCGCAGCTACAGTCCAAAGAGAGCATTAACAATAAAAGGTTTTAAAAAGTTATTTACATCATTCAAGTGTTAAAACTTGAAAAAATCACCAATAAAATTAAAAGAAACTTAATAAACATTCATACCCTGAGTGGGATTTGTACACAAAAACATAATTCGTTTTGCTTGATTGTTTGCAATTTATATGTCCTAATTTAATTGATCTAAATATCATAATTTCATATTTTTTTGTTTTTTAACTTATAAATAAATAAAAAATAATAAACATGGCTTGGCATAGAAAATCAATCTATGCCCAAATATGATCTGTTACCTGAAAGATTGTTTTTTCTCTTTCAAATGCTTCAGCTGAGTCAACTTCTCGAACAATGCTATCCATAGTCTTATCCACATGGTCCATCCACCTCTCCATTTCCCCAAATCTCTCTCTATAAGCATCCCACTTAGCTGGAATCTGTTGAAGTTGTTGTCTGAAGTTTTCTACTCGATGTACTGTAGATTCCCATTGTTGTTCACATCTATGGTTAAACAAAAAGCAGTTAATCTGATGTTGTATTAATTTTGGTCATAACTTTAGTTGCAGATAACACAGCCCTGATTTTTATTTTTCTGCAATTGTTACTAATAAAAAATAAATTCGGAAATGAACAGTTGAAATCACTTCATTATTTGTTTATACAGCCATGTACTTAAAGTCCTAATAGTAGTACTCAATATCATAATATTTGTCACATTTAAAATCCAGTATTAATTTCAATTTTAAACAGAATTGTAATAAATTAAAGTATATCTGTTTAAGGCATGTAGTTACATACTTGTAATTACAATATATAAATATACATTTTTACTATTAATATCATTAGCATATTATTTTTATACAAATTGTTCAGGTCTATACATTTCCAGAACTTTTATGGAAATATATAGCAGTTTTCCATACAATTCATACTAAGCCAAGTTATTACTATGGGTAGTTTCTTTTATATAACTACTACTAGCCAGAGTTATTAGACATGTATTTTTCTGTTTTTCCATACATAACTAGGTATAGATACTTTTCCCTAACACAAAACTTAATTAAGTAAGTTGCAATGTGTAAGTTTTGGAATATGAACTTAAATAAATAATATAAGTTTTACCTTCGCAGCTCTTCCTCGAGGCTTGTGTCTCCTGTTTGATGTGTATAACTACTGGAGATTTTATTCAGGTTCTGAAGACATTGTTCAACCTGCATCACCTTGCCCTGATTACGGAAGTACTCCTCATTTCTGATAAGAATGCCATCGGCATCATCACTTTGATTGAAAGCCTGCAATATTTTAATGAAACATTACTTAATTCAATTCAACAATAATATCACATAAAAAAAGTATGCATCTAATTGAATATAACAAACTTATCGAGAATAAATTAATGCCTAAGCAATAGAAGAATAAAAAGTAGAAATTAATGCAAAAAGTTATTATTTCTTGGAAGCATCTTCCGACATTAGAAAGGAGTTAGCGCAATTAAACTTTTTTTTACTTCTAACTAATGTAAGTACCTGCTCCTCATAAGCGATTTCTTTTTCTATATCCTTAATACAATGATGGAAGACGGTCTCGTCCAATTTGAATTCTAGTCGCATGAGATGTGGAGGCGCGCGCTCAAGTAATTCCTTCCATCTTCTCTGCAACTCTTCTACTGTTCGCACTACACCGGCTCTATCTTCTTCTTTCACCAACTGTTAGGAATCAAATTACAAAAACATATTTTATGACTAATAAAATTTTGCAAATTCTAGTAGGTAACATTTAAATGAATTCTGTTCACATAACTGTTGAAAACAAAGAAATAAAATATTTTTTATTTGTTTACGATAACCTGAAATCAATTGTTATCAATAAACACCTAAAACGCTCGACTCTACACTCTACAGTCTACAGTAATAATATGACAGCGTTACTTCATCGTAAATTATATAGATAGATTATGACAATTTACAAACTAATTAATCTGTGTGCACTGTGATGTTTACTATAGCTTATATCTAACACGGAGTTATTAGGTCGTATCACTTAATAATCACAATGAAATTATATTTAGTAACTTCTTCTTCTTCAAGTGCCTCTCCATTACTGGAAGTTCGCCGTCAGTTTCCTTAAACGCGTCTCGTCCTGCGCCAGATGCAGCAACTCTTCCGCATTTGCAATACCTGTCCACTCCCTGACGTTGCGAAGCCATGACTAAATATAATTATATCTATATATTATATTAATTGGTATACGTACCTCAACAAGCTCTCGTCCTGATCGGACAAGTTCTGACACCGCTCTTTCGTCAGCTCCGTGGAAGAACTGTTCATGTAGATGGAGCGCTTGCTTATTATCCACTCTGTTATCAGCTAGCAACGCTTCAGCTCTAGACGCCCAGTCTTCAACAACACGTTTCTTGCTTTCGAAATCTTCCCAGGCGCGAACCAAACGTTGCAAATCTGCTTCACGCCGAGTTGCCTCGGATGATACGTGTGCAAATCTGAAATTTTTTTTATTAATTTTCCAAAGGTACTTTTTACTTCTTATACACAGTTCTCTAATAACATTATTCCGAAAAGTATTCACCTCTCATTAAGATCCCTCATTAGAGAAAGCTGATCGCTGACATCTGCGCTTTTATCCATATCAGCTGCCTTTACAATATTCTGGAATACTTTGTTTTTGCTTTCGAGCATTGACCTATAGTAAGTTGTCCGTGAAAAGAATGTTCGATGGATTTCATATGTTTCTTCTATCACCTCACTGTTAAAAAAATTTAAAAGATATTCATAATGTAAAAATGTGTAGTGTTTGTTTTACAAGGTGTGTTTACACCTTGTAAAACAGACACTATATATAATTAATATTTATAATACTCCGAAACATAATTAAGAATACCGTTACATTTAATTTTAAATAGCTGAATATTACTGACTAACTATTCTTATTAAACAATAAATAAAACACATTTTAACTCTAAACTTACCGCCTAGTTTCGGTCGTGGATCGAAGTGCGTTCTCAGCCTTATCCAGCCACTGTCCAATTTCTTTTTGTCCTGTCTCCAACGACTCGTGCTGGACCAATAGCTGCCGAAATTGATGCAACTTTACAGGGACAGTCGCCCTGACTTTAACTAAGGCTTCCTTTTGCTGTTTTAGTTTGTTCATGTTTGCCTCAACTTCGTCTCGAGGTAACTCAGCGATTGCGTTTTGGAATGTCCTAGAATTACAAATTATTTAATTATATGATTACAATATATACTTTGTTTCGTTTTTCTTAATCATTATTTTATTTCTAAGTTTCTATATCCATCAATTCCATTTAAACTAGCAGCACCAGGCTATTTTTATACTTTAATTAAAAATCTAAATTTATTATAATTTCATTTTATAATTAACTAAATTAAATTATAATATGATCCCATTAAAATAATAATATAATGTTACCTGCTTATTGACTTGAAGAGTTCTTCGTGTTGCTCAATTTCTGAGTTAAGTTGTAAAAGTTGATCAATATATGCTTGTATATCATTTGTGTTGGCTCGTGGGTGCCGGGAAAGCAGATTCTCAGCGCCCGTTAGCCACGAGTCTAGGTTCTGAATACCATGCGCCAGTTCGCGTCTATGACGAAGAGCGTCACCTCCTCTGACGTATCTAATAATAAAGTATTACTCATTATACTAACAAAACTACAAATCAAAAGTCCTTTTGACGAAAGTTTGACCTACGTTACGAGCCGATTCATTTTTTCATAAAGAATTATTTATATATTCGTGAAAAATTCTATTAAGAAAAGTGTATTTTTTTCACTTTCAATATTATGTAGGCAAATGCTATAAATAGAAATGTTTGAGCCATATACTAAAGCTTACCTTTCTGCTTCTTCCCAGACTCGTTCCCATCTTTCTGTAATTTCCACGTACTTCCTTTTAATCTCTGAGCTATATTCCTCCGTACATGTTGCTGCCAGGAAGCCTGCAGCGTCTCCCAACAATTGATGCTTCTCCTTCCATACTGTCAGATCTTGGAAGAACTCGAGCCTCTCGTCTTCAGAGACTCGTAGCATGTGCTGTGCTTTATCTAGCCATGTTGTAAATTGGTCCGATAGCATCGTCCATCTTTCCCAGTGAGCGATTACTTCTTCGAGTACACTTCTAGCGCATCTCACATCAGATGCAACTCTCCTCCACGTTTCAGACACATCTCGTAAAAACACATCAATCTCTCTGGCTTCACTCCTATCTACTTCACACACTCTTTTATACTCTTCAGCTACCTGCTTTATATCAACGTAAGCTCTATCAAATTCTTGGAATATTTTGTTCTTTATTACAAAATTGTCATAATCTTCTAATAAGGCACGTACATGATCGATTCGACCGTATTTACCGGTCCAAGCGGCTAGTTTAGCCTTCGTTAATTCGGTGAAAGCAACGATACAGCATTTGTGTTCGAGATATTTCAATCTCGCTTTTCTTTGAGGAGCGTTACGACTCACTGTCTGTAATCGCTCCTGCATACTCTGCAGTCTTTCGGGGGGAATTTGGGACGCGTCGGAAGATCTCAGAGCGGCTTCAAATCGCTCTATGACAGCGGGTAAGTCTGCAAAGAATCTTGTGTGTTCTTCTAATTTTTCGCTGATGATGGCCGCTGTCCTCTCATCGAAAGCGGTCGGTATTTCATCGAAGTAAAGTAAGAATTCAGCTCGGGCTAGCCACTCCCCAACAACACGGAAATCTCCGGGTAAATCTGAATCTAAAAGCCAGAGCCATTTCCTGTGCAGTCTTTCTAGTTCTACCCAGAGTGCAACAAGTTCTCTCCAGGAGCTGGGGGCGATGGCTACTAGGCTCTGTGTGTACATGAGCTTCTCCAGCTTGTGGTACAATGGCTCGCGGGCTAATCTGTCGGTTTCCGCCAAGAGATAATCATGGTAATTTCTGGAGAGAGTTCTGGAGTCATATTGTCTTTGAAGTATGGTAACGCGCTCTGCGAGCCACGCCCGTAATAATTCGTACTCTTCTTGTACTGCCGCTACTGCGTCTGGTCCCGTCGTCTACAAAACAGTTCAGAATAATAAGTTATAGTATATATGTCATAAAGTTACTTTAGAATCATTCTAAAATAGCACGAACAGTGTTTTTTTATACATCAATATCAACATGGATAAAGTGGCGGAAGCTGGTTGTTAATAATTGAGAGGTCATTTGTCATTCTCAGAAACTAAACGAAAAATTACATTCATGAGAATGCTAATGTTAACCACACAATGTGAATAGTATAATTTTCTCATCCATCATGTAAGATAAATAAACAAAGAGCAATCAATAATATACTTTACTCAATTATAGTACACTGATTGTGTGGTAGTGTAATTAATGCATTTGATTGGTTTATTATAATAATTTTATATGAAGGTATTTTTAATTGCGTGATAAATTACAATTACAGTATGCGTGTGTGTGCACGACTACTCAAGTAAACCTTTTATGAAATTTGACAATTGTCTCGCACTGTAAAATGTTATCATACTTCGGGCCAATCTCCAAAAATTTTCTGTATTCTCTACCCCTAAATAGTTATTTTATTAACTAAATGGCTTAGCCCAATATTTGCCTACAGTTTGTGAAAGTAGAGAAGCATGTAAAATATCTGAAATTTATGTTATAGTCTTACCTTAGGTTCAGGATATTTGTGAAGGAACTGTGCAACATATGTCATTATGGACCTCTCATCAGGCTTGTCAACATCTACATCTTCAGCGTCCAGCAATCTGGCGATTCCCAGCTCAGTTTCAGCAACATCGAACGCGTGTTCCAATCTCTGTCTGTTTGTCTTCCTCTTCATCTCCGCCAGGTTTATAAGGTTAGCTTTGATCGCATCAATGATAGCCAGGAAAGCGATACCATCACGCCATGACGGCCCGAAGTCTGTCACTTGGATGTTTGAGTCCCTGGAAGATTAATTTAAATCAGCTGAATATTCCAGTTTGTAAAAATCCTTTAAAATCGGGGTTCTTAAAAATGCCTCAAATTACAGAAAATAAATCAAAGTGCCTCTTTGCAGAATATAAATAGGCGCCTATTCAGAACCAAGCATATGTATTTATTTAATTATAAGCTTATTTACTAAGCGAATTAAATTAGTTTCTTCCTACAGATTCTAGAATAATGAATTTAATGAAAAACATCTTGTTTTTATATGCATACCTACGTGGAGTTTGATATTTTTATTGCATTACAAATGTTTCGTTTCGTTATAAACAAACATATGTTAACCCTATCAATAAATATAAATCAGAAGTGGATTTATTGCTTTATTATCTCAATGAAACAATATATATGCTAAGACCACGTCAGCCATTGTATTATCCGTCAGGTTGAAGACGCAACAGGTGTGGGAACCGCAATAACTCCATGATTTTAGGTCAAAGCTTAACTAGCGTACCAATCCGGCTTTGTAGCTCATTCATTTTTCAGAGACATTATTATAAATAATATCATGGTATGTTTGGCGTAATAAATATTTAATTAGTCTGTTCTCTATTTGACTGTATGTAACAAAAATGGCATTGGTTCCTTACGCTAGGTGAAAAGATTTTTAACGATTGATAAAAATAATGTGCTTTACTTAGGCAACGCATTAGCCACCCATTGCAGCAAGGTCTTCTTGGCACCCTGTTTCCAGCGGTCTTCGGCTCTGTGTGTCGGTGTCGCAGTTCCGGACTCCTGCGACATGACAGACGCACAACGCGATCCACTGAGGTACTCTAGGGCTCGGCTGTTCTCTTCGATCTAGTGATAAGGAAGAAATATCAGGTCATGTTAAGCAAGGCTCCTGGTTAAGTTTAGCTGTTTACGTTTGAGACTGGCAGAGAATTCGGTTGACGTATTTGTATTATGTACGGAAGTTTTTTGACTTTCGTATCATTAGTTTTTTTTTAGTAATGTGTATACATTACGTCAATAAGCAATCTAATTTTATTATACATTATACAGTGTTTTTTAAAATTCAGGCCATTTGGATTATGTGAAAAATGTCGTGGCTACTTGGCTACTACAAACTATAGCATTTCACGTGATTTTAGAATATTTTTGTGTAACGTGCATTGATACTACACACGGTGTGATATTTCTGCTTTGTTTAGTAAATACATACGTAACATAAGCTGTGAAGCGATTCCACGTGAAAAGAAAAAAAATATATAATTTTTTTTTCAAATAAAAATAAGCTGCTAGAAAAAAACATTCAATAAAAAAGTACAATTCAGGGCATAAACACTGTAACGTATTTCAGATAACCAAGATCAATTACTGACAGTAAAGTTTATTTCTCCTTTATCGTATTGATAAAAACTATGTATGTATAATCTTATTAAAATTACTTTTTACTGTTGACATAGAAAGAAACGGATACTTTGATGATACAATAAATGTTCGGTTTAGTTTTATGTATAATGGGAGTTAAAATATAACAAAAAACTTAATTTAAGAACTTTTATAAAGAAAAAATAAAGCCTATATCTACTTAATTGCCATAAACCATATCTTTACATACCTGTAAGTGTCAATAAAAAGAATTAAAGCTTATTTTAGTAAAATTGAAATAGAACGTGCAAAACAAAAGCTTGCGCCCACCCACCTTTCGTCCATTATCCTGTAGGCCCAATATACTGAGCGAAGCTTGCGCAAACAAATTATATTCAAGCCAATTAAAATAGACTTGCTTTTGAAAAGCATATTAAGTCATTTGATACAAACACACAGTTTTAACATCGAATTTAGCAACTTGTCAAGGGCAATTCATTTAATCAGAACTGCGTGTTTCATATCCAGTTTAAATAGGTGAAATAACAATAACAAGGAAGAAAAATCATCTATTATTATAACAGGAAGTGCAATAATATCACACTGTGTTCTATTACATCTGCCTTGATTTTGTTTGCATAAAGTTTCAGTATAGGCCTCATTCCTAAACCGTGTTTAAAATAAAATTGAAACAAATTATAAAATAAACACTGATTTATGTAAATACGCAATTTCCTTACCAGTGACGGTGCTTTTCAGTCTAGACAACTTTCTCTAAGTTCTAAGCCTATTTCGTGAGTCACGACCGTGTACCTATGTGAACTACAATTTCGTGATACTAATGACTAAAGCTCTAAACTTAATTTAAACAAACAAGTTTTCAAATTGTTCGTTTTGAGCAAATATTTTTTTTTTTATTAATAAAAATATTTTTAATCTGATAATCTGTGGTGTATTTTTATATACTACGCAATTTTAATATACTGCGATTTGAAGATTTTCCATTTGAAAATCTCATATTCTTTTTTAGTTTTCGTTAAAGACTGTGGAACAGAAACATACCTGGAAGTACAAAATGATAGTCCATATGAGCCCCAGAACTACCGCCGGTCTTCCATCAACCAGGTCCGCTGCGTTGATGTTCACCAGCTTGATGCGTTTTCCCGCCAGGAAGCGGAGTGCTGTATTGGCGTTTGAGAGGAAATGGGGACGGCGTAAGACTCTACCACGCTCCATAGGCTGAAAAAGTCAAGTCAATAATAACGTTGCATTCCAGAAATGCATAATAAATGGATACGAATGTAAATAAGTAGATGTTAAAAAGTTGAGAATGTACCGAAGAGGAATGGAAATGGTTCGTATAACACTGAGACATCGAAAAAGAGCAGAAGAGATAAGATCAGCGGCCAAAGTGGAGGACATAAAGAAAATAAGGTAATTAAAATGTCGCTGGACCGGGCACATGACGAGAAATAGCAGGTTGAAACGGACAAAAATAATTACAGAATGGCATACACGCAATGGAAAAAGGAAAAGAGGAAGACAGAGAAAGAGATGGGCAGACGATATAAAGACAATAGGAGGCACAACTTGGACTAGAAGAGCTAACATCAGAAAAGAATGGAAGCAGCTGGAAGAGGCCTATGTGTCACAGGGCACGCTGATTACCTAAAACGGGTCAAGTATTAGATTAACTTTTATTTACCTATGTATTAGAATTAAGTTTTTATATGTAACTTAAATAAGTGTTAAAACGATTCAATTAATAAGTAGCTTGTGTACCTACTTATGTTTTTATCTTCTTTTTTAAACTTAACAGTTCATTAAAAGTAATAATATAATATGTATTATTATTTAAACACCCAGGTCATTAAATAATGAATGTTTGGTCTTTTTCAGGTACACTTTTAATAAGGACCAGTGGCCTACCCCGGCTCTACCAGGCATTACATATTTTATAAGTATAGCCTTGGCTCTTTGGGTTGCTATTCTACGTACATTTCATTCAAAGTATTTTTGTAGTAAGTCTAGTAGTGTTTAAGTTAATTTGTTAGAAACCCACTAAAGATCTTTTCTTATAAGTACTTTATATAGAAGCCACAAGACTCTAGGTATCGTGACGATAACATTAGTGTATTCAATTAAATCCAATTATAATTATCCATCAACGACGGATTCAGTTAAGTACAATTTAAGCTAATCTTTACTCTATTATGAAATGCAGAAGTCATAAAAAATTAACGTCGTATTCTTGAGTCTGGTTTTAGTGAAATCCAATAAAACACGATCAGATTTATGTAAGCCGATCGCTGTTACACTAGAATAATCAACATTTGTGTTTATAGCTATAGAACGCTTTATAAATATCCTATTAACTGATATCTTTAAACGAGCAATTCATTAATTGAATATATATATGTATACAATTGGAATCTCGGAATCGGCTCCAACGATTTTCATGAAATTTAGTATTTTCGGGTTTCGGGGGCAATAAATCGATCTATCTAGGAATCGTGTTTTATCAACTTAAACACAGAATTGCTCGTTTTAAGATGTCAGTTAAATAAAAACCTTAATATGAATATATATAATTATCTTTATTCGATAATTATATTCATATTTCATCATTTTATTACTATGTAATTCGTACTGAAATATAATTTCCAAAAAACACAATTTATAAAAATAAATAAATACCGAGCAAAGCTCGGGCATCCAGGTACTATCCTGTTAACTGATATCATAAATCCTTCTTAATATAAATAAAACCTCGCCGCGTAACTTGAAAATTGTACGATGAAACAAAACCTTCTAACATTAAGGGCCTGTTTCACAATGTATGGATAAAGTACCAAATAGCTATGCAACACATAAATTATTTGGAAGATTAAAGTTCCAAATAACCTTCGCGTTTCATGACGAATAGCGCTATCTAACAGTCGTGAAACGCAACAAAAACTAATATATCCTACCAATAAGTAATAAATAGCTTATTTTGAACTTATCCGGACATTGTGAAACATGCCCTAAGACTTGTTCCTTATTTGGCATTCGTATGTCCTTATTATATATTAAAACATTAAAAATATACCTAATAACTAACCTTAAATTTTTTTTTTATGTATTATGTTATTTCTTAAGTTATTTAAATAAATTTAATTATTGAATTATATGGCCGTCAATAAAAAAATTATATAAAGTTTAAAACATTTATATTAATAATGTATGCCGACTGTTTTGGAAACACCGACCACACTATATCGCAACAACGCAAACCTGCATATTATAAACTACCCGAAACACCCTTTTACTTCGCCCAAAGCTTTTTTTTTATATAACAGGGGGCAAACGGGCAGGAGGCTCACCTGATGTTAAGTGATACCGCCGCCAATGGACACTCTCGATGCTAGAGGGCTCGCGAGTGCGTTGCCGGCCTTTTAAGAATTTGTACGCTCTTTTCTTGAAGGACCCTAAGTTTTTTTTCTCGTTAAAGGTCCATATCTTTACCCACTTTCTTAAAGAAGTTTCACTACTGATTCAAAACTTTATAGATTCACTAACAATCAAAGCAAAGCTTCTAAACCTGTCCTATGCTGAAACCGAAAGTATTCTTCTTGTGCAATAGTAGTTTAAGGATATGATAAGAAGAATTTATTACGTCAATTACATAAAATATTTCTATGTCGTCAAATGGAAAAGATTACCTGCACAATACAGGGAATCTTAATGTGCCCTCACATTAAGATTCCGGTGTTCGTGCACTTTCTTTTAACTATAGGTACACTTTCTGTTTATTTTGGGTAGTAAAGTTTATTCTTTCTTTTCAATGCGATAATTTTGTATTACGTTTTTCAACTGTGAAAGAAAATCAGGGGGGTCAACAATCACGTCCAAATGAAAAAACCTGCTATTTTTATATATAAATATAAATGTATTTAAATATTCCCGCCTTAAAATAATATAATTGTCCAAGGTAATATTAGATGGCTCTTCGCCCTCTCTGTTCGCCCGTTTATTTTTCAATAATAATGTCTAACCTTAATATTTAGAAGGATACATTTTAAGTAAACAATTTACGAATAGAGATTTAAAGGATTATCTGCTTGTTACTTTGGCGTACAGTTCTCAGTTGAACAACTGTGCGTAAAATGATTACAGAGACAGTATATATAATATAAATAGTTTACTTACCAATTTCTCGCCAGACAAAACTTCCAACAAGGCCAATAGTTTGGTTCCATCTCGTAAGTCGTAGATAAGGTCGTCGATTCGCAAGGGAGGTATTCTCTGTAACGAATTATTATTACAATTTAAAAGGCTATTGCAAAATGCAAGCATAACAACTTATGTATTGCGTAAATATGTTAGTTAACATTTCTTTCCGGGATGCAAAATAGAGCCAGTGTCACTATGACTAAAATCAATGTAATTTTAAAACCATTTAACAATATAAGTTATATTCTCTTTGGAATGATTATTAAATTCTGTCAGACATAGATATAATGAAAAAGCAATCAATACTCATTTGTTAACCAATCTTATTGTACCGACCCGATACAATTATAGCTCTTTCTAGACCCGGGCTGGTGATTACAAGGTCTATGTGATTAAGTCAAGGAGTTATTCTTAAATATGTGTACCTGTATGCTACCATAGAAATTAATGCTTGGATTATGGATTAAAATTATATAGCGTGGTTAATAAAAAATATACCTTCGATAAGTGTGAATTGATCCAGTTAACAAACGTTTTCTTCTGTACTCTTTCCTGTTCATCTGTAACAAAATAAACACTTTTAATATATACATATTAATTATATAGAAACGTACCTACATTTTTACCTAGAATTTTGCCAAAAATAAGAGCTTCCATCGTTATAGATAAAACTAGAAGCTTGAATTTAATTAACAAGTAAAGCTATCCATAAAACATTTTTTAAGAAAGATGTGTTCACTATAAGATGTTATTAGGTTAGTCAATTAATTACTTAAGACAGAAGGTCCCTTAAGTAAGGACTGAATAAATTTACCGACTCGGTGATTCCATGTAGGATCTCACAACTTTTTATGGTAGATAATTATAACATAGTTTGAAGATTGTTACAAATTATGTTATTGATGGTAAATAGTTGATAATGTAGGCTTTATTACGTTTTTTTCATTAGTTCCAATTGTACAAATTAACGTATTACTTTAAATAACTTATAAATCCTACGGCGTAGCATAGCATATTCTATATGTTTGATACTACTACCTTCTGTATTCATAATTTCTGTGGTTGAACTCCTCCTAACCTGAATCGTTTATGAAAACAATAAACCAACTTCATCACAAACTGTTTCTGTATAAATAAATTACGTAAATAAAGGTTTGGACTTCATATTTCTGTATCTGTTTCATAAAAATTTGTCAATGTAGGTAAGAAATCAGCCTGTGTCTGACACATGTCGTCGACTTCTTGGGCAAGTGGATTTCCTCACGATGGTTTCCTCCAGCGTTCGAGCGTATGCGCACATAGAAAGAAAGTCTCTTAGCACACAGCTAGGGTTCGAACTTACCACCTGAGACGAGAGTCGTACGTAAAAGACTTTAGGGCAAATACGCATTTGTTTCTGTATACTTATTTTTATTTATATTATTTAATAATAAAACCAATTTATAGTAGAATAGCTTTCTTCGCCAGCCCTAAATCAGACACGTCACCTTTACAGGCCCTTGAAATTTCGTTGAATTGTGAGTCACGTCAATATCCGCCAAGTTCAATTGTTTCATTCAATGCATCTGCCAAATATCGGAAATAAACGCAATCCGATTGCAAGTAATAAGCTCTATTTATGTTTCATGAGGTCATAGACTCTTTCCTATTAATACCTGCACTCCACAAGCACGCGGCTGCGTCTGTTCAGAATTAGGTGTGAACTTTTTAGCAAAATTGTTAATCTTCGTAAATTTTTTGAACTGAAACTTCTTTAGGTGCATGAGGGTAGCATTTTTACGGAACATCACGAAGATGTGCAGCGTTTCTGTCGAAGAAAAGGGAGAGAGCTATTGAGACCGATTGAGAAAAAGTGAGAAAGGAAATACACGCTATTGGTTGATGTATTCGTTTAGTAGTTACATTAGAGTTTAGATGGCAATTCTGTCGCATAAACGCAGATTTTTTATTGATTTAAAATATCATTGTCACGTATACAGTGTGTTAACAGTGTAAATATCAATATACAATACATGGAGTGATCATATACACTACTAGTAAATGTAAAATTAGATTCTTTTATTGTATATTTCTCTTTTTTGACGTTCATTATGTTACCTATATGAATAAATTATTTTTGACTTTGACTTTGACTAGTACATGATCATCTATTGGGGTTTAACCTTAGTAATGATTAATTTACAAAGAAGTTTCACTTCTGACGTATGTACTTTGTACGCACTCACTTTTTTATACTGTAACACCAAATTGGCAGGAGGCTCATCTGATGTTAAATGCCGCCGCCGATGGATACACAATGCCAGAGGGCTCGCGAGTGTATCGCCAGTCTTTTAAGAATTGGAACGCTCATTTCTTGAAGGACCCTAAGTCAAATTGGTTCGGAAATACTTCAGTGGGCAGCTGTGGTAGTGGTGGTGTATTAGATTAATGGGTAATTTTAACTGAAACTCATCATTTTCCAAACAAAATGATTGATTGCGATAAGTAAAATCGTTGGATTATTTTTTGATCATTTTGCGTGACGTAAGGATATAAATGGGACATTTTTTTAAATACGCACGGATGTTTACGTTGGCATTTTATTGACGATAATCTGTGATAGTCGTTTAAGGCTGCATGCACTGTGGTTGCACGAACATGGCACGTCTTGGTACGGCCAACGACCGATCTTTAGGAACGCCTTAAGGCCGTATTTACCAAAAAGTAAACTAAGAGATCAAATAAAAAGAGAAAGATGTCTTAAATTACACATCATCTGAAGTTTATTCAAAGTAAAGATAAATGATTTGTGAAAGAGCTGCGACCATTATCATATTAATATATATAAATCTCCGGTCACGATGTTTGTCCGCGATGGACTCCTAAACTACCAAACCGATTTTAAATTAAATTGGCACACCGTGAGCAGTTTGATCCAACTTTAGAGATAGGATAGCTTAGATCTTTAATTATAGTCGCAATTTTATTTTATTGCAAATATTTGTTTATTATTTGATACAATTCTAACAGATGGCGCTGTGATAAAAGTACCAACGTTTCACATAAACTATTCCTTCCAAATAAGTTCTCCCACCGTTTCCCTTGAATAGTTTACTACTATCTAATATTACAAAAACCTTAGCCTTAGCAACGCTTGGCCGAGTCTGCTAGTTATTAATAAAAGAAAAGTGTTTAGCCTACGAATACCAATTGGGGCCTTAACGAAGAAAGAGGACGAACTTTATACTGAATACAACACGTATTTTTATCGTCTACGACGTAGCCACTTCGTAGACTTCTACTTAGAAAGTATAAATCATAAGCTACAAAAATTAATATTTGTACTAAATTAATTTTGCAGAAAATTAAAAACGGACAAATATAAGAGTCTTTCGTCCAACTTCGATTTTGTTCTCTTTGGAATAGAGATTTGGGTCGTGGGGAGATTTAAGCTAGCACCTGGTAGATAGTACCGGTGACCCACTGGCACTTCCTTGCCAGCTCAATGAATAAGTATCGCAATACAGCGAGGAAATTCTGCCAGCGTTAAAGGGACCAAACTTTTATTTAATTATTTCTATTATTACTTTTTAGGTTAAGAAAATTGTAAATACAATAAATAAAACTAAAATATTATAAGAATATTTGCACTTAGAATTTAATAGCTGACCTACTTTAAAGCGTAACTATATATTTAATAAGGAATTTTGATTAGAAGAATATATGCGCTGAAACACAAAACTTTGTTTCAATGTTATTAGTAGGCAATGACAATTCCTCCAACTGAAGAGCTTAGGATTATTTAGGGGTATTACTAACACTTTAGTAATACCCCTGGGCCTTAGCAGATTATTTTTATCTGTGTTTAAAGGTTGGAACAATCCACTAGTGGACATTATTATAGTGAAACGCCGGAAAGTTTGAAAGTCGGTTACACTAGTAAACTTCTTCTGATGCCTCAATGCGAGTTCGCGAGTGCCTTGCCGGCCTTTTTAAAATTGGTAAACTATTTAGTAAAATAGCTATTATAACAAAAAATATAATTAATTACGTCATACGGGGTTTTCACAATACAAACACATCATTCAACAGAACAACTGTGCGAAACAATTGTGACGTCGCAAAAGGCGCCAACTGAACCAATGTCACGCCAACCATTGCCAGCAACAGATAAAAATAGATTCAAATATAGCTGCCATAGTTTATATAAATATTGGATAGTAGAAACATTTTTCAACAAAGCAAAACGTAAATCTTCGTGGGGTCCAATTGAATTGTGCAGTTTTTTCTAAAACGAAAAAAGTATGTTATATTTCCATTTTAGTGAGAGAGTGTGTACAAATTTCCAAAAATGTTCAGGCAAGTGTGTCATACATTAATTGTGTATACACTAACTAAGAGGTAGTTTTTATGATAAATTATTAGTTTTAATCAGACGATTAACAAGTGGGGGTCGTAAAAAGTAATAGGAAAACAAAAATATTAACAGGTTAACGAGGGTGTGTATTTAGTAGAAATTTTAAATGTCTGAGGAATACTTTTGTATGTTCTGTAACATCATTTGACATATTCATTAGGTATACTTTTTTATCTATAAAATAATCAATCGTTTCATGCAAATATGCACATAATAATAATACTGTATATAGGGTAAAAGAAAAAGAGCCGTAGGCTTCAGGACGCGACTCTCATCTCTGAGGTCGAAGGTTCGATCCCCGGCTGTGCCACATTCTGGACACACCACACACCAATGGACTTTCTTCCTATGTGCGAACCGAGAAGGAAAAAATCGTGAGCATACCGGCTTGCCTTTGACCTAAAAAGTCGACGGCGTGTATCAGGTACAGGCTGATCACCTACTTGCCTATTAGTTTGATATTTATCATGAAATTGATACAAAAATGAGGCCTAGACCTAAAAAAGTATGTAGCGCTCTTGACTAATTCTATTGGTAATTTTGTACGGCTTAGGTACTGAGATAAATAAAGAAAATAAACTCTCTGTCGTAGAAATGAGTTAATTAGTTTAGAACGTCAGAACAAGATTACAAGTATGTAAGCCAGTTACGATATTATTTTTAGTTATGTACACCGTTTTGTTTGCTCTACTTAAATGAAGTATTCTTCTAACCTAAATAAAAATAAGTATAAATTTGGAGTAGGCTCTGGGTAGAAATCTTAATCCCGTACGTCAAAAATGTATTGGGATTTGGCATACGGGAGGTTGAGGTTCTCTTGTGATAATGTTCATGCCCCGTGGTTAAAAAACACAACATTGAAGATCGTTGCTCGGAGTTACTGAGTAAAAGCGCTGTTAGACAATCCCATTTACCGTCCTTAAGGACAGTGTTGCAAGAACTTAGCCTATATAACAATACCTATGTTTTACTTGTTTTAATGATTTTAGGCTTTTGATGTGTACTATAAAATATTTTTCATTTATTTTACTATTGTGATTGTAGTATCCAAATCCAATCAAAACCAAAAAAGTTTGAAGATTCGCGCGTGTACTGAATTGATAATTATATCAGATACCCAAGAATACAATATTTACAATATTCTTAAGGTGTATACAATAGAGAATCAAAACAAATTTAAAAAGTTTGGTCCCTGTGGCAGTGTATTTAATGCTGGCAGAATTCACTCGCTGTATTCCGATATTTATTCGTTGAGCGAGGAAAGCACCAATTCTGGGGTCACTGGTACTATTTACCAGGTGTTTACTTATATCTCTAATCATCATCTGTGCACTTGTCTAATAACTATACATGTAATTATTGAAAATTTTCATTTACTTGGTGTTATTGCATTTATTGTCTTTTGTCACGTAAACAACGAACAATGTCGTTCGTTGTCTAATTAAAACGTAGGTGAGGTTACTACAAGAGTGTCAGCGTAAGAACTACTTTGACTCAGTGTATTTAGTCACTAAATCGTGTACAAAAACTCACTATTTGAAAAGTAAGCGGCAAATTCCTTCAATAAAAGTGCTTGGTGAAAAGGTAATGTGTGTGTCCATGGGCGGCGATATCACTAACCATCTGATGATCCACTTTATGTTTCATAAATAAATCTGTGTTTATTACTTCCACTAGATTACACACTAGTAACTAATATTTTTGATGCGGTCTTCGTCAAACTGTCTTAACCAAGGTTACGGTAATTTAATATGGAAAGTATATTGCTATACCAATACCCTTGAATCTAGTTTTTTTATGATAATGTATTGGAGGGATTAATTATTTTAAAGCTGTTTTAGTGTATACTATGTCTAATAATAAAAATACCGTGTGTTCGAGTACTATAATAAAGATTACAGTGTACATATAGTACAATACTATTGACGCTGTCGCAGCGCAGAGGAATCAGTCACCTACGTAGTCCTGGAATGCTATCGGTGGCTATCCAACGTACAGAAATCCTTGGAGCCGTGATGTCACTCCGTGCAGCCTGCGAAGTACTCAGGAGACTTCTGTGCTTCTGGAAGGAGCTATGATGGCTTAGTTAGCCAGGACTTTACGTACGACGGACCTGGTGGTAGTCTAAGTGCCGAAACTTAGTCCACCAACCAACCTTTAAGGATTACATTAAGTTTATGTTTCTTTGTTAATATTAGTCCACGACATCCGACAGAGTGGAAGCTTCCTCCAACTTCTTCCATTTGTCTCTCATCTTCGCTACAATCACTCCCGCTATCTCTTTTATTACAATGACTGATAACCCGCAATAATTATTGTTATCATCAACCGAACCTAGAACCAGATATGGGTTATGGCATTCATATGCGAGCCACTACGTTAAATAATATAATAGTTACCACGAAAATATATTACTGTGTTCCAAGATTAATGAAACGAAAATCTTATTCGTTACAAAGGAATTTGAATAAATGTAACGATAAAATCATCGTTAAATCATCTGTGACAGTTGGCAGCCCTGTCGGCGCAGGCGCACTGTGTGACACAGAAACACACAACATTGTATATTGATGCCAAGGTCGGCCGTGAACTCCTAAACATCAAAACTTCGCTTTCAACCGGTCACCGCCGAATTAATGTAGCGTTACGTCAGCTTGTCATTTCATTTTTTTTTAATGACTTATTATTTAAGTGGTTTTATCATACAATGAACTGTTATATAACATATATGTATATATAACAGAATAAATAAATAAGTGGCGCTTTTACGATTTGGGCATTAGATTTCTCTATCTGTTCCTATGTCCACCGGTGGACAAATCAAAACCTAACAAGCAAATGATTATTCATATATTTTAAAGTGTATTTTTTTCTCAATTCAAAATCAATGAAACTTCTATTATTATTAAGTTTTGGAAATAAAGGCTTTACCATCTGTTTCATGTTTATTTGTCAATCTAATAGATAAATAGGTGATCAGTCTCCTGTGCCTGACAAACGCCGCCAATGTTTTTGACTCTAAGCCAAGCTGATTGGTTTCCTCACAATGTTTTCCTACACCGTTCGAGCGAATATAAAATTCCCACATAGAAGAATGTCCATTAGTGCACAGACGGGGATCGAAACTACAACCTCAAGGATGGGAGTCGCGCGCTGCAGCCACTAGGATAACGCTGCTGCTAATAACATATTTCATGTTTAATAGTGCAGTAGCACGAACATCTTCTAGAAGACTTGATTTGAATTGTAATAGAAATTTTAGATATATTCTTACTCATAAGAAATTATTTTTTGTTAATTAATAATAATAATAATAATAATTTATTCATTGTACGAATATGGTACAAGGTTAATATAAACATTGAACGTTGATATATTAAAAACGTTTACTGGATGATAAATTTATCGAACCTTAAACAAGACACAGGCAAAAAATATAATTTATGGCGTCTAAAATACGTATTAGTCGAAACCTCCAAAGGCTCGTGATTATTTATAGATCATTCATCAAAGCCGCAGTGACCTTCATTTGTACCTGAGGAAATCATAGAACTAATCGATTTAACTCGTGTTTTATGTAGAGTTATTTATACTTGTGATAAATTAATATAGAAAAAATATTACGTAACGTATTTTTTTTTTAAGCATTTGATTGGAAAAATCTCAAAAAATATATAATGTGGATCGATTTATTGTTTTAATATTATTAATTAATAAGCGTTGATTTTTTTATAAATCAAAAAATACTATAAATTGATAGTCCTTTTTAGTAAAGGTAAACTTTTGTAAAATGCATAGTGGTGTTAAAATTTTCATGAATAGTGACCCTTATTACCTTATAATGGGTATATATTGAATCACAAATAACCCTATATAACTATTGAAATCGTATATTACTTATAATAGATATATTTATTTATTTATAGCCTTATATCACTATACAAGATATATACATTACAGCTATTGTTTTTGTTAATAGATATATACTGCGTATTACAGAAATCATATCGTTGAAAAAAAATCCAACTAGATTTTAATTTACAACTCAATATTAAATAATAATATTGGCCAATGCTTTTTTATATATACAGCACAGACACCAGACTAAAACAGCGCTAAAACACGAACAAAATCTTAACTATATTTATATATTTATGGTATGGAAAACAAGAAAAGTGGTATCGTTGAAACTGCGTGTCTTTTTAATGGACCAGTATGTCTTTTTAATGGACCAGTGTGCAAACGGGCTGAAGGCTCGAATTATGGAAATTCTATGCAGTTCCTGGGTTCCTAGTTCGGACCTCTTCGAGAATTCAGAAACCACTAAACTTACCGCAAACTATGACTCCCGTTTGTCCAAATCCAATTCATTTTTGACGTACGAGAATCAGACTAAGCCTCGAATCTGTTCTGTACTATTAATACTTGATCGTACAGTGGAAGAGATAAAAAAGTCAGTAGATCTTAAACCCTAAAATCTAAAATGCAGAAGTATCTGTGTAGAAGTAATCTATGTTGAAAAATAGTTCACTTAAAGGAAATAGTAGGCTTCCTAAATATCTTCCTACTATTTAATAATAACTAAAAATCTCAAAACGAAACATGTCCAGAGAATTATTAATATTTAATGATAACACCATATATATCCCGCGAAGTAATTCTAAGTTAACACCAAATATGGAGAAGAAACCATATTACTACAATGAAAGTGTATTATTTATCGTCTGTTATTGTGGTTAACTTATAAGATCTATAAGGATACAGAGAGTGGGTCAAAGTCGGAGCAACGATATTGATGTAATTTTGTAGAGAGGTAAACTAATATTATTAAATGAGGTTTTTGTTGGTTTAGTTAGAGATGCTATAACCAGAGAGACCATTATACTGATATAATGGTCGAAATCTCAGAGCACAGAGTTTTTCGTTACAAACATTTAAATGTAAACAAAGATAATGTCATATTTTACAATAAATATTGATAAGTCTGCAAATAATTAAATATCACAGAATTTATTTACGACGCATCAGAATAATGATTGCGCAAGAAATGATGAGTATAGTAACATAAAATGCGCATAAAAATGTATACTTTGTAATAATCTGTATTATGTATGAATGTAGTTATGTAGTCTCTGGTTGTATTGGCGCCGAAAAATCGTATGGGTCAATTGACAAATCAAAAGTATTTTAAATACTTGTGTAATTTTAACAAATTTGAATACACTCTATGAACTGAATTGTACTTAAAAAATATATTTTTCTGTATGAACTGTTTGACGTCTGACATCAGTGTTCACTCGTACAAAAACCTAGTTAACGTTCTAAAAAAAAATAATTGTCTTTGAAAAAAATACATAGTTTAAAAATTATAATAATAAAACAGTAAGGTGCCGTTTAAATATTGAAATATATTTACATATTCACTGATTGTGCATTGTACATATTATAGTATCAATGAGTTAAACCACAAACACACAATAATGTAGGTACCTCATACATGGATTAATCCTGCCTAATATATTTATTTATTTCAATGAAAGGCCATATTATAATAATATACTAGCTGACCCGGCTAACTTCATTTTGCCTAACAGTCTAATAATGTCGTGGTAACTTCAGTTAAACTTAATTCACGATTTAATTAAGATAATAACATTAATACAACTTTACAAATACAAAAATGTTTTATTGCTGGCAATTGCGAAAGAAGAACGGCTGTTTTACGCATAAGGCCTCTTCTCTCTAGCAACAATATTGCGATACTGTATGTTAAAGCACTTTCTGATATACAAGATCAAAGAATAAGGAATTTCTTGAACTGACACGAATTCGACGAGTTTGGCAACAGATGGCACCATGCTGTTTGCATACGAAATTTTTTTTATTACGAATGCAATATTTTATTTTTTTTTATTTTTTTTTCTTCGATATTTTATTACTTATTCTGCTTTTAGAAGCGGAGAATAATCCACCAAAAAAGAGATAACTAACATCAGTTCAGCCGATCTTGAGTTATAAGTGGTGTATCTAACATGACTTTGTTTTATATATTGCATTTTAATAATAAAATATAATTAACAATTACAAAAAGAAACGGAATATTATATGGTTTCTCAATTGTTTTTATTGATAAAGGCCATTCCTTCAAGTATAAAAAATATCAATTATTATGAATGTCCAAATCACTTTTCAATATCAGGTGAAATTCTGCCCGTTTAACCTTTGTTATATAAAAAATCATAGAAATAACTATATTCTTTTACAGTATAAACACAATCTAGCAGAGACAAAGTAGTAATAGATAAAAGAGTGATAATAGACTAATAAAAAATGTAATAAGGCAAATAAGGGCATGTGCAAAGAGGTTTTTTTTGTTTAACGTGACAGTATCAATTGCATAGTTTTTAAGCCACTTTACTGCATTTTCAAATATCATAAAAATAGTAAATATGTAATAGATGAATTCTAAAATGTTCTAAATATGGCCTCCAAGCACTCGATCGCAAGATGAAGGAAGTGAAAAAATCAGAAGGAGCAAGACGCATAAATCCACATAAGCGTCAAAAGAATGGTTTTCTTATAAAAGAAAATAGAAGTCTTCTTAAATATCTGTCTTATAGTTAAAAATAACTAACTTTTTTGTCATAATTTTTATTAATTTTTATCATAATGGAAAATGGAAAATTTTCCATTTTCCATTATGATAAAAATTAATTTAGTATAAGATATATGTAGACATCACGAGGTTTTCTGAAGTTAGATGACTAAGCCAAATATAACCCCCAAAACCCAATAAATAATCCAAGATTAAATATGTTATGCTCTTGATTTTGACACGGTGCATCGTGGCCGGTACCCAGCCAGACGGATAATAACAAAGCCACAATATTTCTGCGCATTTCAAAATCAAGGTCGCCATTTGCACCGTGTAATATTTCATCACTCAAATGACAGGTTCGTTTAGTGGCGGAATCGTCGTTAAATATAATATGAAGACTTCAGTCGCCAGTCATATGACTATTATTTGTTTTCGTAGCCCGATTGACCAAAGCTTAGTCAATCAAATGTCTTGATTTGTTTTCGATTGAAATTTTATTCTATTGCTTAGTATCTTATACTAATTTGTATCTGACAACTGAGTTTTTCGGATCAATGCCTGCAGCTGAGATTTATCATCGGACGTCGAGGCAGAATACGAAATCCAACCATATCACCTCAACGTCCGCCGTTCCAAAACTAAGCGTTTTTAAGGCAGTTTTTGCCGCTCACCACCACTATGTGGAACCATCTGCCCACTGAAGCATTTCCGAACCAATTCGACCTAGGGCACGTAAGAAAAGAGAGTACTTTGTACTACTAGTAGATTAATGCGTTTTTTTTAGAACAGGGGGCAAACACGTAAAAGGCTTAGCTGGTGTTAACTGATACCGCCGCCCATGGACACACTTCAATGTCAGAATGCTCGCGAGTGCGTTGCCGGACTTTTTAGAATTCGTACGCTCTTTAGTTACAAAAATGTATTTATTTATATTCACAACTCAAATCAAAGTAGATCTTTTATATGACATCTCCATGTCATAGTATTAAAATAACTCTGCAATAGACATGCGCTTTTATGACGTGCAAGGCAGGTATCAAATTAACGTGTGTGAAGCCGTAATTAACAGCTAGTATATAATATATTTAAATATAGATATTAAAATAACTGTATTCATTAGATTAGATTCATTAAATTGGAAATTACCTATTAGGAGTGTACTGACGTTTTATTTAATTGTTTATTGGTCTCTGGAAAAGAAGCTAGTTTAGCCTTGTCATGTGAATATTAATTAGAAGATTTTTTGACATTGTGGATTTAAAAGGAATTAGATTAATGTAATTGTATTAGTCTGAATAATATAAAACATCTTGTGTTGCATTGCAAAACATATCAATGCGTTAAATTCCGTTTCATTAAAGTCGCGATTTCACAGAACAGACGTGCGATAACTGCTAAAATAAACGAAAACATAATGCTATTTTTGTTCATGACAGTCCGCCTGAGATCATTTCTTACGTAATATACAGTAAATATGAGTGTATTATCAATTTATAGTATTATACCTGTGGTTACGTTGCATTTTAACTATCTGGCCTAGATTTTGACATTTGACTGGCAAAATTTATAGTCAAACGCAAACGAGCGAACCTGATGTTAAGTGATACCGCACCCAGGACAGTCCCAATGCCAGATAACTCGTGTGTTGCCGGTTAAGAATTGGTACAGTGTTTTCTTAAAGAACTATGAGTCGAATTGGTTCGGAAATACTTCAGTAGCTGGTTCCACATAGTGGTGTTGCCGGCAAAAACTACTTTACTTTTTACTACTTTAAATAACGCGTTGATACGGGTGTAATTTCGTATTTTGCCTAAACGTGCCATACGGAAGAAAGAAAGAAGCTGATAATTGTTCCTAGGTGACACAATTGCATTGTCACCAAACCACGGTCTAGCGAGATAGTGTTAATATTTTTTTTAGAACAGAGGGCAAAAGGGCACCTGATGTTCAGTGATACCGCCGCCCATGGACATTCTAGATGCTAGAGGGCTCGCGAGTGCGTTGCCGGCCTTTCAAGAATTTGTACGCTCTTAACAAAGATCTTAGAAGTTTTTCTATTTCTTTCATTTTCCCGCTTTAGTCTTGTTCTCTTAACAAACATTTGTAAAGCGCTCTAAAGAAAATATTCACCTCTTTGTGCAGAAGAACAAAGTTTTAGTCCTATAGTATAACATAAAGTCTACTATATTTCTAGCTAGTGTAAAATGCAAGAAAAAATAAGTAACACAAGCTAACGTTTGCCACCAAACTCTCCTTTATCTTATTTGGATTCCTGCTCAAACGAGTCTAGATTTACAGTGATTACGCAAAATTGAACTTTATAACAACCCCACTGGGTCTATTTTTCAGAAATGTTCGTGGTCTTTTTATGGATGGCGGTTCACATTCTCAGTACTGAATTAATTTATTGCTAAAAGGCCAGCGAGCTGACTATTCGTATGCTGACTTCATCGGTGGCTTTGGAACCTGGTTAGAAACGTTATTATCCTTGAACATTGCTGATGTTATATGATAAACAAATTATAATATTTTTGTTATTTAAGCGAGGAATCTATGGAACCTTAGCAAGTAAATTTGTTTAATAATATAATATTAGTGAATAGATGTTTCAAATGTATATTAACATTATTTATCTCGTAAAAACAAAGGAAGGATGTTTACTTTCATAAAATCCAACTAAATTTTAGCAATCATGTTGAGGATATTCGTTGACCATGTTTATGTATCATAAAAGGGGATTCTCGGCGAGGGGCCCAGGTAGACAGGAAGTAATTTGTCAAAATGCTTGCTAATATATTTATGTATTTATTTATTAATACTTCGTTGCAATAACATAATATAACATAACCATGACAAAGTTTAATGAAAAGAAGGGCAACTGGTGGCCTTATCGCCCTCCAGTAATCTCTTCGAGGCAATCACTGTTGAAAAAAAAAAAGAAAATTGAACTGGAACTGGAACCTTTTCAACAAGTATAATCACAAGTTTATTATTATTATAATATGATCATTACGTTTTGAACATTACAGCAGCTGTATACAGTTAGTGTAGAAGTTTTATAATACACTAAATGACAAAATTACAATTAATTGTCATTGGATTGGATTGTTGAAAAACTAACTTGTGGAGAACACAACTTATGGCAATGACAAAGCATATAGTTCTTATGCGATGTTCAGTGATGAGAACATTTTTATAGATTCTTATTACTAAGCTTAAGCTTTATATTACTCAACTAAGTGCATATATTGGCAATATGCATTATTAGAACAGTATTTCAAGAATTTCGATTAAAATTCCTCAAAGATGGCGCCATTAACAAACCAATTAACTCGTAAAATCTTTTTAAGGTTATCTGTGAGAGTGATCCTTAAAAGGCAAAGTCTATAGAAACGGTAATTGCTTTGGGTCATTAGTCATTTAGAAGTCATTTTAATCACTTTTCGTAAAACTTTTAGTGAAGCATAACTTTAATGGCACATTTTAAAACTAAGATCGTAAATACAAATGAAAGTAAAAATAAATATTTTTCATTTGTTAAAAAAAGGATGTTGCCAATTATTAAGCGAATTGTCAATTTTGGTGTCAGTTGCAAAATGTATTATTTTCAATTAACCGGGGGGTCTAGTCAAAACGACTTAACAGTAGTGTATGTAGAAAGTCGAAAACTAAATTTGTATGAAAATGACAGCTAGTAGTTGGTACCAACTGTCGATACTAGCTGTCATTTTCATACAAATTTAGTTTTCGACTTTCTACATACACTACTGTTAAGCTGTCTTTACTATACCCCCAAAGAATTTTAAAAATTAAATTTACGTAATGTCATGAACAAACACAATAATTGGGCACCATCTTTAAAAAAGCAAAACGTGACAGACACAGACTATAATATATCCATACGTACTAAATATTAACAACAAGGGTTTATTTGATATCGTGAAAAATTGAGGTCGTGTATATAATTGGCAGGATGTGTTGTGTTAAATGTAATTCTTGCAGCTTACAAGGGGCTATCTTGTAGAGTTTGGGATCTGGTTAAAAATGCCTGAATAAAACCGGGATTAGTTGTAAAATATTTTATACTTTTAGCAGTCCAGTATTTCTTAACTATTCCGCTAGACCAAACGTCATTAAAAAATATAGGCTTATGATATTCTATACCTGATGTTCTCCACCGTCCATCTCAGATAAGTGTTAGTACTCTGTAATTAGGATCGCGGCTTATGATAATTCAACATTGAAATCGCGATGAGAACAGAGTAGACGGCGCCGGGTGTGTTTTTGAATAGTAAACTTAGGCTTAAGTGACATTAATGTGATTCCAAATAATAAATTTGACTTTAAGAAAAAAATGTAAATCTGTTATAATAGCCTCTATTTTCCTTAGATGACGTAATTTTACATACAGAATTTAGCTCAAATTATGTAAGTTATCAAGAAAATTTTGTTTTGGATGATAATTTGAATAACTGGTTCCGGCCAGTCGTGCGTCAAGGCCAAGGTTATATGCAGTCTAAAATTTAATGGCGTTTGAACAAATTGTTGTCCATAAATGAGTTGATAAATTAACAATCTTATAATATACCACATAATATAAAGTAGACGTGTAAGTTTATTCTTCAATCTAACGTATTTATAGAAGAGACAGTCTTGTCTACGTATGAAAGTGTTAAAGTATATAAATCAAAATACGTCTGGAATTTAATAAGACCACATATATATTACGATTGACAATACACCCGACTACAAATCAATGAGTCATTTTACTTATTATCATAAAAAAAACTATCAAAAAAAATATCACTATCACCATACAATTAAAAAAAAAGTTTAATATGGAACATAAGATAGACATTCCTACTCATCGGCAAAGAAGAGGGTGTAGGCCGAGGGAAAAAGCCGGCGTAAACAACTCTCGGGACTCTTTTAAAAAGTAAATCATCAAACAACAATTATTTTAAAACAAATATAGCAAATTAATTAGAAGCATGTCTAGCACTAGTCCCAGGCCCTTTTATCAACCAGATAATTGTTAACTGTATAGTAAACCTTTTTGAGATTTTGCACAGCTTTTCTTTAATACATTTATTAAAGTTATTAATAGGCAGAGATAAAAGAGCCTATTATAACTTTAGAATTATCCAGATCCAGATAGAGAAGATAAAAGTAATATGATATAAGCATTTGAAAAACGTAAACCAACCAACAGAAGGAAAAAACACATTGACGTGTCTTCAAGCAAATTGAATGTTACAATCGCTTCAAAGAAGATTGTTCGGTCACGTTCCACGATGACAATACCACATAAACTGCTAACAATATTTAATGTAATCTTTATGTATCTTCTAATATCATAATATTTTATTACATGCAACATAGTTTACTTTTGTGAGTAAAGTTAATGCTTAAGTTAATATTAAAAACAAGCTAAAAATATAATTTAATAACACAGCGAGATCAGTGTTGGTAAGTGGATTCAGCTTGTGACTCTCATATCTGAGGTCGTAGGTTCGATCCCCGGCTGTGCACTAATGGAATTTATATGTGCGCATTTAACATTCGCTAAACGGTGCTGGAAAATATTGTGAGGAAACCGCCGTGCATAAAACCCAAAAAGTCGACGGCGTGTGTCAGCCACAGAAGGCTGATCACCTGATGAAAGATACAGAACTCTGAGGCCCAGACCTAAAAATAAGGTTGTAGCTCCAAATGAGTTATAATTTTTTTAAACAATCATTTCCCGGAGAACCATCACGCTAGATCGTAACAGATGTGTCAAAAAATTTTAATACCTACATTTAGTACTTAATTCCGACATTAATAATGTCAGTAAGCTGAAAATATTTTGTAAATACCTACGCGATGCGTCGTCGTAAACAATATTACTTGTACATTATCCCTATAATAACGTTCGGCTAGATGTATCGAGCAGTGTTTACAAATGAATGGAACATTAGTAGTTGGTATTTCCGGGTACTGCCTCAAAGGCAGAACCCGGAAATATTTTGTCCCGCCAAGGGACAAACCTAAATCATGGCTGACCAAAACTAAAAAAAAAAAAAAAAAAAAAAAAAAAGTTTGGACTCTATTCCCACTAAACAGGGCGTGCGGAGCCGAAAGCACTCACAGCCGAACTGATATCTCTAACCGTTTAAAAGTTAGCTTTCGCAAAACCGTAGCTCATTAACTTATCACCACCTTATCAGCTCCTATTTCCTGCACGAAATTCCCAATCATTATCTAATGAATGCCTCAGTACTAATGCATCGCGTTATCTACTTTCCTACATTCTCTAACCCGACCTATGGCTTTAAATGAAAAATAATAAATATATATTTAAAGTAACCTAACGTACGATTCTAAACAAATTATAATAAATATACCTAACCTTTAACACCACTACCTATAAATATAATTAGATTGTAAGGGTTACATGGTAAAATAAAACATTTTTATTCCAGGTATTATTTTTTATTTATATGTTCATTATATTTCTATACAAATTTACTAGCACCATATCATTATTCACTGAGTCACATGTGAAATTTCTAAGGAAGTCTTCTAATCTCATCCCCCTGAACTTGTAATATAAATATACCAAACAGTACTCTCCACACACCGCTGATAGATAATCTTGAACCGTAACGCTATTGTACCTCCACATGCAAGAATTCCTCCTTAAAAACCCTTCTATTGCCTCAATAGGTTTACGTCCAAATGAATCAAAATATTCACCAACTCTTTCGACGCTTATATGTACAGCCACCCAATGAGACCCCGGCTGTGAATCAGGGTCAAGATTGCATATTATAAATGTTGGCACCTGCGCATAAATTGGCAATCGATTTGAAGGATATACGTTGCTTTGGAGGCTGGGATGTATCATACGAAGACTCATTTGCACTTCTAGTGTGTTCATACTTTAATACGCGTTTACTCCGCTACTCTTTTGCTCTTTAACTGACTACATTTCTAACTATCAATTCATATTTGTACCAATGAATTCATTTAAACCCACATAATATGATCTCAACAGAAGTAATGAGTCTTTTTATTAAACAAGTAATGAGGTAAATAAAAACCATGTCATATTCGTTTAGGTTATATTTTATTATTCTTAATATCATAATTACATAAGTGATTGCTTAACTACTATAATCCACACATACATTTCTGTTCTTATCTATTTCTATAATATTTGAAAACTCTGCGTAAACTACACAGTTAATAGTTTCAGTCAATGCGCTCTCGAATCTTACTTCCATTCTTACACTACCATGGCGAACAAGATTCCAATGCACATTAGAGTTAGCCGACAAGTCAGGTGTTAAATCAAAAGCTAGTAAACAGTATCCATTTGAATATTGCTCCCTCGATATTCCATTACCTTCGTTAAGAAAATGTATACCGGTGCCTGAGTACAGGGTGTGGTATGCGCTCGTAAATACATCGTTTGGAAATGATGGTTGTAACGATTTTGAAGGTATCTGTTGACCATCTATATATAGGCTAAATGAGCAAATACCAAAATTTTCAAAGTTGAAAGGATTTTTAACATAACTACCGTTGAATGCTGTATTATTCACAAAACCTATAATACATCTCTTAGGAACCTGTCCTAAAAATATATTATCCAGTGTTTTACCCTGCACACCAGACGGTATGGTCAGGACTTTCACTTCACCTCTTGTTATAGGATATTTAGCTGTAGTAGTGGCAAGAACCTTTTGATGGGCTATTAGTATTGATGGATTAATTTTTGCTCTGCGTATTATTAAAGTTGCATCTGTGATACAGACTTTGTACTTATTATCTGCATTCTGTGACATGAGGTTAAATGTTTCTCTCGATCTCACTAATTTTATAGATAATTCGACCCCGTTAATGAGGAATTTATCTTGATTGAATATATCCCCATGTAAATGTCCAATCATTTCAACATCCTTACCATCCTTTGAAAGTTGTTGTCTTCTGTAAAAGCCCTTGTTTGCCTCATTAGTTTCATTCATTTTTCCAGCTGTATCCTCGTACCATAAACCACATGTCAAATGTGATTTTTTGGCGGATGATGAATAATTTAATAGAGTTTCTATGAAAGCACGATATGCATAAGTATTATTTGGGGGTGACACAAGTTTTTGGTTTAGGTAAACATCCAATTGGTTAAATAAAGAATGCAACCAATTATTGACTGGTGCCACTACATTAGCTGCATTAACTACAGAACCGTCTTGATTTTTAATTTGAGCCTTGAGATGGAGTAGTGTATGCGAAAGGTCTATGTAGTCATCTCCAGTACCAGGTACTTGAAATTCGACGGGTCCATCATCACTTAATGAAGAAATTGGTTTATAGTGTATCCAGTGTCCATATTCGATACTTGTTTGTGTGGAAGGAAGAGCAAACAGATCCAATTCAGATTTAACGCACTCACATGAATGATTATGAATAAATGACATTATGATTAGTTTGAAAATATATCCTTGGAATTATTATTATTTTTGTTCCTTGTTTTCTTCAGAGCGCCTTTCACGTTGAGGGGTGAAACTCGAATGAGCTCATTACAATATTTTCGTCTTTTATTAACACCCGATCCAGTCATAAGATTATCAATTTTGGTATCAACTTTGCGTTTAAGGTTAGAACTAGCCTCTTTCAATCGATTTTTAATAGATTCTTTGATAGGACGACTAGCCACAACATCTGACAAAAGCCCAATTCCGCCGTTAAGTGCTTCTTTTCCAATTACCTTAGCACCACTAGTGAGTAAAGGTAGCACACTTCGAAATAACCCCCCAAGAAAACTGCCGATACCATGACCACGTTGATGTAAGGCTCCTTTGTAGATTACATTTATACCAGACCCAGCTTGTTTCGAATAATAATGTTCATAAGGACATATAAATGTATCTTGAGGTGTATACATTTTAAAAAGGAAATATAGTTTATATTTTTTTAAAATGAAGTTTCACACACGATGTTCCGTATTGAAATGGTACCGCATTTCCCGTGGTTGTTCTTATATCTACCTCAATAACATCAAATTCTCTTCTCATTACCGGCAAATAATGTGGTGGTGAAAATATATGCATTTTATTTGAACCATATATGTATTTAGCAGGATCTAAGGGTATAATTCTCAATAGGGGTGTCATTACATCACCAACAATTTGTGGTTCTATAATATCACAATACACAAATAATTGTGATGGTAACCCCAAATGTAGATTAGCAGGGCGTTTACCGATATTATGATTTACTAAATTGGTATCTGGCTCAAATCCAAGTTGAAAGCTCAAATTAGGTGATAGAGATAATGAAATTATTGATGGATCCTTTACTGCAGCAGAGACAAACTTTGTCACGGTGTCCTGGCGAAAACTAACTTGCTCTTTCGAATTTAAAGCTAGAAGAATATTTTGTATATTATCATAGTTGGTGGCTGGTATATGGTTCTTATACATCAGTGTGGTCTCTTCGTTATTGATGGTAGTTTTTTTACTTATGTACATAATATTTTCATGTTCTTGCACGGAAAACATAGTAGAAGGATATTGAAACTCAACTATACCTACCATCCATTCTCCTTCTAATGTAATGGCTTTAGGTAGTTTTGTAGAAAAATTTGATGTCATATTTCCCGGAAAATATTGTGTAGAACTATTGCTGAGTAAAGTTAAATAAAAACTTTCCTTCATTGCAGATTTTTAATATTCGATAGTAAGACCCAAGAATTAAACTTGTTAGGATATCCTTTCCATTTAACTAATACTTCCTTTCTAATACCGCTTTTACGTGATCTGATGATTTTATCAATTTTAAATTCGGAAGTGGGGGAAAAAGTTATTTTTTGTAGTTCTTTCTCATAAAAAGTTCCTGTTATTGATTCATTGTCTAAATCGTTTAAAGTGTATACAACCCACGGGGAACGATCTATAATCGAAGTAATGATAAAAATTTCATTACTCCAATTACTTTCATAACCTTTTTGAAATACATGTTTGTATTTTGTAATTCTTACATAGTCACCAACGTTAAACTTAGGTACTTTGTTTAAACTTGAAATATAAGTCTTTTCATCATAATATAAATTTCGCCAAACTTCCATTATGTTTTCCATTTTAACATCACATGGTCTCATCTTGATACTAGAGTGTACACTGTGATTATAAGAACTAACCAAATCTTGTAAAATATCTGTATAGCGATAAGTATTCTTATGTGTAAAATAACGCCACATTTTCATTTTCAATGTTCTCTGAAATCGTTCTACTATACTTGCTTTTATATCTGGATTATTTGTAGTGTAATAATTTATATTTTTACTTTTTAAATAAGTTTGGACATCCTTAGATACAAATTCCGTGCCCTTATCTGATTGAATATGTCTAGGAACAGTTTTAGCTTCATCAAAGATGCTAGTAAAACACGTTTTTATTGTGTATGAATCCTTCTTTTTCATTGCTCTAACATAAGCATACTTACTAAAGGCGTCAATAACACACAAAATATATTTATATCCATCATTATATTGCATGTAAGTTCTTAAATCACTTAAATCAGCTTGCCACAATTCATTAATATTTGATAAAATATATTTATTACGCGGGAATTTTTTTATAACCGGTTTATGTAATGTATATGTTTCTTGAGACTGCAACCATTTCAAAACATCACTTTTTGAGATTTTTCCATTCATTGCCTTTGTTAACTTATTGACACTGCTGTAACCGGCTGGATGTGAAATATCATAATAGATGCGATGTAACTCTAATACGGGGTCCATTTCTCCCAATCACTTTTGTTTCTCAATTTAGTGATGTATTTAGATTGAGTTGGAGTTGAAGAAACCTCAGTTTGTGGTTCTTGAATCAATGTTTTATCTTTACTATTAAGATTAGATATATATTTGATTCTTTTTAGATTACCAATGTATGTTAGCGGGGTATTTATATCATTTAAAAACTTGGCAAATATTTCCCAACCGGTTGGATCGGATCTCTTCGAGGGTCTTAAGATGTCATTCACTAAATCTATAATATTACTCCCTGGTATCTTTTGTCCACTAATGATAACTGTTCCATTTTTATTCCATTGCAATTGATCTTTTTTATTTAATATTGTATCCATCAACAATTCACCCCTCCTCATATAAGTTTTAGGAATTAATTTTAATATTTCTTTTGGTGGTAATCCATATGCGATGTCTTCATCCGTTGGGGGTTGTTTAACATTTAGCATTTTTTCATTTTTACTAGTAGTTATATTATTGATGTTACGGGGTTCGTTGGTATTATCATTTAAAACCTTTTCAGTTATTGTTATTTCTTGAGGTTGGCGTTCTTCCATGGAGTAATGTAAGTATCTTTGTAAAATTTGTAGATAAAGTGCCCATTTTTCGCGATCATCCAATTTACTTGATATAATTTTTTCCATTTCTAAATCCAATCTACTTTGTGGTGTTGCTTTATTTTCATTCTGATGTTTCAGTTTATCAATAAAGTCTTGCTCAACAAGAAGCATTTTTTTTGTGTTCATTGTGATTTATTAAAACAACTTACAAGGGTGCTTAGAATTGTACCCAAAATTATTGGAAGAAAGGACCCTCCTTTTTGTATTAATATATTTTTCCTGTATTCAAAACTTTTACCTTTACTGATCAGATTACGTAAGATATTTTTAATTTTTTTTAATTTGGTTTTTGTATTCTCTTTTAAAGGTACTTTTCCTTGTAAAACATTGTGAATACATTCACAAATACAGTTAATTTCTTGATTATTACAAGACTTCAATAATATTCTACGATGTTTGGGTTTTAATTTATGTAAAGCTGATAACAATTCCTTATGCGTTGTTATTCGTTGATACATGGTTCATTACTGACTTAGAGTGGCTGATTACAAAGATATTTATACCTTTTCATAGGAACATATATTGTACAAAAATTACGGGATTCAAATATTTTAGATTTTATGCGGCGAGCATCATCAGTGTTTTGTTTCAAATCAATCATTAAATAACCATGAGCTTCTTTAGTAGCATCGGTATATGAATCTTCGATAAACTTCGTGTCTTCCGGGGAAACTTGTCTAGCTAGAAATCGTATTTGTGTTTTGTCACGGGGATTTTTAAAATAAATAATATAACTTGAATTAAGTGAAATATCACGCTGTCCTCTTCCTTGATGAAATAAGTTTTGGGTTATGTAAAAAACACTCAAATTTCTATGATGACTGCCTTTTGTAAATATATCAACAACTCGCCCATCAGATTCCCTCATTAAGTCATCTATTATAATCAAATGTGGATTTTTACCATCAAACATATGCAATTCCGGTAGTCCTTGGTGGTAATTTACTCCGGGTATATTATAAAGCGGTTGCATTTCATCATAACACCATGTAATTTCCAAAAAAATCTCATTACATATACTATTTTTATGTTTAATGAAATTTGCAACAAAGTTAGATTTTCCACACCCACTTGGTCCTGCTACGATGGCAGCAAAAGGATGAATAAAATGAATCATTTTTTTGACTTCTGTCTTCAGCAGGGAAAGGAATAAAACTAAGTTGATATTTTAAAAACAATTTATTTATATGGAATATACAGAAAAATTTAAGTGTAATATCACAATATTAATGTATTCTTATATATATGTATACATGTAAACACACAAATTTATTTTACATAAAAAATTACAATGCCTCATATATACAATAATGATTAACTTAATTACATACTAATGATTTTGTAATGACCTATAGGTAACGTATCGATTTTGTTTGGTAAAATGTACCGCTTAGTGTCATTAAAAGATAAACATAGCTTATTTATTTCCTGGGTAAAAATTGTATGTTTTAATGATCTAAATCGATACATTTTACAATGCTGTACGTTGTTATTAAACAAACACGACTTATAATTATTTAATGTTAATTTTTTTGTAATACATTTATTTACACCCTTCGCTTTCGTCACCACCTTGTCATCAACTTGTAATGCATACATTTTAGATCTTAACCCTACGAACTCTGTAAAAATTCTTCCGATATTCTCGTCTTTAAAGTACCCTAACTTTTTTTTGTTTAATTTTGGGAAATCAAAAATATTATTTTCATCATAGTCAGATGTATCAAAATATTTGTTAATATCGGGTTTTATATCATTATAAAAGTTACTAGTAAATATTTGATAAATGAGACTGTCGGTATCTGTGTACAGTAGTTTCAAATTGGAAGTAAATTTCTCTTGCATGTAATTATAGTGGAAATCATACATTAGCGTTTTAGATATATCTAATATACAAAATCCAAGATAAATAGGTTTATTATAAATTAACTTCATTTTGTTTAATTGAATTGCAACAAGACTATCAGAAAATATTGAAACACTGTGAAAATGTGGTTGAGCAATTAGATCTCCGGCTCCCAATACTTTGCCCCTATTTTCCCAGTGGGTTAATAGTTTAACGTTTACTCGTTTCTCAATATTTTCCATAGTCTTACCAAATACAGCGTTGTTCATGAGTTTATAGAAATCTTTCTCAAAATCAGAATTAGCTCGGGTTCTTAATTGTGTATTAAGGTCTATATATTTCTTTAACCATGGACTCTGTTTAAATTTTAATATTCTATGAACTTTTAATAATTTTAAACCCATTTTCAAACATTGAATTAAATTTCTGTAATGAATAATATATTTATATTTATTTTTTAAGTTTGGAATCAATCTTATTTCCTTAGCGTCCCCAACTGGTATATTTTCTGGACAAAGAGGTAAATCTGAATGTTTATCATGTAAATCCACCGGATACTCCAGATCTACTTCTAAGATAAAACCCATATCTGAGGAACAACTAACATTAAAATCTGTATCAGCACTAACCCACTCAAAACCAGCTGTAGGTAGATATTGCGACATAGCCCAACCATATAGATTATTGGCATCGAAATACATTAAGAATGACTCTTTATCTTTTGCATTATAGTCAGACATGTAAACATTATTTGCTTTTGCATAGCGAGTGCTACATTGCGAAACACCACCACGAATTCCTGATTTAATGAAAGCAATCATATCTATATCAGAAAGTAATTCAATTTCTGTTTTAGTGTGTTTTAACATAGCATCCCAACTTAATCCAGGTGCTGTATAGTAATGAGCCGGATCTAAATCGTACGTTTGAATGCAAACATACCTAAAATTTTCAAAAATATCTGCTAACAATAAAACATCAGTTTTTAAATAAAGATTTGAATAATCCAACATATTTTTACAATTGAAATGATTCCAAACGTCTTTGGCATGGTTGTAATCTTCATTAGAAATAATGGAATCTGTAAGAGTACTGTAAAAGTGGGGAAGATCAGGAAGTTGATTGTAATTTAATGTATCAAAATCTTTAATGAATTCATATGGAAATACACCTTTTTTAGTCAGCCGTTTAAAGTCTTCTGAATTGGGAAAGCATTTTGATAATTCCTTAAAATTATTCTCGTTTAAATTTTTTGCTAAAGTATCTAAGCTACTGGGTAAAAATTTTAAGGAATCCACAAAACGTAAAGTTACATTACTATTATTGATATTAAGTACCTTTGAAAATGATATGTACCTATATTTCTTTATTTTGCGGGAGAACTTCCACCCGACCTTCATCAAAGCTTAAGGCATGTACGATAAAATGTGCATCATAATGGCTTAAATTGTGTAAGAAAACTGGTACAGTGTAAGGTACTCTAAATTTTTCAGAACAAAGTTTATGTATGACCCCAACAAATTCCCCAGTAAACCAATCGTGGTAAATCATTGAATCCCCACACAAAATTGTATCACAAATATAACAATTTTTAGCTTTGCTAACTATATCTTGCTGTATTGGTGATATTTTATTAGGCTCTTTTTGGAAACTAATTTTTTTAACGATTTTTATCAAATTATCTTTCAGTGATTCCATAAATTTTAAAGCACAATTTTCACCAGTATATGTTACATATTTAGACAATTTATCATCGTATGAGCATTTAATGTAGTATCCAAAACTATACACATTATGCTTTTGTACATTTATTGTATGTGATTTTGAAGGGTCGTTTGAACATGATGCTAAGGGACTTAAAAAAGCCTCAAAATCCGCATATATAACAAAAGGTAACATCAATTTACGTTGAAATTTATCAAAACTTAATTTACATTCAGAAACAATATCACCCCACCAATTTTTTTTATGTTTATCTACGCTGGGTATTTGTGTACAAATATGTCTGCAATCATTTATTTGATGGTTATTTAAACGTTCAGATGTTAAAAAATATTGTAAACAAAAGTCACATAGATATATAGCTTCCTTGGATTTCGAAACTTGACTACTTATTAATCGTGACATATTTTTAATATAACAATAATGACCGATTTTACCATGTGTCAAATATAGTAAATTTATATGAGTCTGCATTTTATTTTTTGTAAAATACAATGGCCCAACAATACAATGTTTTTTTTTATGTTCATTATATTCTAAACCAAAAACATTGATGCTAATATTATTAAGACTTTCAATTTTGTGTATATCGTTTAATTTAAATTACCGAACCGGAAATTTAATATTACCGAACTTTAATTTATGACTGTATTTGGTGTAAGATGATACTCTATCCGAATTTTTATGAATTGGAAATAAAGCAGATAACAGTGCCCACTTAAAACAGGCGTCATCAGTGTTTTTAACATTTATCACAGCTTTTTTTGTTTTTATATCATGTGGTAACTCAATAAAGGATTTTCCTCTTAAAGGGTTAAATTGATTTAAATTCAAATCCAAATGTAAAATCTTTTTCAGACTCCACCCACTATCCTTTTTCTCGAATGAATTTATATAGTTTATTAGAGATTTTGTGAGAGTTGTATAAAATATATTTAAATCATCAGCAATACAAACAATAAAATTCATTGATTGGAAATCAAAGCTTTTGTTTAAGTTTTTTGTCTCCTGAACAAAGTCACCATATAAAATGAAATTTATTTTTAAAATTGTGTGATCTTCTATAGATTTATTTATTAATGTAAATATTGTATCTTTGACTGACGCAAGAAATAAATCTGGTGTCTCAAACTGTAAATCATTTTGATTTTCTGAAGTTACTCTATAGGTTATTATTCTATTACCGAACGCAGTCTCAATTATCTTAACATTGGGTTTTATTGAATGTTGTATTTTATTTACGTTATTTTTATGTGCATTGCTCCTTAGATGATTAGCGAAATATTTTTTGGAAACATTTGTATTACAAATACAACAAAATTTCGTGTTAAAATTATCACCTTTATTCGATGTTGATTCCTCTTGTGAAGACCGTGAAAGATCCATGTTAGATCCAGATTTTATTCTTTTGATGTCAGCAGAGTTAACATCTGCTTTCCTTTTAGTTCCACGACCCATTTGATCAACCCTATCGAATAAAATGTTATATTATTTAACTGTTAGAAATGCGAATAGAGAAATCAAAAAATATAAAAAATATTATTATTAAATATACTCACAGTTTCCCATCGAATTCATCACATAGCGCCATCATTCTTTGATCATAAAATGGGTGATTTAAATCATTTCTTTCTATTTCATCACAAACATTAAAAAGTTCATTTGTATCATTGGATAAGCTTTCAAATTGATCCATTGAGATTGAGTCTTGAGACATTGTATATATGTATTCGTTTCACAACTATTTTTTGTCACACACTTTTTACCTTAATGCGCAAAGGTCTTCAACAAAAAGCACAATGATTGACTTTGTACAATGCAACATAATATTTATACTAGTGGAAACATTACTTAACTATATAAACATAATATGGTATTAGAATCCGAAGCATGTAGAAACTGAATTAAGCTAATTTTTAAAACTGTAACGTTTTACACTATCTTCCTCATATATCTCCTTTGTTATGTTGTATACAATATCCTTAATCTGATGATCAATGTTGGAATCGCTTTTCATGTAATATTTAACACGAATATCCGCATTTTTCCAATGTTGTGAGACTGGGATTTCTCTCAACTTATTAATACTATATAATTCGATTTTTACAAGTATATCAGCGTCCCTTCCATCATCTTTATCTGTCGATATATATGAAATGCTTCCTTCCTTGCCTGCACGGCCAACACTTGAAGAAAGTTTAGTTTTTTTCTTTTTACGGTCAGGTTCTTGAAGAAAAAAGTCATCTAAACGATTGGTCTTCTTATTTTTATTTTCTGTTAAGTTTAAAACCTCTTCTTCATCAGATAAATCATAATAGTTGTATGGTCTGAAACATTTTTCCACATCTTTCAGGTTGTATGAAGACTGAAATATAACATAAACAAATCAATCAAAAACGGAATTATTAATATTATAAATTTACTGATACGAAATTTAAAAAATATAAATAACTTACCTCCATTGTTGTATATTACTTCAAACTCACAACCACTTCACTTTTGTCGAACTAAGAGCACAATACTAAATCTTTCTACAAGTATCGGGTTATATAGATTGGAAACGGACATCATTAACTAGTTACGATATTCAAATAGAGTGCATGTTTGAACAAGTATCCATAGCTATCAGTAAAATGTGGATAATAAATACAAAGGGCACTCTAAAACCCTTTGCAATCTTAATGGACAATGCATTCTTTAAAACATTTTTGAAATAGATAAGAACAGAAATGTGTAGTAGTTAAGCAATCACGTCATGTAATTGTTAGGAACAATAAAATATTTATATGCGAATATGACACGGTTTTTATTTAGCTGCATTACTTTTTGAAGTATTTTATAGAATATGTTTTGTGAATAATACAGCATTCAACGGTAGTTATGTTAAAAATCCTTTCAACTTTGAAAATTGTGGTATTTGCTCATTTAGCCTATATATAGATGGTCAACAGATACCTTCAAAATCGTTACAACCATCATTTCCAAACGATGTATTTACGAGCGCATACCACACCCTGTACTCAGGCACCGGTATACATTTTCTTAACGAAGGTAATGGAATATCGAGGGAGCAATATTCAAATGGATACTGTTTACTAGCTTTTGATTTAACACCTGACTTGTCGGCTAACTCTAATGTGCATTGGAATCTTGTTCGCCATGGTAGTGTAAGAATGGAAGTAAGATTCGAGAGCGCATTGACTGAAACTATTAACTGTGTAGTTTACGCAGAGTTTTCAAATATTATAGAAATAGATAAGAACAGAAATGTATGTGTGGATTATAGTAGTTAAGCAATCACTTATGTAATTATGATATTAAGAATAATAAAATATAACCTAAACGAATATGACATGGTTTTTATTTACCTCATTACTTGTTTAATAAAAAGACTCATTACTTCTGTTGAGATCATATTATGTGGGTTTAAATGAATTCATTGGTACAAATATGAATTGATAGTTAGAAATGTAGTCAGTTAAAGAGCAAAAGAGTAGCGGAGTAAACGCGTATTAAAGTATGAACACACTAGAAGTGCAAATGAGTCTTCGTATGATACATCCCAGCCTCCAAAGCAACGTATATCCTTCAAATCGATTGCCAATTTATGCGCAGGTGCCAACATTTATAATATGCAATCTTGACCCTGATTCACAGCCGGGGTCTCATTGGGTGGCTGTACATATAAGCGTCGAAAGAGTTGGTGAATATTTTGATTCATTTCGACGTAAACCTATTGAGGCAATAGAAGGGTTTTTAAGGAGGAATTCTTGCATGTGGAGGTACAATAGCGTTACGGTTCAAGATTATCTATCAGCGGTGTGTGGAGAGTACTGTTTGGTATATTTATATTACAAGTTCAGGGGGATGAGATTAGAAGACTTCCTTAGAAATTTCACATGTGACTCAGTGAATAATGATATGGTGCTAGTAAATTTGTATAGAAATATAATGAACATATAAATAAAAAATAATACCTGGAATAAAAATGTTTTATTTTACCATGTAACCCTTACAATCTAATTATATTTATAGGTAGTGGTGTTAAAGGTTAGGTATATTTATTATAATTTGTTTAGAATCGTACGTTAGGTTACTTTAAATATATATTTATTATTTTTCATTTAAAGCCATAGGTTGGGTTAGTGAATGTAGGAAAGTAGATAACGCGATGCATTAGTACTGAGGCATTCATTAGATAATGATTGGGAATTTCGTGCAGGAAATAGGAGCTGATAAGGTGGTGATAAGTTAATGAGCTACGGTTTTGCGAAAGCTAACTTTTAAACGGTTAGAGATATCAGTTCGGCTGTGAGTGCTTTCGGCTCCGCACGCCCTGTTTAGTGGGAATAGAGTCCAAACTTTTTTTTTTTTTTTTTTTTTTAGTTTTGGTCAGCCATGATTTAGGTTTGTCCCTTGGCGGGACAAAATATTTCCGGGTTCTGCCTTTGAGGCAGTACCCGGAAATACCAACTACTAACATTTTGCTCCTTGTCTGGCCTTTATAAAATATCAAACATGCTATTATACGCTTAACTAAATGGTAAAGGTCTTTCGGTATTATTAAAGGTGTCAGATGAAATTTAGCTGGAGATTTATTTTTACCGAATTACTTGGTTATGTTTAAAGAAACATGTTTGTATGATTAGATCACAATATATAACTAATAACAGAAGTTAATCTCATGTTTACATCGCGATTTGATAATACCGATGTGAGATAACCTCAGTCTTGTTTTACAAGAAATTTGAATATTTTAAAATTAAAGAAAAAGTAAATACAGTACCAAAATTTTTCGTCTCAAAATTAAATGCAATAATATAATCTTTATAATTTATGCAATATTATTAATACCTACTTGATATTTTCCAAAGATGGGCAAAGATTTAAACTCAAACTGAAAATAGCCTATGAACAACAAAGATGTTTAATTGATTGTGTTGCAGAAGCGGGCTGTTCGGGGTATTAGTTGTGTTTCCCCGAGGGAGTCGGTACGGAATAGAGTTAAGGAACTAAATATTATGACATTATCCGGTCAATATATTCTTGAAGCCTTGTTGTATGTACAAAAAAACTTAAACGATTTCAAAACAAATGGTGACTACCAGTATAATACGCGTAATAGAACTAATTTGAGTGTGCGACCAACCAGGCTCCAGAAGATAAACCACTCCTTATATGGAAATTGTATTCGTTTTTACAACAAACTCCAAAGCGAAATTAGAGAACTGTCACTAAATAAATTCAAAGCCATTGTTAAAAGTAAATTAATTAAGAAAGCCTTTTTTAAATGTGACGAATACTTAAATGATCATAATCCTTGGGATTGATTTGCTCCAGTTCAAACAATTTGTATTAAAAACTTGGCGATTGAAAAGAGTGGCGGAAAGTTTCTTGCCAGTTCTTCTTACCCGCTCTACGCCCTTGACTTGCGAACTGGTTGTAAATGTAAATTTACAGTTAATTTAATTTGTTTTTCTTGACGTTCATAAGTGTACATGTTTACCTATATGAATAAAGATATTTTTGATTTGATTTGATTCAAAATTTAAATTTAATAATAGTTAGCACTCTTTTTAATTGTCAAGTTTTCAGTGATACAAATTTTTTGTGAGGCAGAACAGTTATAAATATTTGAACTGGAGCAAGTCATTCCTAAGGATTAGGATCGTTTCAATTTCCCAAATTTATGAAAAAGTTTTACTGTTTAATTAACGTTTAACAAGAGTTATTAATTTTTCTTATTTCGCGTTTATTATAAGTTCGCGGAGTTTGTTGTATAAACGAATACAATTTCCATTTGATGAATGGTTAATATTTTGGAGCCTTCTTAGTCGTGTGCTTAGATTAGCTAATTTTTAAATTAATGTACCTAATATTATTAATTTATTTAAAATAACTGAAATTCCAAAACATCATTTTTTATTACTGGTTAAAATCGCTAAGGAATTTACTTAAACGATATGATTTTACATGTCGTATACACGGTACTATGTAACATAACATTAATATAATCCCGATATATAGTAACAATATACTATGGAAAGCTAAGTGATTTAAAACTGTTGTCCAAGTGTTAGATGGAGTAGACTAATCCAAACACAAAATCATAAAATTCGTGTACATATTTCTAAATATTTTTATTTTTTATTGTAATAACATGATACAATTATTAATTGTGCAATTAACACGTTTAAGAGAGTTGTTTACAAATTTTTTATCATCGTGATCCGGTCTTGACCTGTATGAGATAACGCTATGACATCACCTGCATAGCTATTTTTATTCAATCAGATTTAATTAAATCAAATTTTCCATGAAAAGTAAGTGTGAGGAATTATTTTCATTGGCAAATAACGAACAGTTCAAAAGCTTATACATTATTACTATTATAACGTTTTTAACAAACGGAATAACTACTATGTAAAGTTAAAGTGTGTATTTCTGAAATAAATAAATAAATATAATTAAAATCTATTGTACCTCCTGTATATTAATCAAAATTGCATATATAAACTATAAAACATAGTACAGCACTATATATAGTTATCCAAGAAACATTACACGCAATAAATACATCAATGTCTCCGTAAATAAAAGAAAAAGTTAATCGTCAGCCATATAAGTGATAAAAAAACAAAATGGTAACTTAAATAAGCATGACCGACTCACCGCATGAATGACATCACTCTTATTACGCATAGAACGATTGTGAGAGTTTAATGCGTCTCTAAGGTCACTTTACTAATACAATTATAATGCTATAAAGATCGCATGGTCGTGTAATGGGTGGGGCCGAAAATATATAAAGCTTTATTTAAGAAAAATAAGAAGTGCCTGTGTACAAAGTATACATGTGGGAAGTGAAACTTCTTTGTAAATTAATTATTACTTAGGTAAACGCCCCAATAATCATGATCACATGATGAAATCATGATCACTCCATGTATATGTTGATCTATAGACATACTGTTCACACACTGTACACGGGCTAATGATAATATAAATAAATAAAAAGTCTGCGTTTACTGCACAAGACGTCATGCGACAGAAATGCCATCTAAACTTCTAATATGTAAGTATTCGAAGACATCAACCAATAGCGTTTTTTTTCTCGATCTCTCTGAATAGGTCTCAATCGCTCTCTCCCTTTTCTTCGACAAAAACACTGCACATCTTCGTGACGTTTCGTAAAAATGAGTTTTATTTAGTTCCCTAAGGAAGTTTCATTTCAAAAATTTATGTTAGTCGTAAGTGAGGAAATTGTCTGTACCGCAAACTTCTATTAATAGTATTACTTGTAATATTTCCTGTATACATGGCTGGTCAATAAAGGCCGCAAAGAGGTCCCGGTGAAAATTATTCCTAATGACAGGAATACGGATTCTAAAAACCTTTTACCCAGGTCGTAGAGTTTTAAAAATTATAAGACAATATTCACTGTATTAGTAATGCGCACATATGGTGAACGACAAATTAGAACGGGCAGTTTCAGGGTTGAGACACGCACGCAGAGTCTAGTAGGCATTACTCAAAAGATAACTCTAATAATATTAAACTAAAGTAACTGGAAGTTATCAATTAATATTACGCCTTCTTTACCTTTTCTGATCGTATTTAATAGTAATAAAACATTATATAAATAAGTTGTGACAAAATTCATCTATCGCTTGCCCCTACTAGGAAGGGCCTGTTTTGTGGGTAACTAGACAATTGGTCAATTGGTTTAAAACACGTACCATACATGTTTTAAACATTTTTGTTGAGGAAAAGAAGGTTTAGTATTACATCTAATAAATCACAAGTCTTTTAAGACATTTAAGTATGAGTGCATAGATGCGCATGCGCATGTATTTAAGAGTGTTTTTATAAGCGTGGACCTGTGTTAGTTTTTGGAGCCTTAGAGGCATGCCAAGATATGTAGTAACACCTCTGTAGATACGAAATCCAATTCGATAATGTTTATGTGCCTTTTGAGTTTTGTATCTGAATAGTTCCCTAGACTATCCCAGAATCCATAGATTGGGAAATTTTAATTTTATGCATAAAAGTAAAATATTCTACGTTAATAGTTGGGACTCCTATGTATTTATTAATTATTTATCTTTTTCCTTACATAAAAAGTTAATAGAATCGATGTATGACATCATTGCTAATTGTTCCGATGTCACGACGTGATCGCTATTTCTGTAAGCGGATAGTAAACCTGTCTGGAAAAATTTGCATTTTGTAGCAGGCTTATCATTTTCATTGAAGCTCGTGTGACCACAGCTAGCCTCGGTAATACACATACAGTCGGAAGAAATTAATAATCGTAACGGAATTCAACATAGTGTAATTTAAATCCAGAACATAACCATGGCAACGAAACTTTCTTTTTTTTTATAAAACAGGGGCCAATCGGGCAGGAGGCTGATGTTAAGTGATACCGCCGCAAAAATAATAAATACTAAACGGATTATGAAAACTAGTGCGTAACGAATTGTGTTAGAAGGCTACAGTGTCAATAAAGTATCAAGTTATGTACGTAAATAACAAAAAGAACCAATCGAATTCAATAAAAAAAGCCTTTATCTTCCTACTGAGAGTACGCCATTTTTTTTGTTATAACATTTTTAAAAAGAAAAAATCTTTTGTTCCTCATCAGAATATACTTCAACGTAATTCTTGCTATCTGGTATGCGAAAACTAAACACGTGCCATCAAAGGCTTGAACAATTCACTATTTGTCAACAAAACGTTTTTGCGAAATGCCTTGACTTGAATATATGATAAGGTGGATACAGAATAAATTTGCATCAAACATCCAAAACAGGTCGAGTCACTTTACGCTTAATTATTCGAGATAAGCATTTATTGTAAATTTAAATTATCAGGATTTTGAGTTTATTTTCCTTGAATTATACTACTTTTTTATGTAAATCTCTAATCTTTTGATACTTTTCCCATCCACTTATAACCTGCATTTTATTAACAGCTAACATTGATTTAAATTATGCAGACAGTGGTTTAGGTGAAATACAGCGGCATACACATACAATAAAACATGACAATAATAAGTCATACTAATCTTGATAAGAAACTCAAAATACCTCGTATTTCTGCGATGTGAGAGTCATACTCAGATCTGCTTCTCATATACTCCTTCTTGGGCGCATTGTGCAGCGCGTGATGCTTGTACTCGGAGTACCATTCACCCTGAGGTGACTCCGGTCTCTCATCACTCCTTTCCACCACTGTCCTCTTCACGACACGTTCAAACTGAACAAAACGGGGACCAGAAGTAAGGTCGCCCTCTTCGACCTTCTCCTTGCTCGTGTCAGCTTCTACATGCCGTAGTTTTAAATTGGGAAATGAAGTTTCAAAAGTCTTTACCGGCGACAGAGTATCACGGGTATGTTTTAACTTCACTTCGATTTTGGGCGACTCAGGTCGCCGCTTGCGTTGCTCGATGCGTTTTTCTATGTCGTCAACGTCTGTGGTGGCATCCACAGAGTCGCTGCTGCTGCGCCCGCTCCACACTCTTTCGAAAAAAGAAACGCGGTTGCGGAGGCCGCTTTGCGACGGGCTCTCGCGTCCATCCGACATTGCGACATGACCTCCCCTCTCGGAGGCTCGCTCAATACTAACCGGCAAGTTAAGTTAAGCTAAGTGCATGCGCGACGCTAGACGACGACTAGACGGTTTTCATGAGCTTTCCAAGTTTACCCGGTCAATGAAAAACCTCCCTTTCTTTCATGCCTTTTTTTTTACAGCTGTTATTAGAATTTCGGTTTAATATTCAAGCCGTTACTACAAATTTCAATTTAAAGCGAATAATTTTCTTATTACATGTATTTAACTTTTATTCGTGATTTAGTTTATGGTATTGTATATGTCCTCTTGTATGATTGTGATTATGGTGATTGCCCTTGAACCTCAATTATCTATCTATGCCAGCGATTTGAATCATGACGTTCACATTTTTTTATTTGGTAAACATTTTATCTTTAGATCAACCCTATATCAAAAGTAAGCATACTACTATTAAAAATATCGGTTTAAATGTACAAGCTTGTAAATAATTATTCCACATATTAGTAATACTAAACTGTTAAGTGTTCATAGTATTGTCTTTTATTAACATAACTTTTACACATTTAAAGAAAAACACTTTTTTACGGATTATAGTTATGTATTATTGTATTTAAACTTATAATTATTTAGACATAGTTTTAAGTTTAACCGACGTTTCGCTATAATACATAACTATAATCCGTAAAAAAGTGTTACTTAAGCAATTTTTACTTATTTTATTACTTTCTTTGATATATATTTATATAGTTGAATAAAATCATTGATCCTATCCAGTTAATATTATTAGTACTTGTCTATATGTAAAGATCTATTAATGGCGTAAAAAGAACATTATGTTTAGTAAGTGAGTAATAAGCTGTAAATCTTTCTCAATAAATAAAATTAAATTAAAAAATATCCATATATATTAAATACGTATATATCTGATAAATGCTCTTCCCAATTTAGTTCTAATCATAAAAAGGGGACATTCCTTTTTGTGATTAATTGATAATTTCGCTAGTATCGTTTGTTATCAATTGATAAGGATTCGTGTTGCTTATATAATACTTATATTACAGAAAATTTGCGATGCATTTTTATCTAATGAATAATGTTTCTCCAAAATTGCAAATCGTTATTTATATTTAAAAAAAACGATTTGACTGGGTGATGTACGAGTTTATGATATGCAAGACAAACACATCTATTAATTACTTTTTTACATAGGTGAGTCTTACATTACTACCAGCTATATATCTATCTATCTATTATTATTAAGTATTATATAAAATTGTACGTAACACAAGGCCAATTACAACAAATCGAATCCGACAGCGACATCAAATACACCAGCTTGTAACAACCATTCAACTTCATAAATTTACTTCGTAATCCAGCTTAGATAAATTATATATAACAAACAATCATAATAAAGATATAGCCATGGATGGAATACATAAAGATTCAAACATTTAAGAAAAGAAAAAATCTATAAAAATTATGAAATAGATTTAACTAAGACTATATATATACTAAAACCTACTTCGGCTGTGTTGTGTGATGGTATTTACATGAGGGTGTGATGGATGACTCATGATGGAGGTTATTTAGTGCTATGGATATTATTAATCCTTTAAAGCATATTCCACCATAGATTAATTGATAACGATTGTTACTGAAAAACACTCAAGATGTTGAGTTAAAATTATGTATTAAAATAAATGTTTTTTTTTCGTTAAAGATATTGTATTTATATGTGCAATTCGCTAAAGATACGTATGGATTCGTAGAATGAATTTAATTAATAATTGTATTCATTAAATGTGTATTTATTATCATAATCCCGTATTTCCTTGTATTCGACTTATTGGAAAAACACTTATTGTTTAATATTGTAAATGTATCGATTGAAAGTTATGTTAAAATTGTGCGATTGAAAGTCATGTTGAAATAGTCATAATATCTTTCTCAAATTTAAATAAACTTATTTAACGGTTTCTTTCCGATCCCTTCGACAGGATTGGCTCTCTAAAACGTATACCAAAATGTTAATTGTATATGTTTTTTTCGATTTAACCGTTAAGTGCTTCGAGTTTGTTTAAATCCATTTAAAGTTTCACAAAAATACAAATTTGACTAGATTGATTAAAGTCGTACTCAGAGCCACGTAATCACAGTCAACTGTTACTATTTAAAGACTATATTTGATAATTTAAATAAATTTAATAATTTAAAATCTAAAAATATGCTTTAAATGTCTATCAGTACTCTAAGCTCCCTGAAATTATAATAATATAACAAACTTTGCATCGTTTAACGTTAGTTTTTTTTGTAAATTAAGATTCTATTTAGTATCGTGATTTAGTTATAGTTTTATTTTAAATGACTAGCTGAATATTCACCAGTCCAACCTTCGAACGGGTGGATATATATTACTTAAACATATTGACTTAAACGTACAGTAAATGCGGACATACCTGAATAATAATGTATTTAGCAATAGTGTATCGCTGGCTGACTATGTGTACGGGACTTGAAAACAAAATGATAACAGGATAAATGACATCATCGGGTAATTTTCAAAAACATTTCACTAAGGTTTAGAATATGTATCCTTATTATTTCTT